>CM056396.1:7995721-8618221 GCA_029718625.1 Synaphobranchus kaupii | reverse complement strand
TGACACAACCTGACTAAAACACAACGCAAATTTGAGACTTAAATACTAGACCTTGAAAAAGAGGCGAGATCTTTTATATGCTCTGTTCACTTGAGTGACGAATCAAGTGACATGGGCAGACTCAGATTCCTGTGACTGAAAAGATCAGGTAGCAATTAACCTTAGCGAAAACTTAAAAACTCAAAGTAATCACACAAGGCTCATCTTTGTTTCAGCAGAATACAAACAGCGCTCGGAGAATCAATATCCTCCAATGGGACTGCAGCCTGTTCGATGTCTGGCCCGAGTAGCCGAGTAAACATTTATTGGTACAGGCAATGAGCAGTTTGCACAGGTGTCCGATCCGATCATAAAAGCTGCCTCCATTATTTGCATTTGACTTCTAAATACCCTCTCATAAAGCGTACATCACTGCTTTCATGATGCCCAGCATGTACAATTAATTACACAATCTCCACAAGGAGACCCTTTTGTGCACTGTATTGAGCTAGGATCACATGGCTTTTTTGTTTTTATCATGTTCTATTTAGTGCCTTTTCCACCTGTATTGAAGGAAAAGCTTTAATATCAGGACTTTGTACACCCTTTTGCATCAATTATGCAGATTGATACAGACCCTGAGAAAGTGTGCAACTGTTCTTAGTCTGGTAAAACAAAAAAAGGAAAGAGGGAAAGTGCTTGTTTGTGCTTCAGGGCGACCAGGTAGCCCCCTCAGTCAGTCTAAGATACACAAATCCATTGTGCACTTTCTCAAAACGAGGGAAGGTCTGAAAGGTAATTTGTTTTGACAGCTGTGTGGACCATTGCGAGGCGAGCGACCACAGCACCTATCTCTGGCCGGCTACTGGGAGCAGCACACCTGTGACCTCTCATTACCATCATACGACAGAACGTTACAACAAAAGCTGTCCGTCACTAATTGATTTCGGTCCCATTTTTAGTTTTAATTGATTTAGTTAATTTTTTTGTTAAGTTGCCACTTGAATTGCATGTCCTGTTAAGGACAAAATGTCACAAATAAACACTCAGGGTTATATGAAAGGGCATTAACAACTGTAAGGTTTTAGATTGCATGTCCTAGTTTACATGCTGCAGGTTTTGTGCAGTCAGTTGGACGGCCAACCCCTGTCTGCTTTTTACCTGTCTGAATCTGAACACAGTAAAAATTTGAAAGAAGGGTGGACTGTCTGCTCTGCTTTCAATAAATAAATAAATACTATGATACAGATTTTCTTCTTTGAGGCATTTCGACATTGACACAGAAACTTTCTTTTTCCTTGTGTAATGTACTGAAATGGTGGGGTGAGCAGTAGTCCAGTCTGATTTAGTTGATAGTGTCCTTCAGTTGATTACAACAGAGACAAATCGACGTACAGAAATTCATTTGTGAAGCAAAGCAGAACTGAGGAGAGCACTTTCATTTCTGATTTTTTTTAATGCTTCAAGAGAACTTTAAAGTAAAATAAATCAATAAAGAATAAAATATGAAACCATGTCCTTGGCAGCCATGGGATTATAGTCCAGATGCGCTATTATTTTGAGTATCTTTTCTGATACTGTATCTGTATCACCCTGCAATGTTCCATTACTATTAACTCCTAAAACTAACCTGTCATGGCACATATTTGTTCTAGAGAAAAATTGCATCAAAAGAATGTTGAAAACTCATATCTGGTCAAAAAAAGAAGTAAAGTAGTATTAAAGTCTGTGTGCAACTCACTTATATGCGGCATTCACAAAGTAACTTAAATTCTGTATTGCTTGTTTTCCATTCAAGGTGGAATTTCATGGTATCTATGATTGCAGTCCTTTTTTGTTCATCTCTAAAATCAGTTTAGACTGTCAGCTGTCATCAATGAATTATTTCTCATTATTAATTCTTAACAGTATATGCACTGAATCCAAGTCATTTTTGCCAGCAGAAAACTGCGTGGCCTTTAGATTAAGTGAAAACAGTTTAATGATTCTATCCCTACCTCACTTACAAACTTTCACTTCACCCTTCGCTGCTTTCACACACACACACACACACACACACACACACACACACACACACACACACACACACACACACACACACACACACACACACACACACACACACACACACACACACACACACACACACACACACACACACACACACACACATATCCTCTATTTCCCATCATTACAGAAATGCTTTAACATTGTGGTGGTGCTCCAGGACTGCCTGCCTACACAACAGTGCCTAAGTGAAAGGCAGAGCTGTTTAAATGATTTATGGGCGTGCTTGTCTGCTCGTAGGCTGACCCCTGCAAGCGGCTGGACGATCGTGCATAATGTTTTCTTATTTGGCCTCCCACCTGTGACCCATTAAAACAGAAGGCCAAGCTCTGGCCTTTAAAAAGTGAAGTTAAGCCTTTATTTCTCTGAGGAGTTTCCTTGTAAACGCACCCTCCCCCTCCCTCACCCCCAACTCTTAAGACAGGCCATAGGTGGGCGAGACAATTTGCAGACCTCATCACAAGCTGGTACTACCCAGCATCCCCTGCATAGCTGTCCGCTGAGTCACACACTGGGGAAGGGTGTCATCTGTTTCCCTGCTGTATGTCAGCGAATTGCTGGTTAAGCACACATTGTGTTAGTGTTCTCTAGAGGTGCTTCCATGATATCAGTGTTTTTATGGACTGGATAGGGGCCTCTGCAGTAAAATGTACATAAAAGCTAAACAATAACTCTTCACACGTACAGTATCTTCAAGAATTGGCAGACGCTGATTGGTGCTTGATGCTATTTCGCTTTACTGTAACATGTACTCTGCTGGCATTACACAGAATTATTATTAGCTTAAAATAACCGCACGAGGGAAGGAAGGAATCCTCTCACTGTATATTATCTCATGAAAAGGCACAGCTCTCTCTCTCTCTCTCTCTCTCTCTCTGAGCTTACCTTTGAGTTCTGCTTGTGGTGGTCCAGGAATTATCTTGCTAAACAGTTATTGACATTCTGGAATCTCTGAAGAGCCCTGCTTTCTTTCTCTTCGAGATGTATGAATCAGCATGTATTGGGGCACTCGGTGTGCACTATTGTTATCGTGTTAGGTGTCCTTAAAGCCTTAAAGAGTTTAACCACAGCTCATGGATGGTAACACGTCTCATCTGTCATCCCAGGGTAATCAATCTCCCGCATGCAGAACATACACATTAATCAATTTCTGCCGACCCAGTCACAATTAACTTGACCTCTGGATGGATATTTGGAATGGTAGTAAATGTTTAGGAGTAACTGTACATTTGGTGAGAATAGAATATGTGTGGAGGGGTGTGTGTGGATGGGGCACAGCATCTATAAAGATTCATGTAGTAGTAGAAGTAATAATAATAATAATAATAATTATAATAATAATAATAATATCAGTTCTAACTTCTAACGTTGATTTTGTTTTGTCTAGACTCCTTGTGGATAATCCTTGTGGATCTCATCATTTATGCTTACCAGGACAAATCCAAATGTGTTTACTGTATGCATGTCCATAGTATATGACGGATATATTACATATACATTTTCGGCATCAAATCAAACCATTTCCACACAGAGATACAGTAGAACACAGACTCATGCTGCATCAGTCAGCCCTCCAATGAACTGTAGTTTACAGCAGTTTTTCTCTCAACACACATCTGTCTGGGCGGACAGGCTCCTTACAAAATGTTTACTGAATTTGTTTCTGTCAAACTGTAGATTTATTGTTGCCTAATATTAACAGAACGGTTTCCTTGGCTTTTGTGAAAAGAAGAAGAAAATTAATTCTATATTTGCCCAATTGCAGCAAAGCAATTTCAATTGAGCATGCACCACCAATTTCCATGCAAAATTGATGGTCTATTCATGTCTGTTAATGCTGTTACACTGAAAGCTTGAATTGCATCTCTCAGTGAAACCAGATTACAGGGCCCTCAGCACGACATGCAGACACAAAGACACCTGAAAAACAGCTGTATCTGATTGGGAAAATGAAAACAATTCCATGGACTTTCATAACATTCAGCCACTAATATGATACAGCTTGACAACAGCTGACTTTTGACAAATGGATTTAATCACAGCGCACAAAACGGCAGCCACACTGCTGAAAGGTGGATCAATATTGCTCACAATGTTACCGTGCCAATGTTTGCATAAAATGCAGCCGCCGCAGAGACTCCCTATTTACTCTTGTGCATAGGGATAATGTATGAGGTTCCCCAATGCTAATTATGTGTATCGGATCCTGTATATGTGACATTCAGAACATAAAATAATAACATTTCAATGATTACGTTTCAGCAAAATCAAAAAGTGGAAATGGGTACAGAAACCATTTTAATATAATACTGTATATGGCAGGGGACAAGATTGTCATGTGCTTATACCAGGCACACCAGTAGTCTGTTGATTATTATATTTTTAAAATGTGCACAGAATTTTAAAATTCTTATGCCTTTATTGTAAAATGGAACTTTGCTGCTGCTAATAGAACTTTTCACAAGGTACCTTTTATCTAGTAGGAGCATTTTCCTTATTTTGGGGCAATTTATTTTTTACAGACAAATGCAAAAACTGCAGTTCCCCATGTTTAGAATTTCTTCCAGTCTTTTTCTTCTTTCAGCCCTTGAGTTCACAATGAACCGCTCATAGCAATTAAAGCTTGACCACCCTCCAAAGACCTTGACTATCCTGTGAACTGACAAGGTACTGCATACGACGCCTTTCATTGGCGCTATTAAGCAGTGATCTGGCCTCCATCTGAAAAGGCTCATCAAAAAGGCTTGGCCTCCTAAGTCCTCCTTTTGCAAGACCCTTCCCCTGAAAGCTAAGGACTACACCTCAAATGGGTTTTGGAGGACCGTTTAAGTGGAGTGTCCATTGAAAGGGAAGGTTTTGGATGGTGGGAATAGTGACGACGACGTAACAGAAATCAAAGTGGACAGCGTGAAGGTCAGGCTGGCTTTCTTCCTGGTCCACATCATTCCACGTGCCTCTCTGCCCCTGCTGCAGACTTTCAAGTGTGCGCATTCGTCACGTGCATGTGTGCGCACTCGTCACGTGTACGTGTGTGCTGGTTTTTAGACCTCCTGATTGGCTCAGGTTGCATTCGCTGCAACCGCAGTGCTGAGCCCTAAAGCCGAGACTTTGCTAGTTCAAGCCTGGGCAAAGCCATAAGCCATATACGACCATATGGCCATATGCAGTAGCAGGACACAGCTGGCTTCATCCAATCAGGGTAGGACAGGCTTAAGTGGACCAGGGTTCCCCAGGTTACTGCTCCCCGTGCCCCCTTAGCTGCTCAGCTGGCTCCTAAAGAGAGTGGCACCTCCCTTCTGATCTGCCCTGGTTCTCCTGCGGAAAGGCAGGCGAGCGTATCAGAGGAGGCCTGCACCGAACAACAGTGCTCATTGTGTGGCTCATGTCAAACAAGCAAGCTCATGTTATAGTTCCTGATTTAAAAAAAGTTATTTTATTATTGTTCAGGAGTCTGTGTTGTGTGTGTGTGTGTGTGTGTGTGTGCGTGTGCGTGTGCGTGTGCGTGTGCGTGTGGAGGGTGCGGGGTGGGGTATGATCAAGATAGGAGGTGGGTGGCAGCGTGAATTGACAGAGATCTGCACACTTTGCCAAACGTAATTACAGCTTCACAAGCCCACTTGCCCATGCTTGGAATGGCTTCAGCCAGTGGGGGCACATTGAAAGAAAAAGCGGGCTTATTCAGCGGGCTATGAAAAGACCTGTAAACAATAACACAACTGCCTGGGGAGAGCACTGTGAACTGGCAGAAGGACTCTGCGGTGGGTGGAGTGGGTTTCCAGGCCACCCTGTCCGTCTGTGGCGGAGCAGCTGGCACCGGGAGACGAACGGCGTTCACACAAAGCCCTCTCAAAGTGCCGCCTGTCCCATTCACGCGCAACCTAATCCTTTCACTTCCCCCCCATCCAGCCAACGTGCCACAAAGAGAGCGGAGGTCTATCATGGTAGAATCGCGATTTCATCACAATCTAATTGAAAGTGACACTTCAGTTCACATTGTTGCACTTGAATGTGCCTTTTAGTTTGTCAATATGTGCGAAGCATTGACTCAAACTGGATGTGGATGTTAAACAAAGACAGCCATTGGCGTTGTGCTATCAGCAGTTAATGAAGTAAATAAGGGCTTTGCTCAATACAGATTTACACCTGGACTTGTTTCCATGATGCAAGGCTGTGACAGCCGGATTATTGTTGTGAGGATATGTTTTGTGCAAACCGGCCTCTATTTTTGTATTTAGTGTGACACTTCATGGGCTTGAAATAAATAATTAAACAAATAAATTGTGTGTGTGTGTGTGCGTGTGTGAGTTGGGGGGGGCTTATTTCTGATACTGCTGGTATCATATGATGCATTTTAATATGCTATATGAGATCAGCAATATATAGTTTATACTTAAGAGTACTGTGATATACATAGGTCAGGGCTCCTAATGTTTAAGGTCAGGTTTAATGTCTGGAATAACCCAATGTGGCCTGGGGCCACAATCTAAAGAAGTCAACAAACCCATAAAGGTGATACAAAGCTACAATTAATGTTTTTTACTATTATTCTGCTGGTCGACTCTCACACTGGGAAAAAAAATGTGAATGTGACCCTGAAACTTCATTCATGTAGTTTAAAAAAAAAAAACAGCCAAATTTCCAGCCAAGATAAATAAGTAAAACCATTTATTCTACCAGCAAGTCAATCAGTTCTGTAGTTTGCCTGCGCATTTCTTACAGAATATAAAATATTTCCAATAGTGATTACAAACCAGCTGGTACTATTAAGGAATTATGCAGTGGTGTATGAGGTCGCTGATGAAAAGCAGTGGTCACAGTACCCCAATGCATCTTTAATGAGTTCAGCTCAACCAGTCATCAAGTACAACATAACATGGAACCAACCGGATGACGTGTCCCAACTAAACCGCTAGTCCTTGGAGCCTCATGGTCTGGGAAAGAATCCTGATTGTGCAAGCGATGGCTATGGCAGGGAGTGGTGGGGCTATGTGGTGATGGGCAATTGACCATAGCATTTCGCAGGAAAGGAATGCTTCAGTCCACAAGAATTGGGCACCTATGGTCCATCTGCACCAGCTGTGAAAGAGGTGCCATCCTCCACCACAGTGACTGAGCAGCTTAAACTGGTGGAGTACAGAGTAGAAACAGGTGGCTGACAGTCTGTGCTAGTCTGTACTCTCAAAAGACCTCTGAGGACATTTCAATAATGGGATGGCACCTACAAACACAACCATGTTGAAATAGAACACACAAAATGCTTTATATTAACTTACATTGCATTTTATAGAGTCAAGATTGATGCTTTACCAGTGAATTGGTTCATACACTATTACCACTGAACCACTTTTGTTGGTCTCCCATCAACCTTGGTTAACAATTATTGTCCTCTGGCTAAAGCTGTGATGTCCTGCACTACAAAAACTATAAGATAGGTCAATCTTAACAAGCATTTTAGTCTTATATTTAGACTTTAACTCTTATTTCTATTACAGTTGTACTTTTTTTGCTAAACAAGATTGCCAGTGAGGTGAGATAGTTTCACTCATTTCAAGATTTGCCAGTGGGATAAGATAATTTCATGTGTCAAGCAAAAAATAACTTAAAACAAGCTAATATTTAGTACTTTATATATGTGTTAAGACAGACATTTTTTTCAGTGTGACTGTTGACACTGGCATCAGGAAGTGTTTTTTGTATCACCTTTGTTATACGTTCTCTCTACTTCAGTGTATCTGTGGTTGATTTACCACATTTAAAGTGAGGCCTTTTAAACGATGAGAGGTTGAATATATTTTGAAACAGCAGCATCCAGTGGTGCATTCTATAATACATGTTTCTATTAGTTCATGCATTTGAATGTGTGTAGTTTTTTTTATGTGAGCGTGTGTGATGTGCATACAAATGTCCATCTGTGTGTTGCCACATGTGTGCGTCTGTATCTGTGTATACTGTGTGTGTATGCACACACACATATGTGCGTCTGAATCTGTGTATACTGTGTGTGTGTGCACGCACACATATGTCGCCTGTGTCTGTGTATACTGTGTGTGTATGTGCACGCACATATATGTGTGTCTACCTGTGTATACTGTATGTGTGTATGTGTGTCTGTATCTGTGTATACTGTGTGTGTATGTGCACGCACACATATGTGTGTCTACCTGTGTATACTGTATGTGTGTCTGTATCTGTGTATATTGTGTGTGTATGTGCATGCGTGTGCTAATGTGTAAGGGGGTGGGGTGGAGGGATGCACATTTCAATGAAGCGCTCATCTGCAACAAGCCATTCCCCATCAGCTCCATCACAATGCAGGGAGAACAAAGGCTTTGAATTTCCACACCCATCTGCCCGGAGGGAAAATGATTAATAATTAGCTGAATGATGAGGCTCAGTGATGCCATGCACAGCAGGACTGTTTTTCCTCTCTCTCTCTCTCCTTCTCTCTCTCTCTTTCCCTCCCTCCTTGCCTTTTTCTCTCCCTGCTCCCCCTTCCTCCACTCTCTAAGAGGAAGGGGGAAAGGTATGGAAGGAGGAGGTGGAGAGAGTCTGATGGTGTTTTCAGCTGGATGCTATTGTCTAGAACAGTGGTTCTCAAACTCGGTCCTGGAGCCCACCTGTGTATGCTGGTTTTCGTTCCAACCACAATTGCGATCTGAGAATTTTAACAAGCTGTTAATTTTTCTTAATTGCACTTTTCATGTTTTGATAGATTATTTACCCTCTTAAGTCAAATTATGTCAGACAATAGCTATGCATGCCATGTAGAATACATGTCCCATGTTCACATTTTGCTTATTGTGCTATATTGCAAACAACTACATAAAAAAACAAAATGTTATAACTGATCAAATTACAGACTGAGATGAATCAAGATGCTCCTAATTAGGTCGTTGAACACATGCGTTTAAGTTCTTTCATAATTTTGTTTATTTAAAGCTCATTATCAATTTGTGTTGTCTTTGAATTGTTCATTATCAACCAAATGGTTAGTTTTCACGGCCATTTGTCCGCACTTTCACCAATTAGGAGCCTATTGGTCACTTTCATTTGCTCAGTTTTGTTACCTCTTTTAATGAAATTGTTTGCAATATAGCACAATAAGCAAAATGTGAACATGGGACATTTATTCTACATGGCATGCATATCTATTTTCTGACATAATTTGTCTTAAGAGGGTAAATAATCCATGAAAACATGAAAAGTGCAATTAAGAAAAATTAACAGCTTGTTAAAATTCTCGGATCGTAATTGTGGTTGGAACGAAAACCAGCATAGAGTATTCTGAGGGCAATTGTAACGGGGCAATTGCAACACCATAAAATTGCACCAATCTGAAACAAGAAAGATCTGAGATTCTATCCAGCAAGCTAGCTAGTTTCATGTGTTCAGGGTTGGGGGCAATTGTAACAAAAAATTGTGTTACAATTGACCCCTGTTACAGTTGCCCCCAGAATACTCTATGCTGGTTTTCGTTCATTTTATTTTTCACTGCTTATTTTTTTATACACAACACAATAAAAATGATTCGTTAATTTAGCATTATAACATACATTTATATGTACTTTATATATATTAGGGGTGTGCCCGAAGCCGAATACCTTATTCAGAACTGCAAGAATAATGAACCCTACAGATAATGATTCTATCCAAACATCAAGACTTATATTTATTATTCTTTTTTTTTTTTTAAAGCGATATGTCGGCTACTATCATGATTCAAGATAGGCTGGGCCTATTTTAAGCCTTATTTGAACAAATTAGATTTCTGATTGAATATGTTTCTAACAATGTTCTGTTAAGGCAAAAAAGCAAGATCTTTCTTTCCATGATGGACCGGAGCGATTAAATGTACCAACCAATCAATGCATTTTACTAGTGTTTGTTAATAGCGGCAGCTGCCCGCTGATGTTTAAAAAAAACTTCAAGCACTTCCCAGATAGCAACTGAGTGATGGCTCAGTGCCGGCCGACACTTACCACTTAATTTGGTCCACATACCACCATGGAATGACTGCGATGAACCCATCCGAATCTGGCTTCCAGAATGCAGCCACAATTCAACCTTGATGAGATGTCTCAGGTATTATATGGGGCAGAACTGCATTTGGGCCACGTTTGGCCCAGAATACAAATGATGTGATAAACTTTAAATGTGGCTGGTACAGTTGGGCCACTTTTGGCCCAAAATCTAAATGCTGCACAAACCTTACCTGTGCTTGGTTGCATTTGTGCCATGTTGGGCCCATAATACACTTGCCATTGCCATATCCTCCTGAGACCCAACCATTTGTTTTTGTGCTCAGAAGAGGATGTTAGATTTGTAGTTGTATCTTCCAGACCATTCATTATATCAGTATAATTGCTGCTATGCCTTGAAGAGTACATCATGGGCTTTACAATGATGTTACATGTTTGGGGGTGGGAATTTGTGACCTTGCACTTCCTGGTTCAACAATATGGCTGCCATTTCTACAGTGACATTTTATAGGAGGAAAGGTAAGTCTTTACATATCTAATTTAAATGATTGGAAGTTTATATATATATATATATATATTTGAATACTTACACAAACAGTTCCCAAAAGATACATAAAAGCCCTATCCCAAATATGAATTTTAACCCTTTAAACCAGAATTGTTAAGGCAGTGTGCAGGATTGGACCCAAATGCAGGACTCAGAAACAGAGGTACAGTTCAAAACTCCACTCGGGAGATATTTATTGAGACAAGCAAGTAGGCAGGCAGGAACCGGGCAAATAATAGGGAAGGCTGGAAACAGGGCTGGGCCAAATAAAGCGGGTCAGGGCTGACTGGCACAGGCAGGAGACAGGCTGGACGGGCTCAATAAAAAAAAGAGACAAACAGGTTAACGGAGACAGGCAGGATCAAAACAGGTATAAGGCCGGGGTAATCTCAAACACAACAGAGAAAATGAACTGGCGACAGGGAATGAGTGAGCAGACACTAAGTAGTGTGAAAAACAGGTGCAGGAACTAAGTGATTAACTAAAAGGAGAGAGGAATGTGAGTGAGCAGGGGAAACGATAGGCTGGGGCAAATCAAAGGGAAGAACCAGGAATTGACGGGGAGCCACGCCCAGCCTGCAACGAAAACACAGAACGAGAGACGAACAGGGTAAACCGAAAAACATGACACGAAACACACGGAATGGGAATACAGAAGAAACGAAAGGGAGGTGGACTGGAGGGAAATGGCGGATGTAACAAGAATGGCACTAATGACATAAATAATACAGACATTGCATTGTTCACGTCAAATCTCAGTCAATTATAATGATAAAGCAAAAGAAGAATCTCATACTGAAATGAGTGAAATATCAATTCAACTGGCCGTGGTTAACGTATTGTGTCATCAGGGAATAGTCCCTCTCCTTCACAGCATAGAGATGAATGGTATTGCACATGACATAAACCCTGGAAAAATATTGCTGAAAGTAAATATGATAAAAACTCCATTCAAAACTCAAGTTTAATGATGTATGGAATGCAGTAGGCTACACAAGGATCTAGCTACAGTGCATATTATGATTTTTGGGCTGTATAATAATGTATAGTAACAATATTAACATAATAATAATAATAATGATTATAGCTACTGTATATATACACTACTCACAAAAAGTTAGGGATATTTGGCTTTCGGGTGAAATTTATGGAAAATGTAAGTTCACGCTACAGTGATATTATACGTATCATGAAAGTAGGGCATTTAAGTAGAAGCATGCAATGGTGATTTCCGCATCTCAAACAATTTATTGAAACAAAAGCCAACAACAGTGGTGGGTATACCACAACAAAAATGTCAATGTCTCAATAACTTGTCATGTGCCCTTGAGCATCATTTACAGCTTGACAACGATGTCTCATGCTGTTCACAAGTCGACTTATTGTCTGCTGAGGCATGGCATCCCACTCTTCTTGAAGGGCGGCCCTCAGGTCATTGAGGTTCTGGGGTATAGAGTTACGAGCCTCTACACGGTGAGTCAGCTGATCCCATAGGTTTTCTATGGGATTCAGGTCTGGAGAAAGTGCAGGCCACTCCATTTGAGGTACCCCAGTCTCCAGCAGCCTTTCCCTAATGATGCGACCTCGATGAGCTGGAGCATTGTCGTCCATGAAGATGAAATTAGGCCTGTGTTGTTCATGCAGGGGCACAATGACTGGATTAATGATGTTATTCAGGTAGTATGGGCTTGTCACTGTACCATTCACAAAGTGTAGGGCAGTTCTGTATTGACTAGACACACCTGCCCACACTGTAACACCGCCACCACCAAAGGGTCGTCTGGTGACAACAGTGGCTGATGCATAGCGCTCTCCTTGACGTCTCCAACATCGTTGGCGGCCATCATTTCTGCTCAACGTGAATCGACTTTCATCAGAGAACAGCACTGAGGCCCACTGGTCCCTCGTCCAGCGTAAATGCTCCCTGGCCCATGCAAGACGATGACGCCTGTGCCTGGTGGTGTGGTCAGGTACCCTTGCAGGTCGTCTAGCACGCAGACCACGCTGATGTAAACGGTTTCGAATGGTCTGACGTGACACTTGGGTGCCTCTCACCTCCCTTAAAAGTGCCTGGAGTTGAGTGGCATTCATCATCCGGTTCCGCAGGGCACTGTTCACAATGAAGCGGTCATCAGTGTGGGATGTGGCCAAAGGACGTCCACTTCTATGCCTTTCTGTGACTCTTCCAGTCTCTCTGTATCTCTGTTGCAACCTGCTGATGACACTGTGACACTCTAAGCTCAGTGGCCACTTCCCTCTGAGAACATCCTGTTTGAAGCCTCGCAATGGCGAGGTACTGTTGATCAATTGTTAGGTGTCGTCTTGGTCTCATGATGTCAAAATGTGAACAGCATGATGAAGAGGACTGTTTAAATACCAATTCTAATTGAACCAGGAAATTTTTGGTCGATTCATGGATCAAACACCTGTTGTGAATTTTGCCGTTCAGCTCCTTGTTAGAGAACAGCAAGTTGTGCAAAAAGTACTGAAACATTGAATAGTTGGACATGTGCATTCAAAAGTTTAGAGAAGGTCAAATTAATTTCACCTGTAAAGGTTATAGTGCATTTTAGGTTCATCCTGAAATTTCACCCGAAAGCCGAATATCCCTAACTTTTTGTGAGTAGTGTATATATATATATATATATATATATATATATATATGATATATAATGTGATATATGGATATATGTAATCATTATTATTATTATTACATTAATATTGTTATTATATATATATATATATATATACTGTATATATGTATATCAGGGGCGGCTGGGGAGATCAAAAATGGGGGAGGCTGTATTTGTTATGAGTGTAGTAGGTGGTTGGCAGGGGCTGTAAATGAGGAGGGTCCGGGAGGCATGGCTCCCTGTAGAAAATTTTGATAAAAATAACCCTTAAATGGTGATACAGAATCACTATTAAATTGTTCATCCAGGTGATTTTGTCAGTTCCAACCAATCAGCTGTCAAATGGCTCACTATTCATTCCTCACTCATCATTTGAATAGCAACTTCAGTGTTGTTCCAGATGTATTGATAACAAAAATCTTGCCATTTAATGAGTGTAATGGTGCAGCTCTCTGAACATCCCTGTCTGTAGAATTCCCTCTCCTGATATGGGTAACTGTGTCTCAGGATCCTACACTTTCTCTCTCCTGAAATGAATGTTGTTCTCTCTGCAAACCGCCTGCTGCTATTGATCAGAAAGGTAAAGGGATATTAGCAGAGGTCTAAAATCCAGGTTCAGAAAGTAAAAGTCCTTCCCAGTCTTTTCTTCCAATCACCTGGATTTGCTAATTATCACAATTCTTCAGCCAGGAACTAGAACTAATTGGTGAAATCAGCTGGTTGAGTTAAAGGGTGGAAGAAACCCATGACTTTTACTTTCTGACCCCTGGACTCATCTGACCCCACGTTCGCATAAACGTTATAAAATAAAAGTTGTTCGCATAAAATTATTTAGCGCCTGTTAGTTAACTAGCTAGTCACCCAGCTAATTGTCAGATGAAATAGATGTTTTGCTTGGTTATCTTCTAACATTACTGCAAGAATATACATTTGTTCTTCCACCGGAATGCGGTGGCTTTAAGTGACTAGCGAGTTCGCCAGTCGGAAAAAGGAACGGACCTCGTTTGTTTATTAAAAAATACGGGTAGCTCAAATGGTGGGCGGAGTCAGAACATTTCCCAAATCAGAGTGCAATATGCAAATGAGATGTAATTTCCGTAGGCTACTCGCCTGTCACAGGATGGGGGGTGTGGCTGAGGCTAGCCTCACAGACAAGTATTTTCAATGGGCTCTGCTCGTACCATCTCATTCAGCATGAGCCGCTTAGAGGGACTGCAATGTGAAATGCTTCTGAGTGAGGCTGAACGTCACCCTAGGCAAAATAGCCTCACGAGCGTAATGCGCATGTGCGCAGACCTGTAGAAGCAGAAATTAGACTCAGATGCGCTCTCGCTATAGCATAAATATGGACAGAATTCTTATGAAAAAATTATATATTTTTAAAGACGATTTTGTTTATTTTATTTTCAATCCCTTTAGGAGGCTCAGCCTCCGTTAGCCTCAATGACAATCCACCCATGATATATATATATATATATATATATATATATATATATATATACATAGTGTATATACTGTACATACTACTGTACTACATTGATTAGGATTTTATCCATATGGTTCATGTACCGTATATGTTACAATGGCTTTCTGAATAAATAAAGCTTAAGATGTACAAAACTATTATCATTTTGTTGTTGATTTGCTTCAATAATTAGTTGGTTCTCCATCTGGAGTGGTGGCACTCTGCCCAGTAAAGTTCTGGAAACTGATTCCATCCAACTGAAGCATCAATGCAGTCATTTCCATTACCCAAATCAGGCTCAGACGATCTGAAACATTGACATTCTTGCAATTAAAACTCACATGAACGACTCAAGGAACTATATAAGACTACTTTTGGGGATAATCTAAATTAATTGTTCATAAATATAAATTCCATCTGGAAAGGCTTAAAACCTTGGAACAAAGTTTTTCTCTCAAGGAAATAAATTTGTTTTGTCTTTTTATGGCAATAATTTCAGTTACGTATTTTAGTGTTATGTTTGTTACTGTTAATACCTGAATCGGATTGTTGAAAATTAACTAGTGTTGTGAATGTTTCAGTTTGTGAAATTGATTTTTTAGACCGAAACTGGATACTTACAGAAATGTTATCAAAAATATAATACCCAATAATACCATATGTAATTTTCGTCCTTACTGGAATTTTAAATCAACTATGAAAAAGGCATAATGGTTAATGGTACTCAAATAGCCAAGTAGGAAAGAAATCGTCCAAATGAGAATAGAGAAATATGTGTGTGGCAAGCCTCTTCATATTAGAGCTATTTGTTGCCACAATGACTGTACAAAATTTCTGTAATTTTGTAATGATCCTTGAAAATATTGATTGTCCTGTCCTTTACGATGAAACAACATGCTAATGTATGGGACAAATTACTGTAATTTGAGTGGCACATTTAAACAATAATTTATGTTCTTTTATACAATGTTTTTTGTGTTAAATTCAGTGGCTGCCACACATGGGACATTGTGTGCCCTATGTATTATAAAAAGCAAGGGCTGCTTAAGTTTGGTCCTCAAGGACGAGGTGGATTGTGAACAAACTGAATAGAAGCTTTTCTGCACGGCAATAGGCGCATTGAACAAACACCGGCATTCTACAGTTTTAAGACGGTTCAGTTCCGGCTCTCTTTCTCCCTCTGTCCAACGCCCTCTCATTCTTTCTCTGTCACTCGGTCCGCTCCCCCTCTCTCTCTTTCTTCTCCCTCTCTCTCCCCTCCAGTTTTTCCATCCGAGTGAAAAGTCAGGCCCTTCCCTTGGAAGGCAGTCAGGAGCGGGGGCCCGGTCGCACCGCTGTCTGAGCGCGTCTGCGGGCGCGAGCATATGCGACGGGGAGATCGGCGCGGTGGCGGGCGCTGATGGGCCACCGGTGCGTACGCGGGCTGGCTCTGCGCTCCCAGTGCCGTCCCGTGTGCTCAAACATGTGCGGCTCGTCCCCCAGCCTGGGCAGATGGCGCCCTTATTCGGTGCCAGGGAAGCAGTGAATTAAAGGTTATACCCAGCAGGTTTGAAGCGTTGCCAGTTTCGGTTGGTTGCAGAAGCTCTGGCCCACCTGCTTATCAGCCCGGGGACATCTGGCTTGATTTTGTGGAATGAGCACAGCACTGGGAGGAATTGCCGTCATCTGCTTGGCAGTTTCGGAGGAAGCTCATGCGTGCACTAATGCCTCCAAAATAATGATGTTTCACTGTTTAAAAAAAAAAAAAAAGGAACAAAAATCTTTTTCTTTTTTTTTACCCCCACAGACTTTGCAGCACAAGGAACTAAAACTGATGCAGGAAAGAGATCCTTTTTCTGCTGGAGGTGAGCAGTAATGTGTGGTACAGGAGCACAAATCTATCGATCCCAGACATTTGTTTTTTTATATAATCCAGGTACATAAAAAGTGAGTCCTCTGCCAGGTCAAACAGCACACAGACAATGCCTGGAACAGACAAGCACTGGTAAAGGCTTCAAAATACAGCTGGCTTTAATTCGTTTCCAATATGTTTACAGTGTTTTCTTTATCTCCAAGGGACTGAAACTCTATGACACAAAGTAGGTTCACAGATGTTCAGACGTACAGCATTTCCCGTCAAGGTAGTCTACATTGCCCTTATCGAGTAACAATTAAAATATTTGCGTCACCAAGCATGCCTCGCGGAACTTTGCGTACATTATGAGGGAAACAGAAACATTGCTTTGGATACTAAAATGTCTCCATGACCTCTCTTTTGTGAAAGGAGCATTTTATTTTTAGAGGGGCAAGAGAAACAGTGCTCTTAAACAAATATTAAGAACTCAGCAAACCACCTAAACATTTAGATTTAAACTGAATAAAATGTGTATATTTGAAATAATAAGCACACGTAATCTCATTGTCATGGTTTTTGGCGATTTCTTCCCTTGCAGTCGTTTCCCTCGGTAGACACGCGCTGCCCTTTAAGTGGATGTTTGCTCCGCCCCGTCTTTATCGCGGAGCTTCTCTCAAGCATCCACACCTGTGCGTGGTTACCTCGGAGCTACTTAAGCCCACGTTTCCTTCGTTCGGGACTTCTGTATTATTTCACACTGTTTTGCACTATTTTGTACTGTTCGGGTACTCAGTGTTTGTTGGGTGTGTGTTTTTCGTACCATTTGTGCTACTCGCCTGTTCTTATGCTTTTCTTTACTGAGAGAGGGCGTTTATTTTTTCTGGCTCTTCTTTAGTCACTTAGTTCGTAGAAGTATAGGACAGCAGTTCTCTGTTCTATTCGCCTTCTGATGGTTTCTCCATACTGAGAGACCGGGCGTTCATGCTTCTACATAGTTACTTAGCTCGTAGAAGTATAGGACAGCAGTTCTTTGTTCTATTCGCCTTTTGTTTGGTTTTTTCTTACTGAGAAACCTGGCGTTCGTGCTTCTACTCATTTGCGTGTGACAGTGAGCCGGTTAGTAGCTTCGGTACGTTAGTTCCCTGTTTTGTCTCTCCTTCTCGTGGACTACGTATCCCCCTTATTGAGAGTCAGGGCGTTTATTCCGTTTTTTCATGTGTTGCGTGTTGCTCTGGTGCAGGTATATGTAAGGACTCTGAGACTGCTTTATTTCCGCCTTGTAGCAAGCAGTTCGCTCCATTTAGAGCGAGGGAGTTATTTTCATGCACTGTTTCCTCCCTTTTATCCGCTTTAATTTCTGTCCCTTTGTTATTTTACCGCCTAGGCATTCATTCACGCACGCTTCCTTTTCCTTCCCTTAATTACGGGGTTTCCCATCTTAGTGGCTCTTTCGGAGCTTTTAGAATCCCCTTGCTGCGTTTGGTTCCTCGAACCTCACACGTCACGTCCCTTTACACTCATTCATGAATGGGATGGATGCATCTGTTTTTTTGGCCACAGCCTTGCAATACAACAAAGCAGCAATCCAGCAAGCGACAGTATACGTTAAAAATGCAATATTCACATAATTGTTACTTTTCCTACAGACCACCAGGAGCGTTTTAATTTGAGTTTACCCATCTTAAAAATGAAATCAAATCCAAGATGATTCAGTCAGACATGCAGTACAGACTAGGCAGCAGCGAAACAGCCACCTGCACTGTGCATTGCTGTTTCAGTTTCCACACTGTCTCTCCGCATATTTCAGATCCCATTTTACACTCACACAGAAATGCTCTGAATCATCTCCAGGCATTCTTCCAGCATTAGTGTTTCTATGTACCTTGCATTTACGTGACTACCCAAAATCTGAAACTGTCTGCACTGGCTATTTAGGGTTGTTCTCACAGTGTTGTGTCAGAAATAAAAAACAACATTCTCATCAGAGCCTTCAGGGATCATTGCGAAGGTCAAAGTGCTCAGCAGAAGCCGTAGTGACACAGTAGACAAAATGTGTACAAGGGGTATGTTCAGAGTGCGGGGGAAATGATCTCTCTCTTATGTGATAGTGTCGAATATGACTGAAGAATATTGGTTCCACCTTGCATGTCTATAAAATACTGTTTTGACAACCATGGGCGTAGGCAGCAAAATAGATGTGGGCAGTCTAAGCACAGTTGACCTAAATGTCACCCTTTGGTTTTGAAAAAATGAATCCCAAACCTAAAGCAGAGTATACCTACAGGTACAGTAGCTTGCTAGGTATAATTCAGTAACAGTTGACCAAGGGTAGAGGAAACATGGCATAAAATGCGTTAACCTATGGCAAAGGACACAACATTATCAGATTAGGCTACAATAACAAATTGTGGTAGGCGTGATCAAAGATTTTAACTGTAATGACGTTTGAGACAATAAAAATGCAATATATTTTGTCTAGCTTGGTGGATATTTTGATTGTAAAGTTTTGTTGTCTTTGCCTCAATGGAAAATGGACAGAACATTCTGGTCCTCTGGTTACCCCGGAGGTGTTGAACTGCAGCACAGTATCACGGACGTGTTTGGCATTAAAGCGGGGGCCCCGATGTTAACGTGGCTGTTTTGCGGTTCCGCGCACCGCAGCTGCCCACAGTGACGAGCAGAATCTTTTCCACATGGTGCAGGTGTCTCGTAATGTCTCACTCGCTTCAGGAGTTCTTCAGCACACATCTTAAACCACTTACTGGAATCCCCATAGTATCGCCTTGCCAAAAAACGGAACACCATGACGTGTACATTAGCGCTGCTGCCTTTCGAGCCTCCCCTTCGATTGTATTCTCTTGAATGCATCCCCGTTGACTGCTGCTCTGCAGTATTTTCCTGAGCAATCGCTTTAAAGATACAATATAACACTTTGAAATGGCAACTTTGGAAAAAATAAAAATCCCAACTTTGATCACTGGAT
This sequence comes from Synaphobranchus kaupii, assembly GCA_029718625.1. NCBI lineage: Eukaryota > Metazoa > Chordata > Actinopteri > Anguilliformes > Synaphobranchidae > Synaphobranchus > Synaphobranchus kaupii. The sequence continues at coordinate 8,598,734 of CM056396.1, read as the reverse complement.
ATTTTTGGCCTTGGTTGTCATGAATGAAATGTAATGCATTAGTCCAATCTGTTTGGTCCTCAGTGTTTCTCAGAATGTGATCATTACTTTCACAAGCATAACCACATAACCATTCAAAACCGCTTTAAAAAGCCACTGTGTTGTTTTACATTAGATGTAGCTGTCGTTCCCTCAGGTTGACCTCAAATCATCAGTTATTACTCTGCGCTTTTGATCAAATGCACATACGTATGAATATATAGCAACAGCTACAGCGCAAAACAGCGCAAGCAAAGTATCTCTCACAATGTTGATTTTATTCTGTGTCCTTTGGACTCACTGTTTAACCTTGTGCCAAAGCCACTTTCCCTGGTGCTGGCTCTGTGAGTGCTGGATGTAGGCACGGCTCTGTGTGTCACACAGTTTGTGCTCGCAGATGTTCCTCCTCACGCGCTCTCTCTCCCTGCTCTCTCCAGTAAAAGTGATTGAGTGCTGATGTAATCGAATGTGAAGCGAGCTCCGCGCGGCGTTGTGGAGGAAGGGCTCTGGGTAGAGCTGCATATGGCGCGAGTGGGAGTGAGAGGGGGGAACGGCCACGGTGCGCTCTGTCCTCGCTGCCAAGAAAGTGAAGTTTCAAGAAGTCTCCACAATAACATCCTTTATCCGTGCCACGACGTGAAACCACTAAACAGCACAGAGGTGAAAGTACAATCCTTCACCAGACATTGGTCTCCTAATTCCTATTACAGGAGACCAAGGTTGTGTGTGCGCGTGTGTGTGTGCGTTTGTGTGTGTGTGTGTGTGTGTGTGTGTGTGCGTCTGTGTGAATTGTCCCCAAAAATGCCTTTTGAATATTCTTAACTTATAAATGTACCCTGCAAAAAAATCTGTCTAAACAAGTGTTTAAATCTCGTGTGTAAATCTCAAATGTTATTTTCTCTCTTGTTTTAAGTTTAAACCTTTTGCGGGTAATACCCATGTGGATGACGGGGAGAAAAATGCAGTCAGGCTGGTTAGATGCAGCCTCTGACTCGGTTATCTCTACAAAGGCTGCTGGATGCAGAGTTTGCCAGTGGGCCTTCAGATTGCTAGTTGTCACGTGACATCAAAGTTTCATTCTGCAAACTACTGTGTCCCTCTGTTGAATCCGCCCATTAATTGCATTTAATCTAAACACTCTCCAACCATTACTTCTTAGCTGTTCAGGACAGATCTCATTGATGGCTGGTTTTTGGCCATGATGCTGCCGCTTTAGCATTGGTTGGCTTATGTGTAAACAAATAGCTACTGCAGGAGAAGAGATTTATCATGACCATGACATTATCCGAGGCACCTATTCAACAGGAAAAGGTTGGACAGCATGCAAATGGAAATATTCAGCTGTTTCTTCACACTTTTGGGATGCAAATATTATTCGAATTTGAATTGAATTTTCAAAATGTCTGTCTGACAACCCCTATATATATATACGTATATATTATTTTTATGGTTGTCTTTTGTCTTTGTTCAAATGCTTTGATTAAACAGCCTATGGCTATTTGAAGGTTTTTGACCCCCCCAGGTCCCCCACTCCCCTCAGTCCCCCCCCCCCCCCCCCCACCCCACACACTTCCCCCAGGTAATTCATACCTCCTGTCAGGGTTACATCCGTACAGCCACATTGTCTCTGTGATTGCATACGCAGACTGTAAACAGCCCCTGGCGCGGTGCGTTCTGAGGCAGCGCTCACTGGAGTGTTGCGGTGCTTTAATTGGGAATGCCACATGCCTGTCATTGGACGCGGCGCTGCGGCGCCCTGCTCTGAGGAGGAAATAGCAGCCAGGCGTGGAGGGCCTGAAGATAGGGCTATCTGCCGCAGCGCGCCAGGGGGTGTCACTGTGGTGCCGGTGTGTCAGTGATGAAGACCAGGGAAGAGGTGAAGGGGGCGGTTGTGTAATGGTGGTGGTGGGGGCAGTGTGGTGGGCCTCTGACATTTACCAGGGTGTTTTGCGGCTGTCTGTGATTCTCAGATTGTGAGATGGTGCAGAGGTGCGCTGCTGTCAGACTGGCACAACAGACAAAGTGCCCCTGTAACTGTCAGAGACAGTGATCACATGGCCGCATGAGGGGTAGCTTTAGTTTAACCTTCAGTGGGGCTCGTTTGGGAATGGGAGGCAGATGTCTGTGGGCATGGAAGAAAAATAAATTGCACTTTAAAGTTAACACATACCCCTAAATTTAAGGATTGTCTTTATTAAATTGGATCCGCACTTAGCAATTCTGATGGTGAAAAATGTACGTAATACAAAATACACAAGACACAAGATTCTATATTAATTAATAGTCTGGGGATGGTGTGAAATTAAATTCTGAGAATACCCTAGCAACCAGCACCTTCGCAACAGCCAGTGGCAGTGATTTTGAGTTGAGTGCACTCTGTAAGCTCTGTAATGTTTAGCACACAGAATATTCTCATACCCAATTTGCATCTACATTATTAAACAACCAAGCCATTTGACTCTACCCATCCCTTAAGATCTTTCTGTATAGCTGTCAATTAATCTGTCATTTAATTTGTTAATTTTGAGAAATAATAAAAAAAAAAAATTTTTTTAAAGACTTACTGCCACCAAAATAAATGCAAATTAAAATGAGTTATGTTTAATGTTGTATTTATGATGTTAATATTAATAGTTTGGAAATGGTTACCAAAGTGTTCAGTGACGTCTCTTAAAAACCAGTTAACCTTATTTTTTCATCTTGAAACTATATGCCTTTTCCTAATTTGTTGGGATTAAATAGTAAACATGTAATAAACAATAAGTCCTATATCAGCATTGTATATAAAGGTGTGGGGCCATTTGTGGGGTAGCTGTATAAAATGTAAGGAAATATACAAGAAAATCTTATTTTTATCTCAGATTTTTTGTGAGTGATTCTGGTGGCACTTTCCCATGCAGGTTTTAAACTTCACAAACTTTCACTTACCTCAGGCTCTAAAATGAGATGTTTCATCATAGATTTTTAAGGTTAGCCAGTTCAGACACACACAAAAAGGGACACAGAAAATGTCAAAAAACTTCGATAACATTAGTTTGTGTCATTTTCAACTTTTGGGATCAATTTGACCCCAAACATAAAAAGGTGTTTTCAACAAATACGAGGGGTATTCATAATATACCACACTAATGGTTATTCAGTAGTCTAAATTCCAGTAGAAATTTAACTCACAGGAATTAAAACAGTTATTACTAAAATAAATACAATAGACCCCCTAAAATACTACAAACATTTTGAGAAAGGAACATTCAAATAAATAAAAAAAACATAATTTTACTTGCTTCTTTTCACTGGAGTGCTTAGGAAACTGTTCCAAACAGAAAAGGCAATTAATCTTTGTCAGACATTGTTGATGTTAAATTTATTAGGACGTAAACGATGCAAGCTGTTAACAGTAAGTAAGCCTGTTTCCTATTTGGAGCATTAAAAATATAATTTTATTTCCTGAAAGGTAACGAATTTAAGTTTTCAAAAAATGAATTCAGGGCATAACCATGATGGAAGGAATAAAAGTAAATTTCAAAACAAATCCTTGCTGTACACAATGATTGTTGAATATGTTTGTCATTAAAAACTTACAAAATAAAAATAAAAGAAAGAGTTTATTGGGTAGTAAATTAAATCTTATTTAGTATCCTGCCTTTTGATATTGAGAAATAAATCTGAGGTGATCTTTAAACTTCCACTGCAAACAATGTTTTCTATCCCAAATTCCTGGAGACACATTGGGCAAGAGATTGAATGACAGATATGAGTTTTATGACCTATGATATGATGAATAATAATGCCTCACTAGGGTCTTAATGATGTTAATTAGCTGTGGTGCATTTTCCATGAACAAAACTCTAGTCACCCAGGAATGTGGCACACGGGCCCACACCTTAAGCTGTTATGCTTTTGATGTGTTTGGTCAGACATTATTATGCCGTCAGACACTATGCTGTCCGGCCAAAAACTATAGCTCATCTGTTGTGTACCTGTGATAACGTGGAGACAAATCACATCACGTCGGTTTACGTTCACGCTGCAGTATTTTTCCATAATAACAAACTTGGAGGAGCAAGCACTTAGGGCCGGATTCAGAGATGGCCAACTTAAGTCATGCGCTTAGGTGCCTCTCCTGTGCGGATTTAATGTGGACTGAGATACGACGTATTCTAACCTACACTACGCAGGTGCGTTTCTCAAAATGTGGGTGGCACAGGGCATGCTAATGACCTGTTTCTTGTACCTGTCCCCAGGGTTGCCAGCTTTCTACTAAAAAAATGTGTGTGGGGGTATAAATTTTCAACGTGTCAGTGACAGTGCCTTTAATAACCGCATTTGCCTTCTGTAAAATCCTGCCTTTGCGCATCGTAGTTGCTCTTGCATGAAGGGGAAGGCATTGAACGTATTAATACACGGCATTGATAAAATGATCATAGCTCCTATTCACGACTGAGATATACCCATCACACAATCAAAAAAATAATCGCTGGACAGTGGTTGCACGCAATATTATTAAGTAAACAAATAAATTATTGGATTTACTTAAAAAAAGATTTTAAAATAATTGTTTTACGATTTACATAATAAAGTCATGTACGGTGGTTGAACATAATAGCCTATATGCAACGTCTTCAACTTAACCAGTTGAAGTCACATATACTTAAAGGATTAGTTTGAAATTTTGGACATAGCACAAAGTAAAGACTTAAAAATTATGGTATAAAGACTCAAATCCACCCCGATAGTCTGTCATGGTATTTTATTTGCTTTGGCTGCACCGTGGAGTGCGTTTAAGTGCATTTGGTAGTGGATGCTAACTGATACCATTAGGTTGCACTAGCATTAGCAGCAGCTGGACATCCATATGAAGGACACCATGGAATCAGTTGAAAATGGTCTCCATCGCTTGAAAAGATCACGGGTAAGTCGTAAATGAGATATTATGTCCAAAATTCCAAACTAACCCTTTAATAATAGCCCATTACTTGCAACCACTGTCCAATGATTTATTTCTTGAGTGCATCTGTCACATGCTGGAAAGATGTGGTCAGGAAGGAGAGAGATTTTAACCTGCTGGTAGATCTACACTGCGGGGAGTTACTTTGCGCTTCCTAATAATATTGGAGCATCAGTGCTTGATTGAATGTTCTAGGGTGAACCTTTGAGTACCACAAGGATCGGTTTTGGGTCCTTTCCTCTTTTCTCTGTACATGCTCCCTCTTGGGAACATTATAAGCAGACATGGTGTTAACTACCACTGCTACGCAGATGACACACAACTTTATATATCAGTTAAGCCAGGTGAAGTTGACCAGTTGTCTAAACTAGAGACCTGTCTTGAAGATGTAAAGGCCTGGATGATCCAAAATTTCCTCTTATTGAACTCAGATAAGACTGATATATTAGTATTAGGTCCCAAATCTCTTCGAGATAAATTTTTACAGTTTTCCAGCCAGGTGAAGTTGACCAGTTGTCTAAACTAGAGACCTGTCTTGAAGATGTAAAGGCCTGGATGATCCAAAATTTCCTCTTATTGAACTCAGATAAGACTGATATATTAGTATTAGGTCCCAAATCTCTTCGAGATAAATTTTTACAGTTTTCCTTAAATTTAGACTGCTTCTCTGTCTCCGCCAACAAGGTTGTTAGAAACCTTGGTGTAACTACTGATTCAGACCTCTCCTTTCAAATTCTTTATTTGTCTCAGAGAACACATTGAGGATGTGCACCCTCATTTTCAATGGTGCCGAGGTACAATTAAAAGACAATTTAAAAAAAGAAAGAAAGTGAAAATTAAATTAAAAATAAATTAAAAAAGGCCCCATATTAACAATATCACAAGAATGGCCTTCTTCCACCTGAGGAATATATCTAAATTAAGGAAAATGTTGTCCTTGGAGGATGCTGAAAAAATGGTTAATGCTTTTGTAACCTCTCGACTAGATTACTGTAATGCTTTATTGTCTGGTTGCACTAGCTCAGCCCTGAATCATCTCCAACTTGTACAGAATGCAGCTGCTAGGCTTCTTACTAGAACTAAGAAATGGGATCATATCAACCCGGTGCTCAAAACTCTTCATTGGCTGCCTGTCAAATTCAGAATTGACTACAAGATTTAACTTTTAGCGTTTAAAGCTTTAAATGGCTTGGCTCCAGAATATCTTAGTGATTTACTCATTCCTTACTGTCCTAGATTACTTCACTCTCAAAGTGCTGGCTATTTGTAAATTCCTACGATATCTAAAATTACAATGGGTGGCAGAGCCTTCTCTTAGCTCCTTTCCTATGGAACAATCTTCCTATGTATGCTCGGGCTTCAGACACATTTTCTGTCTTTAAGTGTAGGCTAAAACGTACCTCTTTAGTCAATCCTATAGTTAAGGATGTCGGGGGGCGGGGGGGTTAACCTTATCTTTTCCTCCCTCGCCCTGAGCTGCCAACTGCTCCAGTCATGCCCCTCGCCCTGAGTTTGCAGACTGCTGCAGTCCTGTCCCTCCCCTGGATTATGCCCCCACCTTGATGCAATCGGAGTCCCAGATGCACCACCCCGCCCCTTTGAATTGAACATTTTACATGCTTTTCTTTGGACTTTCTACTTACCAGCTAGTTTTATTAGATCCCTCATTACAGTCTATTACCATCCATTCCACCCTTAGTTTAAACCGGGCCGGCCAACGAAGGATGGGCACCCCCTCTCTAGCCATGTTCCTTCCGAGATTTCTTCCCATTGGGGAGTTTTTTTCGCCACTGTTGCGTGTTTTTTCTTCCCACCGGGGAGTTTTTACCTAATTTGTGCCTTTGTGACACTTCTCTGTAAAAAGCGCTATACAAATAAAATTGAATTGAATTGAATTGACACAAGTAGGCTAAAAAATCGTCTCTCTGTCAAAGCGAATATGATCCAGACGCTTTCTATGAATTAATCCATCTAATATTGGTCAGGTATGATATAGCCTACCAGACGGTCAATCATAGCCTACTTTTACATATTTTTCTTTTCATGACAGCTCTTTGATAATTGCAAGTAGGTTAGGCAAAGGAAAATAAGACTATATTATTTTCAAAGAACATGCACTCATTTTAATATCCATTTTTGTGAAAGATGCTGTATTTTTTATGATCATCTATTGGCGGCACTAGACATAAACCAAATTTTTTTCCGAACAAAGTTACGCGGAAAAAAATGATTAAGTGAAAACTCTGAATACGTGTATCTTGCAGACACGCCTCATCAAATCTCCACTTGGCACGCGTATACTGGAGAGACATTAAGTCAAAAGTCTGAATCACAAATAGCTTAAGCTACGCAGAATTTCGGGAGTAAGTCCCATTTGCGCGCTCTTAACTCAACTCTGAATCTAGCCCTTAGTCACCAGGACCTTTTTAACTTGCTTTTAACTTTATTGCAACTTGTCAAAAATAGTTTTAAATTGATGTTAAAATCACATTGGTGAGGAAAGCACTGAAGTGCAGTTTATGTGCTGAATTTGATGAAAGTGTTGGAAAAGCAAGGTGCAAAGAGAACAGTGTTTCATACACACCACCTGTAAAGCCTACTGGAATAGAATAGAATAACTATAGAATATATTTGTCCCGCAAGGGAACTTAAGTTGTAGCCCCAGCAACAACAAAACAGACATAGACAGTGGGGCAAACCCACAACACACACACACATATCAAACAAAGACATTGAATATAGTCATTGCATTAATCAAACTAATTAAGTGAATTAAAGTGGAATGCAGCCATGATTAAAAATAGCCCCCGCTGTCCCGAGATGTCGAGTGTGATTAAGCAGTCCAACACACAAACTCAACCTCCACGACTTTCCTCCATACACGCAGTGTTGCGGTCTCTTTACACTGTCGAAACGGAGCACTGAACTGCGTCAGCCTTCCCAGTCGTCGCCTCACTCCTCCCCCGCATTATTTTCTCATTTCTATTTCCTGGTGGCCTCTTGAAGATTTTCCGCAGTCCAGTCCCGAGTCCCGAGTCCCAACATCTTCAACTCCCGTGAAGAACGATGGTAAACTTTGTAGCTGCAGATCCAACGGACATTCCCGAGCATATGTTGTGAATGCGTCTCCATGGTGACGACCACAAACAAAATTATCCAGAATATACGATTCGTCAATATTATCAAAACGAGCAGCATGCGTGCCCTGAACAATCTTTAGCCCGCTTCCCCTACCACAACAGACACATAGCGCATGAAAAAAACAAAAAAAACAAAAGCCAGACAACAAAATACATTCAAATTAACAAACACGAACACGAGAGACAGCTGGAGGACTACATGTCGCCATTACAGCGATTGTTCTTCTGTAGTGCTGTCATGGGTATTTGCAGCCCCTGCTGTTTCTGCGGTCGTCTTTCTTTTTAGCGTCGTCGGGACGCTCTATCGGATTTTTTCTGCCTCCGTTCTGGTATTCGTGTTTTGCCCGACAATTATTCTCTGCACCTGTTTTGCGTTTCCTGACGGCTGTAAATATTTCAGGACTTCCGTATTTCCGCACTTCGATATAGTCTTTGCTATGTTGACAACGAAGTCAGTAAGGTAAAAGATTCGGTCGCTGCATTTCTGGTTCGTACGAATAGGAAACGCAGCAAGTTTAGAGTTTAGAGTTGGGAGAAAGATTTATTTTATTCTTTTTCTTTCAATTTTTCAATTTCAATTTCAAGGTGCATGACGTAAATTGTGTTGCCAAAGCAAATGTTACAAACAACAACAATAATAACAATAACAATTATCAATAAATAAAATGAACTCAACAACCTATTAAATACACACATGTACACGCATACACATACTGTCATATAACTTATTAACATATATCTTAACTGCAGGTGTTGTTAGTTATTGTGTTCCTGTGTAGATGACAGGTTGCTACATATGAAGCAGCTCGTGGGGCTGTGTGTCCTTCACCCAGTACAATGGGAAATTTTTCTTCGTCTGGAAGTGTGGCAAAATTTGGAAATATTGTTGCTTTTTAAAAAAAAAATTCATTCTGAATTTCCCTATATTTATTGCAGTGTAGAAGGAAGTGTATCTCTGTGTTTTATTATGGAAGTGTTTCTTTCCTTTCTCTCTTTATCCTTTGTACTCTTCTGCCAGTTACCTTTTTGTTCAGCTTGTTTTCCCCTAGAGCTGTAGGTAACAGGTTCTAGTTTCATTTTCATTCTCTCGCCCGTTTTTACTGGGCATTTCTTTTGTTTTGTTTCACTACCTCTTGTTACGCCTAATTATTTAGTGCGTGAGGTTCTTTTGTTAGTTATTCTCGCTGTTTATCAAGATCCCCTCAGTTTTTGAAGGTTGCTTTGTTTTGTCTTGTGCTAGGGAAGTTTTGCTCCCGATCCTGTGTTATCCCAGTCCTGGTGCGGCTATTTCCGCATTTGTGGCGTATCTCTCTTGATACGCTTTTAGAAATCCTGGTCAGTCGCATTTGATTCTCCGAACTTTACACTCCCCCTTACAGAATATCGAAGTCAGAATGGAAGAACCAGGGAGACTGCCTGAAAAAACTAACAGAGAGCCTCCATAGACTTTCTGTGGCAGTTAATGCTCCCCCAGTTGCACAAGCACAAACTCCTCCCGTACCCATGCCACGTACCATTAAGGAGCCCAAACTCCAGTCACCACCACGGTATGGTGGCGAGCTGGTTAAATGCCACCCCTTTCTGACACAATGCCTTATTTACTTTCAAGCACAACCCTCCCGTTTTACCACATCAGAATCCCGCGTAGCTTTTATTTTGTCCCTCCTGAATGATCAAGCTTTTGCTTGGGCTGACCCTTTAATTCGGGCCAACGCTCCCTGTATTTGCGATTCTATTCGGCTGATGAAGGAGATGCAACTGGTCTTTGATCATGAGGTTTCAGGCGAAGAAGCAGCCAGGAGATTGACCAGCTTATGCCAGGGAACTGACACCGTAGCGACTTTTTCGATCGCATTTCGAACTTTAGCCGGGGGGACAGGTTGGCCGGACGGCCCGCTGAGATCTTTATTTTTAAAAGCGTAATCGGAACCTATAAAGAACGCTTTGGCTATGATCGAACCACCTGCCACGTTCAGTGATCTTGTTACCGCGGCTATACGCATGGACAACCGTATTAGGGAACGTGAACGTGTGGGCAGAAAACGCCTAGTTTGGAATAAGCTTTCAGTAGCAGTAGGTACTCCCCCATGTTCTCCATCATTCCCATCCCTTGATCAGGAGGAGCCCATGCAGGTGGATGGGTCATCTCTCCACAAGTCTAGGGGGGCGCAACCGCTGAAGTACTGGTGTCGTTATTGTATAGGGGTGTCACGATACCGATTCGAAATCGAAAATCGATCGAAATGAGCGTTCGATTCCGAACTTCGAAATCACAAGCTGGTTCGCGATTTTTTTTCTCTCCACCCCCGCCCCCCGCGCGCTCTTCTTAGCCTTTCATGTGATGGGTAAAATGTAAAAAAAAGTAGCCTACTTGGCCATCTCTAATGTAAGCGTTTCCGACAAAACGAAACTTGACGCCTTCCACTGCATTTTGTTCGTCCACGCAGGCGTGCGTCCGAAGAAAAAAAAACAATGATATTTCAAAGAAGACACAGCTGCTAGTTAACGTTAGCTTACCGGTAGCCTGCATTACTTTTCGACACACCATGGCCACTGCCGGAGTTGGAGATGGAGAAACAGAACTGCAAAATCCTCCTGCTTCCCTCAAGTCACCGGTGTGGCAACATTTTGCCTTCCCCGTGAATTATATAAACAACAAACGCGTCATTGACAAAACAACGACAGTTTGTCGGCTATGCTACACGCGAGTACCATACACCACCTCAGGCAACACGTCAAATATGGCAGGACATATTCGCAGGCATCACAAAGAAATAGATTTGACTGGGAAAAAAACATTGACACAGGCAACTCAAATGACAACCCAAATGACAGTTGTCAGGGCATGAAAAAAAACGTGTAAATAGTTAATAGCGTGGTACATGTTCAACTGTTTATTATTTCAGATATTAGTTTGTTAAAGCTCTTAACTGTTCAAAGAATGTGAACACGCTCATCTTTTTAAAGAAGAATTTGAAAATGTAAATGACCGTTGTCAGGGCATAAAACCAATGTGTAAATTGTTAATAGCGTGGTAAATGTTCAACTGTTTATTCTAGAGTCTAGTTTTGATAAAGCTCTTAACTGTTTAGGTGTGTTTAAATATTCTCATATGTTTGTTATTATTTATAATTGTTATTATTCAAATAAAAGTTACTTATTGAGAAACAAGTATTTTTCTTTACAAATCAAGACTCGATAGCCATTAGCTAGACTATAGTGCTGGAAAAAAAAATTGTGCTGAAAAAAAATCGAGAATCGAATCGTGACCTTAAAATCGAAAGTCAAATCGAATCGCGGATTTGGAGAATCATGACACCCCTATTATTGTAGACGCAAGGGTCATACAAAGGATCGGTGTCCCAAGCTGATGGGAGGGTTCCCAGTGAGACAAAATAGTACTCCTTCTCGTACCCTTGTACCGGTCCAACTGCTTTGGAATGAGCGTTTGGTCAGCGTTAACGCCTTTATTGATTCCGGAGCAGCCGATTCTTTTATCGATGCTAAATGGGCTATGGAATTAAAGATTCCCACACACCGACTCACTAGTTCATGCCAGGTTACTGCTCTCGATGATCGCCCTTTGGGTTCCGGAATCATTGAGAGAACTGGTCCTATTTTGATGCGCTTTTCTCTCCAGGGTCACTCAGAGAAAATACAATTTTTTTTGGTTGATTCTCCGTCTTGCCCACTCGTTCTGGGTCATTCATGGCTGACTTTGCATGATCCTCATGTTGTTTGGGGCAGAGACAGGGACCCTATTCTCCAGTGGGTTTCCCAGTGTCAATCCCACTGTCGAACTGTTGTTTACCCTTCTTCGGGCCACGTTTCTGACGGTTCCGATCTCAGCTCCGCTAGTGATTCGGAGGAGGCGGAGTTTTGCTGTGACCAGGATTCTTCCTCTGTTCTCGCAGAGAGTAAAGAGGAGAGTCTGGCCTGGGACCCCTTTAATGGGGGAGGTTCCAGGGAGGAGGGTAACCGTTCGGTTTCCGATCTTGAGTGGGAGACGTCATCTGACAGTCAGGGACCCCGGAGGTGGTGGGGGCGCTCGAGTTTCGCCTGCCCACTAGCGTACCAGTTCCTCAGATTGTGGCCCCAGTTGGCATCCTGTGTTATCCCAGTCCTGGTGTGGCTATTTCCGCGTTTTGTGGTGTATTTCTCTTGATACGCTTTTAGAAATCCTGGTCGGTCGCGTTTGGTTCTCCGAACCTTACACTCCCCCTTACAAGTGCATTATGCTTAAGTTTTCATTCTCATTAGCATGTGCTATGTAAAAACGTGCAGTTATCAGAAGGTGAAATAAACCATATTACCACAAATTAATAAACATTTCAGTCCCCCAAAAAACCCAATATGTACGATGCATATGTTCAGCATATTGTTTGTTTGTCAGGATTACTGAATCAAAACCGATGGTGGTTTTTAAACTGCAATGTCTTTGTATTGCACATTGCAGGTGCAGTTACTATGTGCTCAGAGCTGTCCAATAGGGCCCTACACACAACGCAGGATTCTCACTGAGACATGATTGACTCAGAAAGCTACAATAATGAGATCACTTTTGTTTGACTCATTACTGAAATACTTTGCCAGAATTGCTTTATGTTGTTTTTTTCAGTCAGACTGAGAATTTCACGTCATTAGTATTCAACACAACCCTTACATATTTTGAAGTAAAGTACACTGCAGAATGTATTTTCCATTTTTGTGAAAAATTTGTAGAAATTAGGCATACAGTATGCCACAGGTACTTAAAGAAAGCCATAGTCCTATTGTATCCTTTGTCATTTCCCCTCTGGGTCTGTCTGAACATTATGCAAAAAATAACAATGTGTTACAAAATTATAATAACCAATATAATGATAACCAATATTTCTACCCTTCCTAATGCTGTGTAATATAATGGGTAGTGTAGAAGTATCCCACCTATTATGTTTGTAGTCAATTTGACCCCATACCGTGTTTGACATCTCTTAAAAACCAGTTAGCCTTATTTTTCCATTATAACTTGTCCTGTACCAACTTTGTATACAGAGGTGTTGTGGCGGGTTTCTGCCCCCAGGCTCGGTAGCTGTATAAAACATAAGAAAACATACTTTTTTATGTTTTATCTCTTTTTTTGTGGCTGATTCTGGGTACTTTCCCATACAAGTTTTAAACTTCACAAATCTTCACTTACCTTCACTTATCTAAAATTAGAAGTTTATCACAGATTTTTAACATTTAGGAATAAAGGGCTAGCCAATAGGCCCTTTTCACAATGACGACAGTTAACTTCTGCTTTTCCGCGAAGCAGTTTATTTTTACTTCTGTTTGCACCGGAGACTTCTCCTGAAAATGCAGGAATGCTCAACAACTTGAAGTAATTTCGAAAGGTAAACATAAAGCTAACATATTGATAATATGTGACCTGCTCTATCAAAATCAGTCCGAACTGACCCCCAAAGACATTTTGTCTCGTAATTATAACGTATACTACCTGAGGGAGGAAAATGTAAGCTTTCTAATGATACCAAAATGATCTCTCTAATATCAAGCGAGTTATGTCGCGTCAAACATGCCATCAAACCATGTTTTTGAGAAAAACGCCGTCAAAGTTCACCCGCAAAAGTTGCTAGCTAGTTATATGTTTCGTGTTAACGTTTCTGGATAGAGCTGGGTCTCATAACCTAAAAACTCTGGTGTTAGCTTATCATGTTACGTTTAAATGCTTAAAAACTATATTTTCACATTGAATTAGACTTTAAGACATGCAGATAATAAAAGCCAATACATTTTTTGAGTAAAATGAGATTAAACGGAATAACTTTCATTAGTTTGTCCCTGCAAAATCAGCAAGCTGGCTAACGTTAGCCTCCAAACGTTGCAAAAGTCCGGATTGCTTGTCATATTACTTTTGAAAGCAAAGCTTCAGAACTAGGCCTATATTTGCACATTAAATTTTTCATTAAGATATGCATATCATGAAAGCCAAGATATTTTTCAAGTAAAATCAGATGAAACCCAATTCATTTGTCACCTTGAAAGCAGCCGATGTGATTGTGTGACTGGTGGTGGCAGGTGAAAGCTGGCTACACAAAACGATGCAAAGCTACGGCGCTAGCTTGTCATGCCATGTTTAAAAGCTTCAAAACTATATTTTTAAACTGAATATGACATTAACACACACTGATCATGAAAGCCAAGACATTTTTCAGGTACAATGAAGAATTTGTAGCCTTTATCAAGTTTGGAGCGTGTCGTAAGCACAAATTTGTTGGACTGGGTGAACTCCATGCTCCAGAAGTAAGCATAACCCGGTTCGAGTCAGAACAGAAGTTGTCTGACGCCATGTGAAAAGGGTCTATTGGGAGACATTTGGAAGGCGGCACATAAAGTATCAAACTTTTTCAATTTGACCCCTAACATAAAAGGTGTCTATCTTCTGAGAAACTTCAGCAATGAGTGTTCAAACACAACTAATGCTGTTACCATCTGGTAAAAAAAAGTTACCATCTGGTAAAAAAAAGAAAACAGGGCGATAAATTGTGGAAATGTTCCTCTATTTTCAAAACAAAAATCCAGAATGGTTATAAATGAATAACATGACTGTGTAAAAACATTAAATATTGGCATGGAATTATTTTAAACATTTTGGATGTGTTAGGTTTTGGTGGGGAAAGGACCATAAATGCAGGCAGGAGTAAGGAAAAAACCGAAGTTTAATAAAGGGCAACGGTACAAAACACAGTCCAAAGAATAGTCAAGGAACAGGCAGGGGTCTTAACCGGGAAGGCACAGCAAAGGTACAAAAGCGGAATCCAAATCAGGGTCGCGAGAACACAGGCAGGGGTCAAAACCGGGGAGGCGTAAGAGGAACAAAACAAGGACTGAAAACAAAACAAAACAACAGGCAAAAACTAGGGAAACAAAAACTAGGAAACAGATACTACGGAACTAAACAGAACAACTCGGGCAGAATCTCGGAAAAACCAAGGCAACACAGAAGCAAAAATATGGGTACAAGGAACTCGCAAAGACAGACTGAAATAACAAGGTTTAAATACACAGGGAGAAGATTACACAAAATGAATCAGGTGTGAAGAGGGGAAATGGGAGAGTACACAGGTGAGAACAATGAGGGTAACAAGGACCAATAATACAATTACGGGGGAAACGTAAGACACGGACTGGAATACACATAGACACAATGATAACAAACGGCCTGGAGTTAGCAGGTAAACAAGTGCACAGCTCAGAGGGGAGGTACACGAAAGTGGACACATGTGTATAGGCGGCAGTGTAGTATAATGGTTAAGGAACTAGCCTTGTAACTGAAAGGTTGCAGGTTCGATTCCCAGGTAGGACACTGCCGTTGTACCCTTGAGCAAGGTACTTAACCTGAATTGCTTCAGTATATATCCAGCTGTATGAATGGATAAATGTAATAGCTAAGAAGTTGTGTAAGTCGCTCTGGATAAGAGCGTCTGCTAAATGCCTGTAATGTAATGTAATGTAATGTGCAGAGAATGCGAAATCACAGATAGATACAGGGATAGGATAACGAGGAGGGAAATGACAGCTGCAGGTAGAAACTCAAGATGAATTAGTAATTAGTAATGTTAGTAGTGAACTCAAAAACCCTAATGTTAGTAGGTTAGCTGGTTAGTATTATATACACGTTAGTTTGTTAACAGGTTAGTATCAAATCTAATCTAACAGTTAGTATGATTAGTACATTAGTATTATATACAAATATAAATAAAGTCAGAAGGAAGAAAACGAGATACGAAATACAGAGGAAACCCGAATGTTCCCAAAATCACCCGAATAGTGCAATGACAAAGACAGGGAGTGGAATCTCAGAAAACACGGAACGCGGACTGACAATCGCGAGGGAAAATAAATCAGGAAAATAATAATAAATAAAGAATAAACAGACAGATTACAGGATCCTAACAGGATGTTCATTGTGAAGTCTGCATGTACTGTTCAGGGGTGGTTATGGGGAATATGCATCCTGTATAAAACAAAGGACTGTGGAAAATGAGGAGAGAAAATTGCATATGGATAAAATGGGTCCAAGTGAAATAGCATGACCGTGCCAGGTTCTCCTGTGATGGATGGCCTGGTGAAATATAAAATTAAAAACACACAATCAGAGAAACAGCACCAAACACACAGCCTGGTGAGTTATAAGGACAGAATGGGCAAAACAACTTTATTTGTCCAATAAGAGGTTTCCAAAGCAACCACGCCTGTTTGGCAGCACAGAGTAGCATAGCTAAGATGTCAGACACTTATTTGGCGGTGACCCCAGCGGCCCGTGGCCGAACCCAGACAAAGTGTGGCAGTGTGAGCACTTTCCCAGAGCTCCTCGGCCTGCCCGACCCCACCCCTCACCCCCCCGCCCACACATACACACCCTTCCCCCAGGGGAACGCCTCTCTGCCACCCTGCCGAACATTCCTCGCCTATCATTGTCCTCACGGAGGAAAGGCAGCCCAGCTGAGCTGGACTTCATCAGGGCTCGGTGACAGAGAGCACAGGGAATGAGATGGAGGCTCCACACTCTAATTTGTTGCCGAAAGGCGTCTGGTTTCTGTTAAACATGCTGCTGATAAAACGCAGGTTCCCTGCATCTTCTCTCTTATTTTCCTTTTTTCAATTTAACCAAAGAGCTCTTTTGTGTCTTTCGCCCCCGTGAAAACTGCAAGATGAATGGCTTGTCTGCTATATAACGCCCGCTGTTTTTTTTTTTTGTTGCAATTTCGCCCCAAATAAAATATGATGTGCATTGTGTTGGTAAGCGGCGCTCTTATTGACTGGACCATTGCAGATTGTGATTACAAAGCTCTTTCATTTATTTAGACATCTTTTGAGAAAGCAAACATTATCTGGTAACGTGGCTCAAGTGTAGCTTGATGGTACATTAAGTGATAAGTGTCACATTAGACAAGGGAATACCCGCATAGTTCGTTATCCTGAAGTCATATTGCACTTTGAAACTGAATTTGTTTGATGCCATTGGAGGTTCTAGTGGATAAATAGACTCAGATACGTCAAAATGGCTCTTTGAATGCAAAGAGATTGTTCAGGCAGCGAACAATAAATTGTTCACAACAAATTAGCTTTGTGCAACATCCAGTCCCAGCACCGATAGCCATGCATTACTTTCAGTAAAGGCTATGGACAGCAGTTTCGATGTGCTGTACATTGCTCTGTATGTGTGAACTTATCTCAGTTGCAGCTGAGTTGAATGCTAAGCTATGCTCAATAGCGCATCCTATCCACCTCCATCCAGGCTCTTTCTGTTTCTGGCTTCACACGGCAGTGTAACACCCACTTCTGACCCGACACTCTCCTATCAGAATAAGACTCCTCTAAAAGGGATGTAGAATTGAGATAGCTTTATGAAACATAAATAAATGACAACAGGATAAACAATAATCTCCTAAGCACTATCCGACACACAAAAATGTGTGTGTTTGGGAAAATCTCTCTGTACTGCTCTCCCTTCCTCTGATGCAGAGCTCTAGCTGGAATGTGGAAATTGTGTTTTGCTTGGCCAAAGTACTTTCTTGACTTGAGGATCTGTGAACACCAGATTAAAAACAGCAGTCTTTCCCAAGTTTTAATAATTCAACCAGTTCTATTTTTTGACTTGTGCTTCAACTGCAGTGCAGAGAGACTGGGAACACAAACAAATTCGGCAGTTTGAAAAGCTGTGAACCCTATTTTTTTAGGTACTCAGTAGAAGCCATATCTTGCAAATTAAGCAGAAGGCCATGAGATACTGATAACGGGTGGTGGATTGTATCTATGCAGTGTCTTTCATCTTGTGATATCAAAGCACTTTCAATGAATGGAGAAACTCCTCAACCACCACCAAATACGTAGGTGCTGATATTACTGTTACTCAAATCAAGGCCCTCGAGGGCCGAGAACTGCTGGTTTTCCACCCTCCCTTTACCTGGGATTTGTGTGTGAAAACAGTCCGGCCAATCAGCAGCACTGTTCAGTTAATTACCTGGGAGAAAAGAAAACCCGTGCCGGATTTGGATTCGAGGGCCAGATTTGAGTCTCCATGCTATATGGTATCATTAGAAAAAAAGTCTGGTTACACAAAACGAATGATGATTTTTTAAATTATTTTAATGAAATAGCTCCTGTATGGCTTTCACTCTCATGACCTTCACTCCCAACCTATGCAAGTGCATGTTAAACGCAAGTAAAGTTCAGTACCTTTGTATTTTCCAGTATTGTGCCAGATCCAAACCTGGTCTATACGATTCTTGTCCTGCTTTGGGATCTCACGGTTAGCGGTATCTCTCTGTGTTACAGTCCAGGTTCTAGAGAGGAAACCCAGGATTTTTCCTGCTAGGTTTCTACTTGGCCTGCTTTCATTGGTGCGCATGGATAACAGCCCACCCGTGTCTTCAAGGATCAGCATTATGTGATGGTTTGTTTCGTTTAAGCTCGTGTCACTGTGATTATAAAGTAAAATTCAATAAATTCCTCATGTTACCTCACCACTTTAAATACTGTGCAGCATGTGGTATGGAAGCCGGTTACTTGTTCTCCTCGTGCGAATGTCATAGGGGTGACTAAGGAGGTACAATTCAGGATTCAAATTGGGGAGAAAAAAAGGTTAAAAAAAATGTTACACAAAAATCTTACACATAAACTTAAATACTTAAATATAGGAATCTCAAGCAATCAGAAATGAATCATTCGCTGGCACTGATGTATTGTGTTAACTCTGGCTGAGAATCATTACATGCTAGACTTAAAGTTTTGATGTACGATGTGAAATGAAGCGATGGAGTAATCTTGCTGGGGGGGGGGAAAGGAAAAGTCCGGCGACGTTCGTTGCACGTATCCACAAATGTTTAGCGGCCGAGCGTCCCTGCCCATCTGGTTTTGGTTTAATCCAGTTGGAGTCGCACATGAAATTATACTTGGCTGCCTTCGTTTTATTAGTCATCTTTGATTTATGACCTTCAAAGCGAAAAATAATTGGCCGACATTGGATGTCTTTTATAAGTTGTGTTCGGGGGCGATGTGAAAAAGCTGGAAAATGAGTCTAAACAGAAGGAATGCATGACGCTATTTCTTGAGAAAGAGCAGGGCTCCAGTCGAGCTTCATTGTGTATTTTCATAACAGGCGCCTCCTTGACCAGCAATTCCTCGTGGTGCCAAGTACTTATGTACACAGCATCAAACAGGTCCTGTAACATTTGGATGGAACACATCTTCAGAGGATAGGTCAATGACTTGAGAAAGCGCTGCGCTGTAAAACAATCGCAATGTATCAGGCAGAACATATTGTGAATATAAAGGACAGAAGATGTAAAGGGAGCAGGGGCGTAGGATCTTTTTCATAACTTACAAGTTGTGGAATAAGAAGATATTGAGTTCACAGGGCAGACATTGCAATGAGGCAGTAGGTTACCGGCCGATGATCAGCAAAATAACAGAGAGCAGAAAGTGGAGCGCCCCAGTCAATCAGAACCAAATGTGTTCGGTGTTCACTGAATATGTTTTTTTTGTCATTTTCATTAACTGTCTGCTGAGATGGAAATAAACAGATGGGGGAAGGGGCCCCATTTAATTATTTATTATTATTATTATTATTTTTATTGCTGTCATTCATTTTACTGCCTATGTTTAATCAAGAAATATATTCTGTACAATTGCAACTGGGTGTCGTAAAATAGTTTTTCTAGGTTGCTGTGCCCCTTTCTCACTTTGAGCACCTGCCCCCTCATTTGCTTGCTATGGTAAGGAAAGGGACACAAATGGCTCTTAAAAATCTGACTCCTGTCTACACCGCAAACCTTTTTTCCACAATTTCTGCAGGTACACACCATTCTGGGGGCGGGAGATGGTATTATAACCATCGTCTGAATTCTATTAACTGAACTTGCCAAACTGTGTTTTTTGAAGCGGTTATCTGTAGCAGTCTGACCCTAAAATGAAATGCACAATAATTGCACATTTGGAGTAACATTATTGTGAAGCTAATTATGAATTTGATGCCTGCAGCATGTTCCAAAAAAGTTGGGAAAGGGGCAAAAAAAAGACTGGGAAGTTAAAAAAAAAAAAACAGTCATGATAGCATCACCTGTTTACCCGTGGAATATTTTTTGAACTTCCCAGTCTTTTTTTTTGCCCCTGTCCCAACTTTTTTGGAATGTGTTGCAGGCATTAAATTCGGAATTAGCGTATCTTTACAAAAATCAATAAAGTTGATCAGGTAAAACATTAAATATCTTTTCTTTGTACTGTTTTCAATTAAATATATTTAAAACAGAATTTACACATCACTGCTTTCTGCTTTTATTTGCATTTTACATACTGTCCCCAACTTTTTTGGAATTGGGGTTTGTATATGAACAGCAATAGGGTATTAACCAGGACAATAGGTGTGGTTTACTTATTCTGGATGCTGTACTGTATTTGGAAAATGGGACTCAACTGTGGCTCCCAAGTGTTTTAGATGGCAAAGTGGAGACGTTAGTCTAAATAGGGGAGAAATCTTGGGGAAAAAAATACATGGTCCATTCTCTTTCATGTAACATGAAAATTATAATGAATTACATAATTTATTGACTGACCTGGCTCATGTTTCCCCAGAAGAAAAAAACAGAAATCACACTCTTGCAGCATATCTTACAATGGAAGGATAATGCTTGAATAGAAAATAAATATAAACCAGATGTTATAAAAGGGAAGATGAACCCCAGTGGGAATAGTGAGGTTAAAATGTATCTACTGTAGTGTTATTCAACGGAAAATAAACAGAGCTGCCTTTTGGTTTTATGCATCAATATTTGTTATGTAAGGATTATTTATGTATTTGGTGCAATGTTTGTGCGACACATCCACATTACCACTTTCCCAGGATTCATTTCTGCATACTTATTTGTTAGGTTTATATTTGAAGGTGGTGGTGAATTTACCTTGCATTATTGTCACTTATGTTCAAACCCCCCACCCCCCCCCCCCCCCCCCCCCCCCAACGGCTTTGGCTGCAGGCAATCATGGACGTAGATACCGGGGTGGGGGTGGGGCGGGTTTTGTTGGGCAGGTCCCACGTCCCCTAAAACTTTGGGAAAACAGCAAATGCCCCCCCACAGACAATATTACCATGTTGTTTTGGGAGTTACTGTTAGTCTCCCCCCCAAAAAAACTGCTAGTCATTACTGGAATTACTGTTAGTCCCCCCCCCCCCCCCCCCCCCCGATTTGAAAAGATGTCTACGTCCTTACATGCGATTTGAGCAAACCCCAAATGGCATATGAGGAAAGTATTGTGCAAATTACAACCCTTTCCACTTGCCTTGATGCACATTTACACCAATTATTTCACGTTTACTCAAACCATAGCCTCTGGTCTACCATTTTCGTAAAAATCTTCCATGCATAGGCCTATATGTGCAAAAAGCTAGTTTTCACTTACACAAAATGTAAAGTGGAATTCCAAGTATATTCATCTTAATGGAAGAATCTTGATTCTTTCCAGGAAACTTCTAATTCATCCATCTGGCCCTACCATGTTTGCTGCTTAGCCTGAAGTCTGTTGCTTTCTTTTATTTCAATCACGTTATGCACACTACTGTACTACTCTGGTTTTACAGATATGTATTTCGATTTTAACCACCTAGAAAACTCCTTGGTCACTATGGTATTTATTGAAGAGGTGCAGATGTTACTGAAGGCTGGCTGCTTTCAACTAGCTACAACTAGCTACGGTATGAGATGCAATGTCCTCACCCGTCGGTTGCAGGCACATACAGTAAGTGGGAGGGAGGCAGACAGAGAGAAAAATCTTTCTCTTTTTTTATTTTGGAAGGCGGCCTAAAACTGTGCCTGTCGCAGATGTTTCAACAGAAGGTGTTTGCATGCTGTTCGTTAATACACTGCCATACGGGACACAGTATGACCACCACAATAACCAGTAAGTAACACTCTCAGTGTGCAGAGCACTGCGCCAACTTTACCTTCTGTTTTTTGGGGAACTTGTACCCTGTGGATTGATACATACCTGGACGCTGCTGCATTATTCCTGACTGACAGTTCTGTGAAGATAATTACTTGAAGCTCCAGGAAAATTCAACACATCCTGCAGTTCATACGATGTTAATAGTATGTTATACAGTATAATATATTAGAATGTGTTAAAGTAAAAAGTATTCCTATATGCTCATTGTATTTTTGCAATCTTAACAAGAACACATTTCCTACATAATACTCAGGTTTCAATAACACTGAACCAGCTACCTACTTTCCATGAAATGCTGTCATAAGAGAGTAATGTAAATTGTATAATGAAGGGGTGATGTAATCAAATTCAGAGGTATAGTGTTCGAAACATTCAACAGTTAAGCATAGAGTGGTGGTAATAAATGATAAAATAAAACAATCTATCACTAATCTGAACATGTGAAATGAGAGCCATGCTTCATGTCATGGTCTCATAATGGGTGAAACTTCCACATGCTGTCAATCATCGACTTATGGCACAATGAAATTGCCTCGACTGCTTCAATGAAATTCATTCATAGATTTGGAAAAACCTTTATTTCTTTAACCCAGGGGTCCTCAATCTTATCCAGAAAGGGCCAGTGTGGGTTCAGGCTTTTGTCTCAACCAAGCGGTTACACACCTGATTCTACTAATTAACCACGACAGTCTTTGCTACAGACCTTGATTAGTAGAATCAGGTGTGTTACTGCTTGGTTGGAACAAAAGCCTGCACCCACACACTAGCCTTTACTGGATAAGTTTGAGGACCCCTGCTTTAAGCCTTTTACTGTAAAGTTAACTTTAGCATTTTGACTGCCATACTTGCACTATTAGCACCAGAGTGCTTCAGTCCACTCCGGCTGTCACATATCACATCAATCTGTAACACATTTATTTTTTGGCTCGGAATTCAGTGTTCATTAAAATGCTAATTGAAGTTATCTTGCAAGTTCACTTCTTCCATTTCACCATTGTTTGCATAACTACAGGAGAAAACAGAATCGCATATGTTACTTTTGGGAAACAAAACACTGTTCCTCAGATTGCGGCCAACTATAGTGCACATGATCCTTCGTGAATTTGGTCGAGTAAATTTGCAAGGACCTGATACATATCATTAAACATAAAATAATTTTTTCCCCAATTGGTCAAATATTTCAGCAGTTGCTAAAATAATGTTTTTGTTTTTTTTTACTCTCAAAAACAAAATAATCTCTAGATGGTAGAACTGCTTAAATCACATGCTAAATGTGTCAAATTAAAGAAAATCTGGTAATGTAAAATGTTGGTAATCGCTTGAATCTATGTTCACATGAACTATGATGAAGATGTTTTTCGGAGTGTCTATTTGTACTTAGTGCAAATAGCAATACTAACTCCACCTACCAGCGTACGGCTGCTCTGTCTAGCAGTAACTCTGCTTACCAGCGTACGGCTGCTCTGTCTAGCAGTAACTCTGCTTACCAGCGTACGGCTGCTCTGTCTAGCAGTAACTCCACCTACCAGCGTACGGCTGCTCTGTCTAGCAGTAACTCTGCTTACCAGCGTACGGCTGCTCTGTCTAGCAGTAACTCTGCTTACCAGCGTACAGCTGCTCTGTCTAGCAGTAACTCTGCTTACCAGCGTACGGCTGCTCTGTCTAGCAGTAACTCTGCTTACCAGCGTTTTAATTTTGGTCTAATTTTAAGTGTTGAGAAATAACTGCTAAATTTTGTTATTACATTATAATTTGCATTATAACTGGTGAATTAGTTACCTAGCTACTCACACTAGTTGGGTTAGGGTTAGCATCATCCTGCTATTTGTATTTAGTGCAAATAGCATTGACCAGCTATTTACACTCAGTGCAACTAGATTCTGATATTGTTTTGTTTTGTTTTGTTTTTTTTATGATGGAAGGGTAGCTCAGGTGTGATAGAATCCTCCTGGGCTCTTCTGCTATTGAGAACACTGTCCAGGGCAAGGCCTATCTCTGTCAATGTGTGGCTAATCCTCAGTGGGGCTGGAGACGTGATAGTCCTGGCATGCTGCCCCTGTGTGAGTGTCGAGCCCTGGCCCGTTTGTGTTTTTCCTTGGTGGTCTGAGGGAGGAGCGAGGATACTTGCCTGCTTACTATCAGTGTCCATGGTCGTGGTGACATTGAGAGGAACCAGGAAGAGGCTGGCGCTGACTTCTGGAATCTCTGACAGAGAGGGGCTGTCTCTGCTTACTTCCCCTCCAGCCACCCTCCAATATAAAAACCAGAAAGGCAACGAAACGTATGAATCTCTGAAATGTGTCAGTTTACCTTTTCTATGTGTTATATCAAAATAGTTTAGGACTCAATTGCAGAAGAAAAAAAAAATTACTTTACTGTTTATATAACTTAAGCTCTTCAAGTACCACTTGTTTATTTCTACAAATAACACAGGCTAGTCTGGATTTAGCAATTGCTAAATAGCCTTGGCCATTTAGGCCAACTTAGGTAGTACAATAAAGTAACAAGAACAATTTCTGCCATTAGTTTATTTAACAGGGACCTTGCACAACATTTTAGTTGTACCACAGAGAAAGCCAAGTGGCTAAATTGCATCTGGAAATGGGAACATATACTGAACACTCTTGGTGATAGGCTTTGTAGAGGATGAAAGGGAGTTGGAATAATTATCACCCTTTGTTAATGCTTTTCCACCTTTAGACATTTCAGATGATGCCTTTGTAACACTTTTCAAAAAAGTCTATCTGATTATCACAACTTGATGGTTTTAATGAAGGCGTGTACTGCATTTCATGCCCTCTAAAAAAGTTAATTTTTGTAAACTGGCACAAACATAATGCTGCAAAACAAAATAAGAAAATTCATGTACATCCAAATGAATGCAGGTTCAAGGCAGAGGTAACATGAAAAATGTAAATAAAGTCCACACATTGCAATTACTGCTACTGAAGAGGGACCAGTTATCACGTATATACTGACTTTATTCACATTCTGCACAAACATAATGCTAACATAAAAGAAAAAAACATTTCTTTTTTCATGTAGGAATTTTAATAACTGGCATTCTTTTACAAATACTTTAAATGTAATGAGGAAGAATTAATGGCAATAATTTTAGACTGCAAAACACTATATTTGTTCAGTTTCTCTCATTTTGTTACTAATATATACAGAAAAAAAGAGCCCGTTATTAAAATTCAGGTAATGTATTCCTGTTTCTGAATTCTATTTGAGAAACGTTATTAATTTCATACATCAGGTTCGGAGTGGCCATCTGTTCGCTCCGCGCTGCTGCACCTCCCTCCATCTGCCTCGCTTTCTCCTCCACCTCTCGGGTGGCCCGGGTTCAGACGACAGGGAAGTTTCGCCCCGACTTTTGATTTGTCCCTCATCATCCAGTCAGACGCGCGGCCCCCAGCTCGCTCAGAGACCACGGTCTCCAGCAGCACAGGTGTCACTCTGCTCCGCCATGCGCGTCTCCGGGCTGCTGCCGCCGGCAACGGTGCGCCGGCTCCCTCCGCGACCCTCCCCCCCCTCCCCCCTTCCTCATTTTCTCCATTCTTTGTTTTCCTTTGCTCTGCCCCTTCTCTCTCCGCAACCCCCCCCCCCCCCCCAAAATAACTACAGGAAGCAGATTGCAGACTCTGCACTGTGAGATGTTTCCGGTCCACTGTTAATTTAGCATCTGTGCCTTCATGAATATGAATATATTTACAGGTCCTGGATATTATTAGGAGCTGAGCTGTGGAGACAAGGCCTATTCCACCAGAGAAGGCATAGGCAAAGAAATAAAGAAATAAATAGACAAATAAAGAATACATAATAACAGGCAGGTCAGCCATTGACTGGCCCGTGACCTTTATTTCTTGCCATACATAACACGTACATGGGAGCATGAATAAATAAAATCAATTGAGCCAATACAGGGTTTCAGCAATATCACTCCATGACTGCTACGTGCGGCCACAAACCTAATTAGTCCTGAATATGTTTATATCCGCGGGTTAAAAAAGAAAAGAAAAGTGTGTGCGCGCCCGTGTCGGTGGGTGTTTTGTTTTTGTTAACGATATAATGTAAGGTCTCGGTTGCTCCACTACTGGAACAAGGGTAACAATGTCTGGAGAGTGTGAGTCAATAAGTCATCCTCTGTATAATGGTTTATTTACTGAGGCACTGTGCCATGCAGGCACAGGGGAGGCGAAGCCTCCAAAATGTTTAATGTAGTGTAGTTTAGCCATATGCTGCTATATTACAGCTTTTCTCAGACTGTGTCATTACACCTTGGTGTATTGTGTGTTATTCATAATGGGTTTAAGAAAAGGCCTCTCCTATTACAAGCATCTAATTGGATGAAATATTTTTTTTAACTCACAAATGTGTAACATGTGTACAGATGAATATGTTCTTGTTTATTGGTTTGCTTCAGTATTTCTACCATGTTATTAATTTATTTTATCACATTATGATCTAAACATTGGATGAGCCCACAAACACACTCAAAATATTGTATGCCCGCCATATTCTGCAAATAATAAACAATGTCATTTTTTTGATTGTGCTCTAGAAATGTGGGGAACGCCACTGCAAATGCTTTTTAAATTTTTTAAAATGTTATTACAATAATTAAATCCATTTTTACATATTTGTTAAATATTAAATCAATGCATTGGGAGATTTTATGCACGTACAAAAGATAATGATACTCTTGCCAGCATGTTATGCCCTCATATACAGTATGACCTTCAAAGTGAAACACTAAAATGAAAGTCACACGCATGTCTATGATGCCACTGTAAAGACTAGCTCCAGGACAAATGGATGTAATTAATTTTAGGTGCAGTCATGCAGGGGCCGTTCCAGTAACCAGAGTCAAAAAAGAATATGAAGTCTAAATTATGTTAATGCCATGCATATAAATCTAATCAACATAACAAAATGAAGTTAAGAAAGGAAGCGGTTTGTGTGATTATTTGGCGGACCCCTGCTGTACCAAGCTGCGGGGGGGCTGAGTTATGTAAGCGAAGATGCCTCGAAAATAAAGAGTATCAGCGGAGGTTGTATCTCTGACTTTGATCATACCTTCCGAAACTGTGCGTGGCACATTCAAAGGCAACGGAAAGTCAGCGAGCACAAGTTCACGAAATCAAAAGCAAATAGGATGATTATGTTGTCGGAGGGCTCATGCACGATTCATACTTTGACAGTATCTCAGCATTGGCTTATAGACTTGCCAACATTAAACATCGCTGCAGCTTGCTCCCCGCGCAACCGTGCGACATTACGCCGGGAGCCAATGTGTACGGCGAACGCATTGGCCCCCATCTGTTCAGACGCGCTCACAACAAGTGTTCAAATTCCTATTGATCCGTTCATTTAACGGTCTTAATGAGCTCTCGGCTAAGCAGTGGGCCTTCCTTTTCCTGATAGGCATCAGTTGCTCTGTTTGGAGTGCTTCCTCTGAAGTAACCCCCTCTTTTCTGGTTCTCAAGTGTGAACTAAAGCTCCACGGTCAAAACGGGATTATCTGGCCCTCCATCTCTCTCCGGGCTGGCTGGCTCTTTGTGTCCCGAGCTGCTCTTTCATGTCTCCACCATCGACCCTCTCTCCTCGCTGTTTAGTGCCTTCGGGGTAAACGACGCAGCCTTCCTCTCGCCAAGGAAAGCCTGGAGAGGGAGTTTAGAACACTTTGGCTAGCAGATGGTGCCCGTTCCAACAGGTGCGTTCAGATCAGTTCACCAGGCATTTGCATCTGCTGCTGCATGAGACAAAAAAAAAAAAGCAGCTCAGCTCAAACCCCCTTTCTCACAACCCCCCCCCCCTCACCCCCCCACCCCCCCACCCCCAAATGCTATCCCCCCCCCACAATGTCCAGCTGGAGCGCATTCAGGCAGTCTGCCAGGCAACAGAGAGTAATGAAAGCCTCTCGCGCAGGGCCATCACCGGACAATAATCTGTCCAGCGCCGCCTCGCGCTGTCCGCGGAGTATAGGGACGCAACGGGAATGCTTTGATCGGCCCCCGCCGCCTCCCTGTACGCGACCCGCCGCCCCCCAGTGAAACAGCTAACAAGCGACAGGGAAGTGTCAAACGTTCCCCAAAAGCACCAGGACGCAACAGTTTTCTTTCTTATTTACATGCCGTCGTGAGACGCGGGTTGATGGATCGCCGGTAGACGCCGGAAACGTTTCCTTGCGGGTGTTCTGACGATCCGTGACTGCCGCTCATTCGGCGGACGGTTTTTGACATGGTTTGAAAGGTTTTCTGAAATTGCAGGTTTCTGTATGAATGGAAAAGGATGGGGGCTTTCAGTTTACCTTTGGCTTTTTCTAGTGTATGCACCCACAGGGTTTTCCTTACATTTGACTTTTCTTTTAGCCCAGATTGCAATTGGCTATAGAAAAGACAGGCCTTTTCAAGATATGCTGCTGATACATCTAAGTACACTCAGGCACAAACAGTTTCCCTTTGGAAGTGAGATGTGATATGGTTTTGTGGCACACAGTGTATTCCCTTATGTTTGTATAGAACAGTATGTGGTATTTTTTGTGTGTTTGGGGAAAATACATGTTACAGCCATTCCATTATGGACAGCCTGCTCTCACTAGCACCCCTCCCTCAAAAAACCCTGACAAGTTATGAATTCAATATTGCACCCTTTGCCACCCCATGCAGACATACCTGGTACTTTCACATACATTCCAATGTCATGAACCAGTCCCAATCTTAAAATGCAGGGCTTCTGATGACTGCGCAAACATTAGACCAGCCCTCTTCACAAAGAAGAAAGCCGATGCCCTAAAGCTCAACTGTTGTATTTGTTCTTGATCTGTCATTCATATGAATGCTATAAGGGTGCAAAATGCTCTATAATTTATCGCGATCAGCTCCCCACACAAATGGGTCAGGAGATTAATAACAACACTCATGCTTCTAGTATTAGCACATTGAAGCACTTCTTTTCCCTATGTCACATAACGGACAAAATCATTAAGTCATTTTCTGTTGAACTGACCAGGTCGACATGCCCACAGGCACAGGCTCCTAAATGATCACAATGGATGTTACATGGAAAATGCTCATTGGGCATTTGCTTATGTGGTAAGTAAGGTAACCCCCTTCCAGCAAGCTCTGTACAGTACTGTGAGAAGGCATTGTTTTTGAACTGTAACATCCATTCAGCGAAAACTGAACCCAGGTCAATGGTGTGTGCGCGTGTGTGTGTGTGCGTGCATGCGCAGTCCTTTTCCTTCAGTTTGAGTCGATCAACTAAGAATCAGCCACATCCAATTTATTTTGTCCTTCACCCTGGCAATGCTTTGTAATTTAATTTTGTGTTATCTCATCAGTTTTATTTCAGAATCGCATTTGCAATAAGTGGCTTTGTAAACTGAAAAAACTGTTTGTACAGTCAGAGATTGATATCACTTGCATACTATTCACTATTTAGCAGTGGTAAAGACACACAAGGGAAACTGGTTAATGAAACTTAAGTTTAACTCAAAAATGTATGACTTGATGTTTTTCTTCCCTTAAGTATCTCAGTATACATTTTATCATTTGATGCAGTCTGGGCAGACAAGAACTTAATAATACACGTGGGACACAGGCTCTATCCTGCGCTCAGAAGGAGGCAGGATTTGGCTCCTCACTCTGAACAGATTTGCTTTGGTGGGAGCCCAGATCCTTGGGGCTATGACTGAGGAGCAATTAGCGCCAGAGAGATCAATGAATAGATTGTCCACGCGGAACTATTTTCTCTTTGAAACGATTTTGGTTCAAACAGAGTCTGTTCCAATGAGACACCCAGGATTGGCGGTTCTTATTGGCTGATTCACTATAAACGATGGACAGTATTAAACTTTGTTCTCAGAGTGTATTATAGAGCAAGCTGGCAAGGAGGAGAGGGAGGCTCTGACTGCAGTTTGCTTAAATATTCAAGAGACTAAAACTTCCTTCCAGATAAATTACAAAGTGAAGAAAAAAAAAATGGCTCGGTGGAAAGTAATTTTCTGAAATCTCCATTTTCTTTCTTTTTGGGTGCTTCTGGCAATATAAGATGAAATAGACCCTTCCCTATACTTGCTTTGCACGTGCATAAATCAAAGCCTCTCCTGGGAACTCACATGCCACTGTCAACAATATTTCGGTTTTGCAAATAAAGCAGAATTTCTGACAGAAATGTGATCCAGCACCCTTTGACATACTTCACCAAGGTTTTTTTAAAGTGTGGTACAGTTTTGACAGGTTTGTTTTCTGATGACTGTGCTTATGTTCTTCAAATCTATGTGGAATAGTGTGGCCTGCTTGCTGCAGGTTCTTATGTTGCATATGCATCATGCAGCAGGTTCTGAAGTTGCATGTACACCAGTGCGGTCTGCTTGCTGCAGGTTCTGAAGTTGCCTGTGCATCAGTGCAGTCTGCTTGCTGCAGGTTCTGAAGTTGCCTGTGCATCAGTGCAGTCTGCTTGCTGCAGGTTCTGAAGTTGCATGTGCATCAGTGCAGTCTGCTTGCTGCAGGTTCTGAAGTTGCATGTACACCAGTGCGGTCTGCTTGCTGCAGGTTCTTAAGTTGCATGTGCATCAGTGCAGTCTGCTTGCTGCAGGTTCTGAAGTTGCATGTGCATCAGTGCAGTCTGCTTGCTGCAGGTTCTGAAGTTGCCTGTGCATCAGTGCAGTCTGCTTGCTGCAGGTTCTGAAGTTGCATGTGCATCAGTGCAGTCTGCTTGCTGCAGGTTCTTAAGTTGCATGTGCATCAGTGCAGTCTGCTTGCTGCAGGTTCTGAAGTTGCATGTGCATCAGTGCAGTCTGCTTGCTGCAGGTTCTTAAGTTGCATGTACATCAGTGCGGTCTGCTTGCTGCAGGTTCTTAAGTTGCATGTGCATCAGTGCAGTCTGCTTGCTGCAGGTTCTTAAGTTGCATGTGCATCAGTGCAGTCTGCTTGCTGCAGGTTCTGAAGTTGCATGTGCATCAGTGCAGTCTGCTTGCTGCAGGTTCTGAAGTTGCCTGTGCATCAGTGTGGTCTGCTTGCTGCAGGTTCTGAAGTTGCATGTGCATCAGTGCAGTCTGCTTGCTGCAGGTTCTTAAGTTGCCTGTGCATCAGTGCAGTCTGCTTGCTGCAGGTTCTTCTGTTGCATGTACATCAGTGCGGTCTGCTTCCTGCAGGTTCTGAAGTTGCATGTGGATCAATGTGTTTTCAAAATTGAAGTGGAAGCAAAGCTACATGTTAAGAACTCCATTTTTTCCTATAATACAGGCCTTTCCTAAATTTGGGCCATGCTCCCCTCGCCAATCCATGTCACTGCTGTATCTTTTTCCAGCCCATATCTTCAAATTGTTTTGTCTTGAAATGTTTATCTCTGTGGATACTGTAGGTTTTACGTTTTAGGCAGCAGGTGCCTGCATTTTTTACAGTAAGTAAAAAGTAAAAATGTTTTCTGAAGGCACTGCCACAAGACAAATAGAAAGAGTATTGTATTAATTGCATGAAAACCTATTATTATTATTATTATTATTATTTATTTTTATTGTTATTTTTATTATTATTATTGCATAATATGTTTTAACACAATTTGGTTTTAGAGGGTAGATCATTTAAAATGACTAATTCAACCTAGCAGAGACCAATACAAATCCAATTTCACTTTGAAAATTGCAATTTGAGGTTAGAACAAAATCGTAACATAAAAGACAGCCTTAGTATTAAGTTAGGGAAGCTGTGCTTTTCTACCACACCTTCTCTGGCATGCAGAAAGACAAGGTCTGAGAGAGACTTGCAACTGTAGGAATTAAATTTTGATAAAAATCCAAATATTCCAAATAAATTAATCAATAAATACATAATAATAATAATAATAATAATAATAATAATAAAATTGTATTCATTCTGTGCTTTTCATAGACCCAAAGCAGTGGAGGCAGACAATTGTTAAAACATGCCTTATAGTGTGGTAATTTTTCTGTTTAATTTCTAAGTAAAACACATGGAATCAGAGTATTTCCACTATAAATTATTCTCATTTTGAAGTTTGATGTGGCACATACAGTTTCATTGACCACATTCTCTTGAGATGGTAAAAACACAGGGCCAAGTTGCATTAAATAATTTAGGAAAGTTTGGATAGCTTTGCTTTGGAATAGAGCTAGTTTATTATTTAGTATGAGCTACGATAGGCAATATTGTTAGTTGTAACTTGGCCACATTTTGATATCAATACTATTAAAGGCAGGCCTAGTTTTTGCAAGTTGGAATTAAGGACTGACAGCGCTCTGTAGGCTATGTGTGAGTAACTTGACTTGTTTTAGGTTGAAAACGTTTCTGTTCAGATTTCACTTATTTTTCGTAGCTGATGATGAATAATGCAATACGATAATACATGCATTCCAAATAAATGCGTTCAGACATTCGCGTAAACATAACGTCCTCTACTGACGAGAATGAGAACATTCTCCTATTACCGATAGCCCACAATTATATTAAAAGAGTTTGTAGATGAGCTATGTATTTAATGTCTAATAAAATACAGCAACACCTGACCTCATGAAGAAGCATGTAAATTAATGAACCAAGTCTATATGGAGACATGCATGCACAATAGGCTAGACACAAACACATTCTAGCTGAAAGAAAGACGTACAGCCTAAATAGTTTGCATAAGTAAAATATGGAAATACAGTTTTAAAATAGGCCTATTAGTATTATATGTAAATACATGTAACTTTAGGCTACCGTATGCGTAACTCTGAGCTTGCATGTCTGGGCTGAGAGCAGCCAAGTTCATAATGAGCACAGCATAATTCCAGCGCTGTTTTTTTTCCAGTAGTGTAATGTTACCTGTGGGAAATGTTTTGGTACCGGACCATGTAGCTAGGTTTAGTTTAGTTTTCTGTACTGCAATGGACGTATAAGGCATGTTGATTCGCTTCAGTAGCCTAGCTTGTACCTGCTTCCTGACTGGCAGCTGACTGACATATCTCTGGCAAAACTAACGTTGGCTAACAAGCTTAATTGGACAACGCATATTTCCCAGGAATCTTAGCCAGAAAGAAGACAATAGCTAGGCCTACTACTACAAAAGTAGCCTATCAAAGATTATTATTCTGATTATAATTATAATTAAAAGTGTTTGCAGTAAGCTACATTGTCTGCAGAGTAGCGTAGACTAGAGCCATGTTCGGTGTCTAGTGTAATTTTTTTAAGTGACTAACCATGAAACAGATCTGTTTGGGGAATTGACGGTTTATAAATCCGATCTCTTAAGGGATTGCAGCTTATAGTAGGCTATCATCAATTCTTAATATATTATTGTAAATTCTTAATTTTCCTAGTAGGCCTACATCATTTTTATGGTCACATTGTGTTATGTGTGAAAAGCATAAAGTGAACAGAGCTGAAGTGCACCTTTTTTTTTTTGTCACAAATGAATAAAGAAACATAGGTAGGCCTACGCTACGCATGGATGTTTTTCCCGGTAGCCTACTGTAACTGTATGCAGTGGTAGAGGTAGCCTACTGTAACTGTATGTGCAGTGGTAGAGGTAGCCTACTGTAACTGTATGTGCAGTGGTAGAGATAGCCTACTGTAACTGTATGTGCAGTGGTAGAGGTAGCCTACTGTAACTGTATGTGCAGTGGTAGAGATAGCCTACTGTAACTGTATGTGCAGTGGTAGAGGTAGCCTACTGTAACTGTATGTGCAGTGGTAGAGGTAGCCTACTGTAACTGTATGTGCAGTGGTAGAGATAGCCTACTGTAACTGTATGTGCAGTGGTAGAGATAGCCTACTGTAACTGTATGTGCAGTGGTAGAGATAGCCTACTGTAACTGTATGTGCAGTGGTAGAGATAGCCTACTGTAACTGTATGTGCAGTGGTAGAGGTAGCCTACTGTAACTGTATGTGCAGTGGTAGAGATAGCCTACTGTAACTGTATGTGCAGTGGTAGAGATAGCCTACTGTAACTGTATGTGCAGTGGTAGAGATAGCCTACTGTAACTGTATGTGCAGTGGTAGAGGTAGCCTACTGTAACTGTATGTGCAGTGGTAGAGGTAGCCTACTGTAACTGTATGTGCAGTGGTAGAGATAGCCTACTGTAACTGTATGTGCAGTGATAGAGATAGCCTACTGTAACTGTATGTGCAGTGGTAGAGATAGCCTACTGTAACTGTATGTGCAGTGGTAGAGATAGCCTACTGTAACTGTATGTGCAGTGATAGAGATAGCCTACTGTAACTGTATGTGCAGTGGTAGAGATAGCCTACTGTAACTGTATGTGCAGTGGTAGAGGTAGCCTACTGTAACTGTATGCAGTGGTAGAGGTAGCCTACTGTAACTGTATGTGCAGTGGTAGAGGTAGCCTACTGTAACTGTATGTGCAGTGGTAGAGATAGCCTACTGTAACTGTATGTGCAGTGGTAGAGATAGCCTACTGTAACTGTATGTGCAGTGGTAGAGATAGCCTACCGAACTATGTCAGCTTTTCTGTAATGACCGTCTTTAAAACAAACGTTTGTGAAAACATGTAGCCTGGCACACTTTATATATATTTTTACATTAATGCAACAACGCGATCTAACCAGATGATATTCTGCGTTAAAACTTTTTTCTTTGCTTGACAAATGGCCATGGGATACCTGTTCCCATAACGTTAGCTATTGCATAACTGCCGTGGAGTCCAGTGACTGAATTGTTTAAGTAACAGGCTACAAGTGAACAGTTAATATTGTAAACATGTCTTTGCCTTTGCAATAAAAAGACGTTCTTTAATGTGGGGAAATCATTCTTGTATGAGAAAACCATAACGTGCACACTGTTTTAGTCCAAAATAAATTCACACTTTAGTACCCAGCAGGGATCAAACCCAGATCTCTCACATGGTAAAGCTTGACACTTACCACTACACCAAAGCTTCTTGGATACAGTTATGTGATATAGGCTACAGCCCATTTGTCAGTGTATACAGCAAATGGAACATTTGTTTCCGTACTGCGTAATGTTACCTGAAGTGGTGTCGTCTGACTTTCACCATTTCGCTGTAGTACAAGTAAAACATTGAACAGTTAATATTGTAAACATGTCTTTTTCCTTTGCAATAAAAATACATTTGTTAATGTGAAAATAACATTTAAATCTAATAAATGAAAAGTATGACAGTTGCACATTGTTTTTGTCGCAAATAAACTTGCGCCCTGGTGGGGATCAAACCCCCAATCCTCTGTAGTAGCTTCATGGACAACACACAGCCGTATAGTGGTTTTGTCTGTGATTCTGTGATATGTCCATTAGTTTGAAGTGTTTTTATTGGTCGATAAGCTTGGGATAGCAGGTATGCGATGTTGTTACCCAATGGGGAGAATTATTCTTTGAGGGTGCGGAGGCAGGAAAAATAAGAAGAATAAGAAGAGGAAGAAGAAGCAGAAAAACTGGCAAAATAACCCAGGTTTGGGGCTTTATTGTGTGGATATATGAAGTTGAATCTGAATGCTGTGTGGTTACATGAGGTCAGAACATACAGAAGTTAATGTTTTTAAGGGCTGAGAGTCTGTGGTCATTGTGGTTACTTCTGTAGGAAACCCTGAAAAGTGCCAAACTCTCGGTGCTGTATGGGGCATGCCCCGCCAAGCAGTAACTTGGTGGATGGCATACCTTCCATCCCAAAATAATATATATATATATATATATATATATATATATATATATATATATATATATATATATATATAATATAATATTTTATCATTGTTTTTTGGTATATTTTATATTAACTTTTTTGGAACGTATTGCAGGCATCCAGATCGGAATTAGCGTATATTCATAAAAATCTATGAAGTTTATGAGTTAAATATTCATTAAATATATTTTCTTTGTACTGTTTTCAATTAAATATATGTAAAAGAGAATTTAAATTGCTTTCTGCTTTTATGTGCATTTTACATACCGTCCCAATTTTTTTTGAATTGGGGTTTGTACATGGATGCGTGTGTAGTTAGGGCCCATGTCCTTGTTCCCTTAGTTCACATTGATCCAATGAGTTTCATCTCACCTGCCAGGCTTCTGGGGAAAAAAACAACTACAAAAAAACATTGCAAACATGAGATCATCAGTATGACCTCTACAGACTTCTTCTGTCCTCCTTTCAAAGTGTGCCAAGTTGACTGTCTGTGCCCTGCATGCTGACACTTCCTCTAACCAGGGGAGGGCCAAGAGTTATGTGGGCCATCTGGGATATCTCCAGGAGCCACTGAGAGCATCACGCTCGGCAGAGAGTTCAAAAATGCACTGTAATCAGAAACACTCATTCATGTTGCCACATTCTTTTCTTATACTTCTTAAACATACCATTGCCAACCCGTAACCCACGTGAATAGAAACGCTTTGTAATGCCATGATATTTCGCGAGCACAAACGAATGCAGGCAAATACTCGGTATAGATCAAGTCAATAAAGAAAATATTAATTTGTATTTTTATTTTCATTTGTCACAATATGCTTCACAGCAAACCCTGGCCAAAAAACCCTCCCAAGGTGGACAAATAAAACAAAGAAACAAACAACGCAAAAGGGGGAGCCCATCTCATGGAAGGGGTTCATAGAGACTGACACACAAATATTTGAATTAAAATTTCAGTTGGATGGCTTCCTTTATATGCCATCATTCGATTTTTATTTATCTATTTGTTTGTACAATTGAGTGCTTGGGTGCTCAGTTAGGATCTTTATCCAGCAGGCTTTCTCTAAACTGACAACACTCTGAATACATTTGATGGCTAAATTCAATCAAAACATTGAATCATTGAATCAGATGGCTAATGTATTCTAGGATTGAGGGTCTTCAGTAGAAGTTTATCAGAAAGAAGTTTCG
This sequence comes from Synaphobranchus kaupii, assembly GCA_029718625.1. Classification (NCBI taxonomy): domain Eukaryota; kingdom Metazoa; phylum Chordata; class Actinopteri; order Anguilliformes; family Synaphobranchidae; genus Synaphobranchus; species Synaphobranchus kaupii. The sequence goes on along the minus strand of CM056396.1, from coordinate 8,561,790 downwards.
GCCAGACCTTAGTCCTACTCTTAATATGCACAAATATGGATCATACCGCGGATCATACAGATATGAGTTGGCCAGTAGGATGTAGGACTTCCTCTTCTGGAGTGAGAATATTCAGATTTTTAAAAAATTGTCTACTTCTCTGATGAATGCAGCCTTATTTTAGTCATGAATCCAGACAATCCCAGGCGTTGCCAGGCATGTTAGACTCCAAGGATAAAACCTGACATCAGCAACCCTCTCTGTGCTTTCGTCAAAGTTTTTTGAGACCTTCCTGGGAATAGTCTGACGACGGTGATGCAGTGGGACGACCTACGGAACCCCCCGCGGGTTTTCGGAGCGGCTCTGTCTGAAAAGGCAGTTAGCCAACTTCCTCTTCGAACGAACCCATTAAAACCGCCGATGTGTTTAAGTTCTTTAGCCGGTTGAGTCACTTAGCCCCGCACGGGTCTATCGATCACGCGCATCCGTGGTCAATGTTACAGCACGCCCCGCTGGCTCCCTGCTTAATGCAGTCAATAATTGTAATTGTGTGATCAGTGTGGCCCGCGAAATGGCTCCACAGCTGTGACAGCTTCATCGGCCACGAGGGGGGCCCCGGCTGCATTTCTGACGCGGGCGGAGCGGCTCTCGGGGGGTCCCCGGGGGTGAGGGATTGATGGGTAGTGTCTCTCCACCGCGGCGGTACAATGTAGCGGCACCTCAGAACTGCTTTTCTCACATCTGGCACCCAAGCCCGGCGCGGGCGCCCATACCAGGGGGGCCCCTCCGCGCGTCTTCCAAACCCCTCCGACTGGCGTCTGGTTAACTGCTTCTGTTGAGGAAGAGAGGTGCGAACACTCGCTCCCAAAGACTGCTGTTCCTCACCAGGGGGTTTCCACAGACTGGTTTCACAGCGAGGGGTATGAGACAGCACCAAAAAAGAATCTCACACATTCGGAGCAATATGTCGCTCTTTGGTTTGTTTGTTGGCTGTCTATAAGGATGATATGTTATGTGTACAGACAATTGTGTCAGTGAAATGATGTGTCACTTGGACTGGAAATATCATTGGTACAAAGATGTTTGGTGATCTTTTTTATAATATGAATCCCGTTTTTATAAGGAAAATGCATATACTGTATTCAACATAAAAGGCGCATCAAATTTTGTCCTACACATCTGTGCGTTTGGTGTATGCTATTAAAGTATAATATATGCATATGCGTGTGAATGTGCCATTCGAAAAATAAAACAGCCTTAACATGAGAGACTTATTCCAAAGCAACCCAAATATTTTAAATAAAATGGGTAGTGGTTTGTAATGAGCACCCTATTGTTTTATAGCTCAATACAGTGCTTAAAGTTAAATTGAAAAGTCTTTTCTCCCTCCAAAGACATATTAATGCATTTGTCAGTTGCTAAGTAACCACTATAACTGTGTCTTTTAAACAACCCACTAATTATCCCCCTACAGTGCATAATGGTGTGATACAAGATGGTATAGAGGCAACGAGATGGCATGTGAGGTATTATATTGAAAATCATAATACAAATGATAATTTATCATTTATAAGCATTAAAACGATGGCCGCATGCCTTCCTTCTATAATCTCTAATGTTCTTTAAAAACTCAGACTTTCTGAATAAGATTTATTGAATCAGCTCATGACAATATTAAAATATGAATGTGTTTTGGAAATATTAAATTCTCATTCAATTTCAAATTCATTGACAGGACATGCCAGAATGCAATATATATAGTCAATATAATAACTTATATAACAAATAAAATAGCATTGAAATGTTGAAAATATATTCATATAAATGAAACGCTTTTCCCTTGTTTCCTCATTTGAAGACATCTCAGCTTTATACGTTTAATAGCTACCTGCTCCGAAAATGAATTGTGAGACTTTAATTAATGTACAGGATGTGTTGAGCACAGGGGGAACTTAATTTATTCATTCTTAATTGCTGGTGATTTTGTATAATCAAGCAGAAATGTATTAGTATCTGCTCCAATGTATGTGATTATCGGGTACAATCAAATCTGCACCTACACGTCACTGCTGTACAGCTGCAAAACATGTTGACAGCATGTGTAGACCAGTGAGGCAAAAAATGCACCTGGAAAGGATTGGTTTGTTTAGGCATTAGCTGTGGTTATGCAGGGACTTTAGAGGAGGCGGGGCGTGATGTTCCAGCAAGATAAGCATGCTTCATTGTCACAGTGGGTTTTCCTCTTCCAATCATTAATGCGATCTGCACTTTGTTTGAGCAGACTATATTTATGTAAATCTAAAGGTCACGCATAAGGTCATCTTCAGAAAATTCTATTAGTCCGTACATCCATTAAAAGCATGCAAATAAGGGTTTTCATTTAGAAACCGGAAACTCAACAACTCCACGCCACCTGTACACCCCATAATAATACCACTGGTGACTGGGAATCAAATCAAAGTCAATACTCAAAGGACTAATGTCCGAGGCCACTGAGCACAGGATGAATCCCCGTCAACACAAGCGATAAAAGCCATTGAGAGGAGGGAGGAGAGGAGAGAGGAAAAGGGGGAGGAGAGAGAGAGAAAGGAGAATGGGGATAGAGAGGAAAGAGAGGAGAAAAGGAGTGGAAGAGGAGAGGAGAAGGGAGACGAGAGGAGAGGAGAGGAGAGGAGTTGCTGTAGACGCTTATTCTCCGGTGCATTCCCGTCGGCACGCTGCGTTTGACAGATCTATGCCCCTGCGCGCCGTGAAGGAGCCTGACACAGATGGCGTAATTAGAGAACGTGGAGTGAGAGTGTGAAATTTATCTTTGATCAGCACCTTCTCGGCAGATTGTCATCTATGTTAATATGATGCTAGCGTCTCAGAGATGGATGGAGAGGAATCGCAGCCCTAGGATAGCGCCTCCTACCCTCAGTCTATTCTTAATTCTTTGTTCAGTTACGGAGAAAACATCTTGTTTAATCAAGGCTGGGGAAAAAAACCTAGCATATATTTTACATTTTCTTTGTTTTGTCATGCTCTCTCTCTCTCTCTCTCTCTCTCTCTCTCTCTCTCTCTCTCTCTCTCTCTCTCTCTCTCTCTCTCTCTCTCTCTCTCTCTGTCTCTCTCTCTCTCTCTCTCTCTCTGTCTCTCTCTCTCTCTCTCTCTCTCTCTCTCTCTCATTGGCACACCTGGAAAGATGAGTGAAAAGGGTTATAAAAAAATTTGCCGTTTGGTGAATTAGCTTAATCTCACACTGAAAAAAATGAGGAAAATCCAACCTTTAATTGAAGTAAATTTATTATGAGAGAAAAAAAACCCTCATCAAGAAATAATTATTTTTAGCAAAACCATGTGTTCCACAATTATTGGCACCCCTGCATTTATATATAGAATAAAGTAATCATTTTTAATATTTGGTCGCATATCCTTGGCATGCCATGACTTCCTGATGTCTGTGGCCCAACAACATCAAAAGACTCTTGATATCTTATTTTGTGGTACTCTTACAAGTGATAATATAATGTCTCTGCATTTGAATGGATCTTTATGGGAATTGTGGGGTGGGACTAGATTTAGCTGTAAATTATGCTGGAACAGTATGGAATACATGGTTGATAAAATGGCTGTAAATCATCAAGGGTCTGACGTATCAAACGAGCCATCACTCTGCTGCCAGATATGCAGTAGATATGGATGGATCACTTTAAGGGTTGTTTCTCCTGACAAATTTCCTATTGAACTCTATGGAAAAATAAGTCAGGAGAAGAAACTCTTAAAGTTCTCAATCCATATCTACTGTATTTCTGGCAGCAGAGTGATGGTTTAAGGCTTGTTTGATACGTCAGACCCTTGATGACTTAGAGCCATTTAGCTAAATCTAGTCCCACCCCCCAATTTCCATAGAGATCCATTCCAATGCAGAGATGTTATAGTATCACTTGTAAGAGTACCACAAAATAAGATATCAAGAGTCTTTTGATGCTGTTGGGTCACAGACATCAGAAAGTTATGGCATACAAAAGATATGCGACCAAATATTAAAAATGATTACTTTATTTTATATATAAATGGAGAGGTGCCAATAATTGTGGGCACGCATGGTTTTGTTAAAAATAATAATTTCTTGATGAGGGATTTATTTTTTCTCATAATAAATTTACTTCTTTTAAAGGTTGGATTTTTCTCATTTTTATCAGTGTGAGATTAAGCTAATTCACCAAATGGTGAATTTTGTATAACCCTTTTTACTCTTCTTTTCCAGGGGTGCCAATAATAGTGGAGGGTACTGTATATATATATATACATATATATATATATATTTGTGCTATGACAGTAGCCCCAAGACATACCGTATATGAGAAAGCAAAAAGAACATTCTTTTTTTAATGGTGATTGAATTTTAGTTGTTCCTGATTCACAGCAAATCTATGTGATCCAAAAACTGTTTAACATGCAGGGTTTGTGCTGTGTATGAAATGTAAATGATTAAATATTGTGACCTGAATATGGCTTTGCCAACTATGCATTATTCATGAAAGCTACAGCTCGAATCAAAAAAAATGTGAAATATCTGTAACATAATATTCCATTCATTTTACTTCATGAAGTGTTTTTTTTTTTTTGGCTCCACACAATCAAATTTTTCATTTGTATTTTAGCTGTTTAATGGTCCATTTTGCAATAATAAAGACACAGCGTGTCACCTTTATAAGCTGAAAAGATACAGGCAATCACTTCTAATACGTTTGAAATATGGAGTATGACGTCGGCGTGTTATATTTTCAGTGGTGAAATCAAAACACTGGGCGTATAAATGAACATAGCTTATCTCTGTTTCGGCGATGTGTTGTTTCTTACGAAGCACTTGAGCATATGGGGGGGGTGCAGCCATCTAAAAACGTGCTGCCCCTGGCCACTCATGCCACTTCGGCACAGGATGGGGTGTTGTGGGCCCTGGGAGTTCCACCCCATTGCGAATGAGCCATTAACTGTAATGGCGTGTAGGTGTAATGGAATGTGCTCAGAACATCTGTGCAGAGAGGGGAGGAGAGATTGCTGCGTGTCGTACTGAGCCTTCAGGGACTGTGATTAAGAACTGCTTTAGGGATCAGGATCTGGCTCAGACAATGAAAGAGAGAGAGAGAGAGAGAGGGAGAGAGAGGAGCTGTGTTTGTAGATTTGCACACACTGCAGGGAGAACAAAGGTTACTTTATTTCTCCTTCCCCTTTATTGTTCATAGTTCCATCTGCTCTCTCTGTGCTCAGCATAAGCATATTGGCCTATCACTTCCATCTTGCATTTTCTTTTCCAAATAGCAGTGCAAAGCTAGCTCACAGCACACCCTGTTTTGAGTCATTGGTAAACTGTATTAACACAGTTATGAAACATGGTACTTCTGGGCAAAAGTCACCAATTATTTATGAGATATCTGACCTTGGAGAAGGAATAAGTGCCACTGCAAAATTCTGAGCATAACTGTTCAGTGAACAAAGCAGCAAAATTGATTTTGCATTGAAAAAGTTTTCAAGTGAATGGTGTGATCGATAAGCAAGAAGTGTTACCCATTATCCCAAGAGAAGTGATTGACATGAACAGTCTATTCATATTATCATGTTCAGTAGAGGTTCATGTCGACATGAGGAAGCATTCTACAAAAAGTCCACATGGACTTTATTTTATGATTAATGACCTCGGAACTGACTTAGATTTGGTTCTTACCTTTAAATCGTACTGTAGGAAAGTACCTCATTGTTAATGGGGAGGGGTGGTATTACTATCTTAAATGCATTCTGGGTATTCATCTGCATTCTTGGCTGAAGGGATATTTGCTCATGACCTGTGGTTAACCCTGGCCATGCAAACTGCTGCATTTCCTTTGTGTGTGCTTGTGTGACCTCTCTCATCATTTAGATACTGGTTCGCATCCAGAAAAACGCCCCAGAGTCTGCTCATTATAAGTCATAATGTGATATTTGCTTTCATGCTTTAAGCGCGGGGAATGTTTGGACCTCCCATTCAGGCACAACAGGAGTTTGGCACCAAGCGCGCACAGGTGCACAGCGAGGAAAAAAAAAATAAAAAATCCCAATTTCAACATCTGTGTCAGTTGCTGTTGCTATCTAACGAAACGAGGGAAAGGAGCTCAAAATAGCAGTACAAGCTGGTACCTGGCCAAGCATGCTTTGCCGTGGCCCAATCAGGGAAGTCTTAAACACGGCAGGTTTCAAAGGAAAGCACGTAATGCATCCCCGAGCAACGGAGCTGCAGCTGAATCTAAACTGGTCTTTTTTTCTGTTTAGCTCTGTCTGTACTATCAATTTTCTGGACCTATTTGTGAATGGTGTGTGTGTGTGTGTGTGTGTGTGTGTGTGTGTGTGTGTGTGTGTGTGTGTGTGTGTGTGTGTGTGTGTGTGTGTGTGTGTGTGTGTGTGTGTGTGTGTGTGTGTGTGTGTGTGTGTGTGTGTGTGTGTGTGTGTGTGTGTGTGTGTGTGTGTGTGTGTGTGCAAGAGAGAGAGAGAGAGAGAAAGAGAGAGAGAGCGAGAGGGAAATTTTAAAGTGGTCAAATAGTCAGCACAAACCCATCAATGCCCATCACCATTTCACTTTCTCTCACTGAATTACATTTTACATTGTCCTTTAGGCACATAATTCACACAATGTTGAAGCCATTCACAGCTTGAAAATCAAATCGAGGCTTGCAGACTGTGTGATAACGGCTTGCAAATTACAGGATTGCATTCGCTCTTTTAGACTTGACCATCTCGCATGCATTTATTGATTCATATTACCACGTTGGTCCTTCACTGTTGCAGCTTTTTAACATCATATCCTTCAAAATAGTGTATGCAACATTATCTTCAGCTGCTCAACACAAGAAGGCTACTGGGCGATAAACATCAGTGAAGGTGCTTACAGACATCATTATTATAGACAGAAATATAATGAGACGATAATAATGGTACAACACTTGTCAACATGATATTGCGAAGTACAAAGTATTAAGGGCAAAAGGTATTAAGGACAGGACAAAGCGGGAGTTCACCTTCTCTTGGTGATAACAGTCTTTCCTTTTCAGCGGACATCTGTGATCGAAGTTCTCAACTTGCGAGAAGGCACAAGGTGAGCGTCAAATCTCATGCGGCTGTTCATACATGCTCAACATCTCCTGGATCTCCTCATTTTACAATACATAAGCGGGGATGGTGAGAATAATCTATGTACTGATTTTGCTTAAGCCTTCATGTTTTTCAAATATTTCTTCAGATGTAGCACAAATCATGCATGGGATTGTGATGACCCTTAAAGGCCAAGCCTGAGCCTGGGAACATCTGGTGTTTGCTGCCTCCAAAATAGAAAGAATAGCGCTGTGTGACTGATTTAACTTACTGCTGATACAATATGAATATTAAGCAATTGAGAGAATGCAGATGGTGTCAGTCATCGTATTTGCTGAAGACTAAATAAATAATGGAGATAAATGAACACCCACAGGAAAAAAAGGATTAAAGTATAAATATTAATATACTGTATTGGGGGAAAAATGCATGTACACTGTGGATGCCTCATTTGCATCTTCATTAAATAACATAAAGAACAAATATGCATAATTTAATTAAAAATAATTAGTGCTGGGTCACGAAACCAAGACTGAGATTAAAGATCATATTAAATGCCAACCAAAACAAAAAAACTGCCCTTTAAATAATTTTCACTGAATGTACGAATTTGAATCCGGGCCCGTGCTATGTTAATGTATGCTTCATAGTACCACTGAGCTCTAATTAAATTGACGTGGTGAGTACAGATGTTGGCATCCCTCTTCAAAGTCACGTTGCATTGATTCAGATTTGCCACAGGTTAGTCAAACAGCAATCTTTCTCCCGCTCCCTGGAGACAAGGCTGATTTTGGAGTCTCATTAGGGATTTCACGCATGGGCACAAAAAACATTTCTGATTTGCATTGTTATAATAAAAAAAAAAGTGGAACCCCGTGTTATTATATTAGAAAACTAAAATGAAAAAATCTATTAAAGTAGGGCCCTTTAGCTGTTATTTATTACTATTTTACTTTTTATTATTGTTTATTATTTATTTATTATTCTTGCTGTGTAGAGCTGTGGTGCACTGGGCCTTTGACTTGTGGTTGTTTTTGTCAGTCTCCTGCTGTTGACTTTCCTAAAGCTGCAAGGACTTCCTTCCCTCAAAAGCCCGAGTCCTTCGGAGACGCTGAAATCTCGGGAAGTCTCACAGCTCTTTCCTCTCCTCTCTTCTCAGCCACCCAGTCCTCTTGTGGCATTGCAATTATCAACAGCTTCTCAATCCACGAGTCAAATGCAACTTTCCCGGGAATGCTAACCCACCACCAACCCCCTCCTCTCTAGGTAGTGGTTCAGTGCATTAATTACCCATTGCTGTCCTGCATGCTCCTGCGCTTGTGTTGGTCCAGCCAGTGACATCCATTAGAACATAATATGTTGTCTTTCACAATAGCCCTAGAAGGAAATTCACTTCTATTCAAATTCCTCCATTTTGTTTATGTCAATTATATGAATCAGTGTTCACACACAAGGATGCCTGTGCTACACAATAGGGGCAGTTCAACCAAATCCCATCATTAATGCACCCTCTTTAAAGTGACGCCAGAGCACCCACAAATTAAAAATATATAACATTAAACACACTTGATTCATATTTGAGCCTAATATTTGAGCCTTTCTGATCTGTTGATTGATTACCAACTTTTTAAAAATGGAAACATCCCAGATTGTAATGAACTGAAAACATTTTGATTCTCCCTTTTTAGTCCTCTCAAATTTTAAAATTGTTTGCTGATCTAAACACATTTAATGTCAGTTGGTGGGCATTGTCAGTAAGGTAAGAGTACAATATTCTCCAGAAGGCATTGGTTTTCAGTCCCTGGTGTCTAAATAAGCAGTTTATGTTCTGGCTTCAGAGCTATAGAAATGCAAATTCCTGCTATGAAGAAGATGCTCAAGGTCTTATTTTAAGTCTCAGTGGAAATCCTCGTTTGAGGTGCATGATCAAAGAGAGGCTTTACTCCACAGAGACAAGAGTAACGTGAATTAACCCTTGTTATTCTGCTGTTTTATGTTTGCCTGGAAATCAATTGCATGCAAGTTTATATTTAACCCTCAATGCAAATTTCAGCGCATGCTTGTACACTGGCTGGTGTTTCCATCCAAACAGTGTATGTGTAGTTTAAACCTTAACACTATTTATTTTGAATCAGTTTATGTTGACTATCATTGATAGATTTACACGGGTATAAGCATATTTTTGGATTTCTGAAAACCAAGAGAGAGAGTGAGAGAGAGAGAGAGAGAGAGAGAGAGAGACAGAGACAGAGAGAGAGAGAGAGAGAGAGAGAGAGAGAGAGAGAGAGAGAGAGAGAGAGAGAGAGAATTTAGATTTTGGTTTCCATTGGCATTAACAATCAGCTATACCAATGATACCCCAGTGTCAGGCCACTCCACACCACATCCACTGTCTACTCCCTAAAGAGGGCCTCTTCTCAATCGCAATCTCTGTCCTGGCCTGCCAGTAGTGGAAAGAGTTCCCCCCCACTACAATGAGGACAGCAGAGCCCCGGCCGTAGAGTAGCAACACACCTATGTACGCTGCAACCTAACGCTGAACACTGAACATTTTACCAATACAAAATCAACCCGTTTGTTGCAAAATAATGCTACATTCTTTGTTTCTCTCTCATACATACTAGGGTGCCTAACTTTATGTTGTAAAATTCTGTGTACTGACTACTACCATAGGTTGTTACCCTAATGACTTAGCATCAGCGCTGTCAAAATCTGTATGTATGCACTTATGCAAGTCACTCTAGATAAGAGCGTGTGCTAAATGCCGAGATGTAAATGGATCACAATCATAAGGTTAAAATGCTTCCAACTGATAATGCCGGTGTACCTACCGGCGCAGAAAGCTTTGTTGCTGGTTTTGACCTTTTTACAGAGACAACGTGACTTAAGGCTCACCCATTTAATAGCCATTTCCCCTCCATTACCTTTTCCCAGGGCTATTAACTTGTCCTTTGAAGTAATTTACTTTCCATTATCAAAAAAGTACCTGGTGTCATATAAAGTAAAATTTGTTCAGTTGGTGGAGGTCTGCAGATTATTTTCAGCCGCTAAAGAGCTTTGAATAAAGGTATTTTAATGGACAGCAGGACTGAGTGGATAATTGCATTGAGTGATGAAGAATATACTTTTACAGAGGTATGTTGCACATTAATCAAACTGGGGAAATCGTTTTACATTTACATTATGTAAAGAGTGCTAAATTAAAGAGGAGTTTAAAAGCGGCGTTGCTATAAATTCAGCTACAGATCTTGACATAATGTAAGATTCTCGACCTTCAGACAGATAAAGACAGAATCATGAAGACCTTCGTAGGGGGAGACTGGGTGGCTTACGCTGCTAAGGCACTGTTAGTGTATGCAGATATGCCCCACGGAGTGGTATTTAATCCACTGTGTCAGTACCTGCTGTGGCCAGCAACCTCGCCAGGTGGCGCATAATTGGCAGTGGTGTAACCCTGGGAGGGAGGGATCTCAGTTGATGTCCCCATCTCATCACATACCAGGGACCCCATCTGGTCAATCAGTAGCCCACGGTTTGCCTGCATCCCCTACACATAAGGGGCTCTGCTTCGACTCAGAAAGGACACCCACTGTGAACTGAGGACTGGAGTGAAAAGAAACGGTGGCTTGATATCACATGTTTCGGAGGAGAGTGCATGCTTGTCTACACTCTGTATAAAGGGAGGTTGCAGTAATGAGTGTGAACACACACAAACTGGGCATTTCAAATTAATAATACATTTTTTTTTTTTAAAACAAGGACAGAAACTGTACACAGTCAAAAAATAATAATACTGGCTGTTAAATACTTCAATTATGAAACTAATAAGTACAGAGTGTCCGAATGTTTGAGGTTTGGGTAATTTGTTCTCCACAGGACTAATAGATTTTCTAAGATGTGCCAAGTTAAGAAACATTGTTGAACCCTGTGTAATCATCCTTAATCTTCATTGTTCAGTTTAGCTTTATTCTGTAGCCTTTATATTAGTACTGTAGTTTGTGCTGTTCTTTAATTGCACATTAATTAAATAATTTTACCCACAAAAATTATTGTAATTCTTATTATTGTGTGTATGTATGTACACTATGTGATGCAACTTTAAAACAAAAAACAAACTGTAACCCTTGATTTCCAAGCCGACAGAATGGAAAGAGCAGTGCTGGCTGCTGAGCTGAAAATTGACGTGATCACTAATCAGTTCCGTAGTAGGGTCAGTATTTAAGTCCCACTTAATTACCAAAAACGTTTTCTTTCTTCTTCTCTTTCTCATCAATATTCATTCAAGGGAACGGTAGAAGCCTGCATAAATTAGATCATTCATTGATATTATTACTTTACCTGTCTGAAAGTTTGAGCGATCACAGATCTCTTTGTAGTGCACCATTATTTGCACAGAATTCCATACCATACAGCACCTGGGGCTAAAGGCACAATTGCAAAAGTTTGAGCTTTCAGTCTCAATATCAAAAATTTCATATTAATTGAAATGCACATCCCAAGCTTTCAATGTATTTTATCAGCTGCAATGAACCCATGTTGTTTGTGTGTGCACACGTGATTGCTTATCTATGCTTGTGTGTTTTAATCGTGCTTTTGTCACAGAACATAAATATGGTTGATGACGCACTGCAAGGCAAAAGGCTGTTTATAGCACCTGTGGATTATGACTCACAGAACCTGGCACCAAATCATTCTCGGTGTGGATAACAATAGCACCCACACTAGTGTAAATATAACAGATGTGCTTTATTTCACTTAATACCTTGGGGCAAAGAGACTTAACGGATGTGTATATTTCTTTTGTCTGACATTGTCATCTCACATGGAAGCTCCTTTTCATGGAGTTTTAATCACACAACAATCTTATCACATTTTAATGTTGTATAAAGTGCTGACTGAGGACATTGAAAGGACCTATTTGTAGCTTGATAAAATTACATTTCGTTTTTATTATGACATCCATAAGTATTTGGACAGTGACGCAATTCTTGTTTGTTTTGGCTCTACTCCAGCACATTTTAAATGGAACAAATGAACATAATTTTAAATAACGTTGTCATATTTAGTACTTGGTTGCAAATCTTTTGCATTTGATGACTGCCTGAAGTCTGCGACCTATAGACATCACCTGACCCTGGGTATCTTCCCTGGTGATGCTCTGCCAGACCTGTACTGCAGCCATCTTCAGTTGCTGTTTGTTTTGGGGATTTTTGCCTTCAGTTTTGTTTTCAGCATTTGAAATGCATGTTCAATTGGATTCAGGTCAGGTGATGGCCAATCAAGAACATTCTACTTTTTTGTCGCTGAAAAACTCCTTGGTTGCTTAAGCAGTGTGCTTGGGAGTCATTTTCCTGATGCAGGGTGAAGCAACATTCAAGTTTTGTGGCATTTGGTTGGATCTGAGCAGATGTTTCTGTGCACTTCACAATTCAGCTGGCACATCATCACTAAAGACAAGTGAACCAGTTCCAGTGGCAGCTGTACATGCCCAAGCTTCCACCATGTTCCACCACCCACTACTTCCACCATCTTTAAAAGATTGGGGGGGGGGGGGGGTTGGGTGGGGGGTGTGCTACTGGATCATGAACAGTTCCTTTCTTTCTCCACACCTTTCTCTTTCCATCACTTTGATACAGATTAATGCTCTTCTCATCTGTCCATAAGAGTTTGTTCCAGAACTCTACAGTTTTTTTTTTGTGTACTTTTTAGCAAACTCTAACCTGCCCATTCTGTTCTTGAGGCTTACCAGTGGTTTGCATCTTGCAGGGAACCCTCTGATGTAGTATTCTTTTTGAAACATCTACATCCTGGAGAATATTCTTCATCTGTTTGACAGTTTAAAAGGGGTATTCTTCAGTCATCCTCTATAGTTCTCTTCCCTGGTCTACCTGGGCTGCGTTTCCCGATAACGATCAATCTTAGGGTTAAGTGCGATTTCAACGAGCGATTATACGATGGCTCTTTAATTTGTAACACGCATTTCCCAAAACAGTTCTTAAAGCATGGACGCGCAGTCACTTCTTAAGTGCTACTTAACCAGAGGTGTAAAATCCGGGTTCAGAAAGTAAAAAGTCCTCCCCAGTATTTACTTCCAATCACCTGGATTTGCTAATTTGCACAATTCTTCAGCCAGGAGGTAGAACTAATTAGTGAAATCAGCTGGCTGATTTCATGGGTGGAAGAAACACATAGCAGGACTTTTCCTTTCTGATCCCTGGATTTTACATCTCTGTACTTCTGTCTGTGGTGCTGCTGATACGAGAGGAGGAGGGGCGATAGATTGGGAGACGCGAACCCCATTGTGATGCCCAATACATGGCCGGTTAGGCACGTCAAAGTTTCTTTTGAAATAAAATGTTTTTCCCACTGATTTTACTTGTCTCAAACTTATTTATTTATAGGGCTATTTAAGGAATGACTTTTATGGGTAATTTCCAAATATATAAAAATAAGTACATTAAAAATAAATAAACCTAAATATTGTTGCATCTAACATCACTATTAAAAAAACAATAAGTGGTCATGGTAACCGTAAAATGAAATGAACACTAACACGAAAAATCAAATAAAGTATGTGATTTATGGGCTTCCAAAATGCACTTAACCGTCTACGACTGGTCTGGAGTAATCATTAATCTACGAGCGTTTCTAAGAGCATCTTAAGTTAAGATGCTTTTGGGAAATGCACCCAAAGTTCAAGACGCTTCGTACGAAGGGTTTTACAATGTCTTAGCCTAACGATGCTTTTGGGAAACGCACCCCAGGTTGTTTGCTATTGGTGAGCTCACCAGTGCGTTCTTGTGTGAAACTATTTAATTTTTTTGGGGAAAATTTGTATGCACCTGTAAATGGAATTTGCAACTTCCATATATGGAACCCAATTCATGGGTGTGAATTTATGCTAAACGTGAAATGTGCACGCGCCTGCCATTTTCAATGACTGCACACCTTTGTGCAGCACAAACATTACATTGCGCTGCTTAATCTGCACTGACACAGCCCCAACAGCACCTCTCCTCCCACTTTGACGCATGGCGAAATGACCAAACAGGCTCAGTCACATCAAAATCTGTGACAAAAATAGGTCCTTTCAACCACTTTATACGACATTACAATGTGATAATATTGTTGCGTGATAAAAAAAACTCCATAAAACGGAGCTTGAAATTCACTGTTGCTTCATTTGAAATCCAGTGTGCTGGAGTACAGAGACAAAACAAAACGCTATGTAAGAAGCCGTAATTATGGTTTTAATTTGTTGACATTATTATTATGCTCTGTAGGCACTGAACTCAGCTGAGTGGACCTGCCAGTTACCCAAACTCCCATCTTCAGCTGGGCTTGCCTCTTCCACCCTGTTGAATATTTTCTCTATTATCAGCACATCTGTGAGAAAGACTCTGTATGTTTTAAAGGGAAACATTTTATTTATCTTGGTTACAAATGCTGAACAAAAAAAGAAATGGCACATCATGAGCAAGCCATCCAGCAACCATCTCTGATTATTTATTTGTTTCCAGGGAATTTTTATAAAGGAAACCAGAGCTCATGAGTCATAAGTCTTGTTTATTTATAAAGGCATACTTGCTCTACAGTCTGTGGCATGTGGCTATGATTATATTGCTTTCCGTTGCAGTCCCACAGAACTCATCTGGTGTTCATTTCTTTCATACAGAAAACTCCTTTCTAACAAGAATGTGATGTTATGTGAATGTTTAAATTATCACACAAAGGCTCAGCCATAAATTTACTGTTATTCACTTTTTGCGTGTGAGTTTTCCTTTTTGGTAATGGGATAGTTTCCAGGAGCTGAAACTCAAAGGAAAACATTTTGAAAAACATCAAAATGCATCAGGCTTTTTCTCGCATTGACCGGTGTCATCTGAAGTCACACATGTATATTTTTAGTGGAAACTTTTTTTTTTAAATTATTACTTTCAGGAAGAACTCGAGCAGGCCTCGATCCATCAATATAACAGTGTTAGGCTGTTTGACATTATCAACAGATAAGATTTTTTTTGTCTGATGAAAGCAAAGGAAAAAACATTTCATCTCTGTTCAACATAATTGTCTCATGATAAATGTAATATACAGTATACACCCATGGTCAAGCATGTTTGGGCATAGTATGGCCATCTTGTTAACCCCAATTCCCCAAGTCAGGGTATTTGGCTTTCAGATACACTGGCCAGATAGATGAATTAGGAACAGGTCATCACTCCTTGCAGGTACTCTAGAGCTGTGTCTCAAACGGCAAAGATTCTGCCCTCGAAGGCAGCATTTGAAGGCAAGAAGGCATCGAGGCACGTCTCATTTGAAAATGATCATAAATTGTGGCCTTCTCAGGTGTCTTAGAAGGACAATTCTGAAGGCAGCATTGCGTGTATCCTTCTCTGGGTAGGATATCCCATATGTCTTTGCGATTACCTCTGGCTTCTCGCTTCTGTAACGGCAGCTGAAAACACCGAAGCGGCAGTACGAGCTGGTTTACAGTGTGAATATACAATGAACTTGTTGTCGCTATATCTAAAAAATGCATTTTAATTATTTAATACACTGGAATAATGTATGTAGTGTTTTTAAGCCTCTGTGCGCTTTCCGTTAACTAGCCAGCTAACTTGGTAGTAATCATGTTACTTTCCAATCGAACATGCTAACGTAGCGTACTGAACAACAGCACAAACTGATCTCATGTGACATAATCCTCCCTTTTAAGTGCGTCCCAAATTCCATGACTTTTGAAATAACTTCGGAGGCAGCTCACGTCGAAGAATGCAAGGCAGCGAGGCAGCTGCCTTCCATTTGAGACACAGCCTATATTTATTGTTGACTCTAAAAAAGAATCAACAATAAATTGTTGATTCTAAAAAATGGGAGGTTCTTGGCATTATACAAGGGTGTGAAATATTACGACAATACAGAAGCACGAGTATGCATGTGCACATTCACAAGAGAACACCCCAGCCTCCCACGGTGTCTCTCTCATTCATATATCCATCCCTTATATTCTTCCAGTTGCTTTGAGTCCTCGACTAAATAAGCAGAGACACAGATGAAAAGGCACTAGATTATGTCAGATTGCAGTGAAAAGCCTCAGACTGTAAGAGACATTGAAACAATCTTCTCAATTAAACTTTGAATTCACATACTGAAACCGAGTCTGTTTTCATGCTCTATTGGCTGGCTCTGTTAGATATCGCATGTTCATTAGGTTCAGCAGCATATATTGCACATCTGTTTGTTTAGCTTAATGGATCGCTGTACAGCCAACATAAAAAGATAAATCAATAAAGTACCATTTGCTGTATGAATTGTATTTCATTATTATTGCTCTTATTATACATTTAACACTCTCAAATCCATAGATTGGCTACTTACAGTTAACATGAGCTGAGTAATTACATCAAGCTATAGATCTGACTAATAATGTAGGCCTATTTGTGCATATTTATATCTTCAACAGATCAAACTAAAAGTAGTAGTTATTGTCTAGTTACTCTTATGCAACAAAAATATATTTCCCATATATGGAGATGCAATATAGTGCCATGTATATTCATTCAGTATTATATTGTGAAATATATAGAAAAATATACTATGAATATATTGCAAAATATACAAGAGATTTCCATTTGCATGTAAAAAGGTATGAACAATATATTTATCTTAATATATTGCAAAATATATGAATTTATAATATATTATTTTTCCATTTGCATGTGTGCCATATGTCATATATTATATTTAAGTTTCCATATATGGTTCCATATATCATAATAAATCTATGTATATAATGTCCAAGTATATGGTCCCATTTTTAATGTTATATATGGATCCGTTATATAACAATATATTGCCCTGTATTAGTACAAAATTAACAATGTATTAGCCATATAATGCATTCCACTTACTATTTAAAAATGTATAAATTAATTAAATCACTCAAGTCATTACATTGTAATATTTTTGCCATCTCAAATTTATTTTACAAGGCTACAAAATAAATTCCATAGAAAGAATCTAATTGATGCCTTTTGTTTTGGTCTCTTGGAAACAGTCACTATCGAAACGTCGAACTTGGAGACCTTTCGAATTCAGTCATCTGATTTTTAAGATATGGAAGTCCAAGCCCAAGGTACATAGAAACAGATGATAACCTGTCTGAGTTCCCCGGTGATGAATAGGCGACGTATCCCTTCCCATGTCCTTTAATAACACGGAAGCAAGACAAGATAATTTCCTGCTGCCCCAGCGCAAAAGGGGCTATGTTTGTAAAAGCACGCCGTCGTCAGTAGGACAAGGCTCCTCTCAGCAGCCAGCTTTCCTATTCGTTTCTGCCCATTGCTTCTGACAGATATGAATTAGATTGTGCCGCGTACCCAGCTGATTAATGGCATCCAATATGAGTGTTTAATTGTTTGGGAGGGAAAGGAACGGGAAAGGATCTGATGGAAGGATCTGTAGTACACCTCATGATTATAGGCGGCGGGGTGGTTTCATTTCTCCGTTCCGTCGCTCTCCCCTCCCTCGGAAGCAAAAAGCCTGACGCAAAGGTGGCCGAAGGACCCGGCGCCGCCAGAAGATGTCCGCTCTCTCCCGCTGCTCGGCTGTAGCCGGAGAACGGGACCCGGAATTAATAATGTGCATGATTTAGCACACATCTGCCATGTGCAGGGGAGAGATTCTATTAGGGAGCGGCACGCTCTGATAATTAACCCGGTGCTTCGCGCAGCTGCCCGCTTCCACTCCTCCGCCGCGCTGTATGTGGGTGGCGCTTCGCTGGTAAATCAATCTCGTCTAATTACCAGACCCGTGTTGCCGCGCCGAAACCATGCGACGGATTCAAATTTGCGCCTTCCCCGCTCCGTCCGCGTCTTTAATCTGCTTCTCGGTTTAGCTGACGTCTTAACTGAACCGCAATCAGTGAAGCGTCGAATTAAGACACCGCCCAGAAAGGAGTTTTTGGGGAAATAACATAAAGATGGCCTGTATTTTAATAACATAATTTTCATATGTGTTTCCTCCTTATATCCATATTTCATTCATATGCCGTGTGTTACTTGTATATTTTGTAATTATTATGAAAATTCCCGCTTGATGTTGTTGATATTGGGATGTGTTTATCATACAGGGGGGATGGGGGGTGGGGCTTTTCATTATAATGGTTTGGAAGGGTGCGGCAAAACTCTCATCCAATTATCCTAGGGGCTTCCTCAGTGTTTTCTGGCAAGCATGGCTTTCCTGTCACTAATCCAGGTAATCAACTATACTCATTCAATCCACATGGAGCAAGGAGCCAGTCATCAATAAACTTGCGGCCAGAAGCTCAGAATAGTGATAGAAAAGTGAGAACCAGGAGGTTGTATTGAAAATGCAAGAAGAAATTATGTCTGCCAACTCTGAGGCAGGTAAACACTGCATGAGGAAAGTTCTGCCAACCCCCTTCCATTTCAGCAAAACCACAGCTAATAAATCATCTGCAGTGGTTTTGTTGCAATGCAGCAAATGACCACAGTTTTCTAAAACTACCCACCTGATTAATTTAATAGAAAAGGATAACATTCTCTTTCGCAGTCAAGTGTAGCGACACAAGTGATTTTGCATAATATCAGGGCACACACAGTGAAATAGGGTGACTTATCAATGTGTGCAGTGAATTTGGCCTTTGGTTGTAATCGTCTCTTTTTTAACTGGAATGAATGAACATAGATAACACATCATCGATGCATACGAAACCAGGCCTCAATTAGCGATTCTATTGACTGATGTTTTGAACCCGCAAGGTATTGGAAATAAATGCGCCAAATTGCGCTGCAGCGGTTTAATCGGGGACAGAGAGCATTTTTAGTTGGGCCTTCAAAAACAGAAATGGCAGACCAGCGAGCGGGTCTGCGGTCGACGTCGACATGTGTACGTGTTTACTTCCCAGCTGTTCCGCTCCTCCTACCGACAGCCTGCAACACTGACCTTTATGAAAGAATTCCTCCACTGCATACATTTCAATATTATTACAAAGGGGCCTCATTAGACATTTACATTTGAGGTATGGGAGGAGGGCAGATGAAGACATTTCACAGAGGTCAACCCAGCCCGTTTCTGCCACTGATGGAAATATAGTTTAAACAGCTGGAGTGCGATCCCAGAGGGACACTGAGAGAGCGTGGCTCCCCAACAGCAGAATAAATCCATCAAGCATATTTCAGCTGGCCTGACAGCATTAATAGACACTGCTGCTCCTTAATATTTTATGAACTGGCTAGTGGGCTGTCTGCGGAAGAGAAGAAAGGACTAATCAAGGAAAGGGTAATGGGGGAAGTCAGAATTATGACAACATATTTTAAATCTGGATTGGAGAGCAGTAGTATGAACACTCTAAAACACCCCCAGCACATGCATTGCATATACACTCATATACACACACAAACAAACAAGACCATAAACACACATGCGTGCGCACACAAAAGCAAACTTACACAAATGCATGCAGACACACACACACACACCTCTGTGCCTCATATGTTGACTCGGTACATAATTACATTTCTTGTATGAACCCTCCGATTGAAAAAATGAAATCTTATTGCCAGGAATTAAGCCTAGTAAAAATAAAGAACAGAACGTACATCCATGAGAACATATGCTTTCATACCATTGTGGCCAGAAATGGGTGGACTTTTCAGGGAGACTTAGGCCTGAGCTGGTGAACCTGAGAGCTGAGAGGTACAGATTCGACCCAGAACTGCCCAGACAGTGACACCAGGACACAGCTGTGCCTGTTAACCAAACCAAATAAGAAATACCACCAGTTCAAGTGCTAGCACATGTCCCCAGTACAACTGTGGTAGTGGAAGCAAAGTCACAGTCTTGGTTCACAATGATTATCTGCCCTCCTAGCATTGGAAAGCATTCTAAGGGTGGCAGGTAAGTCATCAAAGACCATTTTTGTCCTTGTTTGGCCGTACCACAGTCATCTGGACATGGAGCCTCAAACAGATTTCAAGAATACCCAAGCTTTGATTTAGACTCTGGAATGATAGGGTGGCTCGAGAGCAGGCGATTCATTCTGGCTATAAAGAGCAAAATGATCAAAGGTGTCAGAGATGTAAAATGAAAGAAAACCCTCACTGCCCTTCAGAATTCAGCCGTTTGGATCATTGCATTTAAGCATCCAGGGCTGGCTTTAAACTGAGAAATCGATGCTCGAGTTTCAGTTCAAGTGTCCGAACGATTCCAAGCCGTCGGAGGAATCTTCTCCGTCTTTTTCAACAGGGGCGATTCATGTTCCTGAGCTGCATCAAAAGAGCCTTCAGAGAGAACTGTACAAAAACAATCTGCGTACGATCATATAGAGTAGATACATGCATTGCACTGTTCATATGACACCTTTTATTTTTTTCCAATCGCCAATGTTGTTTTCATCCCCTTCAGGCATTCAGAGGGTACTGAAGTGATTAGCGAATTGCTCTTTCAGGGAATGTTTATGTATACCACAGCGAATCATTTCCCCAATTACAGAGTTCCCAAGGTCGGCGTTCTGACGGAGAGCTATCTGGAATGGCTGCTCACAAACATCTGCTTTAGGTGAAAGGGGTAAATGATGCTGGAAGCCTGCCTTGATAAATTTAATATCCCGCTTGAGAAAGCTTGACTCCTTGACCAATAAATCAAAACACTTGAAAATCTGCCACGTACAGTACATGGAGGGCGAATGCGTCGAACTCTGTTGCAAATTCGGGCAGAAATGAAGGCTGGGAAAATGCAGAGAGAAAATGCAGAGAGTCCCACACGTTACAATGGGGCAATTGTTTTCTCCCCGCTCAAATGACATCTCCCGTCTCTGAATTTCTATGGTGGAAAATGGAAGGTACAGCTGTGCCGCCTGGAGTACAGATGTATACCATTTAAGGCAAGTTTAGGCTATGTATACAGACACACACACACACACACAAACATTCATGTGCACAAATATGCAACATACAAACGCAAGCTACTAAATACACACAATAATATACGCACAACACATGTGTACACTCACTTTCTCTCTCAAACAGTCAGTGATTTCAAAATAATGAGAAACCCTACCTTTCTAATAATTTAGTTATTTTTTTTAGAAAGTGTTGAATGTAAATAATTGATAGCCAGTGAGGAGCAACAGGGTCTCATTAATGCTAGATGCTGCTCAACGCCATTTTAATGTGCTGCAGGAATGCTTGTAATAAGTGTATTTGCATTGTTCTGTTTACTTAACAGAGGATAACCCATTACTGTCTTTCACTTTGCAGAATAAAAACATGCTCTCGTCTCTTCCCACAACCCGCCTAATGGTTTTAAACGTTTTCAAATATTAATGGGTGTCCTCAGGAAGTTACATACTAAATCCATTATTTTCGAAACAAGTAGAGGCTGGGAAATTGGACTGGCCTCAGCAGAGGTCCCAGTGGTAATTAAATGACCACACAGGATTACAGAGCGCACTTTACGATTGTAGAATTGCTATGGAATTAATGTGACATTCTGAGACAGGGAAATCCAATTTGCATCTATCTCTGAATCACTTTTAAAAGATCAACCTGGAAGCTCATTTTGCAGGAACATAAAGAATGAAGGTTGACATTACAGTAAGTAAGAGAATGTCATCTGCCATGTAATGTATTCATCGATTTGAGTGGGAAAGTGGTATAGCCTCTCGACAGAATTAAACAATGCATTTGTGCTACATTTACAATGTATGCAATGTGATTATGTATTACATTGGTTTTAACAATCGATGCAATAACATATCAATATTTGTTGCATTAACAACATAACTTTAAATCTATCTTAAAAATAATGGTACTTGATTAATGATTAATTTAGTTTATTTTCAAGTCTTGGGCTCCCCACTATTACAGTATATTCCAAGAGGATATTTGACCAATAGAGTTAAGTCATGCACACTAACCTGTTCTATTCATATTGCATCATGGTAACTATAGAGTGGCTCAGATCACAGATCACTCATTATCAAATGAGTTCATATTGGTGCGTCTAAGCTAACTAATTATGTAGGCTTTGTTTCACATGCAATTGCTTCACTGCCTTGCTCTTTAGCTAATGAACTTAAGCTAGCCAACCAGAAACTAAGCTTGACTTCACAAGCAAACAAAACTAGAAGACATATTTATTTCTATGTTTTCTTATACCGTGAGAATAATTATTAATAAATCATTTTGTTCTTCCACCAGGATCAGAAGCAGTGGCATGGCTGGTGTGCTAACAATGGCCACAGGGTTTGCCAGTCAAAAGAAAAGAAGCACCAAGGCAACATGACTTAACCCCACCCCCTGATGTATATTCCTAATCAAGAGAATTAGGGAAGTAATTTGCAAGGAAATCATTTGGCATGTCGGGGTATTGAATATCATATAACTCAGCTGCCATTAAAACTATTAATTTCCCCATTAATGACTTTTTCTAATTACATGGCTTAAAATCTCCCATTGTTAAAAATTTAGTTTAAAAAATGAAAAATAAATAAATATCAAATGTAACTAAGAGTTAAGACTTGATAAATTGCACTGATTGAAAGCCATTCAACTACAGACAGAGTTAACTACATAAAAATTATACTTTGCCAAGATCTGTTGTAACTCAAATGAACGTAGCTCAGTAAATAGCATTCTGCACTGTACATTTTGTGAGAGAGCACACATGTACCAAGGTACATGTATGAATGGGTGCGCAAGAAGCATTGCAATTATTGAACATTTGGATGAGATGGGGTCTGATGGATGTGAAGAGCTTGATGCAGTTCTCAAATGTACTCTAGAGTTGAGTTAGAGTTGAATTAACACTGGACATGTTACTGTGTATAGACAAGCAAGTTTATATTAATAATTTTAAGAAGTACAGCTGCATGAATATTGAAATCTACACTTGACGTAACGAGAACAGGGCAAACACAGAATGCATCATTGTTAACAATAGGAACCTTTGGTGTTAGAGCACAGGATCGCCATTAAGTATCGGAAATCTGTACGGTGTTACAGTACAAGTTTTTCCTGTGGCCTTTAATGAAACCTGTAGGGATTTGTGATTTTACAATGGAGAACTTCTCTTGTGGGTTATGATGAGAAGGACTGTGCCTGTGAACAGTTCTATTCAGTTAATACTACAAATGAAATTGACGGAGGTCTGGGGGGGGGTTCCACAGAGCCCCACAGCAAAGCATAACCATCTCTGTGCTTCACAGGAGCAGCAACAACAACAAAGAAATCACAAAACACCCTCTCGCCTCTCTAACCTGCTGTTGTGTGCTCTGAAAGTTATTTTGGGGGGTTCTCATCTGTGAAGCATAGTGGGTATAATTCACCAGGCATTATATAAACAGCAAGTGTTCGCACATCTTGAAAGAACCAAGTGCATATCCAGGATCCACGCGAAAAAAGGATGTGGTTGCAAGCACTTTCAAAGACCTATCCTGACTCCATTTTAGAGGTAATGACTGTCTCTGCCCTTTAGTAGTGATTTTGGGGCCATCGCCCTACAGGGGATGAGTGTTTGTTGAGCTGGTGGGGGTGTTACAAGGTGATTTGGATATTTTTCAGCGTTGGAGACTATGTTACATTCCAAATTAATGCAAAATGTGACAATATACACGTCTGATATGTACATTTTCTTTTCTCATCCTTCTAAGACTAGAGGTTGTGGAGTTTCCTGTATATATAAGACAGTCCTTGTCTCTATCGAACAGCTGTGTTCTCATCCGCTAGACTTTTCTGCTTTTCATTGTGATATTCGATGGTTCATTCCAGAAGCCCCTACCAACAAAAATGCAGACAAATGTGTATATTTTATAATTAGAATTGTTTCATTGTCAATAAACTGACATGCTACCATGCCCTAGATTGCCTCAATTTCCATGAATTTATCAATTTCCATGAATTTATGTGCTGTGAAAGCTTGCCAAAAGAGAGCTCTCCTCTGAGTCCAGGACTGCTTTCACATTCATAACTGTCTCCTTTGGGCAATTGACTCATTACTCCTCTCCCTGTCCTGAAAGCCAATGATTATTGATCAGGAGACTCCGTTGCAACATGTGCGCTCCCCTGTGATTGGCCGGTGGCATTATTCTATCTGGGGGAGGGGAGGCGGCAGCTGTCAGCTGGTGCCTCACGGGGCACGCTGGTGACAGCCCATCTGGGTCAACAGGGCTTTGACCCGCCCCGATCTCTCGAGGGACCAATAATCTGTCACTTGATTTAGTATCGGAGGTTATACGGTACTTATGATGAATAAAAACAAGACTGGATCCCCTTAAATTATATTATAGGTAATTACTCAATATACATCTCTAGCCAAGCCCACACGAGGGGGCACCAGGCAAGTAGGTGCATGGCTAATAAAACTCGAAGCATATCAGGGTGGGTTGCTACTTGCAAACAGTCTTTCAATGTCCTTTTCACAGAATTGCAAACTACGGGCTTCAGCAGTTGCCATAAACTTAAAAATGAAATCTCTGAAAAGAAACACTATATAAAGTGGATGTCTACCCACTGATTCTCAAGACTACTCAAGAATGTCTCATTCTCCATAATTCAGAGAGATTGTTGGATGGAGACAGGAAACAGCAATTGAGTAAGAAATGAATTATTTTTCATGCAGTTTTATTTCTTTAATAACGCTAATACAATGATGGCATAATATCCTACGCAGCACCCAGAATGCAGTGCGGTAAACTTTAGGACACTGTTTTGTTCAAGTGTTATTATTATTTTTCACCTTCAGGTTATAAATCTAAAAACTGAAAATAGGCATTAAAGACTGTTCTGATGAAAGATTTATTAAGCAAGTTGTAAACAAATTAATGGGATGTTGATGATTTTTGAGCTGATGATTTCTTAGTAAAAATGAAATACACCACCAGGGAAATTCAGTGTGCATGAAGTACTCCTTGCACATTAGGGGGAAAAGATTAGCTTACCGCTGGAACTAAGCATC
Source organism: Synaphobranchus kaupii (assembly GCA_029718625.1). NCBI lineage: Eukaryota > Metazoa > Chordata > Actinopteri > Anguilliformes > Synaphobranchidae > Synaphobranchus > Synaphobranchus kaupii. The sequence continues at coordinate 8,536,728 of CM056396.1, read as the reverse complement.
TGCCCAGTGACCCACGGTGAAAAAATATTTCATATGCACCAATAACAGGAAGAAAAATTGTTACAGAAGCAAAGAGAATGTGATCATATTTCTTAGTCTTGTGTCGGTCGTGACTTAAGGTATCGCTACTCTTCAGGAAGTCGGTGAAGAAAATCAATTTTTAGGATTTATAATGAGTAGACCTATTAGAAGAAATTCATCATGAATTCATAATTTATGCATGTATGTCTTTGTCAAATTAAAGTATTGATTTTGTGTATCGATTCAATATTTTGCCATCAGCTTGATTAATTGACCACTCATGGCGGACCACGCTGGGGTGACTTTAAATGTAGTATAAGCATGTAGTATAGTATACCATGTAGTATAAGCTTTTCATCGTTACATTTCTGTGGAGCTGGTTGTGGTAACTTTTCATGATAAGAAGACACTGTTCTCTTGATAATTAGTGTGTGTTGATTCCTTCCTGTGTTTTTGTTTCTTGATTCTTGCTAGGCTCAACGCTCAACAGGTTACATCCCTTCATCAGACATGGCCAGTCACCAAGGTGATGGGCTGAACTGTTCATTCATGCAGCAGTCAAAATAAATTGATTACCACGCATTGTTAAAGTGTCAGTAAACAAAATCTGTATTCTTCATATTTCTAGGAACACACATTTATACACATTACATTACAATCACTTAGCAGATAGTCTTATCCAGAGTGACACACAGTAGGGGAGAACATCATTGTTGCTCTCAGGAATACAAAAATGCGGTATCAACATGCAGTGATAACTCTGTCTTCTCAATGGTTTTACCAACTCTAAATGATGGCCATAGCCCTTGTCATAAGCTTACATAAAGGTTATGACCAATCTATGAAAACTGACATGAGGTTATGGAGCACATCATGGTAAGCATTATAACATCAAAATAACATTGTATGTCACATTTCCCATTTAAACCTACGTGTATGCTGGTTGAGGTATGTCTGCAACGGGCACAATGCATAATGGAGCAGTTACGAAGGTATTATGAATGCTACATAAGACCCACTTCAGGGAAAGTGCTGCCATTTCGTTTTAAGCTCAGTATCATTTATATGCTTAGCAGGCACTGTTACTGAGGAGACTAAGCTATGCATACATATTCTGAATGTATTTCACAGCTGGGTGTGAGGGGGAGTAGTGTTTGCAAGGACATGAAGCCATGAACAGAAGTCTCCATCTGTGAAGATGAATTTCAGTTTTTAAAAAAATATTTACTTATTTACCTTGACATTTATTATTAACATTAACATTAATGTTATTTGGCACAAGCAGCAGGCCTACATATAAATATGCTGTCTCTTTAGGGTGTCAAAAAAGAACTTGACCATGGATCATGCATCATATAATGAGCAGGAGTTGACCGTGTCTAAAACTCAGTCATGCAAATGCAATATTGTTACAGTCACCTTGACGTTTCTATTTCTCAGGAGCCAGTGAACATTTTTCTTCTCCTTGGTTTCCTCCCATGAGCTTCAGGGACCCCTAATGATTGACTGTCTTGTCAGGTTAATCATGGAGTTTGCAACTGTCCTCCATACTGCGGAGTTTTCGCTTGACCTTTTCCAGTCGCTACGCTCTCTACAGGAACTGTCTGATCACAACATCTGTAATGGAGTCCAACCTCCTTCCCAACTATCCTTAGTTATACTTTTTGTAATGCCATTTGACATTTGTGTCAGGTAATTGGTTTTAATGGCAGTTCCACTGTAAAACATTAAAGTTAAATTGCGAAGATTTGCAGTCAGTGTGTAGAGACAGCTTTCCCTTTCTGAACAGGATATTGTGCTCAGAAACCCAGGACGGTGATGTATGGTTCCCTCCTTGTTGGAATTATGTCATCCTTTATCTGTGGTGTCCAGTGAAATGGGAACTTTGAAAATCAGACGTAAACTAAATATGTTTCTGTTGTAATCACACACACACACACACACACACACACACACACAAATTATATGATTGTGATTATATGCTGCATTGTTTTGCATATCTTCTCTTTTTTTGCTTAGTATTATTTGCAACACATTAAAGCGTATCTTTTATTTAGCGTATATCATTTTAATTTTAATCTAAAGGAAAAAAGAAAAAAATATTTTTCACTCAGTTGTGACAAAATGCAGGTAGAATGGTAGGCTTGTAAGTGGATTGAATTGGTATAATTAGTAGAGTTTAAAATGCAGATTTAAATGTGCTTATTAATTCTATTCTGCACATTTCAAATGACTGACTGCACTTAATTAAATCAGATTGATTAGACCTTTTCCAGACATCCCCCACAACCACATAATTATGACAAATAGAGTACTTGATAGAAAATCTACATCTGAAGAGATTTCTCTCTGTCACCACCAGCTTTAAAGGTGCAGTATGCATCTCATTTTCTACTGATACAATGTTGCGAGAGAATGGCATAATGTACAAAATTCATCGTACGTTCATAGTATGAATAGCGGTGGCAGAATGCATGATTGCCATGCTCTCAGAAGGAAAGAGTCTGTGCATTCAGAACGTCTTTTGAAATCCATCATTGCACAGTACATACACATCCAGCCAATTCCTTCTTGGAGCAGCGTCGTACAGTGTTTTCAGTGTTCTGAAGGAACAATAAGGAAACCTGAGCCGAAATGGGTGCCATTCTCACTTACAGCTGGAACATTAGTTACAGAACCGAATTGCCTGTTCAGCCTAGGATAATGTTCCCTGAAAGCTTTATTAATGTACGATAACATGAATTCATATTCAGAATTTCAGAGAAAAAGAACATAATTCCCGTAATCACCAAGGTATTTACCACTGTCCGTGTAAAGATATACCCATGGTTTACATATTAAAGAGTTATGTACGAATGAGTTTGCATAATAGATAGACGGACAGACAAATAGATAGAATGCTGTATTTTTTGTATTTTGTGTGACAAACTCAATTTATGTGTGTAGTGATTATCTCATGTATTAAAAGCATGTCCATGCATATATCTTTTCCATTAAAAATAATAATCAATTTAGCCAGTTGCAAGAAACAAATAACAAATAAAAAATATAACATTTACAGTCTGCCACTGGTGCTTCAAATGAATCTAAGATTGGTTTTGTGGCATATATTAAAATGACCAGTCAGTTTATTATCTTACAGGGGAAATGAGAGAATAACACATTTGTGTAAAATAGTCCAAGGTTCTGCCTATCATAGTTCTTGGTGACTGCAGATTAAAATATATATGCCCACATATTGCACAATGAGAGGAATTGCATATGCCATTACAATTAAATTAGAACGCATATAAACTCTGTTATTTGAGTCTGCTCTTGTAGGAACTATATGCATAATTAAATCAATATGTCTCATACAAGCACCAGATTTCTCAATCAAGTCCAGGGAAGATTTTATGTCAGTCAGCAAATATCCTCAGAGATGATGGAATGTTTAGATCCATAATTGATATTTTTATGCATTTTTATTTTTGTGTGTATTGTAATAGTATTTATTATGACCAGTTTGAGATTTTGTATAGTTTTTGTCTAGCAGAGGGGAACTTGGGTAGCACCAATCAATCAGTGAAATTAGACTTTTAATGCGAAGCTTTTCAAAATGGGGTTTTCACAGATTGCTTTGCAAGGGGAACCACACAGAAACATTTTGATTGGAATTATAGGTTACCTGATACTAACTACGATTCACCTAGGAGGGGATCAAATTATAGACTACATCAACATAATATAAGCATTACAGAACTTTCAAATGATATACAGTTGCTGATAGAATGATGTCAACAACATGAGACAGTGATGGAAGGCTGAAAATACAAATGATAAATCAGAGGTATTCAGATAGTTAAAAAAAAAGGCAAAAGCAAGCAGAAATACTTGAAGCAACCACAAAGCAGACCCAGGCTAAATGAAGCCACAGCTGTTAATTTAATCTTTCAAACCAAGTTGCCACAGTACAAATAACACAAGGACATTGGGTAAAGTAGACTCCAAATCTAAATTCCAGGTAGCAGCGTTATTTAAGCAAGAAACCTTAGATGTCCCCTGGACGATATTGTCAGTGGTGGGGTTATTTTCCCTGGGAGGAGGTCATCAGCAGGCTCTGTACATTATGTAAAAAAATAAATACATTCTAACTGAGTGTTCATGATGGTCCAAATGTCTTCTTTCAACGTATCCATAAACCATATGTGTGGCATGGGAGGTGGTCCAACTGAGGAAAGAATACTAGCACTGATGCCTACAGAACGGCATGCCAATAGAAGTTCCACAAAATTTCAATAAAACAAATATTGTTTTGTGTTGTATCTGAAAATAAATTAGAAGAAAAAACATTCACCAAAAAAAAAAATCTAAAGGCTTGGACAAAGCATCCAGCACCTTGTACAGCACAGTACAGTACCAGTCAAAAGTTTGGACACACCTACTCATAGGTTTTTTAAAGTTTAGAGTTTAAAGTAAAGTTTTTTAGTACTGTTTTACACATTTTAGAATAGTAAAGTCATCAAAACAATGAGATAACACATTATGCAAATAAATTATGCAAACAAATAAAAAAAAGTGTTATATTTTAGATTCTTCAAAATAGCCACGCTTTGCCTTGACAACGGCTTTGCACATTCTTGCCATTCTCTCAACCAACTTCTGTGGTAAACAGGTATTCCACAGGTAAACAGGTGATGCTATCATGACTGTATAAAAGGATATCGAAAGACTCTTGATACCTTATTTCCAGGTAGAATGTGCAAAGCTGTTATCAAGGCAAAGGGTGGCTACTTTGAAGAATCTAAAATATAAGACGTTTTTTATTTGTTTTACACTTTTTTTGGGGTCTTTGCATAATTCCATTTGTGTTATCTGATAGTGTTGATGTCTTTACTATTCTAAAATGTGGAAAACAGTCAAAATAACGAAAAAAAAACTTTCTACGAGTAGGTGTGTCCAAACTTTTGACTGGTACTGTATATCTCATATCCAAGCATCCATAGCCTACTTTGAAAATGTCTGGATGCAAGGACAAGGGCATCTTAAGAGAAACTTTGCCAAAGTCGGCAGAGAATTTGATCTTTGACTTCAATTTCTTCCTTTATATCATCGAGTAGTGCAATTATTGTGTGGCAGCACAACCTGTATCGCTTCACTATTTGATGGTCAGTTAACTGTTTTGTCTTTGTCCTCCCTGTCTTCTGTTGGCTCTGAGGACTAATGCCATGTTTGTAAGAGAGAACAAGTTACCCCCTTCTATCAGGAATTCTTAAAATCCACAAGGAAAGAATTGCGATTAAGGCATGCTTTAGTCAGTTAGATGGAATGCTGAATACTTAATCAAAAGACACAAAGTGGCGTAATCCCGTAAATCAGCCCTAATGGCGATTTTGACCCATTGCAACTTTAAATCCGAGGTAGATACTGTGACCTTGTAGCGAATGCTTTTGCATTCAAAAGTCACAATCTTTTAGTAAAGCCATGCCTCAGATTTATGATTCTCCTACTTTAATACAATTGGATTAAGATGTATTCTTAAATTATATCTTACATCATGTGTACAAAAGATATAATGAAAAGGAAGCTATTATTATTAATAACTCTTTTGCATGTAATGTTGCAATGGACCTAGAGTGGAAGCAACAAAAGTATTTGGTGTTTGTTGTCTAAGCACTCATACAGAGACACACATACACCGCATGCACACACCTACATGTGTATGCAGGCCATCATGGATGCACAAAAACCCCCTCGATATACGAAAAAACACATACATTTTTCACTTTTTTCACTCCTACTCAATTTATTTGACAATTATTGTGTGATCCTCCGCACAAATTCCTCTTTAAAAGTGGCATGTGCACTTGCTAGTGATATTCACTTAATTACTAAGTGGATTATTACCATAAAGCTTTTCCCACCTCTTTCGTTTAATTATGTTTCCTGACGTCAACTGACATTTCCTTTCACACACTGCTGCACTTTTCAGACTAAACTTTGTGTGTTGACAGCTACAACCCCCTTTTAACATCAATAATGAGGCGAACTGTGTAGGTCATAATTAAGCCAGGATCAGTTGTCAAATCCATCTGTCCTTATGACTTCCTGGATTGCATCATACACTGATTACAAGCCAACAGAAAAGTTGGGTCAAGTAATTAACACTACTTTGCTTGATTGCTACCTTGGACAGATAGACTGGTAGATTTGTTGTAGCGGAAAGACTCAAACTACAGAAGGACATTTTGTTTCTGCCAGAACCACCTGTGAATGGTTTCTGTTGACAGACGTGTATTGAATACAGTGACAGACATGAATTATGCCCAAATAAAAACATGTGCAGTGTTTCCGGCAGTAGGCCACTGCTGGCTTCTGTACCAAGCAATTCTACTGTAGCATGGTTTTCCTCACGTTGTGTGAAACCCTTTGTATGTTGGCTGTGTCCGACACGGCAAGCAATAAGGTTGTGTGAAACCCTTTGTATGTTGGCTGTGTCCGACATGGCAAGCAATAAGGTTGTGTGAAACCCTTTGTATGTTGGCTGTGTCCGACACGGCAAGCAATAAGGTTGTGGTCAGCTGGGATTTCTTTCTAAAGGAAATAGATTGGGTTTTACAACAAACATGAAAATTATGAATATGAGTAACCAAACACACTGAAATAAAATGAGTTTCCTTCCTCCATAATTCTCTATAACCATCAATTGCATAATATAATTTTTGTTCAGTAAACACACTGATTAACAGAATTTTTCATAGTTGTAACTGACAAATGGATTGTTTCCGTTGTGTATCGTACGTATTTTAATGTATCTGTATATTCAAACAAATGCATGTTTGGTTAAAAAACAAACACAATAAATGAGGGAGCACAGAGAGACAAAGATTTGCATTGCACACCTGTGGGAATTCATCAAATTTTTCCACAACACAATTTCAGCTCCTGATCAGCCTTAGAGTTTAATTTTGCTCAGACATGCAGACTCATGGTCATTTGCAAAACTGCTCACTGTGGGCAAAATTCTTCATCTTTTTCATTGATCCTACGTGACAAAAAAAAACAACCATTTTCACCCAGCGACCGAGTGCTACCCATGACAATACAGTACCCAAGTATGATCCTGGGCAGGGAGGCAATGGCTCTACCACCCCAGGAGAGTGTGGATGTCTAAAGGTTAAGCAGTGATCCACGACAGCACTCCTTTTCCAAGTACTTAAAGCCTGGCAGCAGTTAACGGGGAGACTAGGACTGAGGAAGCATCGTCGTAAAGTGAATCCATTTCTGAGCAGATGTTTTCAGCATAAAATCACACTTTATTGTTATTGGCTGTTTTAGAAAATTGAGCACTGAGCACTTGGACAATTAGCGGTATAAAACCTCTGGATGTGGACAAATTGTGTGCACAAAAGCTACTGGGTGGCTCATCTTGTTAAGGTACTGTTCCAGTGTGTCCAATGTGCAATTCTCACCATTTTGGTAAAGGCTAGGCTGGAAAACTTGGTTCAGAATTTTAATAACATTAAAATTCATGGCATATTTTTAATTAGTATTGCAATGAACAATGCATCCATTGCATCTGTGATTAGAACACATGTAATGAATGGCTACTCAAAGAACTTTACCCTACCCCCCAGTACAGTCCCTACAAACAAAAGTTGCTGGAGCAGGGCTTGCTTTAAGGTTCATGGAGTGAACTAACAAGCTACCCATTAGTTCAACTGCATGTCTGGAAGACTCAAATCAGGGAGACTGGGTAATTTGTTAATAATTGCATATACAACCATTTTACTGACTCTGCATTAATGTTAAAATAGGGTAACCATATATTGGATTTTTTTTTAAAAGAGGACAGGGTTAGGTGGGCGTTATGAACATAATACGAGGCTATTTGTTTGTTTATATATGGTCTATGGAACAAGGAAATCCTAAACAGAGATTTTTGGAATTTAGAAATCCCGCCTGGACGGATATCTTCGGTCCCAAAAAGAGGACGTCTGGTCAGCCTAGTTAAAATCTAACTGAGCATGCTATTTTGGACATTTTGATCCAAAGTGTTAATGGTAATTCATTGCTCTTTTACGTTATCTGATTAATGAAAGATATAACTAAAATAAATAATCATAAAAGACATGATTCACTGCTCTCTTCACTGTGTTACCGTTCTTCACTCTATTCTGTGCACAGAAAATATGAACGCATCTTTAAAATGGAACAGTCATACACAATTTAATTTAAATTTTTTTAAAATTTTATTTCTGTTGAATTTTCATGTCGGAGGTGGTGCCTACTGCCTACCATGCATAGCTAGCTACCCTGAGCGCCCATCCCTGGAAACGGTGTGATATCGACTATGATGATCTGACAATCCTCATATAATGAGTGCTAGTTTGAAAATCAAGCAAACACTGGAATCGGTTGGTTTGTTCAAGCAAGGTATGGATAAGAATATCAAGCTATAGAATCTCAAGTCTTACACCCATGTTTCTAAAGTCACATGGAATATAATTGTATTAGTTAATTAATTTATTCTATTTTTCTGTTGTGTTAAATTATTTTTAATTTCTCTAATTCCTTTTTAATTAGCTGTTTTCTTTTAGTCAAGATTAGCTGCATGAGGATTACCAAGTTAATTGAATTGAAAGCCTTTATTTTAAATTGGAAATAAAAGTTACTAGTTTTATCCCTGAAATATCAGCTGTAACTATAGCGCTACCTGCACTGGTGATGTTCAGCAAATTGAATAAAGGTAATTTGCATACACAGCTTCATTGGTAATATGAAATACCTCTATAATTTCTTTCCTCAAAATTGTTCAGTTGACTTGACCGTATATCAGTTGGCTAGTAACCTGTTATTGTTTATATTTCTGAGTAACCCCCCAACAACATGTGAAAGAGACCTTGAATGAATGGAGTGTTGCCGTGGTGACCTTTGTGTGGTGGCACTTTTAGCGGAGTGACCTGACTGTACTCATTAAAACTAATGTAACGGATCATTCCCCCCTAATTGTTTTCCCTGACAAATTAGTCCTCAGACCCAATGCCTCTTTTGGGCCAGCAGCAGAGTGAGAGCTAATGAGAATCTCTGCTGTGCGTGTGTGTGTGTGTGTGTGTGTGTGTGTGTGTGTGTGTGTGTGTGTGTGTGTGTGTGTGTGTGTGTGTGTGTGTGTGTGTGTGTGTGTGTGTGTGTGTGTGTGTGTGTGTGTGTGTGTGTGTGTGTGTGTGTGTGTGTGTGTGTGTGTGTGTGTGTGTGTGAGTGTGTGTGTGTGCGTGTGTGTGTGTGTGTGTGCGTGTGTGAGAGTGAGTGCATGCATCCATGGCCACATGTAAGCTTGTGTATATGTGGAAAACTGTTTCACTGCATTAAGTGCAGATGTGTTTCAAACTTAAACTCATTCAGTTTATACCCTTTTTTGCAAAAATGAGCATTGTCTGTTATTTTATATCACATGCAAAATTATTGATTTGCACACTGTTTAGGGAGAATTATGCACCACAATAATGATTATAACAGCAACAAATGGTTCGCACAGAGACGTAAACATGGACCTGATTTTTTTTTCCTGAATCCTGCTGTCAGGAAGGCTGATGCGCCTCATCCCGGAGGAAAATCCGGAATCTGAGTAAAGGTATTCCAGAGACGTGGGGTTCAATGCAGCGATGCAACGCTTTCAAGGTTGCGCCATCATTGGTATTCAAGTGAAGTGTTGAGCCGCACACGCTCCTAATCCCCACCACACATGGTAATTTTTTTTTTCATTCTTTGCCTGCCTCCACCTGTTCCATGGTCCAATAGAGAGCTGCAAATCCTATCAGGGGAGCGAGGCGATGTCTGCCTGGCTCCAGTCCATCACGGGTGCAGTCAGGCTAGGCCGAGCCTGCGGAGCCGCACGGAGCACGGGGGGGGGGCGAGGGGGCCCAGCTGCAGAACCCAGCCCCGTACGTTACCAGATGACGGATGGCTTCATATCAGGTGTTTAAACTGAGGAGCCGCGCCCCATCTGGTAAATGGTTTGGGAAGTCTTGGAGCGCCTGATGAACGGTGAGAAGTGACACTGCCAATCAGCCTGACCTCGCCCCCACTTCCTTTAGTCTCTTATGTCGTCCTTTCCTCTGCCCCCCACCCCGTTCTGTTCCTCACACACTCATGTGAGTGCAATACAGTACTTAAGAAATGGACTACAAGTCCCTACATACTGGGAATGAGTTTCAAAACACATTCATTTATATAAACATCGACAAAGCGAACACGTGTGCGTGCATGTTTCCTTATGTCTTGCTTTTGAATATTCACTAGGTAGCACACAACACATATTATATGAGCTGTTTGAGGATGGCCCATTCCATATTTTTTCAACCTTTTTCCTTGTTACAGTTAATACATCTGTCTTTGAAAATCCCACTGTGAAAGCACAAATACATGACACTACATAAAATTGCATTTTATCGATTTATCGATTATGAGATCGTGCGGAAAGAGCTTACAATTCACTCATAATTCACATTATGTATTCATCTGTGTCCATCAGTTTTGTTCTTTTAGCCATCATTTTAACTGAAAAATGGTTGAAGCCTAGCCTTACAGCTCTGGGCTCAAGTTCAGAATGAATTATGCAAATGTTTTATGAATTATAGGCGTTGTAGTTGAATGTATGCCAGCCATGTACTGTAAGATTTCAGCTGATATCCTGGGACATTTAAGAATATATGAATATGTAGCTGAGTTGTGGGCACTTGTCTGTACTCATTGGCAAACATGTTCTTATGAATAAACATTATTTGATATCTTTGGAGTCTATGGTTCTCAATGGGAAAATAACATTTGAAGAAAGTGGAGAAAAATGTAGCAGAAATAGGTAAAAATGTATTGATTGTTGGATAAAGAAAAACTCATACATACAGGAGACGTTGTTGCATGTTTTTATGCAACATGCCTATAACTTTTTTCTATGTACCTTGATAGAACTTGTTTGGAACAATAAAATGTTATGAGATTGTTTGCGGAACACTCCCATCATAATGTTATCTGACAGCTAAATGGGAATCTAACCAGCATTTTCCCTAACATTCTGGAAAAAAAAATTTTTAGCTGGCTCACTATCTTGCTAGCATAGTTACTCTACTTTTTATCATTTACTCCTTCATATTTAGACTGTGTTGCAACTCCTAAATAATACATACATTTTTTAATGTGGAAAAAAAACACAAATTAAATGTGTTGTCTACCTCATTAATATGGTGAATGGAGATTATCCTTATACTATTCTCTCCAAGCATGTAATGTAGTGTCCTGTAGTGTGTAATTCTACAGTATGGCGGTTGCTTTATGGTGCAATTATGAAAAGATTTCCCTGATTGTTTAAAAATTAAATATACACTTTTGTGTAACTGATAGCATGCTTTTATTGCCACTGCTTAGCTTGACACTTTATATTACTTAATGTGCTAATCACATTCTGTGCCCACTCTTTTGTTCTTGTGGGTGTTATGATATGTGCATTATGCTTCCTCCTGTGATGGCTCTGTATGTTGCTTGGGATAAAGTGGCGATTAAATTAATAAAATTAATAATTGCAATAATAATGTCTAGAGAAAGTACAAAAATATTTTCTTTGGAAATCTCTGAATGCACAGAACAGTATTTCCCAGAAAATGAAAAACTGTGTTTACATATGATTTATTCCTCAGGTATCAGACTACACTCCTGGCTGCAGTGTCTGCTATATTTTGGGGTGTCTCGTCATCAGTGGTTAATTTAAGTCAGTGGTCCCCAACCCTGTTCCTGGAGGTTTTCACTCCAACCCTAACAAAGCACACCTCATTCAACAGCTAGAGATCTCCTTGATCTGCTAATTAGTAGAATCAATTGTGCCAAATTAGGGTTGAAATTAAAGCCAAAAGGACGGTAGGAACAGGGTTGGGGACCACTGATTTAATTCATCGGCTGAATCCAAGGCTGAATCCCAAACTGAGCCCTCCGGGGCTGAATCCCATTCTCTGGACTCACAGACTCATGTACTCAATTGAACGTTCTGGTCAAGCACATGAGTGCTTAGGGCTGAGCTATTGTGAAAACAGCATTTTCGGCAAGTGCTCTTATGCTGACTTTTCACACCCTCTACTCGTCCGTTTCGCAAGTCTGTATCAATGAAGACTTACCGGCCACGGAAATATGCCAATAGCATCTGCAAGTCCACATTCCTTGAGTCCAATGAGCTCGGTTTGGGATTCAGCCTGGGACTCATGGACAGTTCTGCTAGTTCTTACAGACACAAAAATAGCTAATAATGTAGCTGCTCTAAGTTTGCTACCACACTAGCTTATAGTCTCTGTAAGGTAACTAGATTGATACGTTGTCTGGGTTTGAAAATCACCTTCAGTGTGAATTAAAAAATATGAATATTATGCTTATTGTTTGCTTTATTTCTCAAACAATTGATTCATTCTAGTTGAAGAGGGGAAACAATTATACATTTCGCCCCACCTCCCTGACATACATTTGTGCCATTTCACAGTATCTATAATTACTGCCCAATCTGAGCATTGTCAACTTGAGCTACCTCCAAGTGAATTAGTTGGCTTTAATCTTGAATATTTTTCTCTTTATTTTCAGAAACAATCATTTTGTGAAGATTTGAAAAAAAAACTTGACGTTTGTCTTTCTCCCTGTCATATTTTCACGTATCTTCTTGTGCGTAACTATGCTCACTAAGTAATTAGACATGGTTGTGTGGTTACTTGATTTGCATCAATACTTTTCTGAATCAGCATCCCTAAAATGGTGCAGATAGTGTTTGCGACTGTTGTTGCAAAAAAAAAAAGTGCTGTGTCTGTACTTTTAATGTATCTGTAGGTGAATCTTCCCCAGGGTTTTGACATCTTTTTGTTCACTTGTTTCAGCGAGCACCAAACTGATATGTGAGAAATGGGGAAATAAAAGACTTTTTAACTTTTAAGTCATGGACAAAGAACATCGTTATTGAATTTAGTCTTGGTATTTTAACACAGTGACGTTAAAACAATTACATGTTCAGCTTTAACCAGAGCCAACCCTTGGGCCTGGGTGAATTATATTTCTGCTGCATGTCCTCCATTGTATGTATAGTATATCTGGCAATTTGATTTGCCTCCTTCACAGAAAGAAAGCTTCACAAAGTGTGTGGAAAACACATTTGGGTGAATGCAGTTCCAGTTGTTAAAACATTTGGGTCTTGGCAAATTAATTTGTAACGGCTTTTATTTCGGCCCGTTTGATTTAAAGGAACTCTTGTCTGACTAACAGACAAGGAGATGTCACGCTTGATGGGCGTTGTCAATCAACTTTATTGCTATGGGGAGCAGGGCCACGGAGGAGTGGTGAATTATGTTTTTCACATGTGTGTATACTTCAAAAGGGTATACGAACTCCCGCACCCAAAGGATTCTAAAAGACCTCAGGCCTGTGCAGTGTAGCAATGTGAGCGTTATATATCTGCTGCTTTAGGCTCCACTTCCTGCTATAAATCTGACAGGAATCATGTGATATGTTCTCTTTTCTCTGTTTATTTCCATGACAAAGAAGGGAAAACTTATTTTTCAAACAAGAGGTGTATGTAGTGGTCATACAGCACAGCTCCTTGTGATTTATTGATGCATGTCAAAGCACCATTACTTTGCAAAGTGTGAAAAATGATTATATATTTACAATCTGCCGACAGAAGCTGTTTTGTGAATTAACAAAAGCTCTGGAGAGGTGGGGTCTAATTGCATTATCACGGAAGTACGGACGGTTGTCAATTTTCTCCCATTTAGCTTTTCCCCTTTAGTCTGTTAAGATGAAGGTGCCATACGGTGCTTGAATTCAGTAATACCCTGGTGAATGATATACTCTCCCAGTAGACCCAGTACCTTTATAAATAGTCAATTGAAGATGATATCCCATCATTCAATTCTCTTTCTATTCATTCGCTAACCACTGTTATTGTTGTTCTCCTCAGCATTTTGAAAGTTATTTTGCAAATTGTTTGCAAATCTTCCCTATTCTTGTGCTGATGAATTTTGCTATGCTTGTCCTACTTGAAAAAGTGGAATTTTATATTTAGCATATTTGCCTTAGTTAGAGCAGCAACCTTCTTGGGTAATGAAACTTATTTTCACTATTTGTTCACAATAATTAAAAAATAAGTCTAGATAAAAAGCAGATGAGCTATGCCGTTTTCTCTGTATTTGACCATTGTATGGAGTGCTTGCATGCTAAGACTCAATAGATTAATTGTGCACTAGTCTAGTAATACACGTTGCTGCTTTTTTACTTTATTGTTTGATTTCTTAAGGTGTATGTTTTTCCACAGGGTAGACCAGTCCCACTAAATGCTGCAAACAGAATATCATATTTACACAATACGTTTTCTATATTTTATCTCCAATCCGCTCCAAGAATGAGTCAGAATTCTCAAACGAGACGCAGAATCTATTTTCAGTGTTTGAAGTGTTTTTTTTTTCTTTTTCCAGCAAGTAATAAATATAACAGAGAAAGCTGATTTCGATTTATTGTGAGAAATAACACAATGTCATGAATAAAACAGCACAGCTGTTTTCAGATGATTTTGCGTGTTTATTTAAGTTTGTGAAAATGGGCATATTTACGAGATGTTTGTATTAGATTGCACTACCACATAGCAAAATATTTTCTAAATATAATAATAAAGACTGATACTGATAGTGGTAAAGAGTTTTTTGCAGGGGGGGGGGGGGGGGGGGGGGGGTGATGTTCAGTAAAGCAAAAACTTTAAGATCAAGGACAGATCTAGCACTGTGGCAGGACAATGATGCAAACTAATGACAAATAACTGCCCAACAGAGCTTGGTTTTCAAAATGTGATGGTCACAACCAAGTGTACTATACAATATTTTCCAGAATGATATTATTGAAACAAAAACTGCTGCTTGATTTATAAAATTATATCTATTAATAATTTGACGAATCAAATAATGCCCCAGTCCCTACCACCAAAAGAAATGTCTCAGAAAGCCCCAGACAGTGTAACAACTTGTCTTTTCCATTGAGCGTGCTTCATTTCTCATATTAAATTTTACCTTGAAATGTGTGCTCTTTGTGCATTCTGCATAGTTGTCAGATCATATTGATTTTTTTAAACCATCAAATAGACAAGCTTTCATTACCTGCAGTAACTGGAATTTAGAAGAATGTTTCGATTCATTTTTTGTGCATAAAAAAGCTTTTCAAAAATGCTTTTCAATTACTGCCGTTCGCATTCAGTGATTGTTAAGTTGACTCGCACATCGCTTAATGGCTTTGAGTTTTTTTCTTCTTCTGCATTCTCTTTGCGGCCAGGAGTTCACCGCACCAGCTGCGAGTAAATGTTGTGTCTACGACAACTTTTGACAGATGCATAACAGAAGTCTCCAGCCTTCACTTCTTCTGTTATATCGTTCCATTAATTCGGAAAGTTTTTAGTAAGTTTCTATGGAATTTCAGTTCACAGTCAACCACCCTTTGTCCGCAAAGTAACCTTAGTGAGCACCTTGGTCAGGCTTCATACTCTTCTTCCAGCATATCGCTTTGCTTTGAGGGCTGGGCCCACATGTTTCACAGGTTTGCCTTGACTGTAGACTTGATAAAAATTTAATGCAAGCTCCCAAGTGTCTCAACCTGTAAATTGGTTCTCTCTGAGCACAGGCTGAGGCTTATAGCCTGGAGATGGCAGATTCAAGCCTGGCTTGTGTCATTGCCGACTGTGACTACCACTACATAAGCACAATACTCGTTACTCACCGGGCACCTACTGGGTACCAGTTGTCAATGAGAGGTGTGCCTCACCTCCAAATGGTGCTTAGTCTCCTGTAGTGCATTGTGTGACATCTGGTGTAAAAATAGCCACAAGCTCATGGGTGTGCAGCAAAGGAACACTGCTGTGGATGGGAGGGAAATAATTACATTGAAAACGATGAAATATAAAGCAGCAGATTGTCACATTAACACATTTGTGTTAATCTTGGTTTGTGAATTTAGGGCTGAATTCAGACCTGCGCTTTAGTGCAATTTCCCCATAACTCATCATTGGGAGCGCGAGAGACATGCGCGTAAATTGCACTTAAGCACAGGTCTGAGGTCAGCCCTTCGCGTTTCACGTTTGATCAAGCACAAGCCTGTATAGTACGTGACAAAATGGGAAGTATTGCTGTTCTATGGAAGTCCAGATTGGAATCGTCTGATCTGGGCATTTTAGAAAATTAAAGAATTATAATTATAATTATAAGACCAGCAAAACAAAATAACTTCACAGATCAAAGTTTACAATGGGTCCCCTCAAGTCTCATCGGACCGTTGGTGCAGAAGCATACTGGTACTAGTAGCGCGGAGACGACCATTGCACTGCAAATGCTACATCTCCAGTGAAGTAGTCTTTTCCACCACTGGAGGACCCAGTTGGTTTTATATGGGCATTGTTTAGGTAAACAAGCCGGGCTTGTTGGTGTTATTCTGTTATTGTTCCTGAGTGGCCAGTTAATGACCGTGTGTTTGTGTGTTGCAGGTGGTGGCTCGAGGGGGGGAAACGGAGGAAGTCTGTGCGTCCATGTGTGTCAGGCCCAGCACCACACCCCCCTTGTCTCCGACCTCCACCACCCCCAACCCCTGCATAGGCGAGGTATCCTGTGTGTGAATTGCGGGCCGCGCACGGCGGCCGACTTCCAGGAACCGCAGCAGCAAAACAGCACTGAGTGTTTCCTGGTCTTTTATACCGTTATCAGCGGGCAGAAGAAATGCTCTGGCCCTGCCTTCCCCTGCAGGTTTCCTAAACGGCCATCTTTGTGCCTCTGGCATCAAGATGTTTTTGCTTGATTGCCGTGAAAAAGCGTCACAAAACACCAGGGCCACAATGAGGGTGGCATAATGTCCCTAGGATAACAGGGGCTGTGTTTGTCCCATGCTACACGATGACCCCCCCAGTGGTATTGCTTAGCTGTATCATTGTATACCCATCATAACCTTCCCTCCTGAGCAGATTCCTCTTGCTACAGCCCACTACTTTGTAGAGGTTGCTGAAACACCCCGTGTCGTCCATAGAAACATTCGCAAGTTGCTCTGAGAATAATAATCCAGGCTGCAGAAATTGCCATGGAACCTTGTACACTGACTGTATGCCTAAATAAACATTTGTCTCGAGTACCAAATTACAGTGCTTCAGACTGACCTTAGGAAGCATACTACTATCAGGCAGAAACTGGGATGCTTACATCTGAGCCATGAGAGTGCATATTGCATGCCATCCACTCCACCTGTCTATGACTCATCTGGGACGAACAGCAGCGATAGCTGACACGAGTTAATGACTTATAAAACGATCTCCTCCTAAATTCCAAAGGAGTCTAAAATACTAGCACTGACCTGCTCCTGTTTATTTCTACCAGGATGTTCAACTCAGCCAATACATAACATGTTCTATTATTTCAATTGGCTAGAGTTATTCGTATTAGAAATGTGACGTACCTAGCCTACTGTTGCATAAAATACATTAAAAAATATAAAAATTATTAATTACATCTTTATACAGCTGCCTAGTTGCTGATGGAAACAATAGCTGGGTCTTGTTTTGTTCCTTGACCGTATCTGCCTTCCAAACTGAAAACCACTGGAACAAATGCAGTGTGCCTTAGAATAACAGACAGGTCATCTAATAGTTAGACACCAAAATCTACTGTGAAAAATACGGAGTTTGGGTATAATGGGAATTATTGCCTGGAAAAGTAATAGCTCAGACTCGGGCTCTGATTGACAGCGAATGTCAGGACAGTAATTCGGACAACGGGTCTGTGAAATAGGGCTATGAAGGCTGCTAGCAGCTCTTCTGCTCTCTACAGCTCGACGGGCTGAGACGAGTTCCAGATGGTCTGGGGAAAGTGTTTGCCTTGGGTTAAAACGGGGTAGCCTGCGCTTCTCAAAGAGCAAAACAGATAGGGCACGCACGCAGTCATTCACAAACACAGGCAGCCGCTCACTGGCAGACGCCCCAAAGAAGAAATCTAGTAACTGAAAAAAGCAACCAGTCGTCCATAGGGAACCAATTCTGTCCATTGTTCACATATACTTGACCCTTTCAACCTGCTCATGACACAGATGCCGGCTACCTCAGTCACCTCCTACTGTTTGGATCCCGCCTACTCTGCACCTGGGTAAGCTGAGCCGTGCCGTCTGGAGGCAGAATACCACAGCAGTTCTCTCCAAAGCCAGAGAAAGCGGACGGTCGTGAGAGGCGCTTATCGTTGTTGCTCGAAAACGTGAATATTCTGGTTTTTTGGAACATGTTTTATTGTTAAACAACGTAGAGCTGCGTTTAGAAGACATCGAATTAGAAAAGTGATTAAAACACGAAAAGAAGGCTCTATTTTCTGGTACCGTGAGAGGAAACGCGCTGTACCATATAGGATCATTTGTGCTGCGCCTGAATCTCAATTTTATTCGCCGAGCTTTTTTTGTAGACTATCTGAAGCTTTCTTGGAACCGTGCGCCGCTGCTCTTGTGTGGCGAAGTTTTTCTGACAGTTCCGACGTACTGGACGTCTAATAAACAAGTCTGAATAACATTTCTCATTTTAACGGCTCAATCTTAGTCGGGGACTGGAAATTAATTTTGTCTTCACAACCACGTAACGCATGGTGGGAATTTCTGCCCCTTTTCAGTGTAAGTAACATACTATATTTTCTCTTAAATGTCTTATAACACAACCGACATAGGCTATAGATGTTTTTGTAATTATACAGCAGTGTTGTTTATCATTTTGTGAAAATTATGGATATGTTGAAATGATCATTGTAGTCCAGAGTTTTGCTTATGTTCGCTTTGTAGATAACCTAACATCCTTTAGAAAGAAAGATTCCAATATTCTAATATTCCCGCATAGTCTGAAGATGCACATTTCATATAAAAAGTGTGTTGCACACACACACACACACACACACACACACACACACACACACACACATATATATATATATATATATATATATATATATATATATATATATATATATATATATATATATATATATATATAAAGCACACGAACCTTGTTGCTATATTAGAATATCATCGTGTCGGATAGGCTATATTTGAAGGCTATTTGTTGGTATTAGTTGGCTTAAATTAATGTTTTTTTTAAAATGATGTTTCGTTAGAACACTGCAAGTTTGGATGATTATAGTTGAAGGCGTTTCATAACCTTCAACTTAACATTTACAGTGAATGAGAATGACTTCTGACAGCGGATTTGGATGCATTAATGGTTACAGTCATAAAAAAATTGGAGGGGCCAAACAAAATTCCGTTGGGCTGCGAACTTCTGAAGTGCAATTCTCGGCTTTATTATTCATAAAGGTAGTTTTCAAAATCTTCTAATCCAAGTAAACATGACTACATAGCATAATATTGATTTATTAAGCATGATTTAAGCATGCTTTGCAGCATATATGTATTTGGGAAAATGCACGTTAATAGTTTGTCAACAGACTGCAGTAAAATACATGCATGTTCTAATAATTTCAGTTGTATGTATAATAAGTGATAGGCTACATCTGTTATCATGATAATGACTTATACAGATGTATTTACGCATCAATGCATTTACAGGGATAAAATGTGTCATGTGGGTGTGCATTGCTGTTTAGAATTTCATAAACTGCAAAAGATAGGCCTTAAATAAATGACAACTGTAGAATAAGCTTTACATTTGACAAATGTAACGTAGGACACTTGCTTAATATTTTGTTCTGTATCCTGTCGTATAATGAAGAGATAGGCGTACGGGCTATGAGATAAATAATCAAATAAAATATGAAGGCAAAAGCGTCCCATAGGGGCACATTCAGGTTTTTTCCACAGGTAGATTTATTGGGGGCGGCGGTATAGCCTACACGATTTCATGTAGCTTTCAAACAACATGCCTACTTTGAATAACAATCAGTTGCATTAGAAGTTGCGTGTGTATTGACTAACAATAGGCTATACATGTCAGTTGCCAACCAGAATTCAAGAAACGTTTCAATTCACGACAAAATCGGTTTTAAGTGGACCCGTAACAGAGCACTCTTAACAGGCATGCAAAGCGAAGTTCATCATTAGCCAGTCTGTTCGCTCCCTCTCACCAGGCGCTGATCCTGTCACATCTGATTTCCCCCCTTCCATTAGCGATAAACATCAGCTGACAGGCGACCAGTCTTTTACCCGTTACATTGTTTTTTTCTTCTTCTTCTTCTTCTTCTTTTTGGGGGGGATTCTGCACACTGCTCTATCCCTGAAGTTGGGCGCTCCTGCATCTTGTAATTTTGCATGTGAAAAAACACGAACCAGCCACAATTGTCAAATGCATCTCTTCAATCCATCTTGATATTTATTTCTTATCTCCCGCTGTGACTTTGTGGGAGACAAAACTTTAGGCTACGTGACTGAAGAAAGTTGAAGAACTGAAGCTCAAACGGTGTTTGGGATGGGGAAGTGAGTTTGCAGGGGAAGGGAAACTGAAATTAAAGCGTCGACTTTATTTTTTTTTATTTTTTTTCCCCTATGGGAACTTATGCTCTGTGGACTTCATCGTGTCCTTTTATCCAAGAAAAGAACATTTAGGCAGCCTGGGTTTGACTGTTGATAATGGTTCTCACGGGTTTCATCAAACCAAAAAAGCATATGTGGGAAAGTTTTGCCATTCCATGTTCCAAGTAAACAGTGCTTTGTACACGGCAATAGCCTACTGTGTTGTAGCCGATTATAAAACAAGTGTAGTTACACACTTTAGAAACTGGACATTCACAGAACCATCCATCCTTACATTTCAAGCATGAACTGAATGTCCATTGTGACTGAGGCTGAGTAGCCATAGTGCTTTGTGTGCTATTGCCTCATTGTAGGTATCTGTCTGGTAAATCGCCTGCAGATTAGCTATCTCGTGGAGTTTGGGAGGTATGCATTGCTTCTTTTGTATGGTGGTAAAGCGGTACATGCAAGGACGAGAATGTCCAATAATGTTTATTTATTTATTTTATTTATTTATTTTGTAGTGCACTTCCGTTTCCACCCTGCCGAGGAAACTGACGCAGAACGTGGATGTGGAAGCATAATTGCTGCGAAGGAAAGCGCGTATTTAGAATCCTCGCTCTAATCTGCGACCCATTAACTCACCATCTTTTTATTTTTCCTCCTCATTTTCCCCCCATAACCGGAGAATCTATAGACAGTGCTAACAGAGAGCCTGCCGTTTAATTAAGGCAAACATTAAAGCGGGGTTGCTGTAGGTAATTGTAAGCGATAAGTGCTGTGTGTGTGTTATCTGCCAGGACTGTTTAAACAGCAGTATCCTCAGTGACCAGCTGTACAGCGGGCAGTCGGCCTCACACCTGTGTTGGGGTCAGAGGGGCAAAGTCTGAGTACTTTTTTCACTGATGAAATGATGGAGCTTTTTTCGATTCCAAAATCGCCTACTTTTTCATGCTACATGCATTTTAGACATTTCACATTCTCGGATCACATACACATACTTAATGAAATTTGGTCTTTATTTAAATTTTTATATATTCTACGTGCTAGGTATCAGTGTGTGTGTGTGTGTGTGTGTGTGTGTGTGTGTGTGTGTGTGTGTGTGTGTGTGTGTGTGTGTGTGTGTGTGTGTGTCTGCGCACACACTTCAACACATTTTTGGTGTGAATTAATTTTGTAGCATTTATACATTTTGAAAATATTAGTGCATAAACAAATAACAGACTAATCATCTTTGTCCCTGAAATAACATTTCAATTAAATTAGCTATTGTATCAGTTCTTGTCCCTCATGTTTCAAATCCTTGCCATGCAGCTGTATACTGTTAAAGTTGTATGAAGTTTGTATTGTTGTATAATCATGATTGCAAAGGTGAAATATATAGAAACTATGAATAGCCTCTACGTTATATGTACTACAACCAATCACGTCAAAATATTGACTTTGAAATATTAACATGAATATTTGAGATGATATACTGCACGCTTTTGACTAAAAGCCAAAAGTGTTAACACATATCCTATTGCATGCTTGTTAGTGATGATGCTGAATCCTTTTCCATGCTATAAAATACTGAGTTTCCCCTTACTGTCTCTCTGAAAATGCATGCGTCTATGTATGCGTGTGTGTGTGCAGACACCCGTTTATAATATGTACATGTAAACATGCGCCCCTCAAAATACAGTGCTACATTTCTTCTGTAAAGATAGTAGATTTCCATTATATTGGAAGGCCAAATATAATGAAGATTTGATAATGATGCTTGTTTATATAGGATACCAGATATCTCTATTTGCGGTGACTGTAAAACAGTATGTCACAGTTTTATATCTGGAGGTTTATATTTGGTCCCTGTTGCTTTAAATGTAAGTGTCACATTGAGTCTCCTTTAGATTCAATTACAGGCTCGTCCCTTTCCTTAGATTGTGTCAGGTAATCACACTGAATTGTTGAAACCGTGTTCGAGAGAGGAGAGCCACTCTTTGTGAGAGGAGCTCACTTGCTTCTGCATCAGTTGCCATAGAGAGCAGAGGATGAATTATTGATAGGACTGATATCTGGCAGAATGCATGCTTAAAAATCGATAGACGGCATTGATAGCTACAGATTTATCAGTAAGCGGAATGCATTTCAGCGGTTATTGAATTTCACTGCTCATGAAAGCATAATGCAGTGGAGGAGATCAGGGGCTTTTTATTGTATTGTGGGGTTGGACATTTTACAAGGGCCAATATAATTTGAAGGAAAATATTTAAAAGCTATACGAGCATGATTTATTAGGCTGGTTTATCGGCAGGCAGTGAATCACGAGGCAAGCTGAACGAAGACTTTTTTCTATCCCAACAATGACTCAGTTCAGTAGGACCAAGCAGTGACTGTGATATTCACCAAAAGGACAAAAACCTGGCTTTTCTCTTGTTTCTTCTGTATTAATTTGCAGCTCGCAAACATATCAGTTATGACGAAACGTGACGTTAAGTCTTGGGAAGGAACTTGTGATGATCTTGTATTGATGACGTGATGTGATTTATGGATGCGGTTGAAGGTTTTTTTTTTTATTATTGGCCCCCATGATGGGCCGTTACCTTGACGTCCTACTTCAGTGCGCCCGACCCTGTTCTTCCTGGGAGAGAGGGGAGGCGTGAGCCGGGCTCACCGTGCAGCCCTGCGGTCCCGCGGACAGGTGTCTCATTTGCCTGTTGTTTGACCGTCCTGCCGCAGTCTTTCCGCCAGTCCCCCTCGCTCCCTCTCTCCCTCTCTCCTTTTAATTCTAAATTGAGTCGCCAATTAACTAGGCTCCCTCTCTCTTTCTGCTGATCTCTCTTTTTCTCTCTTTCATTCTCTCCCTCTTTCACACACTTTCTCTCCTTCTCGCACACACACAGGCACACAGACACACACACACACAACCCTCTCTCTCTCTCACTGTTTATTTTCCTGCCTCCATCTGGACGGAGCTGATATTGTAATCGCCCTAATGCACATTGCCTTCCTCCTCAGACACACACACAATGTACCATCCTGACAAGTCCCCTTTTTTATTTCAGATAAGCTGGGGATGTGTGTTTAATGAATACAAAGCCGTTGTGTGTCGCCGTGCACTCTGCCAGAAGGTAATCTTATTGAATAGGTGCTTTTCAGTGATGCAGGACTCGATAACAGCGCTGGAGTGAAGATGTAACCTGTTATCTTGCGTCTCCTCTATTTTCCTGTCACAGAATTTACATTTAAAGATTAGCTGTAAAAGGGTAAGAGATTCAGGGTGGTGAAGGTGTTAGGAGGGGGTGGAGGGTGTGGGCTCAGGGGTGATGTGGGAGTTGGGGTAAGGGTGGGGTGTGTGTGGGGGGGGGGGTAGGAAGGGTGACACAGTAGAAGAGGGCCTATGTTCACCCTCATCCTTACCTCATTGATATCTCCAATCAGCCTGGCTGTTCAGTTTTTGGGAAGAGAGATGTACTCTGTACTCTGCTTTTTGTTTGGGGGTTTAAGGCTTTAACACAAAAACACACAAATCATAGATGACAAGGATTATTTATGGACTTATTCCCATAAACACTTGATTGATGGGGAATATGAGCTGTGTAATACCTTGATTAGGTCTTCTTTTATGAGGTGACTGTTGCTGAAGGATGGGCTTGGCCATTTACTGTGAATCTATAAAATCCCATCAATAAAACAGCCTTTCTTTTCTAATGGACAGTGTGGGACGTGGATCCTTTCCAAGCATAGAATACTGAGATATATTTGCCCTCCAGGGTGTGGGGATTCATCTGCGCTTTCACATTTTAATTGCATTCATTGATAAACAGAATATTATACGAGTAGCGCTTCACTGCCATTGCAGCCTATGTGATTCTATTATTGATCAGATGTTGGGGAATTTAGATTTTCTTCTGTTTCTGGACTAGAATCGTATTGTCTGCTTCAAAATGTATACTTTGATGCATTTTTGTGAGGTTATAGTGGCTCGTCTGCGGTTCAGTGCTAATAAGCAGAGTTCAGTAATGAGATTCAGAGTGTCCTCATTAATTTTGATTTATTGAGTTGTAAATTTATTCGTACGAAGGGTATCAACCCGGGCAAAGTCACAGCAGCCGAATAAAGAGAAATGCGTGATTAAGATTTGCTCCGAACCCTTGGTAGTGCCTCCTTCGAGATACATGGATCAATAGGCAGAGACAATAGGCCCCTTTTGTTTTGACTGCTCATATTGATATGCACAGTCAATTATTGCTTGAGAGAACATTGCATGTATCAGCTGGCAGTTCCGAGGTGTAGCACACTGCGTGCACTGAGCCAGACTTCTTCCAAATAGGAAATAAAATGTAAGTGCTTGTTTGTGTACATGTGTTTCTGAGCATGGGCACAAAGTGTGTTTATATCAGTGTGCTTGTGCTTTTTTTTTTTGCAATCTTACCATTGAACATTCAAAGTTTGGCTGCCTAGAAATCTAAACATGTATGCTTCCCCTTAGAGACCCCGTATAAATGGCATTTGTTGCTTTTAAACAGTGTTGTACGTACGGTATGTAAGACGACCTTAAAAATTAATTTAAGCCACCTTGTGAAATATTGTAAATTGCAACCTGGTGCACTGGAGTTTCCTGCTGTTGGCTGTTAGCGTCAGGAAAAGTGGTTGGACAATGCGATTGCAGTGTGGCTTGGAAGAAAATCGTGATGTTTCTGAATGACCAGAAGGTGCTCCCAAGATAAATGCCCAGTGTCAATTATTTGGAGGAGATATGATTCTTAAAACATGGAAAAGCGGTGCCGAGACTGGGAGGGAGGGTGGAGGTGGAGAATGGGGGTAGAACTGATTTGTTAAAATGCCGTTGAGTCCGCTCTGTTATGATTATTGAATTACTCGAATGAAATATAACAACCAGGTATCGGTCTGTTGTCTTCGGAATACTTTTGAATTGGTTATGTTATGCTATGTTAGTTTTTTGTTGTTGAAAGAACAGAATCTATTCAAAGATATAAAATAAAACTCTGTGGCTTCCTGATAGATAAGGTGTAAGAGTATTGACAAATCAATATTGAGGCTTCGCATAGAGAGAATGCAGACGCGAACTATTTTATTACATCTAACAGCAATGTTCCCTTAACTTGGAGTGACAAGTTAAAATAAATGTCGTATGTTTTTGTCAATTTTTATAGGATTATAAGTTTCAACAACCATTGAATTCACACAATGTAACCAGTGGTAAAAATAAATGATGTTCATTTATTGTAGCGTTAAGGACAGAAGGCATCAAAGTATTATTCTTGTAATGTGCATACATCTTTTGCAGTAGTGTTTTGCTGCTTTTTAAAACTCGACAGAGGAGCCTGCCAAGGGAGGGAGCTTCTTTCCAGAATGTTCTGTATTATTTCACTGTTAGTATTAGGCATCCGTTTTGACTGTGGAGGGCTGGGAAGGAGAAATAAAAGCAACATGGTATTAGGTTCTGGATGGGACATACAGTAGCTGTTTTGGCCCTGAGCATGCTGTTTCCTCTATGTTAATTCAGTTTAAAAAAAAGACTGGATGAATGAACTGAAATAAAATGTAATTGACCCTGGATAAGGGCTCTGCTATGCATATAAATGGCACGATATTGGACGTTATTATGAGTGATGCCAGCGTGAGCTAGTTTATGTGTCCTGGATTGAATAATTACAAAACAATAGTGCAAGCAGGAAGGGACAGAAGGCTTGAGGAGGATTCCATGCCAGTTCAATCAAGGCAGAGGATTAGGGCATTGTTAAGTTTTTTTAGCGTAACACAGATGCCTGGGGTCCACAATTCGGACTCCATGAATTGGCTGATGGTACGACATGGTCAGACATACAGTATGTGTGCATCTGCGATGAGGATTCGCCAAGCTGCCAGCTTTAGACTGAGAGCCAATCACAGGGGGCGTGTTTCCTGGCCCCACCCTCTCTCGAGGTCTGAACAAGCTCCTAGATCACCTTAGTTAATCAAATGTGCGGAATTATTTTTTCTCCCAGAATTCATTTTGACATATCACCTAATGAAAGAGAGTTTTCTGTGAGCATTCCAAGGAGACCTGTTAATCAAAATCACCAAGAACAGCACAAGTGCACAGGTGTTTGTGGCACTGCGCATATTTTTTGCCACATTAGTTATGAAAATCGTAAATGTTGCTCAGAGCGTAAGATGGGTAACAGTGAGAAATTCTCTGTGGTCTGTAATTGCAACGCGTGAATTTTGCTACCTCTCCATTTTGAAACTGATTGAATCTGATCCACATGGTTACCTTGACCTTATTTGATGATGACCTCTAAAAAAAAACTTAGTCTCTCTCTGATTGCCTGAGTGCAATGCCTGACGGCTCTCAGTCTTTCGCTATTTTGAGAAATGTGTGATGAATTCAGCAAAGGTAATAATAAGACCATATGCAAAACATACAATGCCTTTTACACAGCAGTAAAATGGCAGGGAATAAATCTACTCAGCCTTATAAGGCTAGAAATGTTTTAAGATGGTTTGCCTGTGCCAGTAATGTCTTTTCCGTCTGCCTTTGAGTCTCTTCATCAACATCTGCTTTTTTGTACAGTACTTCAGCAACAAGTATCCTTTATTTGACATAGTCTCCAGCTCTGTTCTTACTATTAAGTTAGCCTTGACTACTGCTTGGAGTCCCAGATATTCACATGTGCTTGCCATTACCCCCATACCATTCACAAAATGTAATAACGTTTTTGGGAAAGTGTTGTTTTTCACTTTTCTCCATCACTGTAAAGAATCTTTGGGGTCTGGTTTTAATGTTCCCCCAGTGACTGGACAAATTACTGCCTCTCTGTGCTTTCTGGGCACTTTAATGAAATAGGGCTCTTCCAAAAACGGCACGTTTCCAAAAACGCGCTGCGCTCGTAGGCGACGTCTGTGTCCCCGAAGGCTGCTTTGCCGCTGCCGTCCCGCTCGACGCGCGAGGGAAGGGCGCGTTAGTCACGAGCCGCGTTCCACCGCCGACGTCGCGCTTCGGGAACGTGCGCGCGCACGCCGTTTGGCAGGGCAGATATGATCTTAATCAGCCGTTTCCTCCTTGGCTGCATTAAATTGTCCACATAGTAATTCGCAGCTGTGGAGGGATCGCATGTAATGGTACAGCTGCAATTTTATGTTTGCGAATTTAAGCTTATCTGTTTTTTTATGCTTTTTTCCCCTCATTGCCATATGGGAGATGCTGCCAATTTGAAATCAAGTCAAGCATGTTTGTAAATTGCACGTGACCTCAAATGCGCCCGGTGTTTTACAGAACGCTCCTATGCTCAGAAGCTAAATCAAGTATACTTGTGCTTATAATTTTATTCATTGACTGTATTTAGTCATTGCAGATTTATCTCTTTCAATGAGAAATTTTGAGTCTGGTGTCTGTGGTCATTCTTTACTTGAATAGAGTTAGATGGTCTTCATTCATACACTAAGGGCTTGATTTACTAAGACCTTTAACGTGTTCAAAACCTTTTAGCATATGCAAAACCAATAAAATGACCAATGATTGGTCACTATTTGTTTTGCACCAATCATTGGTTGTGTTATTAGTTTTGCATGTGCTGAAAGGTTTTGCATACGCTAAAGGTCTTAGTAAATCAGGCCCTAAGTGCTCAATAACAATTGCAGCTAGTTCTAAGTGATGCTTGAAATTGTAGTTTATCATCTTTGTGCATTCTGGGATTGATTTGGCTGTTTTGAAGCATCAAGGTATTTAACACTAATGTCCAATAAAATCCCAAAAATCCAAATATATCTCATAATCGTCTTCATTGTATGCTGTCAACAGTCATAGTGTTCACACACTAATGATGAATTTTCAGTTCAAATTTTTTAATTGATTGTTGAGTCAGAATTAATGGCAAACTATACCCATCCAAACCTCTGTGTCTTGACATCAGTTTGAATATACCACAAACAATTTATGGCAATCGTCATGATTGTAAATCCACATCAAAACTGTGCAGTGTAGGTTAGGGAACAAATCGCCAAGCAACGAGACAAATCAAACCAAGCTGGGCGATCACGTGTTGATAGTTTCATGGCTGACACAACTTAAAAATCACCTGTTAGCCTTGAAGGCATGGTACGTGTGCTTAAAATCATGGAATTCATTTCAAAATGGCTTTCCTGTTTGTGGTTGCAATCCGACTCGTCAACGTCTGTCATGCAAACTCATGCTTTGGGGCTGTCCATTTAAGCACAATCCACTGTAGAAAGCCAGTGCTTGGTTTGAGGTTATTTACGTTTAAGAGTGAAAACAAACGTGGGCAGAGGAAGTTCTCCGTGAGGTAACCACTGGCACATGCAGCGGTTGGGGAACCGGGAAGGGTAGAATCTGCACCACACAGAACTGCAAAAGACAGGCTGTGTTATTTTAAGTTTAAAGGAATCTGGCCCGTTCACTTGTTCCACCCCTAAGTGTCCACCTGCTCTGAAAGGCGTGAAAAGGAGTGCTAGGTTTATCTGTGATTCCCATCATGCTGTGCTCCTCGCAAGATTGCGGACGTAGAAAGAATGGCTTTATTCAAAACAACTGTTTATTTGTAATTAACATATGAAAGGGAGCTTAGGATTGGGCTGATCCCCCCCCCACTTGGTTTCAGTTACTCAACTACATTCACGTTTTAAAATGACAAACATTACATTACATTACATTTTTTAAAAGAAAGGGGCAAATTTAAAGGGGGACAGTTACCCAGTACACATTTAAAGATTGCTCTGTGGCACCATGCAAGTGCACGTGATCGATATCCAAGAACAATGCAACAAGAGTGAGATGAAGTACGCAGCATTCACTGAGAGAGGATTACGATGAATGTCCGTGGCTGGATCGAGCAACGAGTATAACAGACTTCCTGTTCTACGGTCATGTTGTCGCTTTAGTTGTGGCAGTCGGACTGAGCAAAATCACTTGCAGATACGTACGCAAGTGTGGGCTCTTCTCTAGGGTGCCACTGACTGAACTAATTAAAGGCAAACTGAACTTTGTTAGAACATAATATTATATAGCTACCTGGCGCCGATATGTGTCCTAATGTTCACTCATCTTCATGACTTGCTCCAGTGGTCTGCAGCTGGCCAACGGAGAATGACGTTTTTTCTCTCTCCGTTCACTCCCATTTTATGGCGAAACAGGTCTCAAAAGCACACTTTTAGCACATTGATGATTTCATACATCGGCATAACCCGCGCTGTTTGCATTTGTTTACGTGCTAAAAGTGTACTTTTGAGACCCAATGCAATGGGAGTGAATGGAGAGCGAAAAAACGTAATTCTCCGTTGGCCAGTTGCTGACCACTGGAGCAAGTCATGAAGATGAGCGTGAATATTACGACTTATATCGGCACCAGGTAGCTATAGAATATTATGTTCTAACAAAGTTCAGTATGCATTTAAGAATTTGTGGAACTCAGACTGATCTCGGTTCAGTCAATGCTGGTGGCTGGTGCTGCACTGAAGGAAAGGGGGTGGAGTTTTTGATCCAGAGGGAAAGGTGGAGTCTGTCTTTGCCTGCTGCTGTCATGGACAGGGGAGGGGGGGGGGGGGGGGGGGGTGGAGATTGATTGGAGGGCGTGTTCCAGGACAATATCAGCACCAGCCAGAAGAGGAGAGAGGAAGCATGTGAATAAGAGGAGCTGTGTATGGAGGAGAACCAGGAGTTGCAGAATGCATGCCCAATAACAGAGCCAGGGGCCACAGGAGAAAGTCCAGAGAAAGGGAAGAAAATCGGGTTTGAACAGGATCAAGAGAGACAACACGAGACTGTGCCTCCCGGGTGTATTTGTTTCCTAATTGCAATGCCGACAGGATTGAGGCTGTAACCAATTTTCAGTGCTGTAATGTATTTTTAAGATTCTCCACTGGGCTTGTGCCAATGTCAAATTGCCTTTTTTTTTTTTTGAAAAGCCGTTTGGCTCAGATTTGACAGCGTTTTTCAAGGAGTGAGGGAAATTTAACTGAGAAGTAGACAACATTTTTCCGAGCTACAGTATAGCTGTTTGCAATGCTTATATCTGTTACACATCATTTTTAGGTTCCTTCCCTGACTGATGTTACATTTCTCTCTGGTCTTAGTCTATTACCTTCAAGAAGCCATGGCCTTCACAGACTTGAAGGGCTGTGCTAATGTAGTTTATATGCACAGTGAAACTATTCATTTTGAGTGGGCCAAACATTTCAGGAAAAATACATCCATTTACTTGTCTTAATCTAGAAAACAAGATGGTGAACAGCAGGCACAGGATATTGACTCTGAAAGAGAGATTAAACAAAGGGTTTTGTTAAAACTGCATTGTTGTGTATAGCTAAGCAAGAGTGTAAGTTCATAGAACGCAGTCTTATGTGTGACATGCCATTGCTTCTTCATGTTTTTCATAGACCCAGCAGAAACATGGATGTATCTAGCTGTATTATATAAATGGCCCTACCCCAGGTCAGTGGGACGTGTGAAATAAATTCACTGGATTCTCGCTCTCTTCTTAGAGATTTGTATAAATGCCAGTTGTTGCTGTTCAAATCTACATATGTCTGACCCAGAAGAACGGTTTGTGTTTGTTGTCGTGGAGTGTCTCCACATGGCCTTGTTCTCCAGGCTGCTCTGTGTGTGCGGGGGGCTGAGGTGGAGGAGGGGCAGCGGAGGGCTGAGTGGTCAGTTCAATTTCCTTCGAAGAACTGGAATCGAGCTTCTCTCTGAAATGCGAACAAGTTTGAGGTTGTCCACGCGGATCCCTTTGTTTTGCCATCTTCGCCGGTCGAAGATTTATCGTGGCGTTTTTTGCGCGGGATTACGCGGCGTAAATCATCAGCGAGTATATCGCGAGCGACGGGCAGAGTAGGCACTTTTCCCTGCCTGGCACCCCACAGGCCTGAAAAGAGTACAGCGCTAAGTTAAATATCACCATCAGTGTCTAAACAGAGGCCTATTTACGGTACATGGGAATGCGTTCCACACATCTACAGATCTTACACATAGGCTGCGGAGTTCTCCACAGCTGCTGTTAAAAAAAGCAACGTGAGAAAGAGAACTTGTGGGAGAAGATAATTTGTGTGAGAGACTGCAGTCACCCCCCTTCGCCCCCCCAGTAACTCCTCGCACCCCCTCCCTCTGACAACCTAGGGCTGCCTTGGATTTGATTTAGTGTCTAAGAAGCTTTCTTACCAGTGGGCGAGTGATGCTAATGGCCCACATATGCTCCAAGACAGTATTTCATTTTACAAGTCAGACATGAGGCGATCTTGATTCAGGCAAGGTTGAACATAACTTATCCCTCACCACATGCTGCTATATTTTATTTATGGAAATGTGTTTCCAGTTCCCTTTCTCCCTATTCTCTGCTCTCTCTCTCTCTCTCTCTCTCTCTCTCTCTCTCTCTCTCTCGCCCCAGTGGTGACAGTAACTTTATTTAGCATATTGCACACACATAATGTGCACTCCGGGTGTGCACTCACAGTTCGGAGGGCTGTTCTGTAGACAACATATCTGCAGTACCTGTTGTCATGGAAACAACAGCAAGGCCCCACAAGCTCGTCTCCCATTTCTGTGGGAATGGCACAGAGCGCCCCGCGGCTTAGCAGGCAGCGCAGGGGAGCGAGGTGGGGTGCGTCCAACCAGGAGGCGGGGTTGTGGACATCACCGTTTCCGGCCAACGGTCTCAGAGCCAGGACCCTCGGGGTCTGTTGCGTGACAAGATGGGTTTGTTTCCCGCCAGCCCTAATATGGCAATTCAAAGGTAACAATCTGTAATGGCTACAGCCGGACTCCCCCTGGCTCTATGTCTGCCTTAGAACTGAATGTAAATGTTGATTAGCATTGCGGGAAGTATTGTATCACTTCATGTGTGACCATTTGAGCCATTTCTAATGACAAAGCTTGTGCTAGTCCTCTCTTGATTGATCTCAGATACCAATTGACAAAAGCAAGTGCACAAGATTTGCATGTGCTTGAGCTTTTTTGCTGTTCGAGAAAATAAAGTCGTCACATGCCGTCCATTACCGCCACGACTCAACACTCGTAGTGGAACATTTCAAAGGATAAGCCTCAGTTCTGATAACCTGAGGGGAAAAAACGGATTAAATGTAACAAAGCAGTGACCTAACGCCACAGCGATAAAAAAAAAAACCGCAGCAGAACCTTCCTCTTTCTTTGTCATGGGAAAAGGTGGGGCCGGGCTGGCGACAGTGTCGTGTTTTCAGAGTCCTGACCTCAGGACAGCGGCGTGTTTGGGCAGCTCTAACCCCGGGAGGTTTTTTTTTTTTTTTTTTTTGGGTGTTCCTCGGCGACGACGGGAGCGGAGAGAAGTGGCAGGGGCTTGTTGATGCCCCGGGCGGCTCTTGGCGGAAGGCAGATACGGCGGGCCGCAGAGCCGTGACAGTAGGGTCAGGCTCGAAGCGCCACCGGCCCCGGCTTCCGACTTTAATTACCTGAAGAGCAAAACATCCCGGCCGGAGAGTGTGTGAAAGCGGGATATCTGGCGGCCCCAGTCCGCTACTCCGACATCCTGCCCGGTGGGCCGGGCCCTGTCCGTCCTGCAGCGTCAGGGCCGGTTCCTGACAGCAGGCTATCTCTGCCGGGCCCCTGGTTCCTTCCATTCACCAGGCATTGTGTGCAGGAGGGCTGGGCCAGGAATCGCAGGTTCCTGTTGGTGCTGCACTCTCGGCTCGCGAGCTCCGGCCTCACTGACAGATTTCTCTGGTTTTGTTTTGTTTTGTTTTTTTTTTCTGAGGAGGATACAGAAATAATATTTTTTTAAAAGAAAAGAAAACAGTCTACTGAGCATCACCGCAGACCGACTGCGACCAGCGACGAGCAGCTGTGACCAGCCGTGACCAGTGGTTCTTGGAAGCATCTTGCCCGTGATCTACCACTGCCCTGGCAGTTTTCTCTTGCTTTTGTTTAGCCATGCTCATGCTTATAGCAGGCATAGAAAGAGTCCTTCCTGACCAACATTGTCCAGGATCTCCACCAGAATAATAGGCGCAGGCTTTTTCAGTTTTCCTTGAGAGCAGATTGTGGAGTTGCAATCAAGATGAACAATGGTAAAACCTTCAGCCAAAGAAATGCCAAGGCATGTCTTATAAACCACTGTGTTTAGCACTGTAATGAAATGGAAGCATTCCAGAAGTTCAAGGCTGGAGAAACTTCTAGTGCGTCAGTTAAAATTTTGATGGTTTCAGGGGCATTACACAAAGTTAAAAAAATTTAAGAAAATGATGGAACACATTATATTCATTTTCAGTCTCTTAACAAACAACAATTTAGACTGTGACACACCACAGTACTTTTAACACTTTTCATGCTTTAATACAGCCCAAGTATGAATAATAATTATTATTTTTTTATTAAATTTTTATGGGTTGAAAAGCTGTACTTCGCCATGGTGTGAGGAGAATGTGCTTGAGGAGAAAAAGTCGATGTATTTAAATGCAGCCTGTGCAAAATCATCCGACCTGTTGTTTCTGCCTGGGAACGGCACTCCCTTGTTGTTATACCTCTCCGCCATAAGAGATGACTGCAGGAGAACAGTCAAAAGAGGGATCCGTTTCCCCCGCAAGAAAACATTCACGTGTCACGTGCCTGGTCATTTATTTGATGCGGATTCAAATTATCATTGCACACAATAGTAATGTGCTTTGTATGTGCGCACAGGCATTCATTTTTGGAGGTGGAAAAAGATAAAGCTAGGTGAATGTCAACCACTTTAGCGGTTTAACTGACATTTCTCCAAAAAAAAAAAGCTACCGACGGTTTAACTGACAGTTGAGACATTCATCCAGTATATTTTCAGCAGCATACACTGTGGGTTTGTAAACGTGTGGCGCACCTGTCTGTGGAACATTGTGGCATGTCTGGTGTTTGGGCGGGGCCTCTCTGCATCGGAGGCTGCAGTCGTGCATGCAGAGAGGCTTGCCTGTTAATTAGGATCATGGCTTTTCCGTGCTTGCTTGACAGAGTAAGGAAGGATTTGAGGCAAGCTGGCACAGAGATGTACTGCTAGCTCCACCTAGTGAAGCTCATTGAACACCTTTTTAGGGACAGGACCAGTCATGTAGAGAGAAATTTCACATCCCAGCCCCCCACCCCCGCTCTCCACCCCGATTCCCACCCGCCAACGGCAGCCTGGATTGAGCAAGCCTTGACAAGGGTTCACTATTTATAGAAGTAGCTGTGTGGAAATGGAATATGACCCTTCCCACAATGCTCCCTGGGATGAGGGTGCTCAGTTTGAGTCCAAATTCCAAGATGTCACCTTTAATACAAGATCTTTTAGGGTCTGGTTTGTACCTGAATGAGTCAGCAGAACTGGGTTTGTTGGAGTAGTCACAGAGTCGCAGATAAAGGGCACTGCAGAATTGCGAGAGGTGGCCAGTGCTCGTTCGGCAACAGAAATTAGCGCTCACATTCAAACGGTTTGCCTCGCACTGCTCAAAAAGCGCACGGAAAGCGATCCCTTTTCTCCAAAGACGATGAACATAGGCGGGGCCCCGCCGGATGGAAACAGAACGACGGGGGGAGGGGGGGTGGGGAACCCCCACCCCCAACCCCTCAGCCGAAAGTCGTTTGTCGGCCTCATTAGTAGTTTTTGTTATGAACCCACAATCTGAATAGGTGATGATACGGGTCTGTCCCGAATAGCTGCGGAGTGTGGGGAGGAGGCTGGGGCCGTGGCCTGCGGTGCAATTCGGGGCGAGGGAGGGAGGGAGGGAGAGACGCAGGGAGGGAGGGAGGGAGGGAGAGAAGGAGGGAGGCAGGGAGAGAGGCAGGGGAACGGGCCAGATGGCTGGGGCCTGCACAGAAACACAGGCAGGACTGCGGCTTTTTGTCTCTCTGACCGGGGGGCGGGGGAGC
Source organism: Synaphobranchus kaupii (assembly GCA_029718625.1). Lineage (NCBI taxonomy): Eukaryota > Metazoa > Chordata > Actinopteri > Anguilliformes > Synaphobranchidae > Synaphobranchus > Synaphobranchus kaupii. Next base: position 8,501,351 of record CM056396.1, on the reverse strand, counting down.
TCAGTGGAGCGTGCGCTATTGTCCTCACATTTCTGCACTCTACCCATCCCCTCATCACGCAGTCAGAGGAGGAGAGTGCTGGGGGGGGGGGGGGGTGGGCACAATGCCTTTTATCTCTAGTGCAGCACCTGTTAAGTCAATTAAAGCTCTTATGTGATGTCGCCTGGATGCTCCAGTTCAGCCAAAAAATATATAATAGACGTGGGTTTGTACTGTAGGCAGGGAAAGTGAGGTTGTTCTGGAGCAGCACAACCTTGTGTGCAGTGCAGTGTTTGTGTAATGTTTAGGAAGCTGTAATGTCTATTGAGCTTCTAAATTAACCTTCCAATGAAGTTAGCACCTACAAAGTTAGGAACCTAATATTAATCAATTCTTTTTTTTCTGTCAAGTACATGACCTACTTCATTAATTTCTTTTTCTATAGCCAAACAAAGGGCTCAAGGTTTTGAGCTCTTTCTGGGTTTTGACTCGCAATGGCCATTCAGTAAATCTACAGGTAGGAGGCTGTGCAACCATTCTGACAAAATGTCGTTTTTGTTCGACCTTTGTCGCCATCGCCCTGGGTTCTCTCTGAGCTACGGCGTTATTCACGGTGCTTCTACGCATCTGCGGGTAACGGCGCCGACCGCGCATCTTTGTCTCCCTCGCTCCACGTCTCAATCTCCCAGAGGCCAGACTCATTTCATTTATCACTCCCTTTCAGGGCCTTAATTGGCGGCAGCACCCTTTCGGGGTTCAGAGAAAGACGCAGACGGCCTAGCCCGGGCAGGCTCCTTGATCCAATAGCTCCAGCGCTCCATTTCCAGTCTCACTGGGCCCGTCTTCCTCGTGGGCTGCAGTAGGAAGACATTAATAGCTTCCAGCTGTGTGGAAAATCGGGCCCTTCGGGGTCCACAGAGGGAGGAGAAGGCCCAGTAAAGCTGGGCTAATTCTCCCTCTTTGTTCTGCACCAGCGGGCCACAAAATGTTGTTGCCCCCCCTGACACCGTCACCCCCCCCCCACCACCCACCCACCACACCCCCAGCGTCACCCCCGATTGGTCAACGGCCGGAGAGTGAACAGAATGGACAAACGATCGGAGAAATTTGTACGCGCCCGGCGCCACCCCAACAGGTTGCTGCGTCAGCCTCTATCCGGACACCCACCGCCAGAGATGGGGGCTGAGGAAGAGGGGGTGGTGGGGTGGTGGTTGGGGGGGGGGGGCGGGGGGAGTCAGGAGTCACCGCTATTCATCAACAGCTCATTGGCTCATCATTGAGTGCCAGGCCATTTAGTTTATCAAGTCTTGCACAAGAGAAGTCAGAAAGAGGCCCCATACAGCTTTGTTACAAGGAGCCCCGCATGTAAAACGCTCCATTCCGAGCCCCTTTGCCCACGCATCCCTCCGTTTTGTTCCCTTTTTTGTCTTGTTACTCTTTCACAGTCTGTTAATGCAGCCCGAGCTTAAAGGGCTGTTTTTATCGCCCTGGTTTGAATATACATTTGCCATTATTTTCGCTGCCATTGAAAAGGCGGCAGTGGTGGGCCGTTGGGGGGGTGGGGGTGGGGGGCGGTGGCGATTGTGGCGGCGGGGGCCAGGGGCGGAGAGGCTGCCAGAGAAGACAATTTAGTTTGGTGCACTGCTTCCCAATAAAATCAATGAGGTTGCACCTCTTTAAAATTAACTCATTTAGTGCCCAATGAGGGAGGGAATAATGTCCATTGTGCGAAGCTGAGGAGGGTGTGTAAGAGCCTGCCGCTGGGGTGGCCCCTGATACGGGACTTTCTCACACGCCCGTCTGGGGACGCCTAACCGAGGCGATGCGCGTCCTCGCTCCCCTCCCTCCGCCCGACGGTAAGCCGCGGTTTAAGCGAGCGTGGTTTTAAAGTGATTTTCCAGTTAAGCGTGCACAGACATTAACTTTAGTAACATTGCCCCCCCCCCACCCACTGTCGAGCATGCCCAGTTCTGTCAGTGTGGCCAGAGAAAGTGGAGAGGGAGCCTACCATCAATGGATTTCATTTGTGAGCACTACTCTGTATATCCACACACTTTGGTTGATTTGTTTTTTTTTGTTGTTGTTTCTTCATGGCTTTGTGGTAAAAATGTCCACGTTCCACGTTCCATTTTCCCGATGCTTGCTTCTGTAGTTTCGGCTCTTTGAAAGGAAACAACAAAAGCTCGCCGAGTTGTCCATTAACTCAGCCAAGGCCTTTTTTTTTATCGCTCGTCAGTTTAACGGGAGGGGAAGGACGAGACGAAGGCAGGCTGCTAAGCGTGCGCTGCTGTTTGTGATTAGAGCATCATGGGATACCGCTCGAAAGAGCTAGCGGAGCGGTGTCAGGCAGAGGAGGTTTATAGCGAGCGTGGCATTGCAGGACACACTCGCTCATACTGAAGAAAGCCAGCGACGGACTCCCAGCAGAGCGCTCGGCTCGCCCCCCTCCAAATGTGATTAAAACGTGAGGGTCCCACAGCAGCAATGTAGAACGGGTCAATGTGAGAGCTGTGATTACTCCAGCATCGGGGTACTGTGGGATTGCTTCAAATTCAGACAGGGCCAAGAAATTCTGGATGGTACCCTTCCAGACTATCATGAAAAGATGCATCAAGAGACTTTAGGAATGGTACGTTTTTATCAACAAGACGCGCTGTGCGAGAAAACCATTCTGCTGATAAATATGTATTCCCATATTGTCAAGTTTAATTTATCTTAATATGAATGTACAGTGGATGACTGTGAAAATGTGTATAGCCTACTGTCTGAACTTTGCATGTAGTTGCAACACCATTCACAGTACATTGTATCATCTGGTTATAAGTTCACCTTTGCGTGCATAGTAGCAACGTATTGGCTATATGGTGCCATACAGTAGGTGTATATATATATATAGATATGTGTCATGGGACCATTTATATTAAGAGGGTTCCAGCGCACAGCTGTCAATAGGTCTGCGTGTGTGGCGCGCATGAAAGTGTGTGTCAGTTTGAAGAGCGAGGCGGGGTCTCGGTTGTCCGAGAGCGAGGGGAGAAGGAGGAGGCTCTCTCCCGGGGACGGAGGCGAGCGGTTGCTCCCGTTTATCAGGAGTCGTTCACAATCAGGGCTATTCCTGGGCTCCCAGCATCTCCCCCCCAACCCCACTCGCTCCTCCCTCCCCCCACCACCATCACTCGGTTCTAAAATGGTGGCCTGTTACGAGAGCGGTCGAGCCAGGTGAGGCTCGCCGGCATAATGTTTACGCGTTGACGCCGGTCATAAATGGCACCACACGCTGTTCTGTTAGCGCAGAGAGAGAGAGACTGGAGGGTTGGTGTGTGTGTGGGGGGGGGGGGGGCGGGGGGTGTTATCAAAGGAATAAATGCACGATAGAAAAAGAAGGGCCTGTTTTCCCATATGCAATTCATCTGCCGTTTAAGGCAGCTACAAGACGGAATGCCTTCAAGCTGACAGGGACTGAGAACCTAGACATATGTTAATCACATGCAGCGATGGCAGCTAGAGCAGAGAAGAGAAGGGGTGGTGGGGGAATGGGGGCCAACAGAGGGAGGGCGGGGTGTGGGACTGGGGGGGGGGGGGTTGCCACTCCAGAGACTTAAAACACAGCAGCAGAAGGAGACAAACCTCCTTTGTTAGGAGTCTCTAAATTGATTTTTCTTCTTTTTTTTTTTTATGAAGAGGCTGCCGCTACCCCTGGCACGGCTGGCTCCGTCGATGCCGCCGTCGTTTTTTGGAGACGTTCGTCCGTCTAAAAAAATGAGAAGAAGCGAGCCGCCGCCTTTTGTGACGCTCCGTTTTTTTTCATCAGCACAGTTTCGAGCCGTAATTTGAAGGCGATTCGAGATTTTTCGGTTCATTTGTATTCAACATTCCTCGCGTCTTGCATTGTGTTTACCCCGTCGTATCAGCGGGTAAGAGCAGATCGATGAACAGCCGACATTTGGGAGCATCCCGCAAAAAAACGGTGGTTATATCGATTCAACCGATTACGTAGATGAGCCTTTAAAATGTTCTATTCTTTTGCTTTTTGAAAAGGACGAACGATAAACAAATAAAGCGCTGCGTATGGACGCCGCGCTGTGGTACCCGAAGCGTCGCGGAAAGAGGTTTATGTAATTTAAGGCCGTCCTGTGTTTATGTTTCTGTGGAGGCTAATGTCAGGAGGCTGGCGGCGTGGCTTCTGTAGACACCACAGAAAGCCGCACTTCCTCCCCTGTGTTTCAGTGTGTGCGAGCGGCTCGAGTGGCTTGAGTGGTGACAGGATGTTTGATCAACCGCAAGGAACAAATATGTCAACTGAGCCTGAGGAAGTGATTATTTGGGCTGCATTCCTACATTTATACATTCGGTCTTCCCCTTTCTTCTCCCCTCTCCCCCCTCCCTCCCTTGCTTTTCTTGCTTTCACTCTCACTCTCTCTCCCACTCGCTCCGAAGCCTTTCCCCCTCCCCCATCTCTCTCTCTCTCTCTCTCTGGCGCGCGCGCGCGCGTGAAATGTATGGTTCCCGCGAGTCAGCTGGGATTATTTGCGCATGCATTCCTGTCATCGCTCCGCCTGAGAGCGGCCTGTGGCCACATGTGGCCCCGTTGCCCCTCGCGCCTCCGCTCCGGCGAGCGCGGCGGCTCTCCATCTGTCTCCGCCCGGCGAAAAAGAGTCTACGCCGGGCCCTCCCGCTCCCACTGCCAGCTGCGCGGCCTCTCCCGTGCCCGCTCCGGAGCAGGGGCCAGTGACAGAGCGAGCGAGAGGCAGGGAGGCGGAGGGGAGGGTAGGGCGAGAAACCGCTCGCGCCCCCCGGCTCTGGGAGTCGCTCCCCGCCGCCTCATTCAGCGTCTTAGATCTCAGGATGCAAAGTAAGCCGGAAGGTTCTAGGGCTGGAGGGCTAGAGAGTGAGCGGCTCTGTGCGGGTACTATGTGCACATGCGCATGTGTGTGCATGTCAGTTTGTGCAAAACTTGCTCCTGTCAATGTTTTTTTCTTTTTTTTTAAGGGGGGGGGGGGGGGGGGGGGGGTTATATGAGAGGAAGGAAACCACGAGAATCGAGGTATGGGGGCGTTTTAAAAGCCTACGGTCAATTTGATTTGTAGCTTTGTCGGTGCGTGCAGCCACGACCGATTTAATGAGCGTGCGTTACATCAGCGGAAGTTACATGCTCTGAAGCAGTTTTTAACATGCAATTCATGCTGGTGCTTCCAGTCTTTTTTTTCTTCTTCCCTTTCATGTACGGACTCCCACAGTATTTTGGACACGTCATGGTGTGTTCGCGTTTCTCAGCTCATCGGTTGGTTTTTGAAAGAGTCGAAGCATAGGGGCGGCAGTTGCTTTCTGCGGCTCGGGACCAGGAGTGGAAATAGCAGTTGCCCGAAAAGCAGCGGCGCTTCACCCACACTTGACCCCTGCTCCGACGGGGTCGAGCTGGGAAGGAGTCTCATTCACGTCCATAGGCTGGTGTGAAATTGGACACATGCGCCAAGTGGCCCCACCCCCAGTGGAAGTGGTAATGTGAGCACAAACCTAAAGCTCTTGTTGCGTCGTTGGTAGCCTGCTGCCAGGTGTCTCCGAGATAGGCCATCAGTCTGAAAGTTCTAGAAGGTGTGAATATAAAGGAGGCTCATTGATTGATTGGTCGTGTTACTCAATTTGAAGCAGATCTGTAGCGTACAGTTTGAAGGCCTGAGATTCAGGATGATTTGGTTCGGCCAATCAGCTGCAAGAAATGCAGTCAATGTTCCGGACCCCTACTGCCCTGATGTGATTAGCAAAGTCTAAGTGGACGATAATGTTGTCCTTTGTCTAATTAAAACAAACGTCTTAAGAAAGACAAGGTAAGGATTGATAAACTTTTTGTGCCTGTACCACCAGGAGCATAACAGCGCTTTTGAATCAATACTCAATCGAGCTTGTCTACTTCTCTGTCCATATTATTACAGCGTGCACATCGATCAGACGTTCTGTGCGAATTAAAATCGATGAATCATATGTATTGTGAATGAATTGTTGCACCCCTAGTGAGCGCTGGAGGAGGTTGTGAGAAAAAAAACTCCAGACTCTTGATAACGTAGACAGAAGGAGAGGGAGATGGTGCGAGAGACTGTGGACACAGCGGGACAAAAACATTGAGAGGTTCTATTCTTTCCCATTCCTTGTAATTTAATCTAATTTCTCACAGTGGTAACTTACTAGCTTTACTTTCTTTGTGTTAATGTATGCTAATGCATATGCATTTGGGAATATGAGTGCACTGTATATTTGCCATGCCAATTTTAAGCAAATTGAAATTTGGAAAAATTGAGAGAGTGAGGGAGGCGGACAGAGAGTGAGTGAGAAAGAGAGAGGAAGAGAGAGTGAGAGAGGGAGAGAGAGAGAGAGAGAGAGAGAGAGAGAGAGGTTGCAGCTGTCAGTTTGTGAATGGCTAGGGGAGGACGCGCTGCGCTGAGCCAAGGAAGCAGAACAGTCCCTCCGTCTCACCGATGGTGCTGTGAGACCGACACTTCGCTGGCTCGGGTGGCTGCTCTGGCCTTCTGGGTACCTTCTGTCTGCCGGTCGTGGCGCCCGTCGCCGCCCGCTCCGTGTCCATCTCCCTGGCGGGAAGCGCGGAGGAGCCGCCGCGCCGCACGCGCTCTTTGAGAGAGGGGTAAGCATTGATCCTGTCGATAGAGGAGATTGGCGGTTCAAAAGGGAGCGCGCTAAGAGGATTAATGCCAACAAGGTGCTGAGTGGAATAAGCGGTGTGGTATCAATGGAGGGGCCGCCGGAGTTAATCTGCAGCGCGTGAAGCGTCTCTCTCTCTCTCCCGCGCGTTTCCAAAGTGTGTCTGAACACGGAGGAGAGGATGGCAGCGAGACAAAAAGGTGACACGACAGATAGATATTTATTAATTTAGTATTCTCCTATTCCTCATCTGCCAGCAGCCTTTAATTAGTGTCTTTGTTGTTGTTGTTGTTGCTGTTGCTGTTGTTGTTGTTGTTGCTGTTGTTGTTTTCCTTTAGCTGCGCAGATTGACAGATTGCATCTTTGCAGGTATTTTTCAGGAGTAGCAAAACCAAGTTTTCACTGCTGTTGTAATTTTTGCTAAGTTGTCATTCCAAGAAAGAGTGATTGCCAACCGTTGAAAAAAGTTTTCTGTTTTATTTTGCGTGTTCCTTTCCTCGTCTAATATTTCAGATTGTAATATTCGGCTGAAACGCATGCTAATTTAGCTAGGCAACATTAGTCGAATATGCTGGTATAAATGGAACATCAAGCTGGAGAAAAGGACACATAGTGGACCTGAAGCAGACTGAGAATGAATAGTGCGCTGTGTCTGTAGGTTAGTAGGTGAGCTTTACATACAGCCTGCATCTCGGATTGTGAGAGTGCTCTTGTTGCTAAAGGAATCCTGTCCTTTGTGCACATGAACGTTTCTAAGGGGAATGCAGCGTTTCTGTGTGGATAAGCCTATGCCCTCAGGAGTTTGTGTGTGTGTGTGCGTGCGTGCGATTGTTTGTGTGTGCGCGTGTGTGTGTGCGCGTGTGTGTGTGTGTGTGTGTGCGCGCGCGTGCCCTTGCACTCCAGGGGGAACATGGGAAGCAGATGTGACCGGGGGCATGCAGCAGGTCAGGGACACTTGAGCAGAAACGACACTCGGCTATTTCGGACACCCATCTGCACTCAGGCTGCCTCTTGTTGGGGACGAAGCGGCTGGCAGTCTGCTCAGGCTCTGGCAGCGTTCCAGAGAGAGTGGCATCCATCTGCGAGAGGACTGGGACTCGCTACATTAGAGGAATGGCTGCGTTTATTGTTATTGTTGGGGGTAGCTGATGTTGTCTTTTTTTTTGGTTTTTGTGTTATAGTATTATGTTGAATTAATAATGTAAGGACTGAGGCGTAACCTCACCCCCTACACTGCCTTAGGAAACCCTCGCTGAGTGTAAATGCCAAAATCAAACAAGTGACTTTTTCAGAGGAACAAAATATATATATATATATATATATATATACAGTATGTTAGCTTTATATTTACTCTTATATGCCTGAGGTAACTTAAAATAAATGAAATAAAAAAGAACACGAGAACAGGTTTGCATTTGGGGATCAAACATCTTTCTTATTTTAAGTATATACCATTTAAATATCATATCAGGTTTATAGCTACATTTTAGATTACATTAGACGTTATTGTCTACTTTTGTGGACATGTAAATTTGGCTTCATTGGGAGGACATGTGTTCATGAATGACAGTACATAATTCAGGACAATACCCCTGTAAGTAATCCATGTTTGATATTTGATTTTGAATTTTAAGAGCAGGAGATTATGTGATAAAGAGAGGAGAGAAGCCGTCCACCCATTTCACAATTTTTTGCATATTCATTACAGCCATGTTTGTGTTATGTTGAGTTACAGTATATGACTGTAGTGACTGTAGCAGTTCGGGGGAAGCTGATTGGCGTGTAATGCAAACCAGCCTGCCCAATCCATTTCAGAGTGGGGAAATTCCCCAGCCCCTCCCCCTTCCCCCAAATTAGGGCTTATAAAAATCCACTGGGTAAACTTCAGAGAGAAAATGTACTAAAGTCAATGATAGATGGGGGATTGCATGTAGAGAAAATTTTTACCAGAAGTTGGGGGATTTTGAGAAATATTTTTGAGGAAATGTCAAAAGCTTCAGGGAACACTGGATCCGAGATGATTTTTCTAACCCTGTGGTGTAGCCCACTCTGCTCCGTTTTCACCAAAAGCTGTTTTTACTACAACCTTCTTTTAGTGCCTCCTTACTGTGTTTGGGTTTTTTTATTTTTTATTTTGAAAGCCTTGAGTCACGTGCACTGTCGTTTCTGGCCTCACGTGCCCTCATCGTACCCACTGTAACCCCCGCAAAATCTGGAAAAGAGGGAAGTCTGAGAAAACGCTTTTTTTGGACAGTACGATAAAAACAGATCTGTTTTTCCCCTCTTTTTTATGGATTTGCAACATCAAAATATAGTTTTGCGGCTCCTGGCATTCGAGAGAGCTCTATAAAGTATATGTTTGCCATTACTGTGCTGAGGCCTGGCATCAGACAGTGAGTTACCAGTGACCTTGTTGTTGCCTGAAGCGACTGCCCTGGCCTACTCCACTCAAGAGCCATTAGCAACCGTGGACACTTGAGCACAGAAATTGTTCATATTTGAATGGCCTTAACAGTAGGTTGCGCCGCCGTCTTCCGCATCTCCTGCCTGCCAGATGTGACTGCGGCCCTTATTTTAAGGTTTTAGCAAAGGAGGGGTTGGAGAGTGAGAGAGAGAGAGAGAAATGTCGGGGGGGGGGGTGTTTTCTGAACCTGGTTCTACTTAGTACATCTCCATCCTGGGCCACATTTCATAAATTGTCTACATATTTTTCTGAGCAGGGAACTTAACTGGCTGTAATTTCTAACACATGGCCTCCGTCATGTGATATGTTCAAAAACACTTGCAGATGGAGGTCCCGGCAGGAACAAACCGACAGTCTGCCGCCAGGTCATTCTTTCTCCCTGCTCTCCTTTTATTCCCGTCTGTTTTCCTTTGACCACATATCTGTGTTTTCAGTTAGAGGGGCAATATATTATTAGTTCACATTTTTTTGGTACAGTGAAATAGCATTTCCCAGATGTAAAACATGAACCTCTTTATTATCTGTTGAAAATTGATTTGGCATTTATAGCCGTGGACTTGACGTGGACAGCCGAAAATCGCGAGGGACGTCGCGGATGCACCCCCTTTTCAGGGGAAGGGCCGCAGTTTGCCAGCCTAATGTTGACTGCTGGGCCTGAAGTTATGCAGCTGTAATGGCAGGATCTGGTGGAAGTGGTGCAGATAGGTGTTTGGGGTGGCAGGTTAGCCCCACAGACACAAATGGAATTGCAGATTTTAATTGTCCTGTTTTCTCCGGACACAATCCTCCTTGGCAAGATCCGTGTGCAAGTAAGCAGACTTGTTTATGTGACGCAGAGCAACCAGGGACATCGGCACTTTAACAACCGCTCTTTTCTGTTACATTAACCCCCCCCCAGCCCATGAACCTGCTACTGTAATGAGATTTTGCAGGTCTGTCAAGAGTGTAGATTTATTTTTTATTTCAAGATGTGGCTGAACCCATGTACATCCCAGTATCTGAAATCTATCTTGACGTCACATTCTTGTTCACGTACTATCATGTACCTTTTGCCGGGCCCCAGCATTTTCCATGCTAGATCAGCTTGGTGAATTGTACATCTACTCATTGTCCACAAATGAGCTTCCGCAGGGGTTTTGTGGGGATATCACGCAGGTTACATTGTAGTCTTGTAGATGGTGATCATTGCAGTGAGAGTGATGAAAGGGGCTTGTTTTCGCTGTTTTCGTTTTCCTAATTCACTTGAATTCTGCTGAACGCAGTCGCGTTTACTGAGCACCAAGCAAGGGGAGATCCGGATTTACTCATGTAATACTACGTTCAAGTGAATGAGTTCAGTCAGGGATTGTAATAAATGGCATATTATAAGGGCTCATTACATTTCTTCCAAGTTCCCTTGTGGTTTTCTTTTCATTGTGCAAACTAACCACTTAGAATCTCCTCACAATGGAGCTAAATGCAGTGCTAAGATTTCAGTGGAATTACTGTGTCTTTTGACACGTCCTGTAAGAGCAAAAAAAAAAACGTGAATCTCGTTTATTATTTACCCTTCGATATCGGGCCTTGTTCCAGCAGATGGCTAAAGCAGACTCCTGCAAATCCATTTCAATGAAGAAAGGGTGTGTTTTCATTTTGAAAGGCCACACTTAATTGCCAAAAAGGTAAAGAATTGTGCTTCATTTGTGACACACTCAGAGTTAGTATCCCAAACATGCATTCATAGTATAACAAGTCTGTCATCCTTCAGAAGGAGAGGGAATGTACATATTTGCGGACAATGACTAGAATAGCAAAATAGTACTAATGTACTAGTGTAACTAGTGTACTAGTACTAATGTACTAGTGTAATCTGACCACTAATCCATAGCAGATGTACAGTGCATATAACAATTGCACTTCATTTCATCTGTTAAGAAATACAAAACAGTCAGGTTCATATTTATTTGTGACAATTATAAATATACAGTTATTCATACAAATGCAATTATTAACAGGCAAATGACACCATGTTGATGGGTTGGCATACAGAACAATATTACATTGTGCTGAGTGTATGCTAAGAAGGAGCTTAAATTGCAGTCCTGACTGTGCTGTCTACTGTAATCTTAAACACATCTATACTGACTGCACCACCATCATAAGTGTGCATATGTGTGCCTGTGTGTGCATGTGCTGCATTTGCCTGTTGTGTGGCAAGTTGTGTCAGTTGCTTTTCCAAAGAAACCTGAGATTAAAATATGTTATCTAATGCGGATATGACAACAGATGTTACATAATATGTGATATTATGTGCATTTTAAATCATATCATGTCTGCGTAATGAATAGTTACAACAATTGATGAGACCGTATGCTTTTAAACTCAAATACATTTATACAATATTGCTTAAGATAACGCTACTATCTTCTTAGCTTGCTGGCTGTCTAAATTAAAATTGGCTCTTAATCCATACTGTTTTGTTTTAAATAAGACATTACTTATATTTGTGTTGCCATAGGCCTACCCTTGAAAGAAACCATCTTGAATGCATCAGGATTTCTGTATTTCTGTGTGAGCTCTACACGTGTTAGTCTGCTGGTAGTTTAAATTGAATGAAGTAAAGACATGTTGGTAGCTTACTGCATAATGCTGCTCTTGTACAGTCCCTGTTTGCACTCTGTGCCCTTCTGCTAGCTGTAAGACCTAAACCTTGTCCTGTTGACACAACTTTCTCCAGGTTGCTAGCGAACAAAGAAGTAATTCATTTCACATGAACACTGCCGCATTAAAACTCTGTGGCGCGTGAAAATTAAAGTCATTAAAATTGTGGCACATGATCTTTCAAAATAGAACTATAAAGCTAAAGCTCTCATGCCTAAAGCCACGGACATATTTATCCATTCATCACATCCAAATCAGTAATGTACTGTAGACGGGAGCTTCACTGTTCTGTTTACAACTGGACTACAGTTAATTTGCTACCTGCATTCATGCACATCCGATAATGTTTTGTCTAAATGCGGTCCGTCCATGTTGGCTCATACAGCTTTAATGCCATTTTCCTGCGGTGCTATAAAAGGGGTATGTGAGGAACTAGCGTGCGGTCTCTTTAAATATTAAATTGCACAGGTTGTTAGCCACTGCAGCTGGTAACCCTTGAGTGAGCGCGAGTTGATGCAGTCCCAGGGCCCTCACCTTATTTGATGGGATGGAATGGAATGACTGCACACCACCTGGCTCTGCTGAGGCAGGGCTGGGAGGAGCGTCGTTCCAGGAGCGGCCTGGGACAACGGAGGGTTTCCGGAAACGTCCAGGGGGACAGCGGAGCTCAGGATTCTACTGGGGAAATAAATAAATAAACTCCGGGAATAAAAAAGGGTGGGGGTTGGGAGTGGAGGGGGGAGCGGGTGGTGGAGGGGTTGGGTTTATGTGTATGTGTGTGTGTGTGTGGGGGGGTGGGGGGAGAAGGGACATTAATACATCTTCCTGACAAGCAGGAGGGGTTTGATGGGACATGTACCGCCAACTGTTCCATCTGGTGTTGATGATTGCATGGCGTATTAGCGCGCCGCCAGTTCATAATGTATTCCGGGCGCCGGGACGTCACTTGCATACCAATGGAGCAGCGCCCGTCTCTTTCAACTGCATCCGAATTTTAATCATCCAGCATCTCTCTCTCTCACACTTTGTCTCTGTCTATCTCTCGGGATTTTTTTTTTTAAATTTCAATTGGTAATATTGTCATGAACAACATATTTGTATTGCCAAACCACATACACGTACATCAGAAAGATCAATACGATATAACACAATGTACATGGAAAAAGTTACTACACTGAAAAATAAATAATGCAAAAACATTTTATTATTATATATACAGTTTGTAATTAGAAAAGAAAATGTAAGAATCTAATCTCTCTTTGTTTCTCTTTCTCTCACTACCCTTTCCCTCTCTTTTTCTTTCTCCCTCTTACACTCTTACCCTCTTACACTCTTACACTCTTACACTTGCTAAACTAGCTTCCTTCCTGCCTTCCCTGGGTTCTGCACAGACATTATAAATTTTCCCTTTGGTATGTCTTATCTCTAACATTTCACATCATGAGTACAAGTTGCTATCTAAAGGTGTTCTGTTGCTGAAGCTGCAGCAAATTGTCTGCATTAGCAGGTAGTTCGTTTGCTTCCTGTTGCCTCTCCGTTTTGTGTTTTTCACATCAGTGCAAAGGGCATCCCTGAAGAAAAGGCGCCTCTCCAAGCAAATATTTTCCAACCAGTCTAGAGTTGATTCTGTTAGGTAAATGTTATCTCAGACTCAGCCATATGGTTAGATGTCTCTCTGCATAAATTGTTTGTAACAGGCAAAACACATTCTAACTCGCTGAGGATTTAAAGTCCATAGAAATTGTGAAAAATGAGTAGGGCTATAGCACAGATGTTTTCTACTCCATTAAAGCTGAAGAAATCCATCAAGGTGGTTATTATTATTATTATTATTATTATTGTTGTTGTTGCTAGGATTATTGTTGCTGTTGTTTATTTATTAATTTTATATAGCTTTTATACAGCACATACATGTGTACGCAGGAGAGAACTAGTTAAAAAATGTGCCCTTGTTTTGAAATTAAATGCAACCCAGCAAGGTTATTATATTTTAACCTTGCTAAGTACGTACAGTTGAAGTCAAAAGTTTACATACACCTTATCCAAATCCATTTAAACTAATTTTTTCACAATTCCTGACATTTAATCCTAGTAAACAGTCCCTGTCTTAGGTCAGTTAGGATCACGACTTTATTTTAAGAATGTGAAATGTCAGAATAATAGTAGAGAGAATTATTTATTTCAGCTTTTATTTCTTTCATCACATTCCCAGTGGGTCAGAAGTTTACCTACACTCTGTTAGTATTTGGTAGCATTGCCTTTTAATTGTTTCACTTGGGTCAAACGTTTTGGGTAGCCTTCCACAAGCGTCTCACAATGAGTTGCTGGAATTTTGCCCCATTCCTCCTGACAGAACTGGTGTAACTGAGTCCGGTTTGTAGGCCTCCTTGCTCGCACACGCTTTTTTCAGTTCTGCCCACAAATTTTCGATTGGATTGAGGTCAGGACTTTGTGATGGCCACTCCAATACCTTGACTTTGTTGTCCTTAAGCCATTTTGCCACAACTTTGGAATTATGCTTTGGGTCATTGTCCATTTGGAAGAGCCATTTGCGACCAAGCTTTAACTTCCTGGCTGATGTCTTGAGATGTTGCTTCAATATATCTACATAATTTTCGTTCCTCATAATGCCATCTATTTTATGAAGCGCACCAGTCCCTCCTGCAGCAAAGCACCCCCACAACATGATGCTGCCACCCCCGTGCTTCACGGTTGGGATGGTGTTCTTCGGCTTTCAAGCATCACCTTTTTTCCTCCAAACATAACGATGGTCATTATGGCCAAACAGTTACATTTTTGTTTCATCAGACCAGAGGACATTTCTCCAAAAAGTAAGATCTTTGTCCCCATGTGCAGTTGCAAACTATAGTCTGGCTTTTTCATGGCAGTTTTGGAGTAGTGGCTTCTTCCTTGCTGAGCAGCCTTTCATGTTATGTCGATATAGGACTCGTTTTACTGTGGATATAGATACTTTTGTACCTGTTCCCTCCAGCATCTTCACAAGGTCCTTTGCTGTTGTTCTGGGATTGATTTGCACTTTTCGCACCAAAGCACATTCATCTCTAGGAGACAGAACGCGTCTCCTTCCTGACAGCTGCATGGTACGCATATGGTGTTTATACTTGCGTACTATTGTTTGTACAGAGGAACGTGGTACCTTCAGGCATTTGGAAATTGCTCCCAAGAATGAACCAGACTTGTGGAGGTCCACAATTTTCTTTCTGAGGTCTTGGCTTATTTCTTTTGATTTTCCCATGATGTCAAGCAAAGAGGCACTGAGTTTGAAGATAGGTCTTAAAATACATCCACAGTTACACCTCCAATTGACTCAAATAATGTCAAATTAGCCTATCAGAAGTTTGACAGTAAAGCCGTGACATCATTTTCTGGAATTTTCCAAGCTGTTTAAAGGCACAGTCAACTTAGTGTATGTAAACTTCTGACCCACTGGAATTGTGATATAGTGAATTAAAATTGAAATAATCTGTCTGTAAACAATTGTTGGAAAAATTACTTGTGTCATGTACAAAGTAGATGTCCTAACTGACTTGCCAACACTATAGTTTGCTAACATGAAATCTGTGCAGTGGTTAAAAATGAGTTTTAATGACTTCAACCTAAGTGTATGTAAACTTCCGACTTCAACTGTATATACCTGTAGACAGGGGTACATATTCTGCTTAATTTCCTGCTTAATTGTACTGCCAAACTGAAGGATATGATTTTTCTGCTTGTCTTCCTTTCAAAACTTGGTAACACTGCATGAATTTGAAAATGTGGAATGTTTGTCAGCCACAACCCATAGATGTGCGTGCTACATCGTGTTACACAATATGGCTGTCAAACACCAATATGTTTTCACAGCATTCATTCACTCATTCATGTCACACATATCACATTTTTCAGAAAAAGACTACATATGCATAAACTGTTTAAGACTGTTTAAGTGCCTGGCAATGCCTAACCACATCCAGTATGGTTTCAGCAGAATGTTATTTTGCATAATTATTTGCAAGTCAGCTTTGCTTGGCCCAGATTTGGTAGATGTATTGTTTATAATATATATATATATATATATATATATATATATATATATATATATATATATATTTATATATATGTATACATCAGTTACAGCCATCAAAATCATCGCTGTGCTGTTTTTGCATTTAATTTGTAATCGGGAGCCTAATCATGTAGCCCTACCATATTTCTCAAGTAATATTTTTTTTATAATATTGAGTTTCCTATGGTAGTATATATAAATATAATTCTTGCCAGCTACATAGCTTAGTTTATTATTATAGGATGGATGGCTGTGAAACACTTGCAGAAATTGAGCTTGTATATGTTTTAAATATATGTGTAATGTAGCAAGTTTTTTGAGTATCTTGGTTATTGTCAGATTGGACATTTTATCTACGTCATATCACATCTTATACATTTTTTTAGGTTGGTTATTGATAAAGTTATTTGTGTTGATGGGACAACTCCACCAGACATTTGATTTGAGGTTGGTCATTTTCATAGACCCATAATCAATTGTGCATTAGTTGGGTAACTACTTGTGATGGTTTCTTATGGGAAAAACATTATATTTCACATACAAATATGCTAACTGTGTATTTGTCTTTGTCTTTGCACTGACCAGAGCTCAGAGTACTTTTAGTTAACCAGCCTCTACCTCACTCTGTGTGACTGTGTCGTCATCGCAGTTCATGCACTGCTGACACATGCAGACTGGACGTGCCTGATGTGCCTAAAGGCGAGGTTAGGTGAGGGAAATCCTGCTCACACCATCCATCCTGGGTTGACCAACTCTATGGGACTTGGACATAATCCCCACGGTGCTCCCAGCCACAGTTGGCCCCCGCATGGTCCGGATTCCATTCTGGCCTTGAGCCGGTCACTGCCCTAAGCACTAGTTTTTATATGTAGGCTCATGAGTTCTTATGTTAGAGACTAAATTAAACAGTTGGTATTGCTTTCTCCATCTGTCTGGACATATATGTACGAAAGGTTTGCTGATAATATTTCCTAAACACACTTTGATTAGCTGAATCCAGTGTTACCTTTAAGAACTTTAGTATTTGGTTGAATCTTGAATTTATAAATGCATCCCATCCCAAGTATATTTTTCAAATGTGGTATAAAATTAGTTGCAGTTTTGCAGGGGATGTCACTGGTTCCATTGTGCATCTCTGGCTTGTATATGCTTATTAAGATTAATTGAAAGGGTTTTTTTCCCCCCAAAGGGTCCACTAGTTCTCTGATCACTTGTAGTACTCAAACACGGTCCACAAAACATTTCAGTAATATTTACGTTTCCAATGAAATTTCAAATATATGGGAATGCTTGATTTAAGCTTGCTGTTTTCTTCGTACATTGTTGGCTATTTTTGACAATACCAATTCCATTTTAGTCAAAGGCACTCTTTGCCGTGAATGTCCGTCAGTCCTCATGTTGTTGCAGTTAGCCTCCCATATTTTTGCATGATGGTTATTAAGTTGTTCTTTCTCCCTGTTACCACCTCAGGAACCATATGCTCTACAGCGTTTGAGCTATTGTAGAGTTTGTAATCTTTGAAGTGGAATCAAGATGTTCATTGCAGATGTGTGTGTGTGCTACAGCTAATATGCACAGCAATTAGAAGGATATTTGAAGTACAGCGTATTACGTTTCTGGTATTTTTGGTTTCCGTGTGAGTTAAGAACACTGTCAAGCACAACCTAGTGATGAAAGGCAGCTAAGAATAAGTCTGTGGTTGAGGAATGATGTATATGTACAGGCCTGTTCCTTTGTGAGAACGCTGAGCTGGTTCTGATTTCTTAAGACAAAGCTGAGAGACCCAAAAAAAGAGTCATTTCATTTCTGTGAGTCACCATGGTTTTCTTGGAACCGAGAAACAGGGTGTACTTGGATCCTTATTTGGTTGAAATATTGCAAAGTTTACTGTCGGTGGTCCTTCCTCAGTTCAGTACCAAGACTAGTACCATGACATTGAAGCATTCCGGTATTTAGCAGATTCCATATCTCAAATCTCATAACCAATTAGGTATAATCTCAAAAAAAACACAGGGAGAGGGGAGCTCTGCTGGGGGGAATTTTGCTCACCTGGTGATTATAGTTTGTTGGGGGGAAAAAAGTACTAGAATGAAACAGGATGGTGTCTGCAGCAAAGGACTCCCTAAGATCTGTTCAAGTCAAGGAAAGAAGCTGCATTTTAGCCATAACTAACAAGGTCAATACCAGCAAGGGCTTTGTGCATTTATTTAGTGCCAGAGCTAAGTGTGTGTCAGTCAAGAAATCAATTATTGAACCTGCCATGATTTAGCAATTGCATTTGACTACTCAAGTAACTTTGGGAAGCAGGGTCAAGTGATATTGGTGCAAAGGGTTGTGCTTTTGGCAGGACATGCAGCCAAACACTTGGGTTAAGAGGTTGTACACTCCCTTGAGAAAGCAGCCTCTGGTTCTCTGTTGAACAGGCTGAAAAGAGAAGAGATCTTTCTTCTTCACAGCAGTAGACATCGATCAGATTTATTGGCATGTTTATCATAAATCATAAGTAATACAAATTGCTATAACAATAGACACGGCAGGACTGCTGGCCTTTTACCTTACTGTCTCCATAGAAACTGTGCGTATGCTGAGGAAATGTGAGCATAACGCTAAACCTTTAATGTTTCACACAAGAGAGTGAAGATGGTAGGGAGACTACAAAATCAATAGCGTATAGACATAAAACTTTGATCCTTTAATCCTGAATGTAACAAGATGATCAGTAACATTGCTGTAGGTAATGAAAAGCATTAGGAGAGAAGTGAAGTTAAGGTCTTTAGTGCTCTTTTCTGCTTAAATTGGCAGCTGAATGCTCATTTAATGGCAATCTATATAGCCCAGGCACATTTCAAAATGTATTAAAAGAAATCTCTGTGCATGGGAAAATTGAAAGCACTCTAGGTTCTCCCTGGGAGTACCAGTAAATCACTTAGCATTTCAATATCCATCCCGGCCTATGGAATATGTATTTATTCCGCCTTCAGTTTTATGTCATACTGTATTTACCATCAGCTGCACTCTCGGTGGTGAAGTATCTGCCAGATAAATTAACTTTTGTGATGTCCTTAGTTGTGATCTCTTTTTGTAACACACCTTCTTTGTCAGTGCTGGCTGCATGAGATGCAGATGCCTCTGGCAAATTTGTAATATCATGATTGGTGGTTTGCGTTTTGTGGAGCTCATGATTGTAAACTCCAACAATTTGTTTCTAAATACACCCTTCGAACACCCCCCCCCCCCAAGTGAGGCTCATTTTGGCACTAGGTTTTCTTTGTTTAGCTTTATGAAAGGCTGTCATTTATATTTTAATTTTCCCAAAGACTATAATTTCCATGTCTTTTCTTCCTGTCGAATTTTGTGATCTTTTTGAGTATTTAAAATGCAATAATTTCATCTTAGCTTTTGAAAATAGGGAAAATTACACATAATCAGTCCTTTAAATTTGGAAATGGCAGGTCGCTGTTCTTTGGAGGAACTTGCACATGCTCTTTCTGAAAAGGCTTGATGATTTTGGACGCAGGTACCGTATAGCGAGGCTTGCCGCAAAATTCTCCTCGGTGTGATTGGATGAGGAGCGTAACAAGAAACAAATGCGGTGGTGACTGAATGTTGGAGCCATATTTTCTGAATTTATCTGAAATCCCACGAGCCACTGGGGGCCTGTTCTCTTTGAGTGTATGAATGGATTAGAGGCTGACCCCTTCCTTTATCATCCGGCTCCATCAGAGAGGGGGAGGAACATGGAGCACTAGAGGGTCGCGCGCCTCACGGCCTGTCCTCAACATGAATTCAATCATAGCACTGACCCCACAAGTAATCCTTAACTGCAAACCATGTACTACTAATATCAGCTTTTTTTTTCTTTTTAATCGAAGGAGGCTGTCGGTTCTACCCACAACAATAATTATTTAAATATTGTGCTATTACATTCAAGATTTTGATTACATTTTTTTGTTACTGCCATGAATGTGTTTGAATGTGTACTGCCGTGAATTCTGCGCAACCCCAGATAAGGGTGTTTACTTTATATGATATTAACAAATGCTTTACTGACACTCATGTTGTCAATAGCACTGTAATACTTGCAATGGTTTTCAGATCTGGTTCCAGTGAATTGTGCAATGCTGCTACTTGGCTCCTTGCCTCTTCGATGGCCCAGTCCCACCTCCCTTCTTATGATGTGTGACAGGGAGAGAGCCATTTGACTAAAAATAATTGATGAATTTGTCATCTTGCAACAATACTCTCTTGTAGGCCTCCAATGTGTGAGGTTGGTTAATTTATGTCTTTAATCCTGTATAATTGTGTCATGTCTCACCTCTTATCTTGTCAGTTTTTTTTCCTGTTGTTGTTCAGATTCATTTACTTCTCATCAGCATCCAAGTCAGTGTTTCACAACAGTTTCCTCAACACTGTGAGACCTGTCATCTTGTCAGCCTATCAGAGAGGACCACAGAGAACTGAATGTATGACGCAGAAGGGGGAAGAATAAAGCCATATATCCTCAGTATATATTCCTCCCAATCTCAAAAAAAGTTGGTTTTAAAGTTGCACAAGACTTCCTTGTGGCCCGACGGTTATTTTTGTAGCGCTTGGAATTTTCTAGATTTTCTGCCGAGATGTTTTGCAACATTCAGAGCACTGAGATCCGATCCATCGTTTAATCATGCCTGTTATTTTTAAGCCAGTTTTTTTTTTCCTGATGCTTAAAGGAAATGATAAAGCAATTACGTAAAACTATATACTTCCGTAATTATCCCGTTATATCTTTAGCTAATAAAATAAATATGCGGCTCAAGTATTTCCAGCGCTGGGACAAATAAACGGTTTTAATGAAAACCTCATTTTTTAACCAAGGGTACAGAGTGTGATTTTTTTTTTTCACTCTTGGCGACAGCGGCTGTTATCTATGGACGCCGACTCGGGGAGAGAGCTGGAGGGGGCTCGCTGAGCGCTGAGCAGATTATTATTGGAGAGTCAGTCAGTTTTCACAGATGTGTTTTGGATCTGTTGCCTTCGTAGCCTCGCTGCCCTCGTAGCTCATAGCAGCAGTGCTCAGGAAGGGGGGGGTGGTGGGGGGGCAGATGGAGCCAAAAATTGCAGATCTTTATCACCCTGGCAGGACCCAGCCCTGGCACTGAGAGCGGTTCCACTCTGCTTGGGAGGCCTGAGACTGGCTGCCCAGAGCAAACCTCTGGCCTTAACTCACTTTGGCACAGGTCAATTAGTGGACATGTTAGTCTCTGCACAGACAGTCAGTGCACAGTACCGTCAGTGCACAAGCCAGTCAGTGCACAGGTCAGTCATTGCACAGAAGAGTCAGTGCACAGGTCAGTCATTGAACAAGTCAGTCATTGCACAGGTCAGTCAGTGCACAGGACAGTCACTGCACAGATCAGTCAGTGCACAGGGACAGTCAGTGCACAGGTCAGTCATTGAACAAGTCAGTCAGTGCACAGGTCAGTCAGTGCACAGGTCGGTCATTGCACAGGTCAGTCAGTGCAAAGGTCAGTCAATGCACAGGTCAGCCAGTGCACAGGACAGTCAGTGCACAGGTCAGTCATTGAAATAGTCAGTCAGTGCACAGGTCAGTCAGTTCAAAGGTCAGTCAGTGCACAGATGAGTCAATGCACAGGTCAGTCAGTGCACAGGACAGTCATTACACAGGTCAGGTCAGTTTTTTTTGCCCAAAGCAGTAATGGTGGGTACTAGGAAAAAAGGGTACAGATGCAGGTGCAGTTTCAAGGTGTTGAAGTTACACTCAATTGAGGATGAGGGGAAACCTAAACTCACAGCACAGTTCATAACACAAACCTATTTCACCTTTTAAGTAAAATGCAAAGTAGATGCGTTTTACTGTGCTGCAATGCTGTTCTCTAGAAATGCCAGGTTGTTGTTTTCTCACATAGTCTTAGTACAGCACTGTCTCACTCTTTAAAACCATGTATAATCTCATTTGTCATTACATGAGCTGAGTCAATAGCACATCCAAGATGCTTGTGTTATGTACCTTTGGTGAGAGGTAACGTGTCTGAGAGATATCTTCAGTGAGTGTTGTTGCACAGATGCACAGGATACTTTGCCCAGGAATTTCTAAACTAATGCTGAAAGAACATATAAGCACATCAAGGTGACATCAATATTTATTTATTTACTATTATTTTTATCAGAAGAGCTGAACAGTAGTACAAAAAAGGCACACTGAGCTTCTGTACCTCATCATTGGACTTCAAAACCAATAGCTTTAATTAACTGGCATGCAGCTGGCTATCAGAGTTGTTTACTCTAAAATGTTAGCTGCCCGCTGTCATTGGCCGGGAAGAAAGTGCGGTAGGTTACAGCCCCCTGTCACTGTCTATGAAGGGAGTGCGGCAGGTTGTAGCCTCTGTCATTGGCTGAGACGAGAGCGTGGCAGGTTGTAGCCTCTGTCATTGGATGAGAAGGGAGTAAAGGAGGTTTCTCCTGTCATTCCATCCCTGTCCCATCATGCCCCAGTTATGGGAACTGTCAGAGAGGCCTGTGTCTGGAATATGTCCCTCTATCACCCTGATTATAGTGTGTCCTGTGAGTCCTCTACCATAGATAATGGCTGTTTCTGTGAGTCCTCTACCATAGATAATGGCTGTTTCTGTGGAAGGACCTCCCTTTCCTCCCTTCCTCCTTCCCTTAGACACAGTTGTGTGCTCCTCTTCCCTTCTATTTGGAAAATAAAGCTGCCTGATAGCAGCTGTTGACTTTTGTGATACAATTGAGAGCCCAAGACGCTCGGGCCGTGTTAACGCCTAGGTGGAAACGGCTTTGTTGTCTGCCATTTTCTCATCTGAAGGTCTTTGAATAGTCGCAGTTTCTATGCCGTTACCACATTTCCGTACTTTGAGCGAAAGGGGATTTTGGTAGGAAAATCCATCGCAGGACCAGAAGGGTATTTCACGATTCCCCGGCGCGCGGACTAGCTCTCATTTTAGCGGTAGTTACAGGTACTTAAAATAAGTGCATCGCGCTGCCTGCCGAAAGGCTCCGCGCTGACCGCACTGACACAGTGCCAGCCCCGGGTCTTTGCGCACAACTCAGGGACTTGTTAGGGACTCCCCCCACAGCAGCCGCGCGTGTGATATTCCGGCTTTCAAGCCTGCCGCGGGGATGGACGGATGAAAGGTCTATCATTAGCGGAGGAAACATCTGTCCGTTCCGCGGTACAGGTGCGGGGGCTCGGTAGCCGGAGGACAGATGAGCTCCACATCCGAGCCCCTCATCGGAGCGGGGGCTGTATCCCGGCTCTTTCTCCGGGCTCTGGGAGTTGTTAGAGTCTGCTGCCTGGTCGGGGGCGCACGGTTGTCTGTGTTTGCCTGAGGAGGACTCCTGCGGAGGCCGTTACCCCCAGAATTGATGCGGAGGAAATGGAATCACGACTGCCATTGTGCCCTTGACCAGGGCGGCCTTGCATGGCCTTGCAGCGCACGCTCATCTGTAATTGGCCCAGATCTGTCACATGAGGGGAGAGCGGAACGCATGCAGAGGGAAAATTGACTACCCTCAGGGGTCAGGAGACTTGTTGGGCCGTAACATTCTCTGTAGTGGCTTTGTTTGAAGTCCAGCTCTAGGGGCCGTTCGTTCCATCTAGGCTGCCTTCGACGAAGGCGTCTGGTCAGCAAACAAGCGAGAACAATCGATCTCTCCCTCTTTGTCTCCACAGATCGCACTGAGAAGCACTCCACCATGCCCGACTCACCTGCGGATGTGAAGACACAATCCAGGTTGACTCCGCCCACCATGCCACCGCCTCCGACCACGCAGGGTGCCCCCAGGACCAGCTCGTTCACACCCACCACACGTGAGCGCAAAACGCCCTGCCCGAGCCCGGGAAGAATGCACACGCTCAAACACCTTACTGAGGCCTCACGGACCAGACAGGGCAAGCACAATCAATGTTCATTCTCAATGGATGGTTTCACTGATTAGGGCTGGCTCAGACCAGATAAGTGATTTCATTATAGTTAGTCAAGAGACATGCGCTAGTCAAGGTCACTCTAAATCGCTTGTTCATTTATTTTTAAAGCCATTTTCACAGGGCATGCACAGCATTTAACACGCCATTGCCAACTAATGTCTTAATAGATCATATCTTCATTTATATTCGAAACGATGCACATTAAAAACATTAAAAAGACACGAAAGGCCTTTTTTTTTTTTACCAAGTCTTTGCCGTTGCTAAAAACATTACATCACAGTAAGTGCACAGCGGTCGGCTGACAGCAGCAGGTTTTGTTCATAGGCGATCATGCCAGATCCCTTAAACAGATCACTTGGACCCTGCAATTAGCACACATATAGCCGGTTATAGAGTAAGGAGGAGCCCTTAATAACAAGCTGTAATTATAAATTCTGAAGGTTTAACAAAGTGAGCGCTTTGATTTTATGTAATTGTTACCAGATGCAGCTGCAGTATCTTGCTCCTTCATTCCTGGGGAAGAGATGGGGGGGGGGCTGAACACACAGCTTAATCCCATTAAGGGATTGAGTTTTGTGTTGTTGCTTCATAGAGTATATTTTACTTATGCCCGTAAAAACAGGTTTTTACTGTGTGGATTTGTTTTGGTTCTGCGATATCGATCTTACATTTTAAGATCGTCACTGGTATGCAAATCCTCCACAAATATACATAATTAAATAAAATATGAGAAACCAGAAATGTATTGAAACTGTGCAATATTTTACATATAATTTATTATACAACAGATACCATGTATCACATATTTGGCTTGTCTTCTTTCTGTGCTCAGTAACCAATGGCACCAGCCACTCTCCCACGGCTTTGAACGGAGCTCCCTCTCCGCCCAATGGCTTCAGCAATGGGCCTTCCTCATCCTCTTCCTCATCATTGGCCAATCAGCAGCTCCCGCCGGCCTGCGGCGCCCGGCAGCTCAGTAAGCTTAAGCGCTTCCTCACGACGTTGCAGCAGTTTGGGAACGACATCTCCCCGGAGATTGGAGAGAGAGTACGCACGCTGGTGCTGGGCCTTGTGGTGAGTTAAACACAAATCTATGGACTAAGAGTGGACACGCACATCAAAATCAATGGTTAGGGTTAGGGTTCAACTCTTGCATGCAAGAGTTGAAGAAGCAGAATTAAATGAAATGTAATATGTGTGTGTGTGTGTGTGTGTGTGGCAATTAGTTTAGAATATTGATGGAAATAAATTTTTCTGTTAAAATTGGCAATTGTATATGTGCCATTATTTTGTACAATAAAAAGCTACTGGGATTCCTGAAAAAGGGAATAGCTTTTTCCTCTATTCACACATCGACAGTACAGTTTAAGTCAAATAAGGTCAAGATTTTGAGCAATCCGCGTTATTATGTTTTATTGATTGAACAGCTGGATGAATCTTCTGTGCATGGTTTCAAGTCTTTGACCTGCCCACTTTTCTCAAATTACAAAGCTCTTATGAGGACTGAATTTAACAGGTTCCACCCCATACTGAAACACCAAATTGGTCCGGTTTCATGATTTTTGATTACCAAGTGGATATTCATTTCATCTGGTCTGTATGATATCCAGCAAAGAAACCACATATGCATTCCAGCTGTGTTCAATGATGCACTAATTCCAATGGCAAAAGGAATAATTGCGCAATAATGTATTACAAAAAAACATTGAATTATTTTTATTACAAACAGTTATGAATAAACACAAATTTGTATTTTGTGCTGAACCCTTTTGCCAACACATTTTTATTCTTTTCTTAGCCTTTATGCACAAGGCTTCAGAGTGTCTCTTTGGCTTCCTTATTTTTCTTTAATTCTCTCCACGCTCCACTTTATTGAAAAGAGTGACACACTTAATTAGCAGTCGGAATGCTAAAGGAAAGCTCTGGAGGATTGCTGGCTGTCAAAACAGAACTGCGCAATCTGGGGGAACAGATGTAGGACTAATGTAACAAAATTCAGGTCTGGGAAAATGAGGAAGAGGCTGTGAATTTTATTTATTTATTTACTCACTTACTTATTTATTTCTTAAACTGGCATTTTTGAAATAGAAAACAGTGTCACCGTGCTGCCTGTCTGTTTAAATAAGATAAACTGGCAAGGGGGCAGATAAAAAAAGAGGTCTTTTTAGAAACGAAATGATGTGAAAACCAATTGAACCGCGAGCCGGCTGGGGCAGATATATGCCAGCTCCACTGGGGTAGGTGCCTTGTTTGCTCGGTATCATTAATAAACGGATCAAACACAATCGGCTCAACCCCCCCTTCCACACCCCCCCCACCCCAGACAGATTACCACATCATACATGCAAAGCTATTTAAACCATCTTATATCTCCCAGGAAAAAGAAAAAAAAACATGATTCCATGGTTAAACATTTGCTCTGTTACTGTTACCTGCACACGGATACAGGACCAGCATCTCGTTTAAGTATTTC
This sequence comes from Synaphobranchus kaupii, assembly GCA_029718625.1. NCBI lineage: Eukaryota > Metazoa > Chordata > Actinopteri > Anguilliformes > Synaphobranchidae > Synaphobranchus > Synaphobranchus kaupii. The sequence continues at coordinate 8,475,136 of CM056396.1, read as the reverse complement.
AGACCCTGTGTTGTGCATTCAGGGGGGCAGCGTCTGCACATGTGTCATAGGGAGCCAAAAAGCTACCCTCAGTGCGCAGCTTGCTTTGCTGTAGTCCGCCATGTGCTCCCCATTAAGTTTCTACATCTTAAAACCATTCAGTCTATAGCAGGATATAGTTTTTTTGCCACCAATAAGAATATAATAATGTAACGTGTTCCATATGTGCTCATATGCCCCCCCCCCCCCCCCTCTCTTTCCCTCTCTCTCTCTCTCCATCTCTCTCTCTATCTCTCTCTCACACAGAACTCCACCCTGACCATAGAGGAATTTCATTCCAAACTACAAGAAGCTACAAACTTCCCACTGCGACCTTTTGTCATCCCATTTCTAAAGGTATTGCACAACCCACTGATCTGGAAACCATTTGAATGGTTCTGAAGCTAAATGTGCATATTTCTATTACCGTTCTTTTTTTTTAAAAGAGTGAATGGAAGAAAGAAGAAAGGCATAAATTGACTTGTTCCATATGAGCCCAGAAGCTTCCTGTCTGAGGGGATTTTTTTTTTTTTGCATTTTACCATAATATTTTAGCTTGAAAGATATGAATGAAACTTACCGAAGCCATGCAATAGGCATAGAGTTATTGTGTCTGAAGTACGTCGTTCCTTCTTATTTAGGATTAAGTGGGTCTTTCGTTTGCCTCCAGGTAATTGTTTGCACATTAGTAGCAATATATCATACTAAAGTTTTTATGTTATCATACTTGAGTCATGCTTAGAAAATCAGTCAGTATATTAACAGCAATAAGAAACAACAGGTCAAAGACAATCATAATAGCAAATAACTGGTTGTGTTAGAGAACTGTGAGAGAATAATAGATATCATGTATCTACAATACATATACTGTAGAGTATTTACGGGTCAACTGGGCTTTTATGTAGCTGGTTATGAAACCTCTGATGCCGCGAGGGACCATGGCAGACTTAAACCCTGTCGCGATGAGGTCAGTTGTGTCCCATCTCTGTGGTTTCCCAGTCATAGCCGGCTAATGGCATAGCATAGGCTCAAACCATTTCAATGCATTTCTGGCTTGAATGTTACAAAGGTGCCACGAGACAGTCCACGAGGCAGTATTCACATGGACTGGATTAAATTACATGGATTCACTGGAAAGTGCAACGTCACAGTATGGCGCTTACTGTGGACTGTGTCAGAATGATCGGCTGATCAAGATACCCTGCAATGCTTGGTATATAGAGCCAAACATTCACGGTTTTTCATAGTCTAGCCCAAGGGATATGTCAGCTTTTCTGCTGAAACTGTTCCATGATTGATATTTTTCTCTCTTTCTGCACTGAAATATAAACTCTCTAAGTATGGCTCACCTGTGCCCAGTTAATGTCCAGAAACATGATGAATTGAACCCCAAAACGTCTTGCCCCTGTACATGCACTGAGTCATTCTCTTGCATTTTATCATCTCAGTAGAAACTCCAGGACGACTTCGCACTGCACAAATGTATTCCATTAGGGGTCACAGCAGCTGACGGATCAAGGGAAGCATACAAGGACACTGCCAGAACTCTCTCACTACTGTCCTCCATATGGCTACTTTATCATTGAGTCAGAATGGTTGGAGTCAAAAGATGCAACTTTTTTTTTTCCCTTTCTAATTTTAGTGCTTTTCCTCAAAGGAGCTTTTAATGACAAATACCATATGGCGGTGGGACTGTGGGTTTTTATAAGTGCATTCAAACGCAGCTGCAACAATATGCATTAGAGTCTTATTTTCATTAGGCTAATGTCACCTACCGACCCTCTCTTCCATTTTGTGTTTATGGAGAAACATTTACTGGAAGGATATTACACACTGTTCTAATGATCTAATCCGGGACCAAAACAAGAGCCAACAGGACAGCTTCGGGTTACCTTGCCTTTCAAAAGCCTGCTTTTATGGGGCCAGTAACATAAACCAGTTATCAAGCTTGTTATACATGTATGGTTATGGAAATCTCAGTGAGATGCCTCACTGAACGAAACAAGTGCATAACTACGTGCCTAAGTATTAAAGACCATCTCATCTACAGCTATACATTTGTGCATCACAAATTTTTTTAATTATCTTTGAAATCAATTTTAAGTAAATAACAGACACTTACATTTCGCCCCTCAGGAAAACCATATTCATAATACAGTGGGTACAAACACTCACACCACAGCAACACAATATAATAATATAAAATATAGAAATATAATATAATATAATAATAAGAAATACACAACATGCTGCAAATATCATGCTGCTGTTGTTAAAACAATGCCTAAGATAAAAACCAATTAGGTATTTTACAAAAAATTTGATGATGTTAGTCGAAGCCCACAAGAATGTCTACATTAGACTATAATATCATATGCAAAATTGTATAAAATATGTTAACAAATGGGAATCTAATGAGAATGTGAGGATACTGTAAGACGGGTAAAGGCCATCATGCAATTTTGAAAAACAGAGATTATAATGTAGACTTATCAACAGTCCATAATGTGACATTGCCTTCTCACATTATGAGCCCAAGAATGCTTTACTTCATCTGGCCAATGTTGGGAATCTCTCTACCTCTGCAGTAACAAGAGATGGCAATCAGGAGTTATATGTGGGGGGAAGGGCTTGCTTTGGTTTGCATGTTCGCTGTTTTCGGTGTTGTCTTGATATTTCTTGTTTTGTTTTTTGTTTGTTTCTTTGCTCTGTATATTCCAGGCCAGTCTGACAGTATGAAGTGTGAGCAATTAAAATGACCTTCAGTAAATTAAAGATCGAGGGTCAGTGAGGTTAAAGCAATCCAGGTTTGCTGTAATTGGCATCATAAACTATTAACGGATCATTAACTTAAACAGCTATTGGCACAGTCGGTGATTGGCGCCTGTGATTTCTCATATACCCATTTTTTTACATTTTACTCTATTTTCAAACAGGGGCTATGTAAAGTGGAAAATTCTCCCATTTGAGATTTTTCTTTAAAAAATAGAGCAAAATATCAGTCTTCTTTGTACTCGTCCATGGAATTATTCTACACAAGTATTTTATTTTTCTAAATAAGAAATGTTGACTTACAGCAGCCATTAATGTTCACAAGAAGCCGGAAACACAAATAACAGTGCCTGTAATACTTGTCTGGTTATTTCTGTCGTGTTCTTAAACTGTGCAAGGTAATGAATTGATGAGAGTGCTCTTGGTTTGTTTTTGTAGATCGAAGTTGGCTGAATGTTTATTGAAAAACCTTCAGAACTATGTGGCATTCAAAGTACAATAAGCGTTAGATTGCTTGTATTATTGAAGACCTACACCAGTGAAGCAACAAAGGTAGAGAGCTTTGTCTGAGTATAGTGAAAGGGCCTAGAGAGAAAGCTCTTATTGAAGTTTCTCAGAAGACTCTCAGAATCTGGGCAGCTACAGTGGCCCCCAATGTCATTATGATTCAGTAATGGCCTCTATGTCTCTGGATGAAATAATGAAAACCTGTCATCTGCTGTAAAATGGTCCTTGGAATGGCTTTGAAGTTGTGTACTTCTGGTCTTCTCTTTCGCAGTGTTTACAAACGGTTACCTCTTTGCTGTCAGGGACAAAACAATATGCCGTTCAATTCTAAACCACCTACTTTGATGGTGCTTCCTGCATTTAGGATGGTTTACATCCACTTTTCAGTCACAAGGAAGCCCAAGAGTGCTTTAGAACTTGATGGGTCAGAGAATACAAAGAGCTACACCAGGGGAGTGTACTACGAAGGAAGCTTAACATACCCAGGGTTTCTTTGCTGGCTTGACAAAGCCTAACAACCACAATTGTGCTTAACCAGTATCACTAAGGTGGTTATCAACTTGCTAAGTGAACACAGGCTTTGTTAATCAAGCTCTACTCAAGCATGTTCCCATAAAAGGGACAGAGTGTCTGCAACAATGAGCCCATAGCGGTATAGCATGGATGGTACTTTAGCAGCGTATTTCTCTCCGGAAGATAAAAGACTAATACGGAGGATATAATGGACAGATACAACGAACATGAAACAATCGTAATGGCAAAAAGCAACACCGTTACCACCAACAAAGACAGTGAGGAGCATTGGCAAAAGATTTCTAATTGCATAAATTCGTTAGTTAATTCCTTATTTACCTTACCACTCATAACAAATAAATCTATCTACACTCTCGGTAAATGACCTACAGTTTATTTCTAATGTGACAACTGCACATTATAGAGCTCCTAAACTTTTAACTTGATACAGAATATGTAAAATATTGCCTGAAGCAATCACACCAAAGTTTATTCATAAACTCAAAAATTATGGGACTCAGGCCTACTGTCCCATAATTAAAGGATAAGCGGATATCGACACCTAGGGTTCAAGAAGCTTGCATTTACAATATGTACTGTATTGCCTCCTTTGAGAATCTGTGTATTTTGTATAGCATATCCTCAGAGAAAGCCAGTGGATATGCTTTGTGATACGGAAAACCATGCTCGCTAACCCCATAATCTCGCTTTGTAGTACACCCCCCAGGACCCTAAAGATGAGAAGAAAACGTTGCTTTAAATTTGCGTTGAAATGGGTACAATGTAAGATCAGCTTGGTTCTGGCTTAGCAAACATATGGGAAGCAAAGTGTCACAGTGGAAGACCAGCAGCAATTGAGGACAAAACTGTGTCTCCCCCTACAGGCCAACCTACCATTACTGCAGCGCGAGCTCCTCCACTGCGCGCGGCTGGCCAAGCAGAACCCAGCCCAGTACCTGGCCCAGCACGAACAGCTGCTCCTTGACACCAGTACCACCTCGCCCGTGGACTCTTCCGAACTGCTGCTGGACGTCAACGAAAACGGCAAGAGGAGGACCCCCGACAGGTGCGGCCGAGACCCTTCCCTCCCCGAAATGTGAGAGGCCTCTGATGCTGTCAGCTGTCCTGATAGTAGATGCTGTAGAGTGTAAGAGCGGTCACAGGCATTGGCCATGAATTTGTATTGTGCCGACCCTCACCGTCACTAGTGTAGTGTTGATCAAACACGCATAAGAGGAAAGAATTTATTCAACTTCATGTGTTTCTGCCATTTTTTCCATTGAATGTATGTGTGAATCTGCCATTTTCTATGATGTGAAATATGGAACCAGGAAAGAGACTGTCAGATATTTTAATTTGATTACTATGCCATTCCGTTGCAGGAAACCTTGTTTTGTAGTTGCAAGCTACAGGCCATATGTGCTATAACGTAACCGATCATTATTATTCCTCGCAATAGCGGCAAGGGAGGGCCATTTTCTCTCTGTCAGCAAGCTCCTCTCCAATGTGAGCCCCGGGATAGGGCTCTTGCAGGTCTTGTGAGTGCACTCATTCCCTTTAGGTGTAAGCCTGGTTTTGTTCTAAATTACTTTTTTTTGCGAACAGTTGGGTCTTTGTGTTCCAGCATGAAATTACACAGGTTCCCCAGCGGCAGCTGCCATATGAACTGTAGATGGTAGCTCCCTTGGAGGACGGACCTGCTTCGGCGCAGAGACGGGGAATCTGCGACGCGCACATCGCGGCCCGTCGCGTGTCTCGCGTCGCGGTCCGCTGAATTTTTGGAGGCGCTCTTTAATGGAGCAGAACCCAGCGTTTCTGGGAGGTTCGCGGGACACATCTGGAGAATGCGGGTGCAGTCCCCAGCCAGCGTGGCAGCGTGGCTGGCTTTCTGATTTGCTGCCGTAATGACATGCTGTTACTCAGTCTACTGGAATCGCAATGAAACGTGCAAGCCAGTAGCGATGATCATAAAACTAAAGTGAGCTTTTTTTTAGCGTAAAATGAATAGGCCTGTTATGAATTGCAGAAAACGAAGATGAATTATTGGTCCCACTATTTCCTAAATGCATAATCCAGAGCATATTGTACTTTTTATTTGTCTATTTTTGCAGAAAAGAAAACGCACTCAAAAAAGATACGCAAACAATTGTCACCTTAGGACTTTGTACCTTGCGTGTGACGCCTTTTTGTAATTCCTGCATATTTGTGAGATCTGAGATGCGTGGAGAGTGAGCCTAGGGAAATCGGTACTAACATATACAGATGAGCCCCTTCTCCAATCCGGCTTGCTAAGCTGGATTTTTCTGCTTAGTTTGGCTTTGCTTTGTTGTAAGGAAAAATTGGAATGCTGGAATCGGAATTGGAAACACTACTCTTCATCATTGAATACAATGCAGGAGTATTCCAGCCTTTCATTATCAAAGGCAGTGATAGGAATATGTAGTAAGTGCTGCATACCGCACATTGCATATTGTGAATGACATTTATCCAATGGGAGGGAAAAGGTTTTGTTTTTTTACAAATTAATTTTTTTCAAACAATATTTTTGCCATTGTGACTGGGTAAATATTTGGTAAAAGCACTGTATCTTCATTAAACTGACCAATGTTGCATGGAAAATGTCTTCTTGGAGGACAGAAATGCTCTTGTTGGGGGAAGGGGAGCAGGGGGTGCATATGGTCTGCTGTGAATGAGGATTTTGAGTCCATAAAAGAGCTCGTTAAGATGTTCAATCTGTTTCCGCCGTGATGTGGGGAGCCATACGTCAGGAAAGCGGGGGTGGGGATGACACCGGGGGGTGGGGTCGTGGGATCTGCAGGTGCCCCGGTGAGTGGCAAGGGCGTGGATGATGTGGAAATGCGCGCACGGTGGAGGCTCTCGCGTCCTCCTCTGTGGACGCTTCGGGTGACTGATCTGTCATTCCGTCCCGTTCCAGGATGCCCCATGGCTGACATTTAAATGTGACAGAAGGAAAATGTAGCTCCTGCTTGCTAAGCACTGCAGTGTGTTATTCTCAGGAGTCTACAATCCATATTTGGTCATGGCGGCTACCTTTATCTTTGTTTGTTGTGATCAAAAACTGGAGAGAATGTTCATACTACGTGGAGCACCTATATGAGCTTGGTTTTACCTGGTATAGTTCTTATCACAATCCCCCAAAAAGCATAATGTTGCTGGTTGGCAAGTAGCTGTTATCAACACAGATATATGGCAGAGCAGGCAGTTTGTTACTGAATTCATTAAACAGATATGAGGGATAATTAAAGGCAGTGCAAATGATGGGTGCCAATACAGAATCACCCGGAATTTCAAACAGAACAGGCTGTTGCCGTGTCTGACCGTGTTTATAAACGTGTCCTTCTCTCCCTCTTCTGGACAGAACCAAAGAGAACGGCTTTGACCGGGAGCCTTTGCACCCAGATCACCCGAGCAAGAGGCCCTGTACGATCAGTCCCGGCCAGCGCTACAGCCCCAGCAATGGGCTCTCCTACCAGCCCAACGGCCTGCCTCACCCCACACCGCCCCCACCTCAGCACTACCGCCTGGATGACATGGCCATCGCACACCACTACAGGGACTCCTATAGGCACCCCAACCCCCGTGACCTCAGGGATCGCACCCGGCCTCTGGGTAAGGAATCCTGGAAGCCCATCCCTGGTCCGCTTTGGTTAGATTAGCTGGGAGTGCACAGCACCTCCTCACATTTTTGTCGCCTCCATTTTGTGTAGGACAAAGCGATGAAAGTTTTTTACATTCCTTTTTTACATTAGACTATGCAGGCCTATGCCCCGTGAACAAGTCAAAGTGTGAAGTCTTCGTACTGACAGCAAACCATTGATACGTTCAAAATGCACAGAGTGGTGGAGCCCTGTTTCTTGCCTCTGATAGCAGTCGCTGAAACGTGGCAGCGGTGCCTGAGGAAATCAAGGCCCTAATGAAGTGAGAAAGGTCCTGAAGTAGATCTTCTCTCCCGCAGGATGAGAGTTGACCCATGACGCGTCCCCTCAGGAAGCTCATAACGGCACATTGCCCATTCCAAAAATACAAAGGAAAGAGATGAATTTAGTCGATGATCTACGTTTATAGGGGGCCTGTCATTCCCCCTCTTACCCTTCCCTATAAGTGACTGGCCTGCAGGCATGCTGGGAAAAGCGAGAGTGTGCGATTGAGCGATGGAATGTGTCGGCATGGGTGAAGGATGAGGGTGGCACAAGACGATGGTGACTCGCCGCGAATGTAACGAGCGGGATGAGCGAAAGCACGGGCGCACTCTGCCCCCTCTCCCACCCCGTCCGTCCTCCGCCTCCCAAAGCAGACTCCGTTGTAATTCCTGCCTTGGTCCCCGCAGGGATGCACGGCACGCGACAGGAGGAAGTGATCGATCACAGGCTCACTGACAGGGAATGGGCTGAGGAGTGGAAGCACCTTGACCATGTAAGAAAAGTAATAACATTTTTTATTACTAAGACTGTTCAAGTGTATGTCTCTGTGCCGTGTGTGTCAGAAATACAAAGGTATCCCCATGCATTTGTGCACACTGGGTAAGGACAAGCAGGGACGTTATTGTTTAGCGGTATATTTTGATAGGGATCTATAGCAAGCAAAGCATTGAAGCCTGAAGGATTTTAATTAACTGGAACTCATTTAAGACTAGTATTTAAAATCCCAACCTCCATACACACACAGACACAAACACACACACACACACACACACACACACACACACATGTATATGTACATTCATTTTGTGCAGAATTTTGAACTTGGCTTTTGAGATTCATATCTTATCAAGTTTTCTGTTTTTTTTTTTTTTGTTGAGAAATCAGCTTGCTCTTCAGTGTCCATGCTGCATACCGAATAGCAGATTTACAGTTTATTTTTAACACAAAGAAATTGCTTATGCATGAAAATCTCTGAAAACAGATTTTTATCTTCTACGTAAACATACCCGGAAAAAAAACAATTCGAGAAGCATTAGAGATGTACCCAGCGTGCAAAATATTAGGAGATGCTGTGTAAGCTTGGCAGGATTGGATTTAAATTGGAAAACAATGTTAAAATTTACAAATCAAACAAATTTGCATCCAACCCATACCTCATAGGAAAAAACCTATGCATTTTCAGCTAAGATTATGTTTAAGATTCATTTAGAAACATTGGTAAAATAATTTATTTTCAACCAATATGTCTAAAAGATCATGTGTACATCATGTCTGACATGCTAATTAGATACATAGTTTACACTGTGCTGTATTCAAACAGTGGAAGAGCAACATTTCAATGTAATTTTTTCTAACTAGAACCAAACATTCTGAATGACTTTCAGTAAATCAGCACTCCATCAGTATTACTGTGGCATGCAACACCAAAGAGATATGGCATAGTAATCATCATTTGTATTAGCCCCATCATTTACTAAAATTGGAATTAAAATAGCTAAGAGTAGTTAATAAAGGTGATTAAAAAACTTATATAATCTTATAATCTTATTCTGCCAAGTTGAGTCTATGACTATGTGTTTGTTTGTGCTCCAGTCTGTGTGTATCTGTTAAGCGTTGTTTTATCTATATTCAGTGATTGGTTGTGCCTTTAAGATAAAAAATAAATACATTTTATAATCAGATCCACAGTCTTGACCATTGGTACATTGGAGGTCAACTCTGTTTATGTGATTTTCATTCACTCCTGATCTGCCTTAAGCCAAAAGACTTGTGCCCAGCTAGCTGAGCATTTGCCCGTTAGCTTGTGTACTCAGCCTGTTTTGCCCTCCAGCTAGCTAAGCATTTGCCTGTTAGCCTGTGTACTCAGCCTGTTTCGCCCTCCAGCTAGCTGAGCATTTGCCCATTAGCCTCAGCCTGTTTCGCCCTGCAGCTAGCTGAGCATTTGCCCGTTAGCCTGTGTACTCAGCCTGTTTCGCCCTGCAGCTAGCTGAGCATTTGCCCGTTAGCCTGTGTACTCAGCCTGTTTCGCCCTGCAGCTAGCTGAGCATCTGCCCGTTAGCCTGTGTACTCAGCCTATTTCGCCCTGCAGCTGCTGAACTGCATCATGGACATGGTGGAGAAGACCCGGCGCTCCCTCACCGTTCTCCGCCGTTGCCAGGAGGCTGACCGAGAGGAGCTCAACTACTGGATCCGTCGATACAGCGACGCCGAGGATCTAAAGAAAGGCAGCAGTAGCAGCCAGTCTAGACAGCAGAGTCCAGCCAGCCAGGAGGCCTCCACTCCAGGTACTACTCTGGGCCTGGGTCTTTAATATCAGAACTTGGTCCGGGTTTTTGTCGCTCCACAAATACCAAAAGTAATCACACTGAATTGAAACGGACCTTTACATTTCATTTACATTCTGAGTATTACTGGAGCTTTATCACCAATTTTCAGATATTATGCTTAATATGTTGAAACATGGATAATAATTTATAATAATTTCCTGATGCATTTGCAAATTTATATTACTTGTGATCTTTAGTATAAACAATAGGATTGTTAAAAATATTTCCCTTCCTTCTTTTAGAAATACACAGGGAGCTGCTCCACAGACCAGTATCAGGATATGTGCCTGAAGAGATCTGGAAAAAAGCTGGTGAGGACAGCATGCACGTGTGTACCTCTGTGTGCAAGGGTGTATGTCAAATGGAATCAAAATTGTCATTCTGTCTCAGACGTTTTATCCAGAGTGGCCTTTGGAAGTAGGGAAAATCAAAGCGAAATTATTCAAACAGACCCTTTTTCTGGCTTTGAATGAGAAAGCCTTTTAAACTTCAGTCAGTCACCTCAGCGTCTGTGTTACTGCAGAGGGAATGGAACAGCCATGCAGCACTTCAACATATGTAGTAGCCAACCAATGAAATTTCACTGCAAGCTGTGCACTGCATCCAAATATGATGTTAGATCATAAAGTTATTCTATGATTTTTATTGTGATGAGGCAGCCTATGTATGTATTCACTTAAAAAGCTAATGGTTAAGCTATCATTGCTAGTATTGCTTTTTAACTTAAGAAACACTACTTTTTCAGAGTAGTATACCCGTAAATTGAAACATATTTTTCATAAACTATTTCCTTTTGCTATGAATTGTATTTCACAAACTATTTCCCTTCACCAACAAATATTTCTTCAGGAACAATTCCAGTAAGCTTAATACATCAGATGTAGATTGCACATGTACAGAGCCTCAGAGCTTTAAAAGATTTCAAGCAAAAATACGTTCTTCATTGTAGAATATCACACATTACATGCAGTGGTGGAGTACCTACTGTACTGTTTCTTTGTATTGCTTGGAGGTACGTCAGAGTTTCTCTACTATAATAGGTCCCAGTCTAGTTTTAATAAATGATACTTAAGCCTCTGAAAAACAATGAATTATATTGACACCTTTTCCACAGACTCTTTTACCCATCTTCTCTATATTCCATTGGGGACTCAACTTATGAGCACGGTGCCAGGGAAGATAGAATATTATTCAATGTAAATTTAGGAAATGCTTCAAATAGGCTCTTTCTTTTTTATGTTTCCCAGAGAGGTTTGCAGAAAATTCAGGAGCTATGGCTTTTCGCATTGTTTTTTTTTTCCTTGCAAAGGCAAAATGTTTACAGTTGGTAATAAATATTCAGGTGCCTTGCACAATGTCCTACCAGCTCTCATTTACTGATCTGCATGTGCCTTTGGGACCACAATAGAAATGCATAATTTAAATATAAATTGCCTGATTTACATATACAATTAGTCAAGCTGCAGCCTTGATCAGAGTGCAGAAATATTGTCCTGTTGCCATTTTGATGGAATTTTAATTGACCTTGAATATTCAGAGTAAAATTTATTCCAAATCTATATGACGTTCATATGAAATTCATTGATTATGTAAAATTATAAATTTTTTATACCAAACTAGGAATAAATTATGCTTAAACATGTCCGTATCATATAGTTACAAAATGAAGGTAAAATTGAATAGTAACAAAAAAAAAAGTTTTGATTTTCATTTGTACTTAAAAAACAAAGGTCAGCAGTGGGCCCAATTAATTTTATAATTAGAAATGTATGTTTGTAATTAAACTGAAAATGTATAGAGGACACTTTTATTTATCTTTACACCAGTGAAATCATTGCAGTTGTTTTAAAGGGTCTTAATGAGTGGTACATGTATTAGCTAAAGTTGATTTAGAATGAAGGAAGTTATGATGGTAGCTAAACAGATACTCATTGGTGAAGCATAAGAGCTGTTCATAATGTGCGTGGTACTGGCTCAATGTTGTACATGATAGCCCAGCAATGATAGCCGGTGTGTTTTGAATGGTTTGTGTGAGCTGGTCCTTGAGGGAAGTGCCATGTCTTTCAGAAGAGGCCGTGAACGAGGTGAAGAGGCAGGCTATGTCGGAGCTGCAGAAGGCCGTGTCGGAGGCAGAGCGCAAGGCCCACGACATGATCAGCACAGAGCGGGCCAAGATGGAGCGCACGGTGGCCGAGGCCAAGCGGCAAGCGGCCGAGGACGCTCTGTCGGTCATTAATCAGCAGGAGGACTCCAGCGAGGTGAGATACTGTCCCAGAGGCCAGCCACCCTTCACAAGGCAATCATAGAACAACTCGATAGGGTAGGACAGTGACAACACCAGTGGGTGAACTCACATTTTTTTAATAGTCCTTGAAATCAAATTGATCTTTTTAAATTTTTTTTGTTATTTTTATTAGACAGTGTTTCTTCAATGCTAATCCTATCAGCCAGTGAAGATCGCAGTGTGAGCCACAGGGATGCAAGTGAGAGTACAAATTGAATGTCTGTGAGCTCTGTTTTTTAACAGTTAAAATCTGTCTTTGTCCCACGTGGACAGGACTTCTTGAATGGCACATTTATCAAAGATAATAATAAAATATTAACATTATTGTCAGAAATAAATATATAGAAATGCCATTTTCATGCTGTGAATGAAAGGTCTATACCCCTTTTTCAAGTAATTAAATTTCAACTGATACTATAATCATCTATCTTTTTAAATGGATGGCGTACAATACTGAATCACAGAAATACAAAGAAATCTGTCTTTGAAAGCCCATCTCTGTATTTTAATGTTAAATTTGTTCCTTACATTAGAGCTAATTAATGTGAGTTTTGTGTAGTCACGCAACAAGGGATCAGCGTCAACACTTCAAGCATAGCTACCAAACTGCAATTTAGTTGTTTTTCCTTCCTAGACTGGATCTTACTTAGTAAAGGTGGTACCAATTTTGAAATGGGAAAAGTGGAAGAGGGAGTGGAGTACCCAAATTAGCAGCAGGGAAGTTGAGAAATTAGAATTATTCTCACAGCTGAGTTTAATTGAATGGGCCGTGTTTATTTGACTGTCTCCCTGGAGTATAGGTTCAGTAGCTGTTTATAACTGCTGCTTCCTGTTCTGGTAAAGATTCAAGGGTCTGTCATTTTTGATTGTGCTTCTGCCTGTAAGGCACATATTTGAAGAAAAGTTATGTACATCCTGGGAAATACTTTATATTGATTTGTTTTTTGTTTTGTGCCGGGTATTCTGTTATAACCTTAACCAGTAAAATCCTGTGAAACAGTACAAATTGTACAAATTTACAATTGTGTATTTTTTTCTTTTCAACTGGTATTTGTTAACCCTCATATTATGTGCTGGGTGTACCAACATTGTATACAAAGGTGTTGTGTTTTTTAGTTTTTATCTCAGATTTTTTTTGTAGGTGATTCTGGTGGCACTTCCCCATACAGGTTTTAAATTTCACAAACTTTCACTTACCTCAGGCTCTAAAAGGAGATGTTTCATACATATAAAACATCAGATGTTTGATTTGTTATATGTAGGCATAATGGACTAGTCAATTAAAAACTATTGTGACACAAAAAAGGTGACACAATAGTTTTGTGTCATTTTAAACTTTTAGGGTTAATTTGACCCCAAACGGAAAAGGCATCATAAAATGTCAACATAATATGAGGGTTAAAACAACCACATTTCCAGTGCCAAAATGGCGGTCATTTGAAAAACTTACAGGACAATGTTAATGAAACCCTTACCAGTCGAGAGGGCAACATTTGACTGGAATGAACTCTGATTGATTCATTCACTTTTGGTGTAAGTATCCATTTGTTGCTGTGTCGTATGAAAAATGAGGCCTGCAGTTTAAGCATGTTGATTTGAGCTATTGTCCTTTCCATTTGAAGTACAGGCTTAATTCCATCTCTCTGCTGCCCCCTCCATAGAGCTGTTGGAACTGCGGCCGCAAGGCAAGCGAGACGTGTAGCGGCTGCAACACGGCGCGCTACTGTGGCTCTTTCTGCCAACACAAGGACTGGGAGAAGCACCACCACGTGTGTGGACAGACTCTGCAGGCGCAGCAGCAGCAGCAGGGCGAGACGCCCGCCGCGGTCAGCTCCTCCGCCACGCCCAGCAGCGGAGCGGGCAGCCCCGTGGACACCCCACCCGCCGCAACACCACGCTCCACAACCCCGGGCACGCCCTCCACCATGGAAGCCACACCGCGCTAAAATGGCTCAAGCTCATCCCCGTAAAACTCTTTCACTTCCCTCATCAGCTCAAAGATTTAAAAATTTAAGATGCTACAAAGAGAGAGGACTGGTCTTGGAGTAATGTTTATACACAGAAAGGCCAATAACGGGTCATATTGACTTGCCATGATTTAGAACACAAAGATATTCTTTGTTTTTATTATTAATGTCATTGTTGTCGCTATTAATATTATTATCATTGTTGTTGCTATTTTACCTTCCTGTAAATACGGAGCGGAACGTGAAGAGGCAGAAGAGAATTGCAGATGAGTACATTTGACCTCCCCTCTGTTCTTTTTCCAGTAGCTGGGATCTGAAACTAGTTGACCTCATTAAAAGATGCTTTACCAAACAGCAAACCAAGGGATTACTAATTGCTGTTGAAAGCAAAAACAGATAATGTTCCATGTGATGAAGAGACACGTTTGTTTTGAACAATATGTGAGGGTTGGAGGGAGGGGGCAGGAAAAAAAACAGCAACCCCCCCCCCCCCCCCCCAAAAAGCATGAGTGCTGGATGGAGGACTGCAGATTTTTTACCGGGAAGATGAATGCCATACTTGGCTTACTGACTGAACTCTGAAGACCCCTCAAAGAAACCTGCAGATGTGCACCAGATTGCAATGAAACCCAGATGTTCATCCGTCCCCCCTCCCCCAACTTCTGAAAGAAGTGTAATAATATCCAGGTCAATGGATCATGGGGGGAGTGAGCCTTCATGGCAAAAGGGATAAAGATTTGGAGGAATACAGCACTGGGTTTGGGGAAAAATAGACTACACTTATTTATATTTAAATATCAGCCCTTTCAGTTCCACAGCGGGATGCAAAGTCATCCAGCCTCAGCAAGGTGAAACAAAGCTTCACTTCTAACGTTCTCTGTGCGCAGAAGGACGGGATGAAAAGCTCAGATGTGGGTGAAAGGTTAAGGCCCACCTCTTGGATACAGTTGAGCCCTTTGATGTCCTATGTGCCCTCAGCCCCTGCTTTTTTCTCTCTCTCCTTTTTTTGTTTTCTAAATATTTCTCATGGTGTAAAAAAAAACAAAAAAAAAAAAAAAACACTTGTCCTGTGCAGTTCCCAATGGTGATTTATTGTATATGTGTTGGACAATTGTGAAGATGCATAGTAGTTTAACCATGCCCACAACTTTAGTCTCTTTGTTCCTTGTTGGTGCAAAAAGAAAATTGACCATTTCTGAGCTGCTTTTATATTTGTATGTATTAGTGATAGTTCTCTAGTAGTTCTATAAGAAGGATTTTTTTTGTTGTCCTCAAGAAAACTCTCAGAGCTGCTATTTCAGTCTATTCAGATCTTTTCTGAGAACTAGCATGCTTCATGGAATGCTAACATAAATGTTTTGTACGAGGGATGTACACAAATGTATTTGCACTGTCACAAAGACTCTAGGCATGCATCTTTTGGCGAACTCTTTTGGTATAGGTCCATTCCACACTGATTTATTCTGTAGTTGTAGTGTAATTTTCTTTCTGTTATATGGAAATATTGTAACAAAACCCACAATTGTTGGTGATGTTTTTGAGCAAAATAGGATATCATAACTTTTTTTAAAGGGCCATGCATGCACATCACTGATCGTTTGTTAAGTATTGTTGTTTTTACAAAAAAAAAAAAAAAAAAAAACGCAAAAAAAAATTTCAACTAACGTTCCAAATGCAGAGGTGTAGATTGACAGCTTTAACACTGCTGAATGCCAGGTTACACAGTATTACAAGAACTAAAACACGGAAGTCAGCCAAAGACAGACATGAAGGACCAAAATCTGATTTTATTCTGAAGTCAAAAGAGATACACGCAAATGCATGATTATTTATTTTTGTTTGAACCAAGCTATCAGGTGAAACCAGTTTCAGCAATGTTTTAATAAAAAAAAAATAAAAAAAACTTTAACCCTTTCCTGTCCAGAACCAAGATCAGCACTGCTCAAAAAGACTGGGGGAAACAATTATGAAGTGGACATGTGACATTTCAGACAGATAGATTCTTCCCTCACACGCCATCAGATGTGTTTTGAAATAAAATGAGCAATAAAATCCGAGGTAGCACGAACCGTGATGAGGATAACTCTCTTAAAAATGCTTTATTTAAAAAAGTTTCAGATTTTTGCATGTTAGGTATCATTTTTGGGGCATTTGTTAATTATAGTATCTAATTCCAATAACAGACTAATAGAATTCTGAGACATTCAAAGCAGTGTATTCATTGTCTGAACATTTTTTTTTCAGAATGCCAATAAATGCAAGTACAATTTATTTTGTTTAGCAAGAACAGAACAAAAGTGGAGAGTACAGCCTAAAAAATGTTATCGATTTATGGGAAAGAAGAGGGAAATTGACAAGCACTTATTCAGATGCACACAGTCATCTTTCCTCCAAGAAACCATGGTGCTAATAGACGTGTATTTGACCTTTGACCTCACTGAGGTGGCCTGGTGGTGGGTACAGGCAGTCTGATTGGTGGGATTCTCCTGTGTTCCCGCCTTGTAAGCCTATGTTCTAGACTCTAAAGGGTTAAATAATCCAAAAAGGTGTCTGACACCCAGTTAACATTTCCTCAGAAGCTGTGATTTTACATGAAACAGCAAAGCTGTTTTAACACTAGTGTATTGTATTTGAAAAATAAAAGGATTAGTGTGTCATGTTGTTGCGTTTCAGGGCAACCTGGGTAAAAAAAAAAAAGAGGTGAATAAATAAAAGTTGAAAACTCTTGAAGCTCTATCCTCCTCTCCTTTCCTCTACTCCTGTTTTGCTACAACCTCCTCAGTGGCAAAAAAGTCTCACTCTACCTCTGATAGCATGTTAATAGCGCCAGTTGCTGAACAGATACTGGTCTAGTCAAACCAAATGGGCACAAGAGAACAGGAAAAAAACCAAAACTAAGCTTAAACAGCTGCAAAAACCATATCACTACTTGGTAACAATGCAGACCTCATAAACCTAATGAAGAAAAGTAAGAAAAAAGAAAAAAAACAACTTTTTTTGTTCCTTTATGCTTGTCACATATACAGATCACCTGAAGTATAATTGTATGTATAGCAAATTAAAGGTTGTGACTTAAAAAGATGTTAACTCCATTTGATATAGTCAAAACGGATCGCTGATGGGAAAATATGGCGTCCTCATTTTCTCCCTACCCCCCTCCCTCTCTCTCTCTCACACACTCTCTCTCTCTTTCACTTTCATGCTCTTTTCTCTCGCTTTTCTCTCTCATTAGACATGCTACAGTAGGCCGCCTGTTGTTTAGGTTCACATCACGGGGATTAATTTTTAAAAAGAAATTAATAACAAGTAAAAAGTGTTTCGAAAAATGAAGGCTGATTAATAGACGCATGCCTGTTTTGACGATGTATCAAGGGGGAAAGGAACTGTAATCTCCAGTTTGTAAAATAGATGAATAATGATTGAAAAAAAGAAAATGTGGAGATGGTGGAAAGGCAGACTGAAATGGTTTTAGGGAGCAGGGCAGGGGTGGGGGGAGGGGCGGTTCTGAAAGTTTTATTGTGAAAAAATAAACAATTGAAGTTGTTGTGCAATACTTAATTCAGACATTTACCACAAGTTAATGGTAGACTAACACTGGGGTTGGTCCTTCATCTTGCATTGTTGGCATACTCTTGAGCTTTTAAGTCTACTATGTCGGGACTGTGGTTTCTTGTAATTCTTTGTTTTTTTGTTTTGATTTATTTTTTTGCTTTTCTTTAGTTGGACTGTAACGTATGGTCTGTCAACCTGTGAACCTTTTGAAGTATGATTCCGGTATTGTTGTACTCCTTACTGTGTAATAAATATTTTAAAACCTGTACCCAATTAATTGTTTGTCCTTGCTTCTAACCACGGAAGTCTAATTAAGGGTTTAGTAAAACTTTAATCAGCAGTCGCTTCATGTAATATCTGGCATCTCCGCTGATTTAAATACACGTAGCATTTGAAAACATTTGTTCTCCCTACTGTTGTGGAAGGAACTGTGGAGTTTACCATTCTGTCATGCTGACATGTTTTGTTCTCCCCAGCTGTAACAGTAAAGGTGGTTTTCTGGTTTTACAAGCTCACGTTATTATTGCTGTATACAGCTGACAGCATACAATAACCTCTGCATTTGAATGGATGTCTATGGGAATTGGGGGGTGGGACTAGATTTAGCTGTAAATTACACTGGAATAGTATGGAACACATGGTTAGCTAAATGGCTCTAAGTCATCAAGGGTCTGATATTTCAAACAAGCCTTAAACCATCACTCTGCTGCCAGATATGCAGTAGATATGGATGGATAACTTGAAGGGTTTCTTCTCCTGACTTATCTTTCCATAGTTCAATAGGAAAATTTGTCAGGAGAAACAACCCTTAAAGTGATCCATCCATCCATATCTACTGCATATCTGGTAGCAAAGTGATGGTTTGAGGCTTGTTTGAAACATCAGACCCTTGATGACTTAGAGCCATTTAGCCAACCATGGGTTCCATACTGTTCCAGTGTAATTTACAGCTAAATCTAGTCCCACCCCCCAATTCCCATAGAGATCCATTCAAATGCAGAGAAGTTATAGTATCACTTGTAAGAGTACCAGAAAATAAGATATCAAGAGTCTTTTGATGTTATTGGGTCACAGACATCAGGAAAGCATGGCATGCAAAGGATATGCGACCAAATATTAAAAATGATTACTGTATTCTACATTATGTTAAACTGTCCAATATTTTTTGATTCCCGAAAATGGGGGGACTGTACTAAAGGTTCTATCATTTCTAAACGGTTCATCCGATATGGATGAAAATGAAATTAAACCTGACAGTCTGCACTTCAACCTGATTGTCACTGTATCCTTTCAAACTCAAAGTGCTAGAGTACCTAACCAAAATAACAAAAAATGCGTCACTGTCCAATGAATTATGGCGCTCACTGTATATTGCATCATGAGTTCCTTACAGGAAAGAAAAGTTAAACTGTCTAGATGGCTAAACCCCTGGCTATGCACATTTATTTGAGTCACCCAAAAAGATCCAATATTTCTTAATGTTTAGCTGTACATTGAATACCCTTTACACAATACATCAGCATATTGTATATTTTGCCTTTCTGTCAGTCATAAATTGAAGATTGTTAAAATTGTAAAAAGTATGAAAAACCGCCATGAGGGCATCACCTTTTAGTTATGATTTTCTTTTAGAAGAAATTCATTGTGCTGAAATCTACTGTAGTCAAAGGGAAGGGGTGAGGATGTGTTAAGCATAGAAGTGCTTTGATCATGCACAGCTCACTATCTTTCCCTCACGCTTCAGTCAGATCAGCCAGATTCACACATTAAAGCCAAAGAGAGCAATCAATATCAATCAGTCAATCAACATCTGATATTAGATCCCAAGAAGGATCTGTGTGTGCGTGCGTGCGTGCGTGCGTGTGTGTGTGTGTGTGTGCGTGCGTGTGCATCTGTGAGTGTGTGTGTGTGTGTGTGTGTGTGTGCGCAGTAAAATGTCCAGTGTTAATGTAACTCTAACAAAGTAGATATCAGTCCAATAGGGACAAGGTGTACTCTGTAAGAGTTGATTTAACACTGCACATTTTTCTGTATGTATGTATGTATGTATGCATTTCTGCATGTGCAGTATTTCTCTTCATTAATCTTCCAAAAATATGGACAGCAGAAAATGACACGGTGTGTTTGCCTATACAACCTCAATGCTGATGTACTCATGGGGTCAGAAATGGTGTAAAACATTCAAAACTTCACAACCACAAGTCACAAGTTTGTGAAAATGGATACGATTCGTTAAATGAACAAAATACTGAGGTCCCTCAAAATGGGAACTCCCCAAGTTCCGATTATGGGTTGATCATTTTCATTTCAAATCATGAACTTATGGCGGCAAGCAGTGATCAGCATTCACTTCCCTGCATATGCACGGCTCGGTCCTTCTTTGAACAGAAACCCAGTAACATCGCCATCTGAGGGTGGAAGAAAAGGGGCTTGGGGTCACAATATGCTTTCGATCAGTTGCAGGTCTATGAAGTAACGTGAGCACCTGATGCAATGGGATCCAGAAGGTTGCATTTTTAGAAGCTGAAGGGTAGATAATGAACCGCGGCATGCGGTGTGCCTTGTCCCTCGCGGGACCTTTCATTTTTGCTATACGCAAAACAGCAGGAGCATCTGTGCTCAGCGGCAAGATCACCCGCAAGAAAAGAAGAGGTGCACTCAGTAATGTTTGTGGTTGTGCACTAATGCCCATCTAAAAAACAAATATGGAAACTCACAGTTAAGTTTACTCATGGGAATCTTTGCTCTGATAATGTGCCCTTCCAGCTCATTGATATCTGATCCAAAATGATGTATTTATTACGTTCTGGTACATTCATGTTTAAATCATTTCAGTTGGTTTTTGTTTTATGTTATCACATAAATATAGAGGGGGCGGCACGGTGGTGCAGTGGTTAGCACTGTGACCTCACAGCAAGAAGGTACCAAGTTCGAATATCGGCCGAGGACCCTTGCATGTTCTCCCCGTGTCTGCGTGGGCCTCCTCCGGGTACTCCGGCTTCCCCCCCACAGTCCAAAGGCATGCAGGTTAGGCTAATTGGAGGCTCTAAATTGCCCATAGGTATGAGTGTGTGAGTGAATGGTGCGTGCGCCCTGCGATGGATTGGCGGCCTGTCCAGGGTGTATTCCTGCCTCTCGCCCAATGCATGCTGGGATAGGCTCCAGCACCCCCCGCGACCCTGACCAGGAATAAGCAGGTTAGATAATGGATGGATGGATGGATTAAAATGCATAAGCACCAAATATAAACTGGAAGTCATAAACAAGATTTTTAACCACCCAAATTCATGACATCCACAGAATATAATATATTTTCATCTGTAGGCGATTTATAAGACTGAGATGACTTATCTAAAAGGATGTACATGACCGTGTTATTGGTTTATATCTTTTCTGTGTTCATATGCATTATGGCATGTATAGCTATAACATTTTTTCAAAGGTAAGTCTAAGATTAACAGCAAACTGCTATTTGAAGAAAGGCGTTCCTACTCTAACTTGAAGTGAGCCAAATAGCTTTTATAATCACAATAATATAAATAATTATTCATAGCAGCCAGTATGTTCTTGTGAATTGTCCAATATACGAATAATTAAAAATAAATGCTTAATAAAATACCCACATATTTTGAGCCTGAGAAATTTGCAGAAACAGGCACCTGTTCTTGCATGCTGTTTGGCTTCAGCCTAGCTTGATTAAGCCAGTCGTGCTCCAAGCAGCCTTCCAGCAATTTCAGCTCTGAACCAGGAACAAGCAGGTGCGGATTACGGACATCATTCTAGCCACAGTATGTTCAGTGGCTTTCCATCTTTTCAACTGTTCAGTTTTCAATGATGCAGTCTGGTTAAAATATGAATGCTTAGAGCGTTCTCTTTTATATCTATTTTTACGCTTATGTTTGATAAAGGCTAGCATATGTTCTTACATATGCAAAATTGGGACAAAATTTAGTCAAATAATTATTTTAAATACTGAAAGCATTTAAAATAAATTAAGTACTTAAAATAATTAACCAGTACCTTTTTTTGTTAATTATTCACAATAACATCTATTTTCACCAAAACAAATAAGAAAATTATTATTTTCATATGATTGTATATTTTGGTTAGTGACATGTTTTGCTGACATTCTTCAGGGATCTGCATGAGTATTTTCAAATTTATTTGGCATCTAAAGAGTTAACATATGTCAAACAATTACTTGTCCTGTCTGCTGCATGCAGTCCAGTATGTCTGTTGTTCTTATACTAAGACCTGAATGTTTGTGAATCTCTACATCTCAGCAAAGATATAAGGCCTTTTATCTGCATCTTTCAACCAGCATCAAGTAGGAAAACCTCTTGAGGTGTTGTGTAACAAGTTAACCATTCATTTCCATCCTGCCAAGTAGGATTTAAGGAAATGAAGTGAGTTTAACGTTCACCTCAAGAGCGTCTGCAATGATTCTGCCTTTGTGGTTCAGTGAATGCACTTGCTTCCTCTGCTTACACATCCAATTAATCAATGTTATGGAATCCATTCCTGTCAAGATCAGCTCCAGAGAGCACAGCTGTGGGGGGAAGCTGCGTTTGCGCCATGCTGGTATCAGTGTGAGACTTTTCAAGGATAGCGCAGATCCACTTGTCCCTCGGGCGACACAAGGCAATTATTTGAGCTAAAGAGTTTTGCTACAACTTCTAAAATGGCAACACAATTTTCACTGTGCGCACTTACAGCAAATGGCTGTCATTTTCCCCGTCAATCTGATGTGAACAGGGTCTAGAACGGGTAAAACACCAGTTTACCAGCACTCCAGGAGTAAGGATGGTAAAATTTTGCCGTTTTTTGCAATTTTACTTGAGACGAAAATATGCTGCTTTTTTATATACCACGTGTCACATAGACTGATTTGAGTAACCCATCATGGCCTTCCAACCACACATTGGCTGTGGGCCAAGGACACTTCCTGTTTTCTATTGTGTTTTATTTATATGCCACAGTACTCTTGGTATTTTCTTTGTCTTATATCATGATTTGAATGTAAGTTTATTTTCAGTTTTTTTCCAGTCATTATTTCTGTGTGTTTTGTTCTTAATTATAGCAACGTTTTCCCTTGAACATCACATCTGTATAACAGAAATGTTGTACTTTCTCCCAATGTAAATGAAGGGGTCTAAACTGTACTACAATTTAGTCTCTCCTCAGTGCATAAGGACAGACTTATCAGTGAAAGTTTCTCAATTTCTATTCAGTTTCACTGTTATAACTTGAGTCATTCTACACGTATACAGTACTGAGGGTTAAACTATTTTCAGTATTTCCTACAATAAAAGCCACAAAGACACCAATGGCTCAAGCCTTTCAAACAGTTACTTCTGTGCCATCCGCACCACATTTATACAAATTACCTTGAATATTTGTCATGTGGCCTAATGTTTTTGCTTATTGTATCCTGGTTTCATATCAGTATTATAATCCATAAATGTCCTAAACTCTCCCAGCATCCCTTGCTAGTGACCTCTAGTGCACGCCTTTCATCTTTTGTCTTAATAAAGTAAAGTCAGCCACACCATTTTGTATAAGAAAAATATGAAGAATGACTATTTTTGAAAGCTAAGGCTGAACACAGTATTCACAACCTAATACATACATCTTGGGTATTATACTGTTACAATGGACTACACTCACATGTTTGTGGTTGACCGATGGTTTTTTGTGGTATAAGGTAACACTCAAATTGTTCTGGGGCTGAGTTATGAAAACCAGTTGTATGGCATATGTGCAATAGCTATGGCAGGGTAATAAGGATATGCATTATCCATATGACAATTTTCAGGGTTAAATCATTGTTATCCCCTGTGAAAGATTTTCTCCCGTGTTTGTTGACGAGTGTCCGTCTTGATTGTTTTGCCCCATTAATGCATGCAGTTATATTTAGTTCTGCAGTCTTATCTGGGATCAGGAAACAGGCTCCTAATGAATGGCAGGACCCCCTATGAACCAGTCTCGTGGCTTGGATTGTTGTCTTTCCTGTTATATAAATGAACCTGTACGTGAACTCCAACGGAAAACAGGCCGTGTGGGTTTATTTTCATTGGCTGCAGATTCTGTGTGTGATGGGCACAACGGGAAGGCCGGAAACGCGTAAAAACCCATGAAGCATCAGTATGCCGTCCAGGTCACTGAAATCATCTCTACCTTATGATGTGAACTGGGAGACAGACAACAACAAGGTTTTACAGTTACAGCCAAACACCTCATATTGACCTGAAGAGTGCATGGACAGCCTGTCTTGCCTAAATCCCTGGGTATATTGATAATCTCCTTCTAATAGCTGAGTAGAAACATTCCGTGGTTTAAAAAAATGTTTTATATTATTGTGTCAACAGTACTTTAAAATAATTAGTCTTACAGTTCTATACAGTTCCAGAGCAAAAGATGAATAAATGTAAGTTCACTGGGAAGTTTACACTGTTTAGGGTCACTGTTTAAATCTGACACACTCATCTCAAGTGTTCAAAAACAATATATTTGAATGCAATTGTTGAGGCATGCATAACTTTCATAAACCACATTTATAACTATTTTGTTAACATTTTCTAAGTCTTTTCTATTATGTTTCAGGTCAATTTTACCCAATACAATAATAAAAACCAGTTAACCTTGTTATTTAATTTTGACACTATATGACTTTTCCTAATTTGTTGGCATTAAATAGTAAACACACAGTAAACATAATGATAAGTCTTGTTTCAACTTTGTACACAAAGGTGTTTTGTAGGGTCATTTGTGGGGTAGCTGTATAAAATGTAAGAAAATATACAACCTTTTTTAGTTTTTATCTTAGATTTTTTTGTGGGTAATTCTGGTGGCATTTTCCCATACAGGTTTTAAACTTCACAAACTTTCACTTAGCTCAGACTCTAAAAGGAGGTTTCCTCACATTAAACTTAGATGTTTCCTCATATTACAAATATTAGGGTAACAGGCTAGTCAATTGGGAGACACACAAAAGGTGACATGGTCAAGATTTTTGACAAAAGTGTCATTTTTATATTACAATAATATTGTGTCACTTTAAACTTTTGGGGTCAATTTGACCCCAAACATAAAAGGTGTCATAAAATGTCAACATAAAATGGGGGTTAATGTTTGTTACTGGAAGGATATTGTGCAAAGAAATATTAGAAGCAAAGAATATTTCTAATAGAAATATTAGAAGCAAAGAAAAAATAGGAACAGAGAACCCTCAAATACAACACACAAAGAAAAACAATGGCCCGAGTGGGCTTTTCAAAAAACTGAGGCAAAGCCTGTATAATCTTCAAAAGTATCTTTGCTGTTGAATGTTTTGGATTTAATAAAATTCTGTATTATATATATACAGAACAAAAAAATATCTATATATACTGTATACCCAGGGGCAAAATATGTCAAATTGCATAATACATTCAATCAAAAGCCTGTGATGATTTATTGAGTGCAACTTCTAAGATCCTGTCACTAGCCAAGCCATCACAAGTGAATAAAACAAAGAGAATTACCAGATGAAAGCACCAGTTCACCGTCCATTTGCTTTTATCCAATTTAGACGATACATGTGTCACACCGCAATAGTGCAAAATGAAGAAATATTACTCAATCTGTCCTGAATGTGACGCAGATCATGACTCCATTAATACAGCTTTTAGTTCTCTGCAGTGACTCACGCCACGTGAAAATTTCACGGCGAACAAGCGTTACATAAATGCACAAAAGGAAATGCACCATTCATTTTATTTTTATTTATAGCAAGCGATGATCACTAGCCTTGTAAATTGCTATTTAATTATTCTATTATTATAATCAGTTTATAAAATAAAGTGGTAGTGTGTACTGTAATTAACCTTGTGACAGTAATTCCCCACCTCACATTTGTTCTTTTGAATTTCTTACCATTTGTCCATGTTGTTTTTCACATAATCAACAGCATTTGAAATTATCAAGGGCAAGCATTGAAGTTTTTCAGCTGAATTTTAAGTTAACTGGTTCAATGGTAATGGTAATGACTGGGTAGGCTTCTATTCTTCTAACTGTTACCAATTATTTTTTGGCCTGATTATCCTTTGCTTCTATTGGGCGGACAGCCTTACAATGAGCAGAACAACATGTAAACGTTTTGTCCCCCTTCACCTGTTAGGTGCATCATTTAGCTTGGCTCTGCACCAGCTTGTCCCTCAAAGACTTTCACTGCACATTGGATTGCATACAGTTTGGGGTGGTGGTTGGGGAAAAAAATAAAAAGTACTCACGGCGATAGAATTTACGTTCTGAGTTACGAGTTCTGAGCAGCTATCTGTCTTTCACAGTTCAGGACATTAATTTAATTCAGTATCAAAAATATATAGTGTCAAAAATGTAACTATTATATATATAGTATAATATAATTTTGTATTCTATAAAATATGATAACACATCAAGCACAATGATTCAAATACTTCATACAGACTAAAGAGCCCTCTTGTGTTAATGTGCCTGATTTCCTCAACAACTACAAAAAATCCACCTACATGGTGAAAGAGGGAGTCCTGTTACAGCATGGGTAAAAATGTTCTAACTGGCTTATGATCACAGTCCCATTTCCCACAACCCACAGTCTGAAAGATTGAGGGATGAACCAGATGTTAAAGACAAGCTATCTTGAAATGGATCTCTCAGCTGGCAGAGCAGATGTCTGATGCTTCTCCACCCTGTGAACGAGGGGCTAAAA
The DNA here is from genome assembly GCA_029718625.1 of Synaphobranchus kaupii. NCBI lineage: Eukaryota > Metazoa > Chordata > Actinopteri > Anguilliformes > Synaphobranchidae > Synaphobranchus > Synaphobranchus kaupii. Next base: position 8,448,527 of record CM056396.1, on the reverse strand, counting down.
ACAGAAGCGCATTCGCTGTCCTGTTTCAGACGCTGCTGCATGGTATGCGTATAATGAATTGTCCACATCAAGCATTTGTAGAGTACACCTGGGCCCGGGGGTATGTGTCTCTGTCACACCTGAGGCTCGAAGCTGCAAAATCAACCCAAAAAGTTTCTGTTACTCCAGACGAATACTTTACTTCTTTCCTTATTGTTTTGTCTCTCGGCCCACGTCGTTACTGAAAACTATTACTGGTTCTCAGGTAACTTACCAGGTTAAATTTAATTTAATTAATTTAAAAAGCTAAATGTACACTGGCAGAACATTGGGACAGTAAATAACAATCTGAGCTAGTGATGTCATCATGGGCACCATTTAAACAATGAGACTTGCTATAATGTTGCAGCTGACCAAAGAATTACTTTTCCCCAAATTTCTGAGGGTGAAAAATTAAGTCATTGACAGGACATTAACCCCCTTTCTGGATAATTCAAGTCAGCCAAATTTGTCTACTCTGCAAAGGGGAGAAAACAGGTTGCAGAAGGTAAGCAGGTGCTTTTCCTTTCAGATTTATTGCAGGGGGAAAAGGTGACATCAGAGGGTAAGGATGAAACCCTTGCTAATCAGCAATTTAATTCAAATTAGCACTGTGTCTCGGTCGCTCCCTCTCCCACTGTTTTATCAGGAATAATCCACAACCACAGCTGTACAGTAGGCTACAGCAGTTATTTCATTTCGCTGATAAGCCTGACAATATTACACTTACACTTCAGAAAGGGTACGCGTTACATGATGGTATCGGCACTTCGTAAACACACACTAAGCTATCAATAAAAAAAAATTTTTTTCTGGTCTCACTTCATTTTGAGGACCTGACTTTATTTATTAAGACTTGAGTTTTTCGTAGGTAATCCATAAATGTGAATACATAGAGTAAATTATTTTTATTTTTAAATAGTTTCACTTTAAAATTGTGATACTATTGTTTAAACAATTTTTGAAAAAAAAAATTGAAGTCATAAATACAGTACAGTGTTTCCCCTACCATGCATTATGAAAATATGAAATGCAGAAAATATGAAACTAGTGATTTGATTTGCGGTAAAAAATGGAATTACTTCGGTTACGTTAACTCAGGGAAGCGAATAACTAACCCCCCCCCCGTCAACGAACGCGGCTCCCCCACCCAGTCATGCCATCTCACCACCCCGCCTACAAAGACAACCTGCGGGAAACACTGAGTATATAAGCAATGCATTTTTAATTATGCCTAACAGTACAAATGAGCCCTTGAAATTATTGTGAAGACCACAATAATTCCAACGTTGGTGAAAAACGGGCTTTCAGTCTATAATCATCCATTATGACACTGCAGTCTCAGTCAGCACAATATCCACAAACCACACAGACAAGGTCAACCTCCAATGATGCGGTCTCACAAGGAAGAGCTACAGACAACACTTTGGCTGCTGTTGACTTTCATTCAAACGTACCGAAACACGGATATATCCTTTGTTTAGCACTTTAATGATTGTTTATAAATTCTCATTCAGGTTTTTTTAATTTGTGGTGTTGTGTTTTGCATTATCTGGACTTGAAATGCAACAGGATAGCTACTGTATGAACTGAAATAGGTCAGTGGTCAGACATTTGAAGTGTTTTTCCACACCTCAATAAGTCCATAAAGTTTTGATGAGACAAATTTTTCAAGGTGGGTATCATTTTTCTGATAAATGGTTAGATAGTTGCAGTTTTACTTTTCCATTATTATTCATATGGATTTAAGTATAAAACGAATTTAAAATAAACAAAAATTCTCAAAATTCGTAAAAGTGTTCTGAGTGAGTTTTTGGAAAAACACTTTCCGTTTATTTTAATTCATCAAATGTGTATAATATCTTTCAATATACTGCAATAAATAAGCTATCTAATAACTGGCTTTATAGGAAATACTTGACAGTGGGGACTGGCGGACCAAAACTTGTGGGTTTAACTTACCTTAAGTTCATTTGCTCACCCCTTTTCCCATGATAGAGGCGTGAGAATTGTGGGTTCTCTGTGAAATGGAAAGTGCATAATTCACTAGGGTCACACATTGCATGGCACAATGACATGGGAGAGCTTTAAGAGACAATAATTAAACCGCACCTATATAAGAATGATGAATATTGTCACATTTAACCACCACAAAAAGACCTCTTTATGTGTTATGCCATTTGTATTCTTAGCAGGGTCATTTCTGCAATAAGATTAGATTCCCATAAAAATTCCTAATTTATTCTTGCAAATCAGAGCCTCCGTGGGAGGTTAACCTACAACCTCTGCATCTACGTATATAGCAAATGTTTCCAAGAAGAAGCATTTACTTCTGTCAGAAGGGTAATTTATTTTCTAAGAAGATGTTTGTCCATAGGTCACTCAGTAATCCATTCTTAGCATTGCGAAATATTCCCATTTTGGACTATACACAGAGTAACTGAGTTGGAATGTGGAAACATATGGAATGTTTGTTCCAGAACACATAAAGTGTGTGTGTGTGTGTGTGTGTGTGTGTGTGTGTGTGTGTGTGTGTGTACGTGGCCAACTTTGCCTCCAGGCTTGAACCCGATCAATAATTTTGGGAATTAAAGAGGTCCACAAAGGCAGTTTGAAGGATCTTGAAAGATTTTGTATGAGGAATGGTCAAGCATCTCCCCAATGTTACTTGTTAAAAATTTTATTTTTTTCTCTGGGTAATCTTTCTGCATAAAATAAATTATTTTCACATGTTTTTAGCAGCTATACAACACAGAAATATAGTCTTCTTTACATATCTTTATCAAGGTTGTGAATCAAATCTTGTACACTTAATTTACCTTGCACTATATATACAGTTCCAAAGCACGTTATTGTTCACAGCAATAGATAATGTCATATGTATGCCGACAGACAAATTTGTCCAAACAGCAGGTTTTCAATTATCCCAAGTCCTTTTCATACCTGCTGCTCTGCACCAGTGAACCTGGACGTGCTGCTGTGGCCAGCTGCAGCACTTAAACAGAGAAATTTCACTTTCTTCCACGGTTACCATGGAGATATTTGTGAAATTATGCATCTAACTCTATCTAAATAATACCCCAGGATGTAACTGTATAAATTGGTGGAAAAAATAAAACTACCAGGTGAAATAGTGCTGCATTTACACTGTTCTTTTTTTCCCCACAGCAGGGTGTGTGTGTGGAAATGCATTAGGGGATGGTATCATCGAGCAGACTGTCTAGAGAAATGCATTTCAACGTGACAAATTCAGAGCTGCCTATTATGACTCTTGCCAATAGCGGCATGGTAATTATGTCCAAAAAGTCATCATAACACTTATCTAAACAAAAAAATACATTTAACCCAGTGAACACCAGTCGCCCGTGGACGGCAAAATCTGTGTTGGAATCGCGTTTCCAACACAATTTAGCCATCCATGGACGACTGTTATTCGCTGAGAAGCAGTGTGTCATTTTGGTCTCAGCTATGGTTGCTCATTGCTTAGTAAAAAATTATTGAAACTTTTTAAAATTCATCTCATTATCTTTTTTTTATTTAAAAAGCACACAGGACATAAAGAACCTAGAAAACAAGTGATTTCTTTCACTAAATATGCATAAACTGACTGCCTGTTTGTATGCCCTAGAATGGCAACTTTGCAATGTTTGAGTTTTGTAATGATTTTTTTTTTTTTCTTTTGAGGTTAGTCCCTGCAGAGTATTAATGTCGGGGGGGGGGGGGGGGGGGTATGCCTTACCCTTAGTCCCTATGTTGTGCTGTGGTGCCACCTGAGCACACCTGTGTGTTCATATTACACCCACTTCTGTCTGGTCGACCAGCTGAACCTCCCAGCGAGTTCATTCCCTGATGTCTGCTATTAATTTCCCTTGTGATCATATTTGTTTGCCGCTCTTTATCCCTATTTTTCTGTTCTTTTGTCTGCACTTTTCTTTCCCTGCATTTCCCTTTTTCTCCTCTGATGGGCAAATGATAAAGTTTTCAATGTAGTTTTCACAGGGTTTTATTCTCCATTCCTCTCCTTGAATTGGAGACCCAGTCATCGTCCTCCATTAATCAGCCTGAATTTTCAAGACCTTCTTAGGCTTCGTAATTTCACAGGATCCCAGATCTCTTTGACAACATTGTAGGCTTTAAAAAATATATTGGGTGACTATGTATGCGAATATTGTACAGTAACACTCGCTCCTGACACCACACCAGCAGAGGCCATCTTGGTTGAGGCTTGCTTTGTCGAGACCTTGCTGGGGAACCTTCCTGTTAACAGCGTGGTTCAGGTCCTGGTTAGTTTCCTCATCTCTGACCTTTCCTGGGAACAAACATATATAGTACAATGGCTTTTGATTAGAGGAAGTGACCATAGAAAGAAACATTAGAACACATTGTACAAGACAGATTATTTCCTACTGTTAAACTGAATTTTGCACATTTCAACAATAGTCAAACTGGTAGTTGCAGACTTATAGAATAATTTGACGTTCTATATGCAATGCCGCATGAGGCCACTAGTCCCATTTTAATACATTAATACATTCACAGTTCATTTAGTTTTTTTTTATTATTAAACTAGACCAAAGAATTACATTTTATATAAAGTCATGGATGACATCTCAAAATCACGGCCTGATTGACATACATGCATAATTTGACCATGGTTGTGTCTCATGGTGGTCAGTGGTGTATTTTATTAGAAACATTTGACAGGAGCAAAGGAAAATTATTCAAAATGTGAATATAAAAATAACTCCGCAATCACATTAGTTTTTTGAAAAATAAATCAGGCATTTTACTTGTATTGTTTTCTATCAACCAGGTGATACAGTTTGAAAGTGTTAAACCTTGATAGATGTTTTTTTAGATTTTTACCACATTTTCTCTCTGTGAAAGGAATTTATAGTGCTGCAGATTTATAAAGAGTTTCCTGGATGTACATCCATTTCTGCAGTGATTTAAATAAACCTTTTTAAGGCTTGTCATTTACTTAAGATATTAAAGAGTCTGAAATTGCTTCACTCACTGTGTTAATAGCAAAACCTTTAAAGTAATTTTTTTCTCCACATGATAGATGAGTTCCACAACTCTCTCTGCCCTCCTTCCCCCTCAATGAAATGCCTTTTAAGCAATCGGTGTATATTTTAAGTGCCATTTCATTCTGTTGGGTTTTTTTTTTTTAGTTTAGATTTTACCTCACGCTTAACAATGCATTCACTTTGCGGTTCTCTCTCTGTGCAGGCATTCATTTGCAAGCTTGGTGACATCAGTCCAGCAGAGAGCCTTTTTTCACCCTAATGGACGAGAAAGGCCTGGCTGAGAGGACCACCGACAAGCCGTTGCATTAAAACTGCAGGTGGGATTTCAGGCCCTGCATTATACATGCAACCCTAATACAATTGCAGTTAACCTTAGATTACGCAGGCATCCGACTTCAAAAACAAGGATTACCAACCTCAAAATAAATGACAGAGATCCAGAGAGTTGTCTGGTGTCTTAAAGGGTTTTCAACCGTACGTTGTAGAGGACTTCCACACTTTTATCTTTATGTATTACCACTTTTGAGTTGATAGACCTGGGATGAGTTGGAATGCTGTGACATTTCTGCCATTGTCCTCCAAACTTCATTGTGGCTGGTGCTTTTAAAAAAAATTTTTTTATCAGCCAGCAGAAATAGACTGAATTAACCGGGGTCCAGGGAACTGCACTCCAGTGATAACAATACAAATGGATTTTCTCAAACAGAGAAAAACAGCTGTCTCCATTATTTGAATGCTTCACCTTTCGCCGGCCCATTAATTGGGTCTTTGATCACAGGCAGAGGTGGAGAGAGCCTGATAAGAAATAGGTTATTAGTAAAGTAGCCCAGAGGACTGAGCCTGCGCCTAGCGCTCGCTGGAGGAGATGAGATAAACCCATAATGTCTGTGTATGTGTGAGTGCTGGTGAGTGATAGGCCCTCGCTCGGCCCCTGAACTGCTTGCAAAAGGAGAAGAGTAATACTCCACCACTATGATAGCTAATGCAGGATATAAATTCAGCGTTCAGGGATGGAGTGCAGGATAAAATTCCATAAAGAGTTTTCTCTAAATGGTTTACACCCACCCCCCTCACCAAACTGTGTTACAGAATTTTACCGCGCTTTTCATGAATCCGATATGTGGCAAGCATCACAGCAGACCCTCGGGGGGGAGGAGGGGTTAAAGCAAAAAAATAAATAAAAAACATTTTCCCGACGGACATTAATAGGCCTACTACTGCTTTGAAGCTAAATTTAAGAAGTTAAATCTGATAATATTTGTTTATTTGCTTGTAATTTTATGTGTCAGGTGTTGAGTGATTTATAAGACGTTCGTGGAAATGTTCAAGAGCTGGCTATCTTGTAATCCATTTTTGACTGTGGAATACGACCAGAGGGCACAAGGACGTATTGGCTTGTTGTTAATGTAGTAGAAAGAGGCGCCATGGAGAAAACAGTTAATATTAAATTAGCAACACAAGGTTATCTTTCGCGAGCACATGCTCCACTGGCCCTAGGCCTTGATAATCTGTTAATAGCATTCAGCCAAAATGACATTATTAAGGAACTGAGGCAGTGGCTGCATCTTTTGCAAATTAAAATGGTTTTTCCATCACCCATGGTTGCTGAGAGACTTTTCAATTTTGCTCAGAATGTATGTAGGACACTGGGAAGATGGACCTGGTTGGATGGCTCCGAGTGAATATCTGCCAGGCAAGGACAAAAGCTTTGCTTAAATGTCAGCTAATGGCCTCTGTACTGCTTTGCAGCCAAGGACAAAAAAAAAGAGCATACTTTTATCTCAAGGTTCCCCTGAAACTCAAGCCTTAATTTAGAAAAAAAAACTGCTTTCCCTTGGGCTCTGCTGGGGAAAACATGTAATCTACCACAGTTGTTAGGAACAACAGAAAAACTGGTTCAATTTCAAAATGGCATAAATGAGTGAAACTAAGCCTCATGTAAACTGCAGTTAAGAACCGACAAGATAATTATGTGTTCCCATTTAATTGAGAACATGCGATATCAGGCTATGGGGGTTTTCCTCTGTTTACAGAAATTTTAAAATTGTGAAAGGACAGTGCCCACCAGAATTATTGGCAACCTGAGAAAATATGAGCAAAGAAGGTGATAAAAAAAAAAGTTTTGTCCTTTATCAGCATGACCTAACACTCAAAATAATAAGAAACGTTCATCTTTAATAGGTAAATTTATAAAGAAAACAAATTCTTCATAAAAAATAAATATGTCCTCAAAAAAAACATGTACCACAATTATTAACAACACTAGAAATAGAAATACCCATTCATATTTTACTTTTTTTAAGCACACCTGTGTCTTTAGAAAGTATTTTGTGGTCAGTCCCAACTTCCTGTTTCACTGGGGTATAAATATGAGATGACAAACAAGTGAAAACCCCTTGGGCTGTGTCCGAATAAGCACCCTTCCATACTATTATTATTGTTGAGTACACTGGACGAGAAAGTCGTTAAATGGGCAAAATCTTCTCTAAATGTAGTATGCTTAAAACCCCCATATGAAATACTTACTCCTGGGTCGCTGTGTATATTCGGGAGCACACTTTTCAAAAATCATGCGAACATTATGGTCACATAAATATTACACGCAGCTTCATTTAAAAAAATGACTCACAGCTTCGCTGAAGTTTTCTTTCAATAATAACAAAAACAACATGTGACATGGCCGCGCAAGGGTGGGCCGTCTTACGATACTTCCACATTACGGTTGGAACGGTTTTTGAATACTGCACGTCACATATTGAACAGTGCACATTAAACAGCACATATCTGCCAGTACACTGTACACAGGAGACAGTAGATAGTGCTCTGATTCAGACATTTTTTGCATTTTTATAAAAGCGGTACACCATAAAGGTACAACGATTGTCTTATTTTTTAACCTTTTGAAATCAGAAGTCCAAATTAAGTGCCACACATCTATTACAGCAAAAAAAAAAACATTTATGATGTATGATTTTTAGTAAAGTCGAAGAAATACAGTCTTTCTGCACTGTGAAATTGGAAAGCACAGTTATTCACTGATGTGTTGATGAATGACTGGTTGTTTCTAGATGAAAAATAGATGTGTGGTTCAAAATTCAATGAAGAACCTTTAGCAGAAGGTGACTGGTGAGGGTGGGTGGGACATGGGCTGCATACATAACATGAAGACAACAACAGGGCTAAGAAAGTGAAAATTTAGCAGGTTCTCTCACTTCTCTCTCTCTATAGCTCTTTATACGTATATACAATATAACAATACGTATATACGGTATAAATGTGTGTATATGTATATAAATTGTGCTCCAGTGGAATAGCCTTTGGTGCCTGCTAAGTGTATATGGCAGGGTGGTGGTGATGGCATTGTTGATGATGGCGTTGAGAATCCAAACCAGCGGTCTGAACGCCGTCTGGAGTGCTGGTCTTGGGGAGAATCCCCAGCTGTGATGATTGATTGCTGAGGACTGCTGAATAAGGCGTGGGGCACGTGGACCCCACTGTGTGTTTAAGGAATGATTGATGCGGTTCACGATTTCCCCCTCAGTACCACATTCACCGCTTTACATGTGGGCACCAGTCTCGCTTACTCACACAAAATAAAATAAATACAATAAAAACACTTTACTGTCCTGGGGTAACCCCCACACCTCACTGAATAGTTTTCTCTGTGACTCTTGGTCCTCCAGTGACTATCGTCCACAATACAAGCCACGCAGCATTCAACAGGAGAGCTAGCATATCCACTGAGAGGCACATCCATCACTGAAAACAGCGGGTGTTTGTAGGTGCCTGGTGAGTAGCTAGGGGGCGCTATTTATGGTATGCTTGAACCCTGACTGCATTTTCGACAGGCCTGGGAGATGCTAATTCACGTATGTGAAGGCACAATAAAGCACACAGAAAAAGTTGCGATACTTACAAAACCTACCTTACAACCACGGGTGCAGTACGAAAACAAGTCATGATTCATTGAAGTAATTTGTAATTGTGGGATAATAATAATTATTATTACTTTAAGAAGGAACCTGGGCCAAATAATAATAATAATTGTTATTATTTTGCAACTCAGCTCATTACAGAGAAGACCTGGCTATATATATAGTATGATGGGAAATTCTATCATATAGATCAATAATAATAAGCCCAAATGATCTTCTTGCCTTGAAACTGAGATGTATTTATTTGATGGTGACTTTTTTCCTCCATGAAAATTATTTGAAGTAATATAGTACGTATGAGCTTTTTTATGATGAAAATGTGATGTTAATTGCCTTCTAATGAGCTGTCCAGCTGATGCCCTTGTATGGAGTGCAGTGCAGTGGTGTGACCCGTGGCCCAGAATGTAATTCTCATCCGATCCTGAATCCAGTACCAGCGGCCATATTGAGTCCTGTCGGGTGACGCCTTCCTGCGGCGCACTAGTTGCAGCAGTTTTTTAAAGAACTGAAAACAAACACAAACAGGAATAAAACTTTTTTTTTTGTTGGCTTTTTTTGTGGAACAGCCATAGGTGCCCTATAAATGAACATTTTCTCCCATGCCATTTGAAGCGTTCGCCGTGTTCCTGTGTCCCATATCCATGTTTCGGGATCCCTGCCTCCCTGATGTACTCTCCACTCCAGAAACGGAATGCTCTTGAATTGCAGATACACTCCAGCAGCACGGGGCGAAATTAAATATTAATTTAAAAAAAGAAGCATGAGTGCTTTTTTTGGTCAGCTCCCCCCACGCGGATAGTCGTCTGTCAGGGGCTCTTCTCGCAGAGTCCGCCCTGGCTCATCCCACTTAGAAAGCATTTCCACTCGCCGGGGCACCACCATGAAAAAACAATTGGCTGTGATTCGCCGTGGAGAAACATAAGCTATCCATCACTCTGCATTCACAACCATCCCTCCGCTCACTGAAAGCAGCCTATGTGCAAATGAGCGCCATGTCCATTGGAGCAAGTTCTGGAATTACTCAATGTGTTTTGTTGTGGTTAGCTCAAAAATGCATCACAGCAAGACTTATTTTCTCATTTTAATGTCATCCACCCTGAATTAGAAAAATTCCTGAATTTGTATTATTATTATAATATATTATTATTATTATTATCATTATTATTATAATGTTAGTAACCCTTGGTCAGGGAGTTCTATTGGAATTTGGTCATGGGGAAATGAGAATCATTCTATTGGAATTCAATGAATAAATGTAATGAATGTAATATCTTGTATGTACGTACATACCAAGTCTGCAGTTGTACCCCTTGCTTTTTTATTCTGTGCTAAACTGCAATGCAAAATGTTTCTCCTGTGAAAAATGCTTTGTACTGATTTAGCATGGAGTTAAGCACAATACAGTAAGCACAAAAATGGTCCTGTAGATTTCTTCTCTCTATATTAATATTATTAGTCACCACCTAATTTTAGCCTTCGCTCTATCTCACCCAGGCTGAATTATTTATTGCGCTGGTAGAGCCTCGCAGTGCTTTTGCACTCAAACACATAATATGTAAGAGATCCCAACAGCTGCTCCAACCATTTTCCATTGAAAATGAAATACAGCATTGAAACAGCATTCAAACACCGTGATGTGCCACACATTCCATCGAATAAATGACCTGAGTTTGGGTATAAATCAGCAGGGTGCCGTCTGGCCTCCCCTCCCCAACAAACAACCCCCCCTCCCACAACCACCCCCCACCCCTCCCTCCTCTGTGGAGCGAGAGCAGGGAGAGCAGGAGGAGAGGAGGTGAATAAGTGCAGCTGATGGGGAGAGGAGTGACGGGACACACCTGAGCTCCCGCGCGTGATTAATATCTGAGCGCGGACACGCTGATGGTAAGTACCCAGAGTTCCTGTGCAATTTATAGCTCCTGGCGCACACCTCCCCCGGTCTTCCCCAGCTGTTCCGCACCTGGATACCGGCCCACGAGAGAGACGTGCCATCCATCTCTCTGAGGGGCAGGGGCGGGGACGGAGGGGGCGAGAGGGGGAGGACTGGGCACGCCTGGCGGGTGGTGCGCGGAGGTGAAGGGGGCAGGACAATATCATAGGCACGAGAAGATTCGAGCCAGCGATGACCCCTCCCACCCCAATCACAGGAAAGGTATGCATTAGACCAATGATTCATTGCTTGTACATGTATAATGTGTTTGAAGGTTAAGGCACAGAGTATATATGTGCACAAGTCCCTGTTTAAGTTGAAACAGACTGAAGGCTTTGTGGTTGATACTTTAGAGGTTCAATATTTCACGGCTTCCAGATTTAAGTGGTCACCACTTTGTTCTATCTTAGATCACTATTTTTAGAACGCGTGCACATTATGGCATTTGAGTTCTTGCCTTTCACATTCTGCTGCACTTAGCACTTAGATGTGAAAAGGAAAAAGAAAATGGTCTGCATAAATGCTATCCATTTGCTGCAAATCACAAACATGTGATGTAATTTACACACTGGAGCATCAGTTTTCAAATAAACTGCTCAGATCTGCGTGATTCCCAGAATATTGTTTGGTTGAAAGGTTTGTGCTGCCAAAACCTGAAAGCAGAACAATTGCAGGTAAGCCACGTGTGGCGCAGTGCTCTTTTTCATGTTTATGGACCAGCATGACGCTCGGTCATACTGCATAGGCACGCTACTAAGCTAACATAGTTGGTTAGCTTAGTAGCATGCAATTGCAAATGTCCATGTGGGTTTGTTTTCATTCATTTTTTTTAATCCACAGTATATCAGCAAAGGTTTCAGCAATTACCTTTTATCTGATGCAAAACTCTATATTTTCTGTAAACGGTTGGTCAAACCACTGGAGTGTATTGCATATCTATGACTATATTTTTATTAGAAAGATTCATTTGTCGATTTCAAATGTAACATCTAACCGACTTGAGGGGTATCGACTACGGCACCTGCAAAGCAATTATTTGCTGCCAAATTCGTTTGCAAATCCACCTCTCTGGATTTTACATCAGCCCCGGTTATCTCAATCTGAGGGCAAACAGTTAGCATTTCAATTCTAATAGCATACATGCAAAGCTTCTTACACTTTTACACCCTATACAATGAAACATTGATAAATTAATGCCACTAATACAATTTTTCAAGGACAACATGTACATATTTTAATTACAATGCAGACATTGTAATGGTTACTTGTCATGTGATGACCCCACAGGGTCAGACTGAGGCTTTGTGATGGACAGATAAGATGACATTTCAGGATGAAGAGGTTGGCGAGTTGAGTGATAATCTATGGTCAAGAAATAATGACTAGTGTGGCCAGAGAGGGGGGTGGAGGTTGGATGAAGAGATGTCGTTTGTGACCCAACACAGAAAACTTACGGACAAGAGGACATTTTATACTTTTTTATGCAGATAATCCTTTTCTGGTAGGAATTAAATTACATTTTAATGTGTGACTATTATTCAATGTCCTTTTATGCCTTTTTCCTGTTTTTCTCAAGCAGAAGGTGTATCTTAATTTGAATTCATCTTCATTTAATTTAAAAACAAGAGTTTTTCTTTCTTAAAGAAACTCATTTTAAAATGGAGCTGTATGGATCATTTGTCTGTACAATGAAACTATTTAAAAATAGCAGTTTTGTTTACAATAAAAATGAATAATATCACGTTGTGAAAATGAGGAAATTCATTACCATGAATAATAAATATTCATGAATACTTCTTTACCGTCAATAACTGTAGCATAATAGATTAACTATCATCTTTTGTTTTGATCTTTTATGCAATGAGAACTAACCATGCATCATGCTATCGAGGGATCATTTCCCAAACCTGCAACCAAAGGAAGGAAGAAACAAATCTATCTGCTCTCTGTGAAGAACATGCAGTCTTGTTATTCTAAATAGTGTACATTAATAAAAAAAATGATAAAGGAAGACACACTGGAACCTTTATGTCTCTCTGTGAATTGTGGATGCCATTTGTCAGAAATTACCCCCTGCATTCAAAATTAATTCTTCATGTAGCTGCCACACAGGGCACATCCTGTTTTTCCGCCAGAAGTTTAATTTCACTTTGCTGATTTTGAACCTTAATGAAATATATCTGAGCTCTGGGCCCTCCCTAGGCTTATTAACCAAGCAGCCCCGCTCGAGAAGTGGAACTGAAGTAAGATGGACGAGGCTTCTCAAGCCAAGAGGAAGAGGCTGGCAGCCAGGCAACCAGGGAGATATCTTGGGTGGATCCTCACTGTCTCCAGCATAATCAAGGCCAGATTAACTCTGTTCTCAAAATTATGCAGACATGTATGTTCTCTTGTAATTTCCTTAAAAAAAATATTCTGGAATGTCCACAACTGGGATGTAATTTTCCCATTTAATTTAATATGATATATATTAACTGAAATATACTAGAGCAATAATTTGATAAATCATACAGAGCAAAGAGAAATCTCACAGGTTTTATTTTGGACAGACTCATGACAGTTGTACCAGGCCTGTTACATTTTAGGGTTTTTTTATAAGTTGAATCATATCATAACAGGCCATGGAAATTGTTGTACACTATTTTTTAGGATAACACATTTATAACCACCAGTTTATGTGCAGGTTTTCTGGTTTTTAAATACATAAAATAATATAGGTAATATAGGTAGCTATGTAACCAAGTAGATGACCAGTCTCTGCCCTGATCAGGTTCATACTTCAAGATGCAATGACCATTGGGAACACAGTGACACAACTGTGATCCCAGTCTCAGTCGATGTGCCAGTCCGCAAAGGCTCTGATGTGGTTGACCACTTTCAGGTTGTGTTTTATAGTTCTAACCACAAAGCTTTTGCACATGTAGTGAATGAATAATGTATGCCCACACTAGAATGAACTATTTCACAATGTGAAAAAACAGTCCAAGTATAGTACAGGGTAGGGTTGTGGCTTGTCTTTTTGGAGCTTGTCTAGTCTAGGGTTATATTTCTATGTTCATCTAATTGTTGATTTTAAAGAAACTGAAATTATCCCCTAAAGGAGAAAAGGACTTTCCACTCTCTCTTAGTATTTTTTCACTTTTATTCAGGTTAGTTGGGGGGGGCGTTAACAAGGCATTGCTCTAAAAGAGCGTGCATGCTCAGTCAAACTACCCTGTATACATAAAGGTTAATAATATTCAGATGGTTACAGGTAGAGATGGGATCACAGGACAGAGATTGTCATGGCCAGGAATTGAACCCCATGGCAACACACAGAGATTCATATATGGGTTTGGCTGCACTATAGTATGCTATCCAGCAGTCTGGTTATTTAAAAAAAAAAAAAAAAAAAAAGCTTTATATGCTAACACGCAGATAACACAAAGTCAAAATCGTACCAATCATTAACGCAAGGGAAACCATATTGGTATGCAATACTTTACTGAAAACGAGGACATTTCTATACACCTCCCACTATTTTGAGAAGTAACGTAGGGATGCCCAGTGTTGCATAGCCTATTCATTCAGGTTAACTCGCATCAATGCATCTTCAATTTTAACCTGCTGTTAAATTCTAATTGTCAAGACTGTTTATTACTGTGGTTCCTTTATTATTCTAGTTTTTCTGGCCAAATGTTGCCACGTTTATGGCATATTTTGGACGTCAATAGCCTCTGCGGTACTCTGCGGGTGGGAGCAGGACAAAACTTTTATGTTGCGGGCGGGAGCAGGACAAACGAGACCAGTTTTGTGCGGGAGCGGGCGGGAGCGGGATTAAATAATCAGTCCTGCGCAGACCTCTAGGCTCGAGCTCATCTGAGATGGACGCAAAGTGGAAACGAGTGCTGTGGTCTGACGCGTCCACCTTTCAAATTGTTTTTGGAAATAATGGACATCGAGGAGGAAAAGGACCATCCAGATTGTTAACAACGCAAGGTTCAAAAGCCAGCCCATGCCCATTGCATGGGTAACAATTGCACATCGGCGAAGGCACCATTAACGCTGAAGGGTACATATGCATTTTGGCGCAACATATACTACCATCTAGATTCTAGATGACATCTTTTTCAGGAACGTCCCTGCTTATTTCAGTAAGACAATGCCAAGCCACATTCTGCACGTGCTACAACAGAGTGGCTTCATAGTCAGAGTGAAGTGTTAGACTGGCCTGCCTGCAGTCCAAACCTGTCTCCCATTGAAAACGAGTGGCGCATTATGAAGCGCAAAATACGACAGAGACCCCGGACGGTTGAGCAGCTGAAGCTTTCAAAACTACAACAATTAGTGTCCTCAGTTTCCAAAACCCAACTTTTTTGGTACATGTACGCTCATATAAAATTAGCGTATATTCACAAAAAGCAATTAAGTTGATTTGTTAAAAAAATGTATATCTTGTCTTTGTACTGTTTTCAATTGAATACAGGTCAAAAAGGATTTGCAAATCATTGCTTTCTGTTTTTATTTACATTTTATACACTGTCCCAACTTTTTTTTTTTAAATGGAGGTTTGTACTATAATCCATTCAATACATTCCCTATTTGAGTACTACATTGAAACAAGAGCTGAATTCTGTGAATAGTTACACAACATTTTTGGTTGTGATTAGATTGACTCCAAGCCTAGGTTAAGAATTCACTTTACTGTTATGAAACCTTCCTTTCAGGTCCGATGTGATTAATACTCTTCTTTTTTTAAATCATGTACATATGTCCTAGCTCTCTAATAACAGAAAGCTGAACTTTGTTCGGCGCATGCTGGCAGTCTGAAAGGCTTCCAGAGCATTATCTTCAAACATCTGTCTCATCTATCTTTTATTCCTGTGTCTCCCAGATTTAAAACAAGTGTTTGACCAAGCTGGTCCACAGTATCATTCAACTATATGAAGGATTGGGGCACGTGTGACATGATGCATTGGACTGTTTAATCATATTAATGCTGAATAAATATTTACAGATGGGTGTTCGCTCTGTCTCCATTGTGAGCTGCAATGATGATTTATTTTTTGTCAGTTATGGGCAGAAGGCCCTGCGACAGCATTGCTGCGCGGCGGATCTGGCTCCGGATAATTTGAGTGCAACGCAACGGAACCCCCATGTCCAGAGGTGCCAGAGCCACTCCATCACTTGTGTGACGAAATGGCTTGTCACGGGTGACATTTATAGAGTGGGCGTAAAACTGGAGGCTCTGACTTATGAACGCGCTGGCTGCACCTGTACGTGTATTCAACACTGCGAGACACCACTAGGGACTTAATTCATTTTACCTCGCACAACCTTATGCACTTATAAAGAACTCGCACACGTATCTGAAATGCGCATACGATATGAAATAGTCTCACACATAGGCTACACGTGAGACACTGACATACACATAAAATGTTTCGTATGTGTGAGCATTTTATGTTTGATGTTTAACACTACAGTCGTCAGGTTATCTAGCTAGCTGGCTGGAATGTGCAGCTATATTATTACTTACCATACACAGCAAAAATGCCGGTGTAAATCTAACGCTGCTGATGTACATTGAACACCCCAGGGTTTTTATATGAGACCATGGTTAAAAAGGACACTTAGCATACACACTGCTAAAAACATTAAAGAATCAAATGTCAAATGCCTTCCATGGCCTGCACAATCACCAGATCTGAACATAATTTAACCTTTATGGGAAGTTCTGTAGCGCAGAGTGCAAACTAGATTTCCACCTCCCTCATCCCTCAAAGAACTTTCTTCTTTACATTCCAAAGCTCTACCCTGGCCTTCCTTTCACATCGCGCACACGACACACACATACACACACTATTCCATAAATGTATTTAGATCTTCCACGTGTGTATGCATGCGAGTGTTGTGCGTGTCTGTGTGTAGGGGAGCATTTCAGACATATGCGTCTGAGTTCTGAGCAGTAACTATATAGAGTAGTACATGTGCGTGTTCATATAAGCATATGGGAGCATTGTTTAGTAGCGTGAGGAAAAGTATAAATGAAATCCCTAGTGGGTCATCATAGTACACCCCTCACTCTATAACATGACTGAGTGGAACTGTGTTATATCAACGCTTCTCTCCTTATTTGACACCAGAGCACTTTTCAGCCTTGTAGAATGTTTATTCTGATCACACATGAGTTTTCTATGCAGTTAACACCCTTTGTTTATCCATAAATATATATTACCCACATATGAAGGGACTGCCATTAACTGTGTCATAACAGATTATGATATATAAAAATCCTACACATAATGTATCCGTTTTTATTGGGGGGTTTTTTGTCTCCCATTTTATCTTTATTCTTTGGGTCATACAGATGTTCTTTATTATCCAGCCGCTGTAAATTCTAACAGTATGTAGAGGGGCCGTGTACGTGAATGCTCTCTCTCAGGACGGAGAAAAAAAATAGACAAAAAGGCCCTAGAGATCCTATTCCAGTAAACAGGTGAGCAGGATGTCTGCTGGCCCCACTGGCTCTCCTGACATCTGGTCATCAGCACTGCTCTTCTCTAGGCTGCTCACCTGGGTCAGCACAGGTTCTCCTGCAAGATGTCCCCTGTCATCAATTATGGAACACAGTTCGCATGCGGTGGGTCTTTCATACTTCCTCAGCAGGAGAGACACCTGGAACGTGTTTGTAATTTTAATCTTTTTTTTTTTTTTTTGTCTGCACATAATTTTATCGCGTTGCATTCTGGGAACGGGCATCTGGTGTCATCCATTGTCATCTGGAGGGCCAGTATACGTTATAAATTATGTAAATATGACTTACCTTCTTGCCTCCAAATGGTCGCTGGCTTCACTACACACAAAAAGCATCCGAGAGAGAACTCTTACAGTACTAAGTAATGCTGAGCACAAAAATATGCCATTCTTCAGTATGTTTTACCTAACTTTGACAACACCTGTCCAATCACCCTTATGGAAATGTAATATACTTCAGTATATTTTAAATATATTGTGAAGATAATTTTTATATATTTACAATATACTGCAGTATATTCTTTTTCCATAAGGGCACATGCAACCAGCTCAAGGTTATTTGAAAGCGTAACTGATTTGATGGTCACTAACCCTGCCAAAATTTACCACTTTTGGTACTTTTGAAATATGTTACGTTGAGACTCAAACACTGGCAAATCAGTCCTGCCGCCCGGATAGTTTTCGGTCAACCTATCATAGGGACAACGGTAATGAGTACAAGGGATGACTCGTCATCACTGATGAGTATAGTAATTGATTATAGAATAGCGACCAGGAGTGAGTGATCTATATCACCCGAGGATACTGCATTCAATAATGTTGATAGCTATTCGTAAGCAATGGGTGTGGGTCTCAGAAGGTATGATTCTATTAACATATCTGGGTATAGAAAGTCACTTTTTATAGAGGTAAGACATTTAGATTAACTCCGTTGAATCCAGAGTAAGTTTCCTGTATTTCTGACAACTGCTGTTGCTGTAAATAAACGTGTCTTCTTCGAAGAAGATCAGAGCTGTGCCTTTTTTTATTTTTTTTATTACAATTTGTAACTCAAACTTAAGGACAAAAATGCAGTGTTGTTAATTTGAATAGTACCTTCAATCCCCATGTTGGTCATTGATTATAATACGTCAAGGAACAGACCTGCAGCCAGCTAGCATTGTTTGATGGCCGATAAATCATGGCTCTATATTTGCTTGCAACAACAGTGGCAGCTTGGGTCTAGCTGGGTTGGGAGCTACTGTTTACAGTAGACCAGATGATATGACATCATCAGCATGCTGGGCTAGGTGTACAATGGCCTGTATAAGCAGGAGCCTGTGAGTTCAAACAGATCAAAAATAACTGAGAGAAAATCCAATCCTGAAGGTATGACAACTGTCTGTTTTCTTCTCCAACCTCAAGGTAGCTTTTAACAGAGAACGACAGGGCGCTAGCTGTCGCCGAACTCTCCGGAAAAATCCATGAATCTACGGCAGGGTGTCTCTCACCTGGAGTCAGTCTCACCTGCTCTCTGAATCATGGGAATTGTGCAATACACGCAGAGCCTCGTAGCCTCAGCAGTCGTTTTTGAAGCCGAGATGTGAGAGAGACTAATTACCTACCAGGATAGACAATAGTAAATGAAGAAAGAAAATTATGCAGTGCACCACTCCACTGAAACGCCATCAGTATTCAGAAGTGCGCCGGTAAGTGCCAGTGATTTGGCAGAAACGTTCACGGATAAACTGTGTAAACTTTTGTCAGTTTCTTTTAATTTAATACAAGGTTTTTAAACAGAACTCAACGGAAACTGAAGGAGCCGAAGAGCTGACGTGGCCATGTTTGCAAATGATCATCATTTCCGGTCCAATGTTTGTCAGGGCCTCTGGCTATTTTCTTTTGAAAGCCCTTCTGAATTGCATAGGTGCCAGAGGTTGTTAGCCGTCAATGCATGGACATAGAGTTCATATCTGTATAGTACACGTATGTCTCAAATGCACTAGCATTTCTCTAGTAATAATTGTTACTGTATAATAATTATTGCCTCTTGTCTGTATTGTGCTGTAGAGTATTCTGGGGGCAATTGTAACAGGGGTCAATTGTAACACAATTTTTTGTTACAATTGCCCCCAACCCTGAACACATGAAACTAGCTAGCTTGCTGGATAGAATCTCAGCTCTAGCTTGTTTCAGATTGGTGCAATCTATTGGTGTTGCAATTGCCCCCAGAATACTCTAATGTGAGCTGTGAGTGAGATTAAATGAGGGATATATTCATTCAATTAGATTAGATGAGGGATCGATTCTTCAAATTATATCTAACATATTCCTCTCAGTCTCCATATATTACAGTATGGAATCCAACCAGAACAACTAAAATTGCCTAAGAAAGGTCTACTCCCATGCACAAAGCAACCCACAGCCATATAGAATATTCCAATGAAAACTGCGTAGTTTTCTCAGTTCCAAATACACCACACACCCAACCATCTCCAAACACGCACAGCCACAGAAGAGGAGGGGGGATATATCTTCCGCTAATTTGAACATCACATCACTTCAACATGAGGACAACTCAACTGCATCAGATATTACCTTTCCATTTAAGCAATGTTACATTTTCCCTTTGGCTCTGTGACAATGACTGGAAGGGGGCAATGGGCAAGAGAGAGAAACAGATTAAAAATTAAAGCCAAAACAAATGTGAAAACTATCACACACGAGACATCGTGGAAATCATTTGGTTCCCATTTGCCGCTCCAGTTAAGTAAATCGCAGTGTGGCATCTCAGTGCCCGTCGAATGATCAAATCAAAAACCACGTCTGAGTGTTTTGGAAAAACCCGCCGAATCGGTTGGTGGTTGAAACTGGTGCGCTACGTTCGCGATAGCTGTGTGTGTAAAGGCGATGTCGAAAATTATTATTTACAGAAGGGAAATCTGGGCCGGTCTCATACGTTGCTTTTTTGCACCCGTTTCAATTCGCTGCCATTTTTGGCCGTAGTAAGTATGATTGAGATGTCCTCCATGGCCTAATCCTAACCACTAGATCCAGGGCTGAATCCTGTTAGGTTAACAGAAGGCCCTGACTGGTGCTGTGCGGGTGCAGGGGAGAGATAACAACAACGGGCCCGTTCTTCAAGGACGTTCTCCCCACCAGCCTCCTCTTCCGTCCGAGACAGATGTTGGGCTACTGGCAGCGGGACGCCGCGGGCGCTCCCTGTTCCAGAAAAGCCAGCGTCCAGATGCCGCTACCTGGAAGGCCTTAGAGTCGGCTGTCTCCCGTTCTGAGCGTCTAGCGAACAGCACATGACCTACTGGGCTCTCTCTCTCCGCTCAAAGACAATAAATCCAGAAAGCGTGTAAATCACAACGATCGTAAATCAAATGGCCACACTTAAAATTGTTATTATAAAGCTTTAATTCTTGAAGAAAGGCCAGCAGGAAATAATATGAACATTTCAGGGTACATTTATCAGCCCCAGGTGGAAATAGTGAGACAAATAGGTTTAAGTATTGGGTAACATGGTCCTCTCCTTTGCTGTAAACATTTGTCCTGAAGTCAAAGGACCAAAGCAGACTGCATCCACAGATAGCAGTGGTAATTCTCATAGATTGCATGAATCTAATGCAGTTATACTGTTAACATGTTAAAATGAAACCCTTAAAGTGGTGGCACCTGAACATCTGCCATTTAGGGGGCTTGAAACACAAAGTTCAAAGGATTCTGAAATGCCTTTTTATTTGATTAAAAAAATCTCAGTGGAGTTTTCAAACCCCAATGAAAACGTGCTGTCAGTCGGGATATATGGGAAAATGTATAGTGATTTGCATATTCATGAGTAATTCATACCTTTTTCTGACTGTTTCATTGGATACCTTCTAAATTAGCATATTACCTGGCAGGCATTTTTTTCTTCCTTTGAGTTATTCTAGGCATATTATCTGAACATTTAGCATACTGCCACACAATCTTTTGTAGAATTTCTAATAATTGATTTAATAAAGATTTAAGATGTAACACAACTTTGGCGTCGGACTACATGTAAACACCTGTGTGCAGTGGAACACATAAAAAATAGGAATGCATATGAATGTGGATGAATGGCATATTTAGTCCAATAGTTCTTCACCGATGTGTGTGGCATAATACATGACCAAATCTGATCCGAAACAGTGTTGCTGGAATATATGCAATTTAAAGAAAACCCAATTTTGTGGGACATGCAGACTAAGTTGAATTGCCTACAGTGTTTTGAAACTATATTTTACTGAAAGAGTTCATTTTATTTTGGCAAAATATACAGAGCAGGCACAGAAATATATATGTACACACTAGGCAAACAGTATATGTCAAACTTACAATACAGCAATACAGGACGACACTTTCCACAGTGCTGTATACTCATCTCTTGTTGTGCTGAAGTTAGTTACAAGCATATTTAAGCAAACCATGGTTATATTTGGATGACTATTGGTGTCTGTTTTTATGCAGAAGACGCTCTTGTCCACAGCTTACAGTTTTTACATGATGTTAAATTATACCCTTGGATGATTTCTAATGCTGTTCAGGTTACGCGCCTGGCTTAAAGTACAACTGCACTGTCCCACTGGGCAAATAAACCAACTTGCAACCTCTAAATCACTAGGCAAGTTTGAGGACCATTACACCTCACTGCCGCCACATCATAATGTTGTGTATTGATCAGATCACCCAATGGGGTCTCTGGCCTGATCCAACCAGTCGTCACAATCTTAAAGAATTGCTGCAAACCAGCAAAACTAAGCTGGAAGCTCCCTATAATTACAGTGTTTTGTCAACAATTAATTTTTTTTTACATTTGCTTTGTATTCTGCAGCAGCATTGTATAATCAGGAAAATTCGTTCTTTTTTTCATTTTATGATACAATTAGCATGTATAATGAGTATGTATAAATGTAATCTGTTTATTGGTGCCAAGTAGGAAAATCATATAGGGTAACCTGTGACAGTGTCACACTTGAAACTGTCTATAGTCAGTATATCTAACGTGTGAAGTTTTTTAATTGTGTTGTTTTTTACAGTTTTATTGTTCCATAATTGCTCAATTATTCTGAAACTATTAAGGCAAAGTTCTCTTAAAACAAAAATAATTATGCATTGAATTTGGCACATGGTAAACACTCTTAAGAATGCATTGAAAGCTACTGTATATATGCAATGTAAATTGCACATTTTGAATGTTGTTAGTTATAATTTGTTGTGAATAACAATTAGCATGTTGTGGAAAAAAACAGGGAGATGTTACTGCCCATTTTCAGTGCATCAAAGTCATGTACACCAATTATGTTTCAAAGTGTGGCGCATGTATAGAAAAGTGTTCCCTCACTTTATTTGTGTAGTTTAGTGGGAATAATTGTCTTTGTTTCTGTCGCCCTATGCCTTACACCATGAATTAAACTGTTGTACATTTGGTGGAAGATGTTTGCAGTATGTCTACCTTCTAACTCAAATATCCTTGATTCCCAGGGCGAGATCTATGACAGTGGCACTGCACTGCATACTGTGGACAAAATATAATTGCTATTGCAAAGTATAAATCACTGTATTGTAAAAAAGAAATTGGGCACACATTTTGGCTTAAAAAATTAAACCTCTGTGGGATGTTTTTCTCAAAAAGAAGTTAGATACATAATGTTGAAGAAAAATCTAAGCGAAACAGAGCAGATGAGAAGTTGCAAACTGGAACTTACAAAACCCTCCAGAAACAGAATTTTCTGGAAGGCAGCTCATCCTGAAGATCTGTCTGTTGCCCCCCGTGGAAGGTCTCTAGTCATTACGAATGGTGTGCAGGTTTTCCAAACACACAACAAAGATTAAAGCTTTTGTTTCCTTTGAAGATTCAACTAAGCACTGTTTTTTTCCTCTTAGCAATATAGTTGTTTTTCTTCTGTCGGAACAAGAATAACCGCCAAATTTGACATGAGCTCAACTCCTCGTCTTTGAATCCACCACAGTAACTATGTGTAATATCAAAATGGGGCTGCTTCCTTCTTATGTCTAAAGAAGGAAAATTAGTTATTACTGAACATCACACAAAAAAAGGACTCATGATGTGTGCACAGCTATGATCACAGGAATATATGTCATAAATATTTAGGGGAGAAGAGTTTTGTTAAACATGGCATCCCTCAGTTTCTCTCCTCCAGGTCTTAATTCACTCTTGACACATAAAAAACATTAAGGAAAGAAGCCAGTATAAGTGAAATCCATCAAAACTGCAAATATATTTCTACTCTACTATGCATCTACTTGATATCAAAATGAAATGCATTCCACTTCACTGTACGTTCCGTGAGCATTACAAAACTGCCATTTTCTTGCAAAGTTATAGAGCATAACTTATAATTAACTTATAGTTAATCTTCGGACATATGGACACTTATTTTTCCAATTGCATCAATTCTTTTAAACTGTACATTTTTGGTCGGTTTCATCGGTAGTAGTCGATATTAGAATTCCAGCCACTTTCATTATTTTTCCAACACGGAATTATGCTCCAGAGAGACACATTGCCATCTAGTGGCCAACAGGATCACTGCAACTTAAATTGGAAAAGAGATTGATCATAGAAACAGTATGCTGACAATGCCTTGGTATGCTGCCAGGAGCACAATAGGAGATCCTTCACTCGGCATAAGATGTGAGACAATAGATTTCACTGATTGGAGTGCACTCCTTGCAGATCGACGGCAGCTCACTGCTTGGTGTTGAGTGATTTTTTCTCCCGGGGCATGAGCCCCTGATTAATTAAGCAGTAAATAATATTCATTTTTGCAGAGCCATTCCTCTGGGTTGCAAAGTAAATTTAAAGGAGTTCTCCTCATAGGAGTGAGCTATGAATACACAGCTCTTCGACAATCAGTAAAATATCTCCACCAGTATTATTATTTTATCATTACATTTTTAAATATAATTACCCAAATTGCTATCTTGGTATAATCCAGGACCCATTTGTACTTAGACCAAATCTAACTATAACTCTTTATGACACACATACGTAGTTCTCATGTGTTTAAGGTTCAAGTGCCTGACATTTTGAGCTATATATGAGTTTTGTTCTGCATTAGAGACTCAGGACAGCAATGACAATACTCAATCTCTTTTGAAATAAGCTATGAAGTAATACCGTTCCGCGGTTTTAACATGCTTCTGAAATCACAAAGGCCTGTGGAACAGACATGTGTAACAAAGATGAAACGTAATGGACCCGGTGAGATGTTCGATAGATCACTTTGAGTCATTCTGAGCCACGGTAAATGTAAATTTATGCACAGCCACTTCATCATTCTCTACATTCCCCATGAGGTAACAGTAAAAGATTTTTCTCTGCGGGCAATATTCCTTCTCGGTAATTACATCAAAAACACACCGCCTAATTATCATACAGGATGCATGCAGGGAATTTACGAGAGCTTTTCGTCTTGGTCATTTATGGATGTTGTCTACTCCTTTGATAGGAATTCTAGCCTATAATACCGTCGACATACATCAAACATGCGTCACCCGGATTCCGCCATGTGCATTTATTCCACGCAAATTGGAGGGGCGCTAGGCACATGTAAAACATACAAACACACACACAGCGTCTCCCGTTTGTATCTGTGAAATGAGCTTCGGAATACAAAGAGGCCGGTGTGCTCGTGTTAACAAACTGGAGTCATTATGGAAAGACATTGACACAAGGGCGACACCAGACAGAGCCCGAGGCCTGCCTTGCTGCCCCTGGCCCCAACATCTGGTCTCTGGAATAATGTGCATTCGATGGTAATGCTTTTTTTTTATTCTCTTGGTAGTGCCAATGCAAAGTACCACCCCCTACCCACCCCCACCCCCCCCCCCCCCCCCCAATTTTCAAAGGCAAAAGGTTATTTGGTCAGATACTCGGACATTTCCAATCTGTCCCGGAATCGGAGTCGCTCAGCCATGCACGGAAACACGACAGATAAGTAATAGTGCGGTCGTCTGATGAATTCTACGGGTGACTCGAACTAACCAGTTAATTCCAGGAGCGTTTACCTGAAGAGAACCGACAACTTCACAAAAGAATTAGGCCAGAATTTCCACCGCAAACCTGATTTGTGCTGCTGACTATATTATCTTTGTTGTTGCTCTTGTTCTCTCCCTCGATGAAAAAAATAGCTTCAAAGGCAAACCAAATTGGTTTACAAAGGCAAAACATTTGCAAGAAATAAAATACATTTCCCTAAGGCCCTCTCCTGCTTGAGCCTTTTTGGAGTCCAGGATTTAAATGTAACATTTTGTAATCCACCAGGATAACTGAACTACGGTTCTTTGTTCTATTTGCAACTGATTTGCAGTGTAATCCATGCCTAAATGCCTGTAGATGGGTAAATAATTTTGAGGAACGTGCGCACACTCGCTAAATGTCAGAAAAGTTGTTAAGCATCTCAGAGCATATTGAAAGCAGGGACAAATCCATTTGTGTAGCTCAGAACCTCTGGAACAGAAATCTTTTAATCCCCCTCATCCAATGTATTTTTGAAACACATTTATGGAAACAAATCTATAGCAAAGACTCTATATGCACTGCCAGCTGTAATCTCACAAGAAGAGACTTGGAATTGTATATCATAACTGTGTAACAGCAGAGATATTCAGTAATGGGTTACAGTCACATGGCAAACCGGCTGTGCCAGGAGACTAATGTCTAGTTTTTCCATTTAACTAATCACCAGACTGGTATTTCTCATATTCTGGACAGATATTGTTCATTGTTGACAGAGCATATGTTTATTCCATCTCAATTGAGATGAACAGTTGCACCTTTATGAAACATCAATTGGTTAATATAGCGGAGAAATTTTCAGATTGCTTCAGTCCATTTTATTACAAATATTACAAGTTGTAGTAGATGCCATTAATTAAATGGAAAAAGAAATGACTGAACAGAAATATTCTGCATGCTTTTTATGTATTCAATCTATGTCTATTTCAAAACAAAGGGATGGTCAAATTGGTACACATCTGACAATTGATATAATAAAGATTTCATGTTGAGAGGGAAAAATAATTTAAAAAACAGTATGTGGTAGAGGAAAGTGGCTGGCAGATATAATGTGCATTGAATACTTGAGACGAGAATGGAGAGTGGCCCATGGACTTATGGTCTTACTTTCGTATACTGTAATTGAGGCATCTTAACTTTTTTTTAATACTTATTATTAAAGTATTATAGTATTTATGTACATGGAGGTGCTTTAAACTCATGATGGAAACTCTGAAGGAAGTAAAAACTCAGCTTTACTTCTCACTTATCAACATAAGTTACATCTCGTGCTTTGCTTCAGTGAGTTGTCTTCCTTTGTTTTACATTGAATGCGGCTGAATTCTATAAACACGGAAGATGTTGGGCAGCTAGGTACAGTATATGGAAATACACATTCCCTAGCTTAGCAATGCGGTAGCCAGCTACAGCTATACACAGGGCAATCCTGTGGGCCATCTGTGGGCAACTTACTGCCTACAAGTCTCCTGTATTCTGCCCAATGAAATTAAAAATGTATATTAGTGTATAGTCATCCTTTCAGTAAACATAATAATTGAGATAATAATGGAGAGAGTGCAGAGTTGGAGAACTGTTGCTATTGATAACATGGGCATTTTAGAGCTACATTATTATTATTGCAAACCCATATATAGGCTACACTAACGCGTACAATCTGTTGTCGGCTGTATGGCTGTGGGTGTATGCGGAGGATCCCACTGCCACGCTTTGTTCAAGCGGCTTACAGGCCATGCCTTTCTGTGAGGTTCTTTTTGACTGGACTTCTCCATTGACATTAGTTTGCTAAGTGCACTTTTGTGGCACTCCTGGATTGATTGAAACAAAATGTCACAATTATGCCCCGTAGCGCAAGCTTTAATTATTCATCAATTAGCGTTTTTTTTTTAAAACTGATTTTTCATTCAGTTTGCAGAGATGTACGGTTCCCCCTGCTGTTAACCAGTCCAATGTCATTAGTTTCTGGGTTTGCAATTAAACCTGATGCATAATTCATCAACCCGAGTCTTTAGACACCGCAATGAGCTCTTGAGGACTAGATGGGAAATTAATTCTGGGAAATGACGTACTTCTCAGGAGTGAGCAGATGCCATTGGTCTGGGCAGGAAAACGAAATGAAATGAACTGTCATATCATCCATATAAACCAAAGAGAGACTAAGTCTTAGAATAAGTACAGTATAACATAGTGTGCCTTTGCATTACCTTCGCCTCCTGCCTCTTTGTAATACTGATTTGGAAATGTATATACTGTACCTTTAACTTATGGCAGCTTTGCACAAAGAAAATTCACAAAGCCCAAAACATGTCAGAAACAGACCCCCCCCCCCCCTCCCACCCGCCCCTGCTAAATCAACTTTAAAAATTTAACACTCAAGATTTCACAGTATATGTATCAGCACTCAATCCGGCTAGGACAGGAAGTATGTAAATGCAGTTATATGCCTAAACTAGCCTGGAGACTCATTCAAATGCACTCTTTGAAATTGATGTACAAATACAATTGCATATGCACAAAGACATTAGGCTATCATCCTGCGTGTTGTCACCTAGTGGAAGCCTTATGCCACTACATTTTGCAAATACCAGTAAGTCATGGGAGATAAAATGCAGTTCTTCACAGGCTGAGTAAAATATCTTTATTAAATCAGTGATAATATGGTCTTTTTTTTCTTTTTTTAAATCAAATTTCTTTTTTCCTGAGAAGCTGAACTGAGTGTATTTTAAATGCTTAGAAAAGCATGAGACACTTTTTTGGCAACTTGGACTTATTTTAATTGGAACATTAGATATTTGTAGCTACAGAACACATCTATTTATAGCTGCAGAATCAGTTTGAGATGTGAATTAGCAAAAACGTATTGAACATACAGTATATACAGGCTATTTTGTGGTTATATATATGTATATATTCAGTGAAGTCCAAAAGTACTTGGACAGTGAGTAGTGACACATTCTTTGTTATTTTGACTCTGTACTCCAGCACATTGGATTTGAAATGGAACAGTGATCATGAGGTTAAACTGTAGACTTTCAGCTTTAATTTGAGGGTATTTGCAAAAAGTTCATATTTGGTTGAATATCTTTTACATGCCATGACTTCCTGATGTCTGTGACCCAACAACATAAAAAGACTACTATTTCCAAGTACTCTTAGAAGCAATACTATAACCTCTCTGCATTTGAATATATATCTATGGGAATTGGGGGGTGGGGCTAGATTAAGCTGCAAATTATGGAGTATGGAACCCATTGTTGGTTAAGTCATCAAGGGTCTGAGGTATCAAACAAGCCTCAAACAATCACTCTGCTGCCAGATATGCAGTAGATATGGATGGATCCCTTTAATGGTTGTTTCTCCTGACTCATTTTCCTACTGAACTCTATGGAAAAATAGGTCAGGAGAAGAAACCCTTAAAGTGATCCATCCATATCTACTGCATATCCATTCTATACAGACGCAACGCCGTAGTACATGTGTCCGCTCTGATTGAAGCAACTGTAAGAACAGAGGAGAACTCGCACTGGGATGGACTGTGAGTTTCTCATCTTCATGTCCTGAAAGAAGAGATGGGCATATCTATTATTATTATTATTAGTAGTAGTATTATTATTATTATTATATTGATCTAGTTATAGCATTTCCTATCATGTATATAGCCAGGTCTTCTCTGTAATGAATCGAGTTGCAATAGTAAAATGGCTAAGGAACTGCGTTTGTAACATGCAGGTTCACTTCTTAGGTATGGTAGTGCTATTGTGACACTGCCTTGAGCAAGGTACTTAACCTGAATTGCTTCAGTATATAGCCAGCTGTATAAATGGATAGTATGTAAAAAAGGTGTGTAAGTAGCTTTGGATAAGAGCGGCTGCTATATGCCAGTAATGTAATGTCTGCACACGAACATACGAATATAAGTATATATTGATGAGAATATGGTCACTACACCCCAACCCGTGCTCATGCTCTGCTACCACCGGGCGCCTAGCTCTCCCCTCCCTGCGACGACCTGGTCATCGCTCCTCTCCTAGTGCTTTGGCAAGATGAGCAATTTGCCAGCCCTGGCATCATTCTTCCATAACTATAAATGTAGTTGATATAAAGCTGCTATAAAGAGCACACCCATACCTTTTTGAGGTTAACGAACTGCACACACTCCAGCCATGTGGTGAGAAAGGCCTGGGAGCAGACTGCACACCTGCCCGCCAGAGAGAGCATGTCAGCCACGGCTGGGTGGAGCGCCAGGGCCCGGTGGAGTAAAGAGCACTCACTCTGGGACTCCATCAGGATCAGCCGTGCCGCCTGCTCCTGTCCAGAAAAGATGGCAACAGACATGACTAATTGAACCCCGCACATTAGCCTGCTGTACGGAGAATGCAGAGCGGCTGCTGCTCTCCTCTCAGGCAGTCTTATTTCAGGGGTTTTCAGTGCACAAATTCTTCACACATTCTATGACCAGTGAGAATATAGTTGGGTTTTTAACTTAAGAAGTTCAAGATACATGTCTTGCTCAAAGGTGTGAAAAAAAAATCCAAACCCTGACTTCAAAACAGCAATCTTCTATTCCTTCTAGTCCAAACAACAACTTGTCTAATATTACGGGAATAGAGATTATATCTCAGCTCCCTTACTTCAAGAATGTGCAAATGTTTCTATAAACAAAGAAAATTGTTCTTTCAGTGAACAGGATGGCTTAGAGACCACTTGGGTGCATAGCTGTGGTTCCTCCCAAGGGGTTGTTGGGTATATGGGTGCGGTTTGTAAGTTCAGACATTTTCAACATTTTGCTATTTATGTGCTGAATCCGCTAAAAGAATCAAGGGTAGATAGTGGATCTGGAGAAGTTTTCACAGATTATAAAGACAAGGCCATCTCCAAAGGTATGTGAAAAACATCGCAACATATGCTTCCATTTACATGTCTTTTCCAATTCAGTTGACACAAATTGCAACATTAATCTGTTGAATTTCAAGAAGTAATAATAAACATTATACATTAATGGTACAAATACAATGCATTGAGTCATTGCTTCCAGCATGATACGTATACATTGAAAAATATATGTATGTATGAGTAGTACGCATGAAAGTGTGTACTTAACACTTGAGAATGTTACACACAATTCTGCTCAAAAGACCCAATAAGTATTGCTATGTAGATAAAATGTAAATACGTACATTACCTTTAAAGACAGCACCTCCATCTCTTGAACAGATTGCACCAATTCATACTGGATGAAAGCATTTGCTTCGTAGTACAACTCCTCCAACCTGACAAGCTGGAACTGGCAGACCAGTAACATACAAACCGTTTACTTGCTGGACCAATGTAAGTGCAGGAATTCGCAATTGGTGAAAAATGTGATATATATTTTAAGTATTCACATTAAAAAAAATTCATTTTACTGAATCTTCTTTGTCTTGACAGTTATTAGCATTGCCCATTATAGAAATGATTTGTTTTGGAGAATGAATAATAGATTAAGATCCATTATACTTGGGGGTGTTATTTTTTCCTTAGCATTCCTGTCTCATTAAAATGGGCACTCTATGCCAGCACCTCTAGACATTCTAAAATTACATACGTACATCCACCGGAAATACGGTCAGACAATTTCCTGCAACATCTAGCACTTTGAGCTTTGACAGTCTGAAAATCCCCTGTGGAAAAATATGAAGACTTGACTTAGTACAGTAGGTATTGTAAAATATATTATAAAATATATAATTTGGAAAAAAACATTATGTTGACCAGTACATTACATTACATTACATTAGACCAGTAGACCTATGGACTGTCTTTTTGTGCTTCGTGTTTGTTAGTTCCTCTAGCTAATCTTCAGTTTCAGGTCATGCCACAATAAGAGTCACATGAGTAACTCCACGATTCAGAGATGATTTCTTCATAGCTGCAGCAGCATGGATATGTATAGAAAGCTGTTCTGACTCAGTAAGAATTAGTTATTATTGAATATTGCAGAGCTTGCACTAGAATAAAAGGCTCTTACCTCAGGCAGTTCTTTCAGATAGTTTTTTGCAATATTGAGCTTGGAAAGTTGTGGTAAGAAGCAGAGTTGTGATGGCAGAGAGACAAGGTTGTTGTTAGTTAAATTGAGCTCGGTCAGCTTTTCAAGCAAAGCTATTTCAGCAGGAATAACTTCCAGTTTGTTGTCAGTTAGACTCAAAATTTCCAAGTGAGTAAGCCTGTGGATAGATGGGATTTTATTTAGCTTTAGCTTTAGTTATATCTTCCACCTTGCACTCAAGCAGTGAGATTTGATCCTTTAAAACATGTCAAGTATTTGAAATCATGCAGTATAAAGCTCAAATGGTTAACTCAAATAGCCTTTTTATTTACCAATGGGAGAAGTTAAAATATATATTCTTACAGCAAAACATGACTGTTGTACGAATATAAACATGTTTTCATTTACCCTTTTATCTGTGGTGGAAGGACTCTAATTTTGTTGTGATTCACATTGAGAAGGACAAGTTCTGAGAGTGCATCTGCAGAGGACAACTTTGGTAAGGTTCAGTACGCATCGTGTAAAACCTGATAAAACATTCCATTAGCAAATACGGGGTACGTAACCACAGTCAGAATGGACATACCGAAAATGTCTTCAGGTAAATTCTCGATTTTGTTTCCAAATAGATAAAGCTTCCTTAGCGAGGGAAGGTACCTCAGAACTGGAGGGATCTCTTTGAGAAGATTATTTCCCAGGTTGAGCTCTGTCAACTTTCGATAGGTAAAAATGTTTAATCAATTATGATTCATTAATTATATTTGGAAATTCTGCAAATGCGACTAATTATAGTAAAGTCGTTGTAGAATGACTACGTTAACCATTTACTTACGTGGCATAATGACTGCAATTCAATGGGAAGAGTTGAAAGGCAATTGTTGTTTAACTGGAGTTTCACAATACCTGTAAGATTTGAAACGGTGCTAGGAATCTGGTCTATATTCTTAGAACTCAGACTGAACGATTTTGCATTTGCCTTTAAAGCTCTGATGACAAGATTGTTTGCCATTTGAAGCCAGACTCTTGCTACAAACCTTTGCACTCAAGGTACTGCGTTTCTATGGAAATAAGACGCTTCGAGAGAAAATGTTGTTGACTGCAGGACAGCAGCGACCTCTACCGGTAAATCTGTATTCTGGTGTTAAAACAACTGGCATACTTTTTGGTTGTTTTATGAAATTATATGCCTACTGAACGAGAAAACTTCCAATTTCACCAAAAAAACACCCTTTTAAATGATATTTTATGTTGAAAAGAATCACTATTTGAGCCACTTAAAAACGGGGTGTTCAACCAAAACTCGCTTTTGGATACAAATACTGTATTTTGCATCATTAAAAGAATATAAAAACAAGACAAAAAATAATCTAGGTGACAGTGCATGTCCCACAAAAATTAATTTAAAAATATTTAGAAACAGTTCTATTCCTAGACTTCAACACCTTCAAGTTCCGGCTTTAACTTTCCTATTAAACCAAGATGGCAAAGATTTTTTTTTTTTGTTGCAAGCATCAAGTACCATCTTTGTCCATAGAAGTACCAATACTTAATGTCCTTTATGCATATTGTTTTTGCTCTTATATTGCACACGTACAGTGCCCACCACAATTATTGGCACCCCTGGTAAAGATGAGAAAAAAGGGTTATAAAAAATTCACCGTTTGGTGAATTAGCTTAATCTCACACTGAAAAAATGAGAAAACTCCAACCTTTAATTGAAGCAAATTTATTCTGAGTAAATAAAATCCCTCAAGAAATAATTATTTTTAACAAAACGACATGCCACAGTTATTGGCACCCCTGCATTTAATACTTTGTACAACCTCCCTTTGCCAATAAAACAGCACTGAGTCTTCTCCCGTAACATCTAATAAGGTTGGAGAATACAGAGCAAGGAATCTGAGACCATTCCTCTTTACAGAATCTCTCCAGATCATCCAGAGTCCTAGGTCCTCTCTTGTGCACTCTCCTCTTCAGCTCAGCCCACAGGTTTTCAATGGGGTTTAGGTCAGGGGACTGAGATGGCCATGGCAGAAGCTTTCTTTTGTTTTCAGTTAACCATTTTTGTGTTGATTTGGACATATGTTTTGCATCATTGTCCTGCTGGAAGATCCAACGACAACCCAGTTTTAGTTTCCTGGCAGAGGCAGCCAGATTCTGATTTAAAATTTCCCGATATTTCATGGAGTTCATGATGCCATGTACCCTAACAAGGTTCCCAGGGTCTTTGGAGGAAAAACAGCCCCACAACATCACAGAACCTCCACCATACTTATGGTATTTTTATTATTTTTGGTATAGCCATTCTTCTTTCTACGCCAAACCCACCTTGAGTGTTGGTTGCCGAAAAGCTCAATTTTCATTTTATCTGACCATAGAACACGGTTCCAGTCAGTTCCAGTAGCGTTTAGCAAACTCCAGGCGCTTACATTTGTGGTGAAATGACAGGAAAGGCTTTTTTCTGGCATGCCTTCCAAATAATTTGTTGGCATGGAGGTGACGTCGAATGGTAGTTTTGGAGACTTGATTGACCCCAAGATGCTACTTTCCTCTGTATTTCTCCAACAGTGATCCTTGGGGATTTTTTGCCTCTTTTACCATCTGTGTGTGTGGGGGAAAAATAAACTTGGGTCCTCTTCCAGGCAAGTTTGTAACAGTTCCAGTTGCTTTGAGCTTTTTAAGTATTGCCCTAATGGTATATGGGCATTTTCAGGTGAGTAGCTTTTTTTTTGTCATTCTCTGACTTATGAAGCTCAACACATTTTTCCCTAATTTGATTTGTGTGTTCTCATCTTTCCCAAGGTGATGTATGAATAAGGGAATATGGCCTCTGTGTCACCTCATATTTATACCCCAGTGAAACAGGAAGACATGGATTACTGCTTGAAAGTTCCTAAACACTCTGATCAACTTTAAAATATAAATGGAAAAAATGGAAAATATAAATGGAAAAAATGCTTGTTACATTTAGTTCATAAGAATTTATAGGGGTGCCAATAACTGTGGATGGCACTGTATTTGACAGATTCCAGAGGAACTGTCTGTTCTTTGGAAGGAATTGTCCATCTCCTACAATTTGCATATTCAGCTTTGTGGTATACACCCTTATTTGTCTACAGAAAGGTGCGATTAATTTGAGTCAAACTAAAATAATCGGTGTCCTTTATGACTTTAATTGCAAGATACAATATTGTCATAAGCGTACGTACACGTTTCAGAACATTTCGGTCAAAGCATAAAATGGCACATAACTGAAACACAACACTGAATTAGACGTCCACGACATGACTATTCTCTGACAAGAGCTGATACACTTCACCCATTACTGAACCATCTTTATGGTTCACTTAAACAGGATACTGCTGTGTTCATTGTCTCCAATGTTTTAGACTAAAGCATGATTCAACAGTCACTTTATTCGTCTCTCACATCCCAAGAATGTCTTGAGAGCAGGGCATGAAATTAACTTTTCACCCGCTGGTCAGAGTGGCTTGTGGATTCTAAAAATGACCAGCCATTTTCAACATTTTCAATATTTTACCAGCCACGTTACCTTTTCACAGTATGACGCAATCTGGTTGGTTACCTGCCGAAGTGGCTGCTAGAGCAGAAACTCATACCGGCCACAATCAAAGTTTTACCAGCATTTGGCTGGTGGCGGATGTTAATTCCACAACCTGCTTGAGAGACAAGCCTAGCTAGCTACAGCCTACAGATTTGTTGAAATGATATGGGAGGTTAACATCCTCTGAAGAATGAGAATGATCATTTCAGCTCTCCTCGTCCTTAGCCGCTTCGCTCAAAGGCTCCACAGAGTTGTAGTGCTCTCCCAGGCCATAGGCATGACGCATGTATCTGAAACGGAGCACATACAGGGTGAATGCGCCTCTCACTTCCACAGAAGAGGGAAGACAGGCCAGGTAACTGCACACTCATATTAAACCACTTGTGTTCATTCGTCTAACAACTGCAACAATTAGTAGCATGGTTGTCTATTCTACTGAAGTTCGTATTGTAAAATAGTAACGCACGCACGCACCAGACCTCTTGAAAAAGTATTCAAGAATTTATATTGTTGTCCTCTCACAAACTAGTAAATTAGAACACGGTGTTTGGAAGGCTCTAGAAGTGAGGATGTCCCTCGGTAGAATTATATGACACATACAGGGAGTGGACAAAATATCGGAAACACCTACAAAAACTGAATATCTAATAACTAATAACGAGTAGGAATGCTGTCATACCATTTCTGAACTGTGTGTAGTGTGATATTGGCCCATTGTTCAAGAAGGACAGTTCAGTTCTTTGAGGGATGAAGGAGGTGGAAATCTAGTTTGCACTCCAGAACTTCCCATAAAGGTTCAATTATGTGTAGATCTGGTGATTGTGCAGGCCATGGAAGGCATTTGACGGCATCCTCGTGTTCTTGGAACCATTCTTTAACGTTTTTAGCAGTGTGTACGGGGGCGTTATCATGTTGGAATATGGGGACATCATGAGGGAACAGTGTTTGCATCATAGGGTGCACCTGGTCTTGTAAAATGGTTTCATATCGTTTGCCCGTTACATGTCCATGGAAAGCAATCACTGGACACAATGAGTCCCATGAAATGGCTGCCCATACCATTACAGAACCAACACCATACGTAACAGTTGGCAACAGACATTGTGGATTGAATGCCTCCTTAGGCTTTCTCCAAACATAAACCTGGCCAGATGTATTAAAAAGAGTAAAAGATGACTCATCAGACCATAGCATTTTTCTCCATTGCTCAGGGGTCCAGGTTTTGTGTTCCTTACACCATGTTATGCGTTTTTGTGCATTAGGCTTGGAAACAAATGGTTTCCAAATGGCGGCCCTGCCATAAATACCAGCTTTGTGAAGCTCATGACGTACTGTTTTTGTTGAGACTGGTTCAGATATGGAATGATTCAAGTCTGTGGTGATTTTTAGAGTTGTAGTTCTGTGGTTATTAGCAACTATCCTACCAAGTGTCCATCTGTCCCTGTCAGAGAGCTTTGGCTTACGGCCACAGTTCTTTCTTGCTGATGCTGTTTTTTGGTGTTGGGCATATGTTGTCTTCATTTTTGACACAGTTCCCCTTGCCACCTTACATAATTTTGTCGTTTTTGTGGCCGATGCACCTGCAATTCGGGCACCAACTATTTGGCCCTGTTAGTATCCTCATTGTGCTTTGGAGACTTACCTAGCAAAGTGCTGCTGGTTAGACCTCTTTTAAGCAGACAGCAGACACATGCTGCTAATTAGCATTCAAACTAATATGAATCACCTGTGCAAATACTTTTGTACTTGTGGTTTAGATGCTTCAAAGTTAAAGCCATTTTTCAGGGGTGTTACGAATATTGTGTCCACCTTACCCCTGTATATTCATAACATTACATTCATTTGGCAGTCGTTTTTATCCAAAGAGACGTACAATAAGGTCATACCGAAGGTCGTTGAAACAACTACGAACAGGTCAGATAACGTACAGTTCTATCATAAAGTAGCAGCTATCCATAGACATGAACATCAAGTCTAGTTCACACAGTAAGCTATGGCTAAGTCTTAAGGCTAAACCAGTCACACATGATGAAGTACAACACTAAGAACAAATTCCAGTGGCTTTGAAGGGACACGGTAAATCACACTATAAATATACTGTACACTCAGTTCGTAGATATTCCTTTTCATAAAGTTATTATAGATGTTTCCTTTTCCCTCACAGTATAAAGACTTTTCGCAAAGGTGTACGCGTGCATGCAGGGCAACCCACTTGAAAGAATAGCATCTGTCCCACAAGATTTTGTTCTTACAATTCAAATAAATGGAAAGAGAATTTGTAATGAAGACATAAATTACCAGCATATTAATTAACAAAACATTATTCAACAAAGCTGTGCTTGTTTCCAATATCGGTCTTAACAAAAAACAGCTATAGTGAAAACATCAAGTCAATTTTTTGTAATGAGAATTTCAAGCATGTGAACCACAATGCGATCTACAATACAATACAAATATACAATGAAAAATAGTAAAATACTTTTACAAATAATACAAACCAATAAGTTTATTGCATGTGCGTGGCATTTCAGAACTGAGCTCAACACTTCAGGGATTTGTTTGGCTCCAAATCTAGGCAGGGCATCCTTTTACCCTTAAGCAGTGACGCATAAAGCCCAGTCTACATCAAACAGCCGACTTCAGACCAAACGGGAGAAATCTTCAGAACGTCCAAATTAAAATCTCAGAACGTCCAAGTAAAAACTAGGCAGTCCACATCAAAGCGCCAAATAAACAAATAAACTAATGTTTCCATGACAATGACTCAGTGTACTTGACTGTTTCTTCTTGTGACCTTTCTATCTAGCTAAACATATTATTGATTTATTGGCATATTTGGTACTGAGTGGTCTAAATATAACGTAGCTATCCTGTTAATAAAGTTGGCTTGACTTGTCACTTGTTTTTTACAGTAGCAAGCTTCGTCAAATGTTATGTCTGACAGTGACAGCGATGCCGTTGCGGCACTATTCGCCGTACTTCTAGTGAAGAGGAGACGACAAAGAAAGGAGAGGACAATATTTTCCAATCCGCTGTGCTGCTTCATGATTGGTTAAGAGAATATGTTTCCTCTATTACGCAGCCTACGTTCTAAAACGGTTCTAAAACTCCGGGTTTAAATCTTGACGCGGTCAATTTCGGAAACGGTGGCCGATGAGAGCAGACGTTCTAAAACTGGACAGTACACACCGCTAAAACTTTATTCAAAAAACATTCTAAAACCGTCCCGTCTGGTCTCCTCTCGGCTGTTTGATGTAGACTGTGCTTAAAACTTTATTCAAAAAACGTTCTAAAACCGTCCCATCTGGTCTCCTCTCGGCTGTTTGATGTAGACTGGGCTTAAGCCGCATGATTTCATAACTTTCAGAGGTGTAAAATCCAGGGGTCAGAAAGTAAAAGTCCTGCCATGCGTTTCTTCCACCCATGAACTCAGCCAGCTGATTTCACTAATTAGATCTACCTCCTGGCTCAAGAATTGTGCCAATTAGCAAATCCAGGTGATTGGAACAAAATAATGGGGACCTTGACTTTCTGAACCTGGATTTTACACCTCTGCTTTTAAAACACTGAACTCCTTACGTTGGCCCAGAACCAGATAGAATCCTATATCCAAACTTATGTAAAATAGACACCGGTTTTTGACAGGGGGTGAGGATACCTTTCAGAGATTATGGTGAGATCTGTACTCACATAAGCATGATGGGCGCCTTGTGGTACTCTTCCCCAATCACTACTGTGGGAGATTCGGCCTGGATGACTTCAATGGGCATCTGAAGGACCCGAGTCAGAGCCCGCAGCTATAAAACAACGACAACCGTTATCAACATAGGACTACCTTCGGACATTTCTTTGAAATAACTTAACTGCATTTTACGTTTATTTTTATGCATTATTTTGGATCAAATCCAGCTGAACAAATAGGTGATATTTCAAAGTTCCAGAACTTTCAGCCGAAATATAATCGGAGAAGCACGACAAAGAGTTTGCGCTATCCAAACATGACTTCCAACGTTGCGCAGTACAGATGGAATCTCAGGCTTATCGCATACTTCAGTACTGCAGTGAGAAGTCTGACATCCCAGTGAGTGTGTACTTACCTCCAGCTGCCCACCCCAGGCTGCTGTGCTCTCCACGTCACCGCAGTACTTCTCAAACTCTCCTGAGGACACACATTACACACCCTTAATGCCAGGGAAAAAAACATGATTGCAACATCAAACTATGAAACCGTTTTGCACATTATGCGTAAAACGTGGAGACCAATTCTTCTCTGTAATGGAACATCTATGTAGAGTACTGTCCAGAAAAGGGTTTTTATAAAAAGGGTCTGAGCATCAAGGCTTAGTGAGAACACTATTCCTTGTGATGGTGAATCTGTTGTTGGATATTGTAACGAACTCGGCAGGGGAGCAGGCACGAACCGGACTCGGGTCAACTAGGGGAGAAGTGGCTGTGCTAACCAATGCACTAAAGATGAATCCACTGTTAGCGAAGCGGCTAGCCAGCGGACAGAGCAGAGCACTACAGATATAATTACACATTTTTGGAATCAAGTCATCTGATGCAGCACCGTTCCCTTCTTTACTGGCCTTTAAATTAGTTTGCTAAATTATTCTTACTAAAAATTACATGAAAAAGTAATGCTGATCCTATAGGACCCTTACATTATGTTGTTCCAAACAGCTTTTTACTATTCTCAGGTAAGTTATTTATTTTTTAAATTGGTCATCAGTGTGTTTACCTGAACAGGAAAACATGATATGTTATAGCCAATGTATTTCCCTAGTGTTTAATAGCCAATTGCTTACTCAACGTCTGAAAAGAGGCTGGATCAAGCCCAGATATACACACCGACCCTTCACTGGGTCTAAACAACAGCTATCCCTTGCAGGGTATTTTAATAGTTGTGTATAACACATAAAACTTAATGGAAGGAATACATGGCAGATGGGTGCCACGCCCGATGGTCTGACATTGAATCCTGATGGTGCCAGAGCCCATTGTGGCTGCATAATTGGCTAAAGCAGGGCCCAGTGAGACCGTTTCAGAAGGTTACTCTAAGCCTTATCAGACAGGAATAATTGATTTGGTCAAACAGGTTCCTGCGGCCGTCCTGCACCTGCTGCATAAGCAGTCCTCTGCTGCAGTGGCTCCACAGCTCACATGGTGGACTACAGCGTGAATGAAGCATCGGCGGACAGTACACAACTGTAGCCTTTATATCTCACTTTACAGTAATAACATGTATTTTGGTAAATTACTGGATGGGGAAGGGGTCTTATATCCAGAACGTCATGGGCTCCATACCTCTAATGTTGCTCAGCAAACTATAGAACCTAACCAAAATCATCACAGCAATATTCCAAATGAATACAATGAAAGATTGATGTGCAACATTTTCTTGGATAAGAGTCATTTACATACTATATAAAAGCCTCAAATAAATCACAACAGCTTCCCAGCCTTTATTCAACAGTACGAGGAACAGCAAAGCCATGTTCCCAGCCCTCACCTGCAGAGTACATGTCACCAGAGTTGGGGTTGGTGAGGAAGGGAAGGAAATCGTCGGCATGGCTCCTCATGTGCTGGGCAGTCAGTGCCCGGAGCTGCGCCAGGCTGAAGGCATGCCCGCACCCCCTCAGCTGGTCCTCCACGGCGCGATACATGCAGTGCCCGTCCGAGGAGATCTCCTTGATTTGCAGCTGCCTCTCAGCCAGCTTCAGTGATAGCTTCACTCCCTCCTGGTGCCTGAAGCCCGACAGGTTCTCAACCTCAGCTTCAGCAATCCTGCTCTCCCTCTCCTTCTCCAGGGCTGCCTTCTTATCCTAGGGATATATATATATATATATATATATATATATAATATATTGTTGAGTTATACAGTGGCATGCAAAAGTTTGGGCACCCCTGGTCAAAATTTCTGTTACTGTGAATAGCTAAGCGAGTAAAAGATGACCTGATTTCCAAAAGGCATAAAGTTAAAGATGACACATTTCTTTTATATTTTTAGCAAGATTACTTTTCTATTTACATCTTTTACAGTTTCAAAATAACATAAAGGGCCCGAAGCAAACGTTTGGGCACCCTGCATGGTCATTACTTAGTAACACACCCTTTGGCAAGTATCACAGCTTGTAAACGCTTTTTGTAGCCAGTCTTTCAATTCTTGTTTGGGGGATTTTCACCCATTCTTCCTTGCAAAAGGCTTCTAGTTTTGTGAGATTATTGGGCCGTCTTATATTCACTGCTCTTTTGAGGTCAATCCACAGATTTTCGATGATGTTTAGGTCGGGGGACTGTGGGGGCCATGGCAAAACCTTCAGCTTGCGCCTCTTTAGGTAGTCCATTGTGGATTTTGAGGTGTATTAGAGGCCTTGATATACTCCAGTTTTGTACATGTATGTATGTACGTACACGAACGCTATGCAAGCGGCGTTGTTCACATACTCCACTGCGTACTTTATGTCTAAATGGATGT
Organism: Synaphobranchus kaupii; assembly: GCA_029718625.1. Taxonomy (NCBI): domain Eukaryota; kingdom Metazoa; phylum Chordata; class Actinopteri; order Anguilliformes; family Synaphobranchidae; genus Synaphobranchus; species Synaphobranchus kaupii. The sequence goes on along the minus strand of CM056396.1, from coordinate 8,406,983 downwards.
TTAAAAGTTATGTCCACTAAGAGGCAGGTCACATAGTTGTTCTTCAAAATTCACCGCCATTGTGTACTACTACTTCTTCACTGTTTCCTGTTTCCATCTCGCAGAACGTCAGAGGATCTTTGGTATACTGCCCCACGATTTCTGTTGGTATTGCACCTTGCGTATGCGTACACTCAAGGCCTAGGCAGACGTGCACAAAGGACACACCAAACGAACGCACGATACGTGCGGCAGCCATCCTGCGTATGCGTACACGTACTTAGCGTGAAGTATATTATGGCCTTTAGGATCATTATCCTGTTGTAGAAGCCACCCTATTTTCATCTTCAGCTTTTTTGCAGACAGTGTGATGTTTGCTTCCAGAATTTTCTGGAATTTAATTGAATCCATTCTTCCCTCTACCAGTGAAATGTTCCCCGTGCCACTGGCTGCAACATAAGCCCAAAGCATGATCGATCCACCCCCATACTTAACAGTTGTTCTTTTCATGAAATTTTGCACCCTTTTTTCTCCAAACATACCTTTGCACATTGCCGCCAAAAAGTTCTATTTTAATTTCATCAGCCCACAGGACTTGTTTCCAAAATACATCAGGCCTGTTTAGATGTTCCTTTGCAAACTTCTGATGCTGAATTGTGTGGTGAGGACGCAGGAAAGGTTTTCTTCTCAAGGCTCTTCCATGAATCATATTTGTGCAGGTGTCGCTGCACAGTATAACAGTGCACCACCACTCCAGTCTGCTAAATCTTCCTGAAGGTCTTTTGCAGTCAAACGGGGGTTTTGATTTGCCTTTCCAGCAAACCTACGAGCAGTTCTCTCAGAAAGTTTTCTTGGTCTTCCAGACCTCAACTTCACCTCCACAGTTCCTGTTAACTGCCATTTCTTAATTACATTACGAGCTGAGGAAACGGCTACCTGAAAACGTTTTGCTATCTTCTTATAGCCTTCTCCTGCTTTGTGGGCATCAATCATTTTAATTTTCAGAGTTCTAGGCAGCTGCATAGAGGAGCCCATGGCTGCTCAATGTTGGGACACGGTTTGAGAAGTCAGAGTATTTATAAAGCTTTGAAATTTGCATCACCTGGCCTTTCCTAACGATGATTGTGAACAAGCCATAGCCCAAACAAGCTAATTAAGGTCTGAGACCTTGGTAAAAGTTATCAGAGCTCAAATCTCTTGGGGTGCTCAAACTTTTGCATGGTGCTCCTTTCCTTTTTTTCACTCAAAATTGTACAAAACAAAAATAATACACTAATCTTGCTTAAAATGTTGAAAAGAATGTTTCATCTTTAACTTTATGCCTTTTGGAGTTCAGTTCATCTTCAACTCACTTAACTATTCACAGTAACAGAAATTTTGACCACTTTTGCATGCCACTGTGTGTGTGTGTGTGTGTGTGTGTGTGTATATATATATATATATATATATATATATATATACACACACACACACCATGGCTCAGATAAATACTTGATTCTGATTGGTTGACAGTCGGTTTATATGCTTGTATATGCACGGTTATCCGGGTCAGGTTTGATCACAGTTCTAAATTCATCCGCTTTGCGTCGGGTGGTTCTTCGCCTCAGCGACGTGCGTTAAAACCGTATAACGCACACCTCGTCATGGATTATTCCTTACAAATACATTACTCAACAATATATTACAATACTAATATGCACATGCCCTACAGAGAGGGTCCAAGGGCCACTGATATGAAACTTTTTAAGTGGAAGCTAAGCGGTTCTGGCACAGACTCGCTATGAGAGAGACAGCAGTGTGATTTTTCATGACTAATCCGGAACCCTGAGAGAGGTTCGTTTCTCACCCGCCTCTTCTGAGCCTTGGAAGTGCGACTTTGCTTGGCTTCTTTTGGCTCTTCGTTGTCCAAATCCAGTTTTTCTACTCCATTTGCAATGCTGTCAACCTTTAAAAAAGCAGTCAACCACAAATTAAAGAAACATTTCAGATATTAACTTATTCCCAAATTATCACATATTGCCATTCATTAGATTACCTTTTAATTCATGTAATGCATTAATGCAGTCATAAATGTACAGTATATTCAAAACTATATACCTCATCTCCATCTTCGTTATTGTTCAGCTGCTTAAGTTCTTCCTCGTGCTTTTGGTTGAGTTCAGCTTCCAGTTTGCCAACGTCTTCTACAAGTTGTTTCCTCCTCTTTTTATCGTTCTTGGGGACAGCATTTTTCATGCTCTGAATTGTGGCTGTAAAATATCAAATATCTATTCAGCTACATGTAAAGGTAAAAAATTTACTTACATGTCACTGGTATTGTCGTTTACTCATCTGGTTAGCTGCCTTGTCATTACATGCGAGTTAAAGTATCTTGCTACAATGACAATGAATAACACATCAATACTAACCATCATTGTCATTTTTTCTAGCTAACGTTACTAGTTAGAGCAAGCTCGCTACTAGCTAGACATCACCTCGGTATTTTAAATATTCTCACGGCACGCTGATTTATTTAAGATTGTTTGGCAAGCTAGCGAAACACATTTTGTCCCTCTTCACCCGGATTTGCCGTGCAAGTGAGCTGGTGTTAACTTTCACGCATAAAACTAGCCACAAAAGTGACAATGCCTGCAGTCTCCTTGTGAACTAGCCGGCTAAGCTGGAACCGTCTGGTTTGTATGGGCGTGCTAGCCAGCTAGCGCAAGCAAACTGTGCGCCCACACGTCTTACCCTGCAAATCCTTCTTCTCTTTCCGATGCTGCTTGGTTAATAGTTCCTCCGGCGTCTCAACTTCTTCCATTGTTGCTTATAGGGTGTTAAATATAAGTGAATATTCAGAAAAATATCAAACACAGTAACATGCTTCTGGCTGCCATGATCAGCAGGCAGAAGGGTCGAGTCATCTGGTGATCTACAAGGCGCACAGCCAATGACGTTGAATTTCCGGATGCTTGCAACATGACAACTTCACGATTCTATTGGTTACTCGGCAGCATAGATGCCATCGACACGAAAAGTGTTGCCAGATTATACAAATTACAGTATTAGGGTATTTTCAGGAAATAGCGAACATTGGGAGAAAGGTTGATGTGGGAAAATTTATGGGGATCATAAATTGCGGCTAATTCGATTCTGATACATATTTCTGCAAATCGCTGCTGGCGCTTTTCACAGAGAAACGTGAAATATGTGAAACTACCTTCAAATGAGGATTTTTTACTGAACATTACAAAGAAACTTGCAGCACTGTAAATGACAGCAGTGGCTGCAATGAATATCTACATTGAGATATTATCTATGGGTTGACATACCCCAGTAGGCTACACCCAAATAGCTGGTGTAATGTAATCTGGGCATAAAGGGAAAGAGGCAGTCTGGCCCAGAGGAAGAAGAGAAATGGCAGAAATCGACAGAGAGAGAGAGAGAGAGCTATTAAGGCAAATCAAAACTCCTGACTGACATTGATAAGTCAAAAGTAACATTGTCTGTCTTTTACAGTGAAAATACAGTGAAAGAAAAAGACTAACTGGTTTTCCACCATTACTGGAAATTATGTTTTATATTTAATCATGTGCCATTATTATTGGCAGGTTAATAGATGTTGGCAGGATTTGGCATGACTTTGGGAGCCAAAGAGCTCATCATTCAATAAACAACAGAGCATTTAGCCCAAGAATTGAGATGTCATAGCCTGCATGGAAAGCCAGCTATTGATTGGTCCTCTTTTTTCCTTTTTTACAGTGTGTTATAATAAACCCATAAGGCACAAAGGGAGTCATATTTTCTCTTGGTCATTTCATGATTAGGTATAATGGCTCATAATCTCTAACTCATTTACATGATTAGAGGTCAATACAACATATCTTTAATATTTTTATCCACCAATAAAATGTAAACTGGTTGTTACTAGAGGCTTTAGATCACCAATATGTTTTATATTAATCTCAAGGGAAACTGGTGTAGCACATTTGTGTGTTTGTTATACCTGCATTTAGCTTTTGAGAATAACTACAGCTCATCCAGTTTGTTTAGCTCTCAACTCAATGTCAGAGAGTGTATCAGCCCCATTATTTTAAATAATAATATGTAGCATGGGATGATTGTGTCCAGTTATGAGTCTGAGCTATGACATTGTGCTGAATTCACACTTCAAAATGGATAACATTGAACCTCTCAGGTACCTAAACCATATATGCATTTAAAAAGCAGGTTCCCCAGTTTTTATCATTTCTCGTAGTCAATATTGATTGTTAAAATATTGTCTTACATCATGATGTTTACCACTGCAGTTATAGGACTACTCCTCGGAAAAAAAGCTATTTTTGCTCAGATAACATTGTACTTACCCTACATGTTTATTAATTTAACGACATAAAATGCGACATGAGCAAGGAATCCCACAATTGGTGAAAAGTAGTCAATAGGATTTATGAAATATAATAATTATTGTGTGTGTGCGCGCGCGCTTGTGTACAAGCTAACATGTTACTCATCTAGCTGCAAAACAAAAAATACAACTATTAGCCAGAAAGAACAGAAATGTTTCCATTTTATACCACCTGGTTCCGCTATGGCGAAAGCTAGGGTTACTGTAGCGCTTCGTGTTTTCCCTATCGCATTCCCTTGCTCTGCCTTCCCCGTTTACGTATTTAGCTCCGCCTCCTGAAGGCTGCCCTCTCTGGAGCCGGAGGAGCATTTCTCACGAGTCACTGGTCCTTTCCCAAAGAACAGACCGAGGGAACCCGACGGAGCTGTTGTTATTTTGTTGCCGCTGCCACCCGCTGCAAACGCTGGTGTAACCGCTGCAGACATGGCCTCTGATGGCATGGATGAACGATCCCCTCTATTGTCAGCACCAAACTCCGGGAATGTCACACCCACGGCACCACCGTACCTGCAGGACACCAGTCCAAGAGGTAGGCTAGGCTATATGTAAGACAGCGATATGACAGACTGAGCGTGCTGATTCATTTTGGGCGTATCTTCTTGTGCAATGTTTTGTGTAGTGGTGCGAGTGCATTAATAGAACGAGCAAGGGCATCTGCAGCAGATCACTGGACCGGTGTAAATAAAAAGGTGGGGCTTTGGACAGTAAAGGCAGTAACATAGGCCTTCAGTCTTGCATAGTACTGAAAAATTCCACCAATGCAGCTATTTCGTTTTCACCACACACTCTCTGTTTTCCTAATTATGCACTAATGAAAAGTATTGTTACTTAGTTATCTAGTAGGAATAGTGTGTAATTATATGTGACCAGTGAATGGATGTCTAATTTCTTGAGGCAAGATTCTATTGTTGTGACAACCTAGCTTCTAAAATTTTATAGGGTGGGGTGTCTTAGTGTGGGTTGTAACAAATACTTAATTACTAAAGTACATGGTAAATTGTAGCCTACTAATGTATAATAATACTATTATATAAATATGGGAAATGTAATGTACATTTATGCAAATGTAAAACATTGAGATACATCGGCTAATATATTAATATTGAGATGTTTTAACTCCATAGTTAGCTGGCTAAAAACATTAGGCCTATATCATGTTTTATACATGTTTCAATGTATGTTAAGGGTGTGAAGAGGCAAAAACATCCAATTGTACACATTCACATATCTGAATTCATGTTATAATGGATAGGCCTGGACTTCCCCTCGATCTTCATTGGTGACTGTAATCTCTGTGCATATCTTTCTAAGCAATGGGTTTGAATGTATTGTTCTTCTGTCAATTTCTGAGTGCACTATTTTTATTTAAAAATGCTGATACTTTCAGTTTGAGAGTCATTGTCATTGTCTGATGTTGAGATCATGGCCAGACAAGTATGGGGCTATGTGCTGTCTTTATATAGCCAACAAGCCAGCTGTCTTTAGACTACCTGTAGGTGTACATATACTGTTTAGTCTTTATCATTGAATAGCACAGTTTACTATTCGTTATGTTAAGAGTACAGATGCCAAAGGCGACTGATGCATACAAAAATCAGCATATCATTGCAGCAGTGCAAGACTAAACAAACTGTCAAAGATCTTTTGAACTACCAGATGAAGAAATGAGCCATATAGCGTAGAAACCAATAGTTGACTATGACAAAGGGTCTGTGGTGGCCTGACATAGTTGGCTTCATCCAACTTTCATAATCTGGCCTGGATGCCTTAGGTCACTACTGCCTAAGGGCCCTCTAGATTCTCATCATCTACCATCTAGCACTTTAAAATTATTAGTTGTCATCACTGAGATATGTAGTTCTCTTTTGAATGGCTCTAGCTATCCTGTAGTACACTATGTCTATGTGGCTTGTGTGTGTGTGTGTGTGTGTGTGTGTGTGTGTGTGTGTGTGTGTGTGTGTGTGTGTGTGTGTGTGTGTGTGTGTGTGTGTGTGTGTGTGTGTGTGTGTGTGTGTGTGTGTGTGTGTGTGTGTGTGTGTGTGTGTGTGTGTGTGTGTGTGTGCGTGTGTGCGTGCAGTTCCAGTGCAGTGTTCCCTCTGTGGCTGTGGGTGGCATAGTGGTCACAGGAGAGCATATTGTAACTGGTGATTCCAAAAATGGGTTAAAAGAAGGAACCCCCTCCCCCAATAAAAAATGAGAAGAAAATAGACGTGGACAACCCCCTTCCCATGAACATGAATCTCCTACTGTGCGACTCCATCATCGAGTCATGGTTCCTGCATGGGACAGAGAACTTGGATAAGACACTCCAAGAGTCCTAAACACAAGCAACATGCTATTGTAAACCCTTGCCTTTGACAGATCCTACACGTGAGATAGATAGATTGAATTTCTACATAAAGTAAAAACCAATACAGTACTCCCACCATAACATCAGGCAAGTCACTGTGATGTACACCGTGCAGAAAATCCAACTTTAAAATGCAGTTTGTTGTCAACAATGTTGAAAAAAATCAAATCAAAAATCAACTATGCTGTGTTGATGGGAATGTATTCTATCAATTCCATATTATACAGGAGCATGCTCACCCAAACACAATCTGGGTTTCTGAGAGATCATCTGATGAAAACCCTTTATAGATAAATAATGAAATGAGCAACCTCATGCCCTGGAAAAGACCATTAGATGTTGAACTCGAGGTCATCCACATGACCAGCAGGAGTTGAGCTAAACAACCTGTCCTAGTTGGAAACAAATGTGAATACTATTCATATTGTCTGAAGACTATTTTCCATTGTGGTGAAAAACAGAAACATTTTGTAGATTTTAGAGTTGATCCTCTTAAATGTTCAATGTTCATACAGAATCCCATGTCATGAACTTTGCTTTTCAGCAAAACCTACCGCTCTGTCCATTTTTGGGAACAAGCAGATTTATTGACAATCTAAGGCCATTAGGCACATTTCAGAGTGTGTCAAAAGCAAGAAAATTCAGTAATGATTTGAGAAATGTTAACCTTTGACAGCTTTGCATGTCATCCATCTGTCATTCCATTATATTATATTTGTATCAGAAATTGTATCTGATTATCATTGCTGCCAGCAATTGAGGCACTATAGCAGTATGTAGGTATATAAAACAACATTTTGGCATAGTCTGTTGAGCCCTGGATTATTATTGACTCTTTTCTTTTTGGTATATCTGATTACTAGTTTTAGAGATTCTCTGTGTATGAAGGGGATTAGCTGTGACCACAGCACACATCTGCTGAGTTGAGCTGCAGACTTGCAATTCTGGGATGTGTGGCCATTGCACTGTGGAGGGCGCCATGAAACTTTAAACCGCACTGGCAGTCTTGTGGATCAGGGCCACGGCAGGCCTAAGAATAAACTGGCCCACCGCCCTTAATTTGTCAAGGGTTTGTTTCTGAGGAGCGTCCAATGGGACACTGTGACTGATCTAAAGTCAGGAAATGTCCAGTAAACATGAGGAAAAGATCTGCTGAGTGGGCTTTGATCATGTCTGACCCAGACCTGTACCCAGACGACCGCTATTCTCATTTTGGCCTGTTGAATTTACTGAGCTGACATTTTAGACCTTATCCAGGCTGTATCAGCACCTTGCAAAAACGTATTTCTTTAACTAATCATGAATATATGCATTTAAAAATCAGCGTTATTTTCTTATTGTAAACAGAGGTTTGCTTTCTGAAAAGGAATAGTAATAAAGTACTAATTTCCACTGAATAGCTTGTTATTTGCAAACTCTTTTAGCAGTTGTAGTTTCCAGTTTTATGCTTTCAGGAGAACCTTGGAATCAAAGTTAATGACGACAATGTCTGGGCAGGATGGATGCTAGTAGACCTTTTCAGCTTCTCATTTGTGGCTAGAGTAGTGAGTTTGAAAACAGACGGATGCCACAGTTTGGGGGAAATGGTTTATGTAATGATCTCTCTTCATTCAGAGCTGAGATTCTTTGTCCTCTCAAGCAAATCCATCCTCTCCATCATCTAAGTAGGCCACGCGTTTAATGGGTCTCTGTGGGATCCTATCACTGTATTATTGAGTCAAAGTAGTTTTTACCTTCAGTGATACATTCAAATCGGCAGATGATAATCGAACCGATTTGGAGAAGAGACAATTAGGAGGATGACTACACAAAGTGTCCGTCCTTTTAACACTGAGAATTTGTACAAAACTGAATTTGTGTCTCTGTTAGTATTAACGTTTCTTTTTTGTTTTTGTTGTTTTGTTTTTTTTAAATTTGCAAAATGCTGTAATTGCGTACCATTTTTCATTATCGTGTGCTTAATTATGTGTTGTGTATTGTATCGTTTGTCTGTGACTTGTGCTTTCACTTTTAACCTTTTCCCTACCGAGACAACATGTGAATTTCCATATGCTAAAAAAAAAACAGTAATCAGGTTATGTTTTAGTGTAGCAAAATAAGTCTTTAATTTATATGCCAGTTGAGTGGTCATACATAGGAGAGGCAGAGGTACCTATTTATTTTTCTCATTATTTTGCTCTCCCAAGCATACACACTGTATTTTGGCTATTTAACTGGAATGTGTAAAATTAGCAGGGAAGTGCTACAAACCTTACAGAAGGCTATATGCAGTGTTCTGTGTAAGAATGACTGTTCTGTCTGATTTTCTGCCCATTTTCCAAAATCCCCCAATCAACTGGTTCTATAGAAATCTTGTTCATTTCTTCCAAGAAAATGCTATGAAGGGAAAGTCAATGTGTTACCCAATGTTATGGATTATGGGTTAAATGCATGAGTGTGTGCCTCCTATTAACGGCATTAATGGACCCAAAATGTGGATGTGATCAGACCTGTGAAGAAAGCCACTGTTTAAAGCAACATGGCTTCCTCAACCAAATGAGCTCGTAATTTTAGCACTAACAATAGCTATAGTAATAGCCATAAACACTGAACAACTGTACATTCTCCCAACAATTGATAGGATTTTTGAAGCATATCGAGTATGTAGTATTATCTAGTGTTATGAATGCCACCAGTTCCACAGTTAGAATAGATTTTAACCTTTTAAACAATTTTTCTGTACTTTGTACCACAAAATTGTAAATAAAAAAAGTTATTGTGTCTGATTGGCACCCTTTAGCAGTTCTTGCAGCTCCTAGTGGTCCACATACATTTTGAGGAGCTCCAGAAATATCTGTCCTTGATTCTTTGTCAGATTAAAAATGATAATTGCATGATGTGTAGGGAGTAGAGACTGCTGACTGGTAAACAGTCTTTTCCTCATCACTGTGATGTATTGCAAAGGCATTTTACATTTACCTTGGCTTGATTTTTGCGAAAGGAAATCAAACCAGTTGTCATGAGTTGTAAAAAGAAATGGAACCATGATATTTCAAGAACTTTGCAAGCATGTGAATTGCGTCACTATTTGGCAAAGTCACATGACGGAGAGGTTTGTGGTCTTGAATTCAGGCTCACAAAAGACTGTTGCAAGAAAAACGTTGTCTATATTTTAACACTGCTGTTACTGTTGCTGCTTCTATAGCCAAAATTTCTTGCCTTTCAGTTCCCCCAGTTGCTAATTTTGAAACAGTCAGCTCTCTGTGTCATTGATTACTCCATATTATCGCTGAGATCTGCAAGCACAGATAGATACTTGCTCAACCCAAACAATAAGCTGGTGATTTGAAAGCTTAAACCTGCAGTAGAAAATATCAGTGTGGATTTACAGTCAGAGTTTTAGGATCCCAAGGGACCGTACCCAAGCAAGAAGCACAGTCAATGTTCTGTACAGACTGTAGCCTTTAGAATGATAAATAGCGAGCGTTTCCTCCATAGCCCAGCTTCCCATGTTATCCCCTTAAACACTGTCACTCGGCAAGGGGGGGAAAGAGTGAGCCACAAGGACATCATTGTTTTGACTTGAGAACCCTGGGCAATGGCCAGTGAAATTAGACTCCTGTGTCCATTTGCTGCAACAGCTGTGATGGCTTATTGCAGTCAGAGAAGAAGAACATTCACAATCTATAGGATTGCACAGGTGCAGGGCACTACATCCTAGAAAGGAACACATGCCAACATACTGTTGCATGGAGAAATTTCACTCAGGGAAATGGCAACAATGAACTCATTTGCCGTTTTTTTTCTTGCTGGTTGATTTTTTCTATCACAAAATTGGCACAATTGACTAGTGCCGTTCTCACGTTCAACATTTAAAGCCAGTGAAAATACCTCCTCACAGTAGTATTTGGCAGGAAATTATTAATCTCGCTTTTATTCACAATAAATAACATTTCATTTATTAACTATACTGATATGATTTAATAGAAGTGCCATATTCCTTAACAACTAGAAATTATCATTCAATCCATTTACCTTTTTTGCTGTCATTAGGCTAAATGTATTTGCGTAGACCATGAAATCTTTATGTTCACAAGTTATTATACATTTGTGCTGAAAGAAGAGGTTACAGGGTGTGGCCTGTTTTGTTGTACAATTGTGAATTATAACCTCTCGAAATGCACCTGATTGTAAATGCTGATAAGCAATTAAATACGATAATGAAGAATAAAACAAAAGCCAGTATTAATAATTAGTGATAATGCATAAATGAAATGCTGTCTCTGTCTATGCTTACCCAGGAAGTCAGTGTCTCATTGGTAGGCTGAGCACCATATCCCAGAAGACCCCCTAATTGCAGAACGGCGGTATCAAGTGAAGCTGCCTCCAGACTGTAGGTCTGTTGTTGCAAAAGGCCTCTCCTCTTTCAATCGCCTCTATGCAATGTTGAGGAAACCAGAGCACTCCAGTATTTCGATGCTACATCAGTCCGATACCAGATTGGTACGACGGGAATGAAGCGAATGTGAATGTCACCCTGTACAGCCTGATGTATACCACCCTTCCTATTAAATGTAGGCCTATTACAAATGGGCCTTCTTTGCAATATCTCATTTTTGTATTCCTCGGACTGACACTGATGTTCTCCACTTTTGTCTGGCGCTTCATGAGTGTCTGTAAAGTGATTGTAATGTAACGTAATGTAAACATTCTTCTGGCTACATGTGATTCCCAGCAAGTTGTATGGTATATGTCTTGCCATCTTCAGTGTAAACCTAGTGTAGGCCCAAAATAGTTTTTATCTAGGCCGGGCAATTTACATAGTTAGCGTGCATGCTATCAATTTATAAGTCTTACTTCAGGATACTGACCTTGCATGTGGTTACAACAGCAGTGTAAATGGGAAATGACTTTGTCATGTAACAGCATAATTTTGGCAGTTGCTGAAACGAGTTGCACTTTTTATAATGTATTGCCAGTTTTAAATGTCTTAAGGAAAGTGTGCATTGCAGTTACATTAAAAGTTACAACAGCAGTGTAGATGGGAAATGACTGTCGTGTGACAGCATAATTTTGGCAGTTGCTGAAACGAGTTACACTATAATATATTGCCAGTTGTTTAATTTCTCAAGGACAGTGTGCATTGCAGACACGTTGAAAGTGGGCCGTAGTGTCACTTTGTAGCGTAACATGCTGTGGCACAATGGGATGTAAGCCTTTGGCCTGTACTCCTCTTCCTTCCTGCAATGCCACAGAAGACGTGCAGTGCTGCAACAGATTACAGCTCCATCTGTCACTACTAGGTTGAAAAGGGTTACCTGCCATCATGGTCACTCACCCATTGTGACCCATGTTATTACAGTTTTGTACCTCCTTTACGCTCCCGAGGCCGGCTCCAATGCTCACACGCAAGAGTGATCAAGACCCAGATTCAGTCTAACCACAAAGAGCATTGTTTTTAAATTTGCACTCCAAATTTTGAGATTTAAAAAAAAACATAAAAATTCATCACCTAAACAAAAGGGATGGTACTGCATATGGGACTGAATCTCATATGAATTCATATGACAGCCAGCCATGTCTAAGTATACATTGTATTCATACATGGATAATGGACTGTCTTCTCATTGGCCAGGTTTCAATCTAATGTGAGCAGCCAACCTCCAGTTGTTGAGCTTTAATTTAAATGCCATTCATGGAATTCAATAGCCCGTCCCTTATGGAAATGTAATATACTGCAGTATATTTTAAATATATTGTGAAGATAATTTTGATATATTTACAATATACTGCAGTATATTCTTTTTTCATAAGGGCTTATTGTGTAAGCCCATAAAAATGACAAGTGATTGCTTCGAATGGTTTTGGTCAACCTAACTGAAAAAGTACAAATCAGTTGTCTCAAATGAACCAAAGCACTTCTGCAATTTAATCCCAGTATATACAGTATATGATTGAATGTTTGAATAGACTACAAAGGCAGTGGTGCATGCTGGTGGATGGAGTCCTGTATTGGGTATGGAATGTGTGCTTGTGATGTTGCTCAGCAGGTAGTAATGTCACGCTGCTGTCACCTTTTCTCTCGTCAGCATTAAAGTATTTCCTTTCCTTGAGCTATGTGCTGACATTTACACATCATTCTTAAAAGAAGGAAGGAAGTTACTACATGGGGGTAGCAGCAGATGGGTCATATGCTTTTCAAATGCTGCTGTTGCAGTGTGTGGAGAAAGAAAAATGATACCATGATCAGACAAAGGCATAAAACAAAGTACAAAGGGATAAAAACATATTATGAGAAGATAAGGGCCATAATCATCTGTTTCTATAACTACATTATGTGTGGCACCACAGTATGTTTTTGAAAGAGTTTTGCTTTAACTGCAACTCATGTATAAAAAATAAAAAAAATTTGTACTGTGTAAACTCAGAATGTGGCACTATGTAAAATGTTTTGCTTAGATTGTTGGGTTATGTTGAATGAGTTAGGACATCTACTTTGTGCATGACACAAGTAATTTTTCCAACAATTGTTTACAGACAGATTATTTCACCTTTAATTCACTATATCACAATTCCAGTGGGTCAGAAGTTTACATACACTAAGTTGACTGTGCCTTTAAACAGCTTGGAAAATTCCAGAAAATGATGTCATGGCTTTAGAAACTTCTGATAGGCTAATTGACATTATTTGAGTCAATTGGAGGTGTACCTGTGGATGTATTTTAAGGTTTACCTTCAAACTAAGTGCCTCTTTGCTTGACATCATGGGAAAATCAAAAGAAATCAGCCAAGACCTCAGAAAGAAAATTGTGGACCTCGGGAGCAAATGCCTGAAGGTACCAGGTTTGTCTGTACAAATAATAGTACGCAAGTATAAACATCATGGGACCACGCAGCCGTCATACCGCTCAGGAAGGAGACGCGTTCTGTCTCTTAGAGATGAACGTGCTTTGGTGCGAAAAGTGCAAATCAATCCCAGAACAACAGCAAATGACCTTGTGAAGATGCTGGAGGGAACAGGTACAAAAGTATCTATATCCACAGTAAAACGAGTCCTATATCGACATAACCAGAAAGCCTGCTCAGCAAGGAAGAAACCACTACTGCAAAACCGCCATAAAAAAGCCAGACTACCATTTGCAACTGCACATGGAGACAAAGATCTTACTTTTTGGAGAAATGTCCTCTGGTCTGATTAAACAAAAATTTAACTGTTTGGCCACAATGACCATCTTTATGTTTGGAGGAAAAAGGGTGAGACTTGCTAGCCGAAGAACACCATCCCAAGCACGGGGGTGCAGCATCATGTTGTGGGGGTGCTTTGCTGCAGGAGGTACTGGTGCACTTCATAAAATAGATGGCATCATGAGGAAGGAAAATTATGTGGATATATTGAAGCAACATCTCAAGACATCAGCCAGGAAGTTAAAGCTTGGTCGCAAATGGCTCTTCCAAATGGACAATGACCCAAAACATACTTCCAAAGTTGTGGCAAAATGGCTTAAGGACAACAAAGTCAAGGTATTGGAGTGGCCATCACAAAGTCCTGACCTCAATCCAATTGGAAATTGGTGGGCGGAACTGAAAAAGCGTGTGCGAGCAAGGAGGCCTACAAACCTCACTCAGTTAAACCAGTTCTGTCAGGAGGAATGGGCCAAAATTACAGCAACTTTTTGTGAGAAGCTTGTGGAAGGCTACCCAAAACGTTTGACCCAAGTTAAACAATTTAAAAGAAATAAAAGCTGAAAAAATAATTCTCTCTCCTATTATTCTGACTTTTCACATAATTAAAATAAAGTTGTGATCCTAACTGACCTAAGACAGGGAATTTTTACTAGGATTAAATTGTGAAAAACTGAGTTTAAATGGATTTGGCTAAGGCGTATGTAAACCTTCGACTCAAATGTACATAAATAATGCTAATAAGGTGATTATTAGCAGATCTCAACTTTGACAACCACATTAAATCAATAACCAAATCCGCCTTTTACCATCGCAAAAACATAGCTAGACTCAGAGGTCTTATGTCCAAAAAAGACCTAGAAACTCTCATTCATGCTTTTATTTCAAGTAGAGTCGATTATTGCAACGCTCTCTTTACCCGTCTCTCCAAAAAGTCCATCAAACAGCTTCAACGTATCCAAAACACAGCTGCCAGGCTCTTAACTATAGGTCAAAGAGAACTGAAAATATCACCCCAATCCTCAGGTCCCTACACTGGCTTCCGGTTTGTCAAAGAATAGACTTTAAAGTGCTCCTACTCGTTTACAAATCACTAAATGACTCAGGACCAAAATACATTTCTGAAATGCTTCAACATTATGAACCAACCAGAACACTTAGATCTGCAGAGTCTGGCCACCCATAGTGCCAAGGGTCAAAACAAAAAATGGTGAAGCAGCTTTTTGTCAGGATCCTGTACTTTGTCTGTATGTTTATTCTGTGTAATTATGTTTCCTGATTTCTTTTGCTTATTTGCCCGCATTACCCTGGCGATTGTCTGTTTATTTTCTTATGTTTATTCTCTGTGTTTATTATTTTCCTGACTTTGTGTATTGTGTTTAGTATTGTTCCATCACTCTAGTTTCCTTGTCAGTCCACGTTCCATGTTTCCCGAGATTCCACTCCCTGTCTTTGTCATTGCACTATTCGGGTGATTTTGGGAACATTCGGGTTTCCTTTGTATTTCGTATCTCGTTTTCTTCCTTCTGGCTTTCTTAATATTTTTATATAATACTAATGTACTAATCATACTAACTGTTAGATTAGATTTAATACTAACCTGCTAACAAACTAATGTGTATATAATACTAACCAGCTAACCTACTAACATTAGGGTTTTAGAGTTCGCTACTAACATTACTAATTACTAATTCATCTTGAGTTTCTACCTGCAGCTGTCATTTCCCTCCTCGTTATCCTATCCCTGCATCTATCTGTGATTTCTCATTCTCTGCACGTGTGTCCACTTCCGCATTCCTCCCCTCCGAGCTCTGCATGTGTCTTCCTGCTAACCCCAGGCCGTTTGTTATCATTGTGTCTATGTGCATTCCAGTCCGTGTCTTACGTTTCCCCCTGTTATTGTATTATTGGTCCTTGTTAACCCTCATTGTTCTCACCTGTGTACTCTCCCATGTTCCCTCCTCTGCACACCTGATTCCTTTTGTGTAATCTTCCCCCAGTGTATTTTAGTCTCTAGTTTGCACACGTTCTCTGTCAGACTTTTTGATTTGGCACTGTCTCTACTTCTGATTACCTGGCTTCTCACCTTGGACTTAATAAATAACCATTCTTTTGCCTCATCCTGGTCTGCGATTGGGTTCCTGTCCTGAACACCGTAACACTTTTAGTGTTTATGCAACACATAGATGGAACCAACTACCTTATGAACTTAGAAATACCTCCACTGTTCTGTCTTTTAAAGCCGGATTGAAAACTCTGTTCTTCTCAAGGGCCTTTGACTAAGCTTCACTACAACTGTATTGCACTTTATTGCACTGTATTACACTTATTTAGTTTTTCATTCTACATGTGTGTTATTTTACATGTGCTATTTTATTTTTTGCCCTATTTTATCTTTGCACTATTTTTAATTTACTTATACTGTCTAATTACTTTTTATCTTTGCACTATTTGTTTTTATCTACTTATACTCTTATTATTTTTAATTGTCTTGTCTATTGTTTATTGATGTAAAGAACTTTGAACTGCATTCAATTGTATGAATTGTGCTATATAAATAAAAACTTGACTTGACTTATGGTTGTTTTGGTTGTAGAAAGGGGGTAGGAAAAAAAAGTGTTTACTTCCACCTACTCCTTTTTGGACAATACTTTAAGTGCTGTATGGGTTTGATGTTTATTTTAATGAGTATTATTTTATTTTTTTTAGTATGTCTTACTTATATGTCACATGTTCAAAATAAAGATAAAAAAGATTCTTAATTTAAGTTTTGTTAATTACAAGGGAAGCTCTTTTGCTTTTGTATGCTTGGTACTGCATGTTTTTATTTTAGTTTTGAAAAGAAACGGGGTCTCTCAGCTTGTAATATACTGAGCTGTGTTTGGTGTTTTCCTTCCCGCAGCTGAGCTACCTCCTCCTTACACGGCCATCGCCAGCCCGGACGCCGGGGGAGTGCCGGTGATAAACTGCCGCGTGTGCCAGTCTCTCATCAACTTGGACGGCAAGCTCCATCAGCATGTGGTCAAATGCACCGTCTGCAACGAGGCCACGGTGAGACTGCCGCTGCTTCACTGCTCCGCCCGCTAGGCCACTCCCATGTCTCCAGAGTGGAAAGTCACCGTATCTGCCTTCATTTTCTTTTCTTTTTTCTTGACAGAAGTCTGCTGATAGGTGGTTTTCCAGAGGGGAAATTTCTTTTCTGCACGTTCACTCACATTTTGGAGAAATAAGCCTGTAGTTTTCATGGTAGTTTTTGTTTAGTTTTGGAAATAAAAATGAATATGCGACTAATGTATAAATGTCACTCTTAACTGTTGAGTTATTCGCTGATCTTTGCTGCTGTACAGGCCCCTGCAAGGCGCTCCTTTCTCTTTCTGTTCATTACCTTTACTATTTTTATCAGTTCTTTCTGTCAGTGACCCATCAAGCTCCTCCCTGTCACTGACATCACAGTGCTCTCTGAAGGCCTTTCGCATTCCAGTCCATTTCAACTGGCAGGGAGCTGTCTGTGGTGCAGTCAGACGGATGCTTAGTGGCATAATTCAGCTGTCAAGCACACCCCTGTCTTGTGTCTCAAGAACCGTCTAAAATGCACAAAAAGGAAGCGTGACCCAACTTGGCCGTTGCTTTTTTTAAATATTTTTATTTATTTATATTTTGCCATCTCCAATCCTATCCAAATTTGGAGTGTCCAATTTGCGATCTATGTACAAGGGTGCTCATATACGCTCCCTGTTTCCGGCTCTGGAGAGGGAAGACAACTCGTGGTTCTCCTCTGAAACATGTGGTGCTAGCCAGTGCCTCCTTTTCACACCACCGCCACAAGCCGCACTCGCGCAGAGCAGGGTCAGAGGAGACCCAATGATACGCGTGCGCAGAGAGTAAGGGTTCCCGTATGGCAGGGGTCGCTCGAGCAATGAACACCGCTGTCCCCGCAGACCGAATCCCTCCCATATATCCCTTTGGGACGACTCGAAGCCCCTGCAGGGCTGCCGGCCACAGTCGGCACTGGCATGGGCCGGATTCGATCTGAGACTGTGGTGGGCCATCGCTTTTTGACCTGCGTTTTTGTGAGCTGCGGGCGCTATGAGGCTTTGTCCCACTGTCTGGTGGTGGTGTAACGGACAGGGCTGTAAGCAGTGTAAGGGGTAGACAGCATAGCGCATGTCAGTGGGTTACAGCGGGGACCCGGCTTGCTTTGGCACATCAGGAAGAAGGAAATAATGCACTCGGAGCGGTCCGAGTGCAGAAGTGTCCGCAATTCTAATCCTGAGTCAGGGCACACAGTATAACCAGCCCACTGTTATAAGTATAAGGTGCTGTCCATTTGTTATTTTTCTAACTAGACACACCGGTATTAAGAAGGCAAAGCAAGTTCTTGCTGGCAAGGCTGCATCCTTGCAAACTGGAGAAGTTCCTGTCAATCTTAATGGCGTACTGTTCCCTTCTCCCTAAGCCTATCAAAAACCCGCCGGCCGGTAAGAAGTATGTGCGGTGCCCCTGCAACTGCCTTTTAATCTGTAAAGATACATCTCGGAGGATAGGATGCCCACGGCCCAACTGGTAAGTGTAAAATACCAGAGTGGAGTGATGACATTTTCCCTTTCTAATGTCAAGACTGTGCATGTTGGAAGGATAAGGCGATTTGTGGTGGGAACATAAGATATGGCTACTTGAGCGTGTTAGGGCATGTTCAGCACTCTGAAGTGTGGGGGAGTTTGTGCTTTGGGGAAAGAGTGAAAAGAGGCAGCACCTGTGTTTATTCAAAAAAGGATGAGTGGTTTCTTTTCATGTTGAAGAGCTTTTTCTGAACAGTTTCTAAAAGCTTTATTCTGTAAATACTGTCTAACTCACAGAGGAAAGGCTTAATGAGGCTGTTAACATGATTAGCCATAATGACACAGAATCTGTTGTTTATTTTAGTGATACAAAAGTTAGCTTTGGCAAATTTCATAATGTCATTGAAAGGCGTCTCAATTTTCTCACAGCGGCCTCCCGGCTGGCATGCCCAGCTAAAGTCATTGAGTGAAAGCTGCCCAGATAAACCAGACCCTTATCATGTCATTTGTCTGGTGGTTTTTTAAATAACTGGCACCCATTGTGACATCACCGTGCCTTCATGTCCCCTCCCACAGCAGACGCATCATCAACCTGAGCCCAGTGATGGTCATTCCTGAGGAACAGCCCACTCAGCCAGCCCTGCCTGTCCAGCCCGAGGGTATGCGTGTGGTGTGCGGGCACTGCGGCAACACATTCCTCGTACGTACCCATTACATCACCCATCTTCATGCAGCCATGACCTGCACACCACATAAAATACATACTGTAGGCTTGCTGAATCCTTGTATGTTCATTTGTGTGTCATTTTAAGTGGCCGTAATGTTAGGTTTTCTGCATTTAGGCCTGTGTCGAACAAAATTGTTGTATTAGTGGTGGATGTAACTTTCGTATTTACTGTCTGCTCATTAAGGTGGGACTATACTTGCTGAGGAAATTAGCTTCAGCTAGTTTGTATAAACTAAATGGTGTAAAATGATGCGTTTGTGGAGAAAACAAAACTCCACATTGACTTTGGACACCCCTGCTGGCCGAACTAGCCGAGATTCGATGTAAATGCAGAGATTGCCTGCAATTGGTCTAAAATATCACATGAGTGGCTGCGTTGCCTGCATCCCGTATGCTTGTCTGATTGAGCAGGCGAACATACCTTCTTCTCTTTCTTTTCTCCAAAATAAGCAAAAGAGACTTTGAAATCATCTTCTGCTCTGTCACCGTCGTTTTCTATGTTTGGTGCAGCAAATGCTGTCACTTTCATGTTTCCTGTTGATAACACAAACACAAAATATTAATCTGCGACTCCCCTCTGGCATGGAGTGTCACTAAACAAACATTTTGAAGCCGCAATGCGTATACATACATTTGAATGCTGCGCCATGTCCAGCTGTGGTTCGATTTTGGCGGACTTCACATTCTTATCAAGTACACACCCAACTTTATGCCTCTGGCATCTAGGGCAGCGATGACATCTTGCCACCCCAGCTTGTTTCTGGGCTGCCTATTGGTGGAGTCTCAGCTGTATTCAAGGTCCACAAGCTCGACTTCCCTGAGCCATGTTTCTTTTCTTGAATTAACACCAGTGTGACACTACATCGGAAACTGAAATTAACTTACATCGCACGCTCAACTCAGCGTATAACGAGTGTACAAGCCGTAACAACTCCCTAACAAAACCAAAACCATCGCTCATTCTGAAACTAGATGGAAATTCAATGCTACATTGAACGTCAACCCTCAAATCGCGATTATACCCTCTCCCCAAATCATATAGTCCTTGTCCATTGGATTACAGGAGAACAGGAGAGATATAACTCTAATGGGTAAATTATTTTTTCCTTGTTGAAGGAAAGCCCGTCCATCACCCATGCCCTCCCAAAACAAATGTGATTCAAAATCTTCTTCCTTCCAGGTACTCAACAGGGAGCCTGTGGTGCAAATGCCCAAGTTCATGGAGCCCCAAGACTCACTATGATCTCTAAGCTTTGCTCTAGATTTTTGGGTTGCCTCTTCTGAAATCCTTTAACTTGGACAGGGAAGGCAGAGGCCTTTAGAATATAGCTTGTCTTCAGTGCGTCCATCAAAGGAGCAAGCATGTGCTGTTACTGTATTTCAGACTCAGTGATGTCCGTGAAGAAAAGTAAAATGTCCCCCTGTTTGTGTTCACAGTGGATGGAGCTCCGTTTTAACACACTGGCCAAGTGCCCACACTGCAAAAAAATGTAAGTTTGTGTAACTGATGTATGTTCAGAGATGTGCACTTACATCAAACTTGATGACTGAAAATTCAGGAAGTTTTTGTTGGACCCCCATCAAAGATTCAAAGACTGTGTGTCATAGTCTGATTTGTAAACATTCATGTGAGGCCCTTAGAGATTTGAGTGACCCAGCTCTGCCGCAGTTGCGTGAGCTTCCTTGGGCCATAGTTTTTAATGTCAGCATGTGACAGGCATTATGACCAGAGCCAAGCTAAAGTTTTAAATGGATAATCCTGGGACGAGGGAATAAACAAACAATTGGGTAGCCAGTGTGGTCAGAGCGCTGAGGAGGACTCATAAGACAAGCTCCAGTGACGCAAGACTGGGACCTTCCCCAGATATACGGGCAGCCAGGGCACGGCCAGCCACTTCTACACTGCTGGAGACAGGGAATAAATCGCCCTCTGATACAACAGAGACTGTGCATGCAGCGAAAGCTATGGGATTTTAACCGTCACGGGATTTGTTTTCCCTTTGAATTCCGTTCAGAACCAGGTAGACTGTGATTGGAGCTTTTAATGCTATGCGGTCTTTTTTAGAAGCTGTTGGTTCAGTGTTTTTATTTATCTAAGCCATTTGCTCCTGCTTCACGGACAATAACGGTAAATTGTGTGCATCAGATTGTAAGGGATTTTGAGCTCTGACTGCATGGCTTAGAGTCAGCTGTGAAAAACAAGTGAAAACAAAAGAGAAGGCAGATGTGGAAAAGCTCCAGGAACTACGAGGAGTGAGATTAGGTTAGGCCTTAAGCCATCTGATTTGTTACAAGCCCAAAAAGTGCGTTTCCCAATCCAGTCACATGAGAGACGCGTGGGGAGTAACTGTGAGCCCTAATGAGACGCCACTGGGAGCTGGGCAGGTCATGTGATCCACGGTAGGCACTGTAAGATGGCTGTGTGTTTGATGCTATCAAATCGTCTAATTGTCAAATGAGCTATAGCTTTTTAACAAGGAGTCTTAGACCAAGCTATTGTCGTCTCTCCTCTTGAATTCAAATCATGCTTGAGAGCTGGCCTGTCTTTGAACTCGTGGTAGTATTTGCAGGGAATAGGCGTGGTTGGGAAAAGTCAGCTTTTGCTTTTTTTAAAAAAAAGAAACTAATTTTTAACCCCTGATTTGAATTTTTTTTGTAGACAGGGTTAATGCTAGGGGTTATACAATGGGAAATGGATCTTATTGTCTTAATGTTGGGCCAATCTTGTATGATTTGTATGCATACATATACTATGATAAATGACAGTAGTTTCTTGTACTACTTTGTAAAGACACAAAAAATCAAGGGATAAAATGTACCTGCCATGATCAGGACACTGCAGGAAGCTGTTTCTAAACCTGCTGACAAAATTGGCAATACTGCTATTGGGACAAAGAGTTGGACTCTCATGAGATTTCTTTCTTGCCAAAAGATAAGGAATGAAGGTAGCAGCAGTTTGACACCATCGAAAACCATCTGATTAGCAAATACAGTTTTCTGTACAGCCAATCATGGACAAAAAAAACATACGGACAAAAAAACGAATGCATTTTTTTTACCAATGTTTATTCTCCATTTTAGAACTGCGGGCTCTGCAATGTTCTTCTCTGAGGCGTATGCAGTTAGCCATCCATTCTTTCCCTCCCTGCCTGGACGACACTATGTACAATTACGTGCCACTGAAGCTTCCAGGCTAGTCAGTAGCGGCACGGCTTTGATTTCATTTGGATTGCAGGATGTGTCACTGTGCAAACACTGGATGACCCACTGAGGCTAAGGGGAACTTTAACCGTTTTAAATGTTCATTCTTCATTTAAAAATCTTTTCATATAGAAATCAATTTCAATAAGGGAAGACCTGTTTCAGTAGTATTACTCTACTGTAATTTCCAGTTAGTTTCAGCTGTATGTATATAATTTGTCCTGGAGTACTGCTGAGCATATTTTCTGAGTCATAGCCTCAGCCAGACATGAAGCACAAAAAAAACTAAATGGGTGATATAAAAATCAATGTCTACCTGGATATACTGTAAATATTGGCTTGCTACCAAGTGCTGTCCTGTTATCTACATTATCTATTGGCACAGTTTTGTAACAGTAGTCCTTTCAAACATTCAAAGTAAATATTTGAAGTTGTGGAATACTTTTCACCTTTTGAGATGACATTTAAAGTTATTGATACTCATCAATGCTGAGATGTGTGTTTGTTTTCGGAATAGCGAAACATAAACTTGAACCTATTAAAAGAACACATTCTGTGAAGCCCATATCTGTAATAGGCCTATATTATAAAACCCTCAGGCATTGTGTATTATGAACATTTTAGATAACGAGGTGCACAGCAATGATAACGCAATATAATCTTTGTTATTATGTCAGATTATAACCCACTATTAGCAGTTGATCTTTGATCAGATATAGATACTGCATGTAGATATAATGATTAATGATTATAATGCATTGTAATGATCTGATTTAAGTATAAGAAAGCCATTTTCCATTTAATCTATTCAAGAATGACACACAACTTGGGACTGTATGGCTGGATCTGCAGTTTGAGGGAATCGTACACAGGCTTCTTTTACACGTCCATTGGCTTCATATGCCTGGTTGTACAGAATAATGTCTGCGCAGTCAGGGATCTTTTCCTATGCAGACGGCCATTCAGTGTTCAGAAGCCGGATTGTGTCGCATGTGACCTGACCTTGCTGTCGACCTTTACCCCAGATCCTCTGTGGGCAGCGCTCTCCCGCGAAGGCGGTGCTGCGCCTACATCACCGTGGGAATGATCTGCATTTTCATCGGGGTCGGGTTGACTGTGAGTACACGCCCCCCCCCCCCCCCCCCGCAATCCCTGCAAATCACAGATCGCCCCGCTGAACCATCATCTTTATTTTTTTTAATGATATTGTTGGGGTTTTTTTACTTCATTTTTCTCTTTTAACAACCCATGTGACAAAATGTGTACTGAAATAATGTCTCATTTTAGTGTTTATTATTATTATTATTATTATTATTATTATTATTGTTGCTAGCGGTAGCAGTTCTATTGGAGAAGGGTACAGGCTTTGTTGGCTTATTTTCTTTTTTCTATTTTTTAGAAGTATTGAGAATATTGTCTGCTTTGTATTCTTATTATATGACACGAGACAATATGAGTATTTTATTGCTATATGTAATGTCAGCGACTACAAAGGACTTCAAAGGCACCGTTTGGATGTGTCGTGATTGCCGTTCTGTTGTTTCTCTCCAGGTAGGGACCCAGGACTTCTCTAGACGTTATCACGCCACGTATGTGTCCTGGGTGTGCGGGTACCTCCTGGGCCTGATATTGCTCGTGCGGGCATGCTATTGGGGAGCCATTAAAGTCAGCTATCCAGAGAACAGCTTTGCATAGGCCTGTTTAATAAAGAGCCCTTTTACTGTTCATTTAATTTGGAAGCAGCCAGTTCACGTGCGGCCGTCCCTCAAAAACCCAGATCTGGTCCAGGTAATGGAGGTTACCCTCAAATCCTGCAATCGGCCACCTATGTATTGTAAATGATTCATTTCCGTTTTGCCTTTTTTGCTGTCTGATTGGACGTATGAGGAAAAGGTACAAATGTTTTATTGAAGTTGCTCAGTCTTAATAAATGTGGTGTATCTGAACACCTGATGGCTATTCAGGACCAATGTTGGCCGCCACCGGTTGGATACTGTACATGTTTCAGTACCGAATTTGTTACCAACTAGACCAAATGAGGTTACCTTTTAAGAAATATTGCCCATTGCACTACAATTTTATGCAATTACTCTGTTGTGTTGCTGCTAGATTATCCAGCCATTGAACGCTGAGATGTCATATATCATGCATCAGAACCGGCCTGTGTACAACGTGTATTTATGTTTTTATTTTTCATATAATGAACAAATTGACTTTTGAAATAAACCTTTGTTAAATCCATTTGTGCCATTATCAACAAAGTTTCTGTGTAAGTATGTGTTAGGAATAGCCTTTCGAAAAGCGGGTTGTTCTAGTATTTTAAAGTTATGCTTGCATTCAGTTTGAGCAATAAACCTTTTGTTTGTCACTTTCCTTACGCACTGTATATTTTCTCTTGAATGGCCTTCTCGCTAGCCGATTGAAAGTGAAATGTTACAACAGACACATGCATGCTCTTCATTTTCACGACGGTGTTTTATCCTGTCGCCCTCCGCAGGTCATAGCATTCACCTTCACGCTCTGTTGTGGCTTGTACTTAAATCCTGCTTACAGCCTGTTGCCTGGATTGGCTAACTTTGATAGCATTACCATAGTTGAACATACTGTTGAGGAAATGGGCACAGTTAATCTTGCTCTGAATGTGAGGAAACAGAAACTCTTTGTACAGAATGAATTCAGCAAACTGAAATAGTAGCTCGAGTTCGAATACGGCTTGGATCTTTTTAAAAAGGATAATTTATCAATAAAACTGTAAAACATTTCTTGCATCTTGTGTGCTTTCACTGTTATTGTTCTCTGAAAAATAGCAGTAGTATATTTTGTGTGTATTTTTTTTATATGACCTCTTTGGTTGTGGCTTGAAATATGTATGTTTTTTCTATGTATATGTAATTCAGAATCTCAGTGGTGAATGAAGTCTGAGTATATCCAATTATGATGAGTACATCTTGTCCCTACTGACTCATAAACTGTTAAAATGAAATCACCTAACTGATTGATTTAACACAACATTTTGCTATGGATACTTGTTATGGATATTCTCAGAACAACAAAATCAGCCTTTTAACTGATAACACTTTAAAACCTGTTACACTGTAGCCATGATATTCAGGCAGAAGTCTTGTATTTAAAAGAAAATACTAAAAGGAGTTTTGTAAAAGTTTTGTAGAGCTGTGAGTCTCCAGAGCATGTCACAAGACTATGGAAACGTTCCCTCCCAGATGTAGGATTTCTCGCTGTGCTTCTTGAGTCAGCTGCTGGGCCCCACACACGTTCACAGACTCCACACCAAGAGTACATCAGCTGAAGCACATGACGAGGGAGGCGCCGCTAAAGATGAAAGGGAAGCAGCCATAGTGGATAAAGCCAGCGATTATTTTCAATACAGGTCAGGCAGTGTAACAGCAGCGCAAGTAACAAAGAGCTCAGAAGATCTATATCCCTCACTGACCACATCCGGTGGCCTGTGGTCACCTGCTGTATTTTTGGGAGGACTTGATGTATGAGGGCCCCAGGCAGCTTTTTCAGTTTGTCATTTTGCTTTCTAACCTTTGAACCTGATTATAATTATGTAAAAGACAAAAATATGAGGATAGACACTCTTCTCTGTGTTTTAAGCATAATTATAAAAGTATGTAATATAATTTT
Organism: Synaphobranchus kaupii; assembly: GCA_029718625.1. Classification (NCBI taxonomy): domain Eukaryota; kingdom Metazoa; phylum Chordata; class Actinopteri; order Anguilliformes; family Synaphobranchidae; genus Synaphobranchus; species Synaphobranchus kaupii. The sequence goes on along the minus strand of CM056396.1, from coordinate 8,380,971 downwards.
TTCCAGTTTTGCTCAGATTTTGTGTGGCAGGACTACATTTTAACTTCATACTTTTTAGGAATACATCTTAAATAGGTGGATATTTATTTGCTTATTTTATTCATGATATTTACGTAACTAGGAACAGCATTGGATTTAAAATGACCAGTAAAAACAAGGCATGGTGCAATATAATCTTTTGTCCTTTGGGTGGCAGTGTTGGTCTAATACGGAATGATAGCAAATCAGGATGGGATAATGTTAGCAACCGAGCTGGCCATCTGTAATAAGTAAATATTCTACTGATGTTGGGTGCATTGTCCACATGTCCACATTTCTCTGCAACAAGATTGTCATACAGTTTCAGTGACCTACCTTTAAAAACACTTGCTGTTTAAATTATAGTTCTTGTCATTTTCATAGTTCAGATTAGCCATCAACAAAGCCTAGTCTAAAAACTAAATTCTAGTCTGCAGGCAGGAGATTACTACAGAGTGGTGTGGCTAACTTTAGTAAGCTTGCCCATCAACAATGACACAAAGCCAACATTATATCATGTAAAAAATAGCAATTCATATGTAGCACTAGTTTAAACGAACATAACTAGCTATAGCTATCAGGTTAAATGATTTATCATTCTGAACACTGAAATGTAAATGCTTATTTTGTTACTCTGGACCTAAAATAACCAATCACACATCACCAAATGGCAGTGCCAGCCCTAGGCTTTGAGGAGCCCTAAGCAGGATTTGATTTGGGGGACCCCCCAACCCAAAATTTAAATAATATATATTTTAGACTAATTAGTGGTGCCCCTGGTGGTCATGGGGCCCTAAGCAGTCATTTATTGAGTCAGGCCGGCCCTGCCAAAAGGATGGGTTTGATCCTCATTTAAGAATCAAACTAAAACCAACTTGCAACAGATGTATGTGTCCCAGTGTTGCCTCCTCTGGGGTCAGATATCAGATAGTATATTACCACAACTAAAATTTGGTTGGGTAAAATAGAATCCTTTGAAAATTATTATTTATCTCATTATTTCTCATCAGCAAAGTGTGCCGCTACTTGTATACATTCTCTTCTTGTGACATGATGGCCACTTCCAACAAGCGCCAAGCACAGAGATAAATTCATGGAGGACTAAGTCTTATTATTTTTTAATGGGAAACAGCAGGTTGTCGCTCCTTTATGATAGAATCTCCACAGCCTTCAGTGGCACCAGACCTCTCTCTCCCCCCTGCACCTCAGGCATCTGTGACTCCTCTTCCAAAATGCTGTCAGAGACCAGTGCCTCACCAGTGACACTGGCATCTGTGACACGCTCCTCTTAATGGCAGCAATGTCCTCACCCTGGACGGCTGCTCGCCTATTATCCATCAAAGCTCCTCCGTGCTGCATGTGCATTACACTTTCCCCCTGTCCATTCATTATAGTCGCTCTCGGGTTATCTATTACGGGCGCTTTCCCTTTGCAGCTGCTTCGTCCTCATCTCTCTCACCGTATTCGTCGTCCATTAAGGCCGCTTCCTCTCCATCCATGACCGCTGCTTCCGCTGTGTCCATTACAGCTGTTTTCATTTTGTCCATTACAAGCGCTTATTCTTTATCCACTATGGCTGCTTCCCTTTCATCTTTAGCGGCGCCTCCCTGGTCATTCACCGTTGCTAATTATTCCTTCATAGTCCTCCTCACCTCTTCATCAGCCATAGTTTCAGTCTAGGTTTGTCAGAGCTCCCTCTTTTTAAAGATTTTAATGCCGATTTGGTCTCTTGATCATTCACGGATTAGCCACGTCCATCTTTCCTGGTCTCTGCACATCTGTGATTGATGCTGTCGCCTCTTCGTCAGTGACAGCAGCTGCCATTGGTTCTTCTGCACAAACAGCTATCCATTCCTGCACGTGTGAAGCAGTTCTCACCAGGTTCCGTATAGTGTCCCACACTGCAAAAAATGTCTGCCTTAACAAGTGTTTTAGTCTTGTAATGAGACTTAAAACAAGCTAATATTTTCCACTTTTGAGGGTGAAAAATATGATTTTAAGTTACTTTTTACTTGACAAGTGAAATTTTCTTATTCCATTGGCAAATCTTGAAATGAGTAAAAATATCTCACCCCCCTGGCAGATAGTTTGTTTTATTAAGTTTATTAACAGAAACAAGATTCTAAAGTCTAAATATGAGATTAAAATGCTTGTTAAGGCAGACATTTTTTGCAGTGTGGGACACTATACGGAACCTGGTGAGAAAATTTACCAATGGAATAAGATAATTTCACTTATGAAGTAAAAAGCAACTTAAAATCATATTTTTCCCCCTCAAAAGTGGAAAATAATAGCTTGTTAAGTCATTTTTTGCAGTGCAGGGCAGTACAGACACTGAGATCAACAATTAGAAGGAACAGCCGTTCCATGCAATCATTTGGTTCTTTGCTAACTGTAGAGGTATTGTCATTTCAGAAATATAATTGCAATTTACAAAAAAATTTGTCATTCAATATACACTCTTAGGCAAAGCAGCTTATTAGTTCCTTTTGCGTGGTAAGCAAATGCCACTACCGCTAGAGAGTTATAGATTGTTATCGATTGACTGGTTTGGGCACTGAGTTGCCTCACCTTCTTATCTATCTGAAGTATTAGTCAATGCACATATTTGCTACGGCAGTCTTATCCAAGTCTTGCATTAGGTTTTCTGCAGATGACTACACTTCGAATTTCCCCATCTTTTAGAATCATTCTCTACGATGGCGTAATAAAGATAACGCCACCGTTTCAAAGAGATTATGTCAGCAATAGGTCTCATCAGTTCAGCAACAGTATGCTTTCATCAGTGTCCTACAGCTAATCACACATCTTCAGCTGTGTCTAGTCAGGCTGACCAGATCATAAGAGAACTAAATGGAAAAAATAATTAACCATACAAATAATGTGTCTATAGCGGTTTGTTTTTATTCCATATTTTAATTGCACTAACATGCCCATAGCGCCACTTAGATTAGTGCACAAAACATAAAATGAAGTGCACAAAACATAAAATGAAGTGCACAAAACATAAAATGAAGTGCACAAAACATAAAATGATGGGTAAATTAAATTGGAAAAACACAGCTGCAAACTAAAAAATAAGTTTTAAAAAAAAATAGAGGAAGCCCTCATGGGAACACAGGAACCGCTGCAGCATACAAGACATCTCCTAAAGCCTCCTTTATTCCTCTGATGCTGTATAGTTAGCGAGAATGGCAAATATGCCGCTGGCTATAACATAGCAAGCATATGCCCAGTACATGTTCATTGGCAATGCATATAAGTGAGACTTATACATTTTAAGATATCCAACTTAAATATAGGATAATTATCATGTAAAATATAGGATACTTATCCTTTCACTTAAGCAACTTGTAGAGTCGTTTTTCATTTGAGATGTCCACTAGATGGCAGCAATGTGTGAATACAACCTTTTCCTCTCCCGCAACTGGCAAGTCTCCACTATCACAATTAATTAATCATTTCCTCAATCATCTCCCACAATAATCGTCAAACATCGTTTGTCGGTTTATAAAGTTATTTTATTCTTCACAGATAAAAATATGTCTGTGTTCGTCCAAGTGAATTTGTGAAACAAAATCCATTTTCCAGCAGAACTAGCTCAAGGGATAAATAAAATTTGTATGAAGATCACCAGGAATGTGTTGCACAAATGAAGACACAGCATCGACATCAAAAACATAAATTGAGGAGGTGGGACTCCCACAGAGCCACGTGAAGACGGGGTTAAAGTACGGGTTTATATTGTGTTCACATTAGCGAGGAGTTCTTATTTTTGAGTTCACATTAGTGACGAAGAACATGCATTGTGGTGCCTAGCTGAAGCTAATCAAAATGTAGCCAATGTGTACAGGGTGGTGAAATATTAAGACATTTGCATATTCCATAGGGATATTATGCAGTGCAGTGTAATGAATATCATTGTGTGTTAAAATTAGTTTTTATCATATGATTTGGTTTAAAATGCATATATTTCATGTGTTGACAATATGGCCGTAAGTGCATGCACAATGGTTAACAGTTATTACCTTGAGGAATACATTACATTACATAATTTAGCAGACGCTCTTATCCAGAGCGACGTATATCAGTGCATTTTCGAACTAGGAACAAGTGCGTTAAAACGACCCTAAAAGGTAAATACGAGTTCAAGATTGGGGATTATATAGTTCAGTATTATATCTGATTAATGAATCTTGTGAATGACTGTGCTAATGTACTGGTATTGTAGAACAGGTTCTGATATCCGACCTCAGAGAAGGCAACAGAAATTACCTCCTTGACTAGAACTATCTGAGTATTGTCTGTTTGAGATTTAATTCAGTAGAGTTCCACAGCAAAGCACTCATTTTCTGCTATTTCTTCAGAGCAGGAAAACATGCTTCTGTCTGGGGGCTTACTGAAACGGTGTTGTTCAGATCATTAGTGCACCTGTTCATGACCATTTCATCCCTATTCACAAATCTTATTCATTTTTACTTCGCCCTTATTTAACCAAGAACCAGAAGTCTCAGTGAGATTGGAATCTACTTTGTAAGAAAGTTGGGCTAATACAGTACATAAAATAGTAGTCAAATAACAACAAAAAGTTGACAACAAAATATTATTTTTATTTATGACAAATTCATCTACAGACTTAGAAGACTGAAGACTATGACTATACTAACTGTACACAGTAACTTACATGGCTCATTACACAGTATAAATCCATTTTATGGTAGGCAGAAAGTATTTAGGTAGTCTATCTCAAGAGCGCTGCCACTCCTGGTTGCAACAGGTACTGTTACAGATACATACAAAACACTGTATATTATATCACACTGTATGACTGGACCCTACGATGAGAACTGCAAATCTCCAACTGATAACATAACAAAGTCATTCCTCAAAAACCCCATTGCTTGAGCCATCTTCTTCTGAATGTAACATCTAGTGGTGTAAACAAACTCAAGGAAACAAAAGACGGGACATGTTGGTCTGATGCGTCCACAATCTTTCACAGTAAACGATCAAGTGCACTTCCGAGAGCCTGACTGTTTTTGACAGAAAAACTACAACTATGACTACAGGCTCCGGACTAACACTGGTATCTCAAAGCACCCACGGCTAGTTATTGTTCAGGACCCACCATGAAGCTGCAAAAAAAAGAAATCAGTGTTAAAAATATATGGTACCATTTCACTTAGTGGGGGATATTTTGTGAAGATGCACACATTTTCTTATTAAGTGCTTCACAGTACTGCATGAAACCATTCATAATGCTATTAACACCACTTAGTGCCATTTATGGCTGTTCATGAACATTGGTAGTCACTTGTTATCACTGATATCCAAGGTCATGAAGCACAAAATGATTCAAAGCAACCTGTCATGCTGTAATCAACAGTTCTTAAAGATCATGAGCAATTATGAAATCATTACTGTGGGATGATTATTTAGAGAAGTATTTACACAGATGCTCAAATTTTTTTTCCTGCCACTTCTACATTCATTTTGAAATCAATCCTCTTTGAAATCAACGTTAATAGCTCTTACATGATTGATACTGCTGTTATCAGAGTGCCAGGGGGCTATTTTATATGTGCACTGCTGTGAAAAAGTGCTTTGCATTTTAGCACTTCTCTACGCTGATCCAATATGAAAACTAAACTTTGTATTAAATGCTGATTAACTTTTGTGCAAAATCCCCATGAGCTTAAATGATACACATAGTTTTGGTTCCATTATACATCTAATTAAAAAATGTTAAATGTCTATGAAGTAGTAGGGGTATTCAAAATGGAATAGGTTTTCACAGCTGAATTACAAAGATTAAAAAGAGTTTAACTCCAAAGTTAAAGACCAGTAAATACTCGAACAGATTCAGTTGCCCTACTCAAATGGTTAAACCCCATCAGTTATCTCAGACCATTTTAGGAGACTGGACATGTTTTACAGTGTGGGATTCCCTTGAATACACTGCAAAAACCAAATCTTAATAAGTATTTTAATGTTACATTTAGACTTTAAATTCTTATTCCTGTTACTTTTTTGCTAAATAAGACAAACTATCTGCCAGTGGGGGTGAGATAGTTTTACTCATTTCAAGATTTGCCAGTGGGGTGAGATAATTTCACTTGTCAAGCAAAAAGTAATAAAAATAATATTTTCCACTTTCGAGAAAAAAAAAAGATTTTAAGTCTCATTACAAGACTAAAACCCTTGTTAAGACAGACATTTTTTGCAGTGTCCAGTGTGGGATTCCCTTGATTGAGGCAGAGATTTGAGCGTCTTACTGCACCTGGGACCTGCATTGTGGTCATGATCTCTGGCGTCTCCAGAAAATCAACGTTGCCCCTCTGGAAGGTTTTGCTGTAGTTTGTCTGAAGATGACTGCAAACCAGACACCAAAAAAGATTATATAAATTTTCTGGCTAAGTGACAGATCTGTGCTTTGCTATTCCTGGTTCCTGGTAATACAACACAGTAAAACCACTTTATATGTGCATATATATCGTTGGAGTTTGGCGCGAACATATCTGAATGAAAAATGTACTCTGTATCACTTATTCGGATCAAAATGGATGCAAGCAGACTTTGCCGTGAGCAGGTGTAACTGGCAAACATACGTACTTCTTCCATACATTGCTGTGCTGCCAGAACTCATACAACATGAAGCGCGATTCGTTGGAGAGCTTCTGGACTGCAACACTGTCAATAGCAAAGCATTTTATTAACAACATGTAAACTGACTAGGGGGTGTGTTCAAGTCAACTGCTATGTAGTTTCCTGAATATATAACAACTATAGCTTCTTCATACTGCATGCTATTTGTGCTCATCTGATCACAAGAGTATAATCAAAACACCTTTCTTTTTTTAATTCAAGATCAAGGTACAGTCTAAAAATTCTATTCAAACATTTTTAATGAAGTGTCAACACAAGCACTGTTCCAGTTAGCCTTGTGTACAGGCTGACACCTTGACAAAAGAAACCAGCCCAATATAAACGGGTGCAGGCTCCTCCCTAGGCAGGGTGGGAGAAGCTCTGGTTGCATTAAACGCCAGAACAGACCAACAGGGACAGCCAATGGTGCAATAAGAATGCCTGTCACATACTACACAGCCTGCTTCCCCCTGACCTTTTGTGCGCTTTCAGTGAGAATTCAGAACAGTACAAAAGAGCTACGCCCATTTGAACTCACTGTAGGCAGCCGGTCTGGGTGCTGGAGGACTCGATGTACTGCCTGAGCGCCAGGCGGAACTCTGTCAGCTCCTCCTCCAGGACAGACAGCTGCCGCTGCACTATCAGGATGTGCTAGCCGGGAAGAGAGCACAGGAGAAACAGGCTTCAGGTCAGGGTCGGAATTCACAAAGCGTCTCAAGAGTATCTGATCTAGGGTCAGTTTTGCCTTTGACCTCATGATGGATAGTGCTAGGATTTCCTCAGGGGAAAACTGATCAGAGATGCACGGGCCCAGGGAAACAAGTAGCCTACGCGAGCACTGGTTCGTCCTCCACTCTGAAAGTAAAGACTCCAGCCGTATAAACGGGACTGTACGAGCGGTCAGGCCGTGTATTGCACCTGGGAGCCTGCTGAGCGCGTACGTGATGACATAACGATAGTTGATGTTTATCACCGCGTGCCGTTGAGCGCCGTGACAGAGGTGCCCGAGAGCCAGAGAGAATGGGAAGTGAAAGCTATCAGCCCGGGGGACGCCGCTGACCTCTCCACAGGATTATTGCCGGCGCCATGTCCAATAAATTATCTCCGCAAAGCTTCGCAGCCGGGCACGCCAGCTCAAAAACGGTCACTCCGTAACCCTCAAAGTCACAAGAGGCGACAGAGGGGAACGCTACAGTGCGCGTAATATAAGCGCTCAAAGCCGATCTGTCATGTGATGCTGATATAATCGTGATTTGTGACCACGAAACAGTGGCTCAGCTTGACTAAAACCGCAAGTGCAGTTTGTCCTCAATACTCAGGCTTTTTTTTTTTTTTTTTTACTTTTTAATTAATTTCAGTGACCGTCACGCAGATAATGGTGCATCAGTAATAAAAAAAACGTCATTCAAAATGAAATTATTTATTTAGGCTTGTGATTTTATTGCATCTGTGCCTGTGTGCTGGAGTACCCGTAATGGAATATAGCGATATATCAATCGGGCTCACCTTGCCCTGCTTGCTTTTGGTGAGCTGTTGACAATGTGTTTGTGACGGAGTGATGATCATATTTGTGGTTATGTGTCGTTATTCCGTGGTAGAGTTTATGAAGAACTGTCACCGTTGATGATGCGGTGAATGTGGTTTGCGAAAAGCCATTTTTGATTTGTTGATTTGATCTCACTCTCCGCTGTCCTGACTGTGAATCGGAGGCTGCTTCAATGCCACTGTCTTTCATTTGATTCTTCAACCATGAAATTAAGGAATGTCTTACTCGGCTTGTAAATGTCTTCCCTCCCTTTCTCTTTCCTGCTCTCCACCCCTTCTCACCCACCCACAGAACATACGCCTAAAACCAGCAACAATATTCTTTCTTTTAAAAGAAAAAGCCATTTTTTTTGCATATTCTTTCCCTGATGCAAGTCTGATGCAAACTTTCAAGTATTCTAGAATTTTCTCATCGGGTAATGATTCATCATCCAAAATGACAGTCCCTCATACCTCCTGTGTCCTAATACCTCCAGGAAAAAACGAAGAAAGAAAACTCTCCTGTCTCTGTACACATTTTCCTTCCATTCTCTGCATCCTGTTCTTCGGCTTCCTCGTTTCACAGTAAAATGTTCAGTGTAAAAATCAACCGATAGAGTATTTTTAACTCTAAGAGAATACATGTGGTCCCTACTGGATATTTTCTACCAGTTCCCTTCCCTGCTGTTCTCCATGTTTTTCCCCCATTCCTCTCGTTTCATGTCAGGTTTTTACGTTTCCCCGTCTGTCTTCCATGTTGTGCAGGCTGGGTGTGCTTTTCCTCCTTGTTTACCCATTTCCCCTCTCATTATCCCTCAGCCAATCACCCTCATCTCCCGTTTGCATTCTACACGCCTCTATCCCCCCCTAATTACTCTCGCATTCATTTTCACACTGCAGCCACTCATTCACTCTGTTCATTATGCCCCAGCCAATCGCCCTCATGCCTCGTTTGCATTCCACGCGCCTCAGTCCCCAGTTAATTACTTTTCTCATGCATTCTCACGCTGCATTCATTCATTCACTCATTTCCCCTCTCTATAAAATTCCCTTGTGTTCGTTAGCCTTGTCGTCGCGTTTGCTCAGTCTAGTCTAGCTCTTGTCTGGTTTGTTTGTCTTGTCTTGCGCCAGTAACCCTGTCTCCTGCCACCTCAGTTTGCCCGCCAGCCTGCGGTTCCTGCCCGCTCACTCTTCGCCCCGCTTCCTCTCCTGCTCTGCCCACCGTTCGCCCCATCCCAGGACTCAGTCGCCACCCTGCATTCCTTTGCTCCCCGCTCCCGCTCTGCTCTGGCCAACCCAGGATTCGGTCCCCGTCCCCTTGGTAGTTTGCTTGCCTTAATAAACGCTCCTCCGGAGCTTATTTGTGAAATCTGAGTCGTGCATTTGAGTCCACTCTCGTGTCTGTAACCGTAACACTCATGCACATGAAAGATTTCAGTTTTAGATTTTTAATACATTTGCAAAAATTCCTAAAAGGGCGTATATTTCACTTTGTCATTATGGGTTATTAAGTGTAGATTGATGGGCAAAAATGGCAATTTTATCCATTCAAAATTAAATCTGCAACACAATAAAGTGTGCAAAAAGTGAAGGGGGTTGAATAATTTTGAGTGCAACTGTATATATATTTTTATGTCACTTGTGTAGGTTTCAGCATAGTATGTGAATTTGTGGTTCTTGAGATTAAGACCAGCTGATGTTCCCTACAGGGTCAAAAATGATGAGCTTATAGCATTCTCCATTGTGGTAAATTATAAACTGTGCTTGAGTGAATACTGTAGTAAAATTAGTTTGGATTAGTTACTGCTTTTGTGGTACCCTCCAAGACCTCCTCTTCAACAGGTTCAAGTCGAAGCTCCTGTGAAAAAATAGGATTTATGTCATGACAAATGAATGCCTCTGAAATACAGTGCCCTCCACAGTTATTGGCACCCCTGGTAAAGATGAGTAAAAAGGGTTATAGAAAATTCACCTTTTGGTGAATTAGCTTAATCTCACACTGAATAAATTAGAAGAATCCAAACTTTAATTGAAGCAAATTTATTCTGAGAAAGAAAAATCCCTCAAGAAATAATAATTTTTAACAAAACCATGTGTGCCACAATTACTGGCACCCCTAGACATTCTTATGAACAAAATGTAACTGAAGCATTTTTTCCATTTATATTTTATGTTTTAAAGTTGATCAGAGTGTTTAGGAACTTTCAATCAGTAATCCATGACTTCCTGTTTCACTGGGGTATAAATATGAGGTGACACAGAGGCCATATTCCCTTATTCATACATTAACATGGGAAAGATAAGAGAACACACAAATCAAATGAGGGAAAAGTGTGTTGAGCTTCATAAATCAGGGAATGGCTATAAAAAAATAGCTACTCACCTGAAAATGCCCATATCTACCATTAGGGCAATACTTAAAAAGTTCAAAGCAACTGGAACTGGAAGAGGACCCAAGTTTATTTTGCATCCATGCACAGTGAGGAGGATGGTAATAGAGGCAAACAAATCCCCAAGGATCACTGTTGGAGAATTACAGAGGAAAGTAGCATCTTGGGGTCATCAAGTCTCCAAAACTACCATTAGACGTCACCTCCATGCCAACAAATTTTTTGGAAGGCATGCCAGAAAAAAGCCTTTCCTGTCATTTCACCACAAACGTAAGCGCCTGAATTTTACTAAATGCTACTGGAACTTTGACTGGGACCATGTTCTATGGTCAGATGAAACTAAAATTGAGCATTTCCGCAACCAACACTCAAGGTGGGTTTGGCCTAAAAAGAAGAATGGCTATACCAAAAATAACCTGATCCCCACTGTTAAGTATGGTGGAGGTTCCGTGATGTTGTGGGGCTGTTTTTCCTCCAAAGGCCCTGGGAACCTTTTTAGGGTACATGGCATGAACTCCATGAAATACCAGGAAATTTTTTATCTGAATCTGGCTGCCTCTGCCAGGAAACTAAAACTGGGTCGTCGTTGGATCTTCCAGCAGGACAATGATCCAAAACATACGTCCAAATCAACACAAAAATGGTTAACTGAACACAAAATCAAGCTTCTGCCATGGCCATCTCAGTCCCCTAACATAAACCCCATTGAAAACCTGTGGGCTGAGCTGAAGAGGAGAGTGCACAAGAGAGTACCTAGGACTCTGGATGATCTGGAGAGATTCTGTAAAGAGGAATGGTCTCAGATTCCTTGCTCTGTATTCTCCAACCTTATTAGATGTTACGAGTGTCATGGTCTTTGACCCTTTTTCCATTGCGGTCGGTTTCCTTGGTAGCCACGCGAGGGTGCTGCCCTTTTAGTGGATGTTTGCTCCGCCCCGTCTTGATTGCGGAGCTTCTCTCAGCATCACACCTGTGCGTGGTTACCTTGGAGCTATTTAAGCCCATGTTTTCCTCCGTTCTGGGCTTTGATATTAATTTGTATTGTCTGGCATTATTTGCTCTGTTTTGTGTGTGGTATTATTTTGCCCTTTGATTGCTTAGCCAGTATGATTAGGTCTTTGCTCCAGAGTGTTTTATTGGAGTAAAGACTTGCCTTTGTGGATATATTAGGACTCTTCCCCCCTGGCTCTTTTCTGTCTCCGCTTTCTGGTTTTTCCTTTCTTCTGTTGCCTAAACCTTTTTGCCTTTTCTGTCTCTTCCTCCTCTCTCTGTCTGCTTTCTTCCGTGAAAGCGAGAGGAGTCTATGTTTGTTTTGTGGGTGTATTTGTATAGTCATTTCTTACTAAGAGACCAGGCGTTTTTATCGTACTGACAGGCAGGGCTTTATTTATTCTGAGAGGCAGGGCGTGTATTTTCTATTAAGCTCGCGTTAGTCTTTTAGCCGGTAAATGTCCGGTGCACCTGTCCTGTTCGTCCTTTGGTATCTGTCTCCGTACATGGAGCTTTGGCGATTTTGTTCGGAACTGTAGTTCTGTTTCATCATTCGGTACATATACCTTCCTATAGGGAGACCGGGCGATGTTGTGGACATGTTAGCGTGTGACTGCGAGTCTCTGAAAGTAGCCTTGGAACGTTAGCTCTCTGTATCTTTCGCCTCGTTACATTCCCCTTTACTGAGAGGTTGGGTGTGTATTTTCTACTAAGCTTGTGTTAGTCATTTTGCTAGTAAAGGTATGGGACGGCGGGTTACCGGTGGCTCGCCTGTAAAATGTTTCTCTCTCCTGGGAGATCGGGCTTTTACCCGTCTTTATGTTTTCTGCGTGTGACTACGAGCTTATGGAAGTAGCCGTGGAACGTTGGATCTCTGTTCCTGTCGCCTCGTTACATTCCTCTTTACAGAGATCGAGGCAGGACGTTTATTTTCTACTAATCTCGCGTTAGTCTTTTAGCCGGTAAATGTCCGATGCAGCTGTCCTGTCCGTTCTATTCGGTACCTGTCTCCGTACATGGAGCTTAGGCGATTTTGTTCGGAACTGTAGTTCTGTTTCGTCCTTCTGTACATGTCTTCCTATAGGGAGGATTGGGCGATGTTGTGGACATGTTTGTGTGTGACTGCGAGTCTGAGAGTAGCCTTGGAACGTTAGATCTCTGTTCCTTTCGCCTCCTCGTATACTATCTCGTATTATTTTGCAGGGTTTGTTGGCTGTGTGTTTTATTTGTACCATTTATGCTACTCGCCTATTCTAATGCCTCATTACTGAGGCAGGGTGTTTTATTATTGCTGGCCCTTTAGTTACTTAGCTCGTAGAGGTATGGGACCGCAGATCTCTGCTCTATTCGCCTGTAAAATGTTTCTCTCTCCTGGGAGATCGGGCGTTCACGCTTTTACTGAGTTACTTAGCTCGTAGAAGTATAGGGTAGCAGTTCTTTGTTCCATTCGCCTTGTTTGGTTTTCTTACTGTGAAACCAGGCGTTTGTGCTTCTACTCATTTGCGTGTTACAGTGAGCCGGTTTGTAGCTTTGGTACATTTGGTGTGTGTTATTTGTGCCATTATGCTACTCGCCTGTTCTTATGCATCTCATTACCGAGGCAGGGTGTTTATTATTCCTGGCTCTTTCTTTAGTCACTTTGCTCGTAGAAGTATGGGAGCCCAGTGCTTTGTTCCATTAGCCTTGTTTGGTTTTCTTACTGAGAAACCTGGCGTTTGCGCTTCTACTCATTGGTATGTGACAGTGGGCCGGTTAGTAAGCTTTGGTATGTGTGTTCCCTGTCTTGTCTCCTTCCCTTAATTACGGGGTTTCCCGTCCTAGTGGCCTAGTGCTTAATTAATCCCCTTGCTGCGTTTGGCTCCTCCTCCTCACACGTCACGCCACCATTACAACGAGAGAAGACTCAGTGCTGTATTATTGGCAAAGGGAGGTTGTACAAAATTAAATGCAGGGGTGCCAATAATTGTGGCACACATGTTTTTGTTAAATTATTTCTTGATGAGGGATTTTTTTTTCTTTTCTTCAATTAAAGGTTGGCTTTTTCTCATTTTTTCAGTGTGAGATTAAGCTAATTCACCAAATGGTTAATTTTTTATAACCCTTTTTACTCATCTTTACCAGTGCCAATAATTGTGAAGGGCATTGTATAAAGCAAACAATGAGAGAGAGAGAGAGAGAGAGAGAGAGAGAGAGAGAGAGAGAGAGAGAGAGAGGAGAGAGAGAGAGAGAGAGAGAGAGAGAGAGAGAGAGAGAGAGAGAGAGAGAGAGAGAGAGAGAGAGAGAGAGAGAGAGAGAGAGAACTACTGGCAGGAAAAGGAAACCTAGTGTCTACAACTCAAGTAGCTTGGGTAATTGAAGAAAAACTGCATTTTCTATCCCCTATTTGAAACAACTTAGACTTTCCTCCAATGTCCCAGATACATTCATCATTACCCAGTGAGAGCATAAGATTGGGGGATAGAGAGAGAGAGAGGGACAGACAAAGAGAGAGAGAGAGAGAGAGAGAGGGGGGGGAGATGGGTAGGATAACTGGCAGGGAAAAGGACATCTAGTGTAACTTAAAAAAAACTGTTCTGCCCACACACTGGTGTGAAATCTCCAGTAGTTTGGGCAACTCTCTAATGATGACACCAGGGGACAATAGACTATGGCTATGGAAGACAGCTGTGCAAAACATCCAAAATATTGAACTTGAAATGTACATCCATTTTAATAAATATGTATTCAATGCACTGGACCGTCTGTTACTCATTTTTATCATTTTAAATGAATATGAATATAACCCATTTAAATATTTTATTTTCAAACAGTGGAGGTCTTTTTACCTTCTTTTCTAAGCGGGATCGATCAGTTTCTGGAGTCTGTTGATCTGGGTCATCCATTGGTTGTCTTCTTCATAAAGACCTGACAAAGGAAAACAACATCAGCCTCGTTTCTGCCAGATAAGTTTGAGTCATTTTATTTCCACTATTTCACCCACAATGCACTGCTGCTTGTCATCTGACTCAGTCAGACTGAACATGTGCTAACCAATCAGAGAAGCATGATGGATTTGATATGGTCACAAGACACAATCTAAAGGTCACAAGACACAATCTAAAGTTTTTCTTCTTTTCAATCTCAAACCTTTTCAGAAACCAAACACCTATGTCTAGCTTCTGATATAAAAGTGTGATGTGAATATTACACAATGTAAAACTAAAACAGTCTGCCGAGGCACTCCCTCACAGTGTAATTATAGTGTGGACGTGGAGACCCATAAACTTGCAGCAGCAGAGTGACTGGGTAAAATCTTTTATAGCTCCTACCTAAAAATATATCAACAAAAGAACTGCACATCCATGTTAATGAAAAAATGTTTCAGGGGTAGCAGTGTAACTTAGTGGTTCAGGAACTGGGCTTGCAAGGCCAACATTGTGGGTTCAGTTCCCAAGTGGAGCACTGCCACTGTACCCTTGAGCAAGGTACTTAACCTTAATTGCTTTGGTATATGTAATGTGTAAATATATTTATATGTGGATTGTATTTAAGAAGAACATAAGCTATGCAAGAGCATCCCCTTATGGAAAAATAATATACTGCAGTATATTGTAAATATATCAAACTTATCGTCACTATATATTTAAAATATACTGCAGTATATTACATTTCCATGGTCTCCAAATGCCTACAATGTACAAGTAAATATTCAGAGAGAGGAAGAAATGCACTAGCTGTAATACCGCAGTGCCTGTGGGTGGAGAACCAGACTCAGAAAAAAAAAGGGCTGCCGACCTTTTGAGCCAGGCGGCGTAGCTAAGCATGAGCAGACCTGAACTGACGAGGCTGAGGAGCGGGTTGTTTGGAGACAGGCTGTTATTCCTCTGAAGTCTCCGATTCGACCGCCTTCCTGACCACTGAACGGGCAGCACCTGAGGCTTCACCGGCCCTTGTCTGGATGCAAAACACAGCAGGCGGCTAGACGTGCGTAATTTACGCCCCCCTGTCGCCTCCACCCCCACATGCCAACCCCCCCCCCCCCCCCCCCCCCTTCATCAGAGAGATGAAACGTTACACACGCGCAAGTGGATTGTTCTTGAATCCTGTCAAAAACAGAACAGCCTGTTACAGAAGGTATGCTTTCTGTTTTTCAGCAGTTGATTTTCTGTTTAAAAATTTATACATTAATGCATGAATGAATATTTAAAAAAATTAAATAAAATGCAGAAGAAACGATAGCAATCTGGCTCAGCGTCTGGCCCTGAGAGGGGAAAGACTCTCTTGTTTGCAGCTGAGTGCACGTGTGCCATTTTGGTGGAAGTATCCTCTATTGGAATGAGAAAACACTGATGTGGAAACATTTAATTGGGACACATCTTTGCATGCTGTACCCTATGGCAGCTCAAATTTATACTGGAGGACTGACTCACCAGGACACAGAAAAGGTGGGAGTGCAGTGCTATTGCTGCAGAACAAGGCAGTACTTTTAACTGGGGTTCCTTTTTTTATTTAAAGATTTGAAACAAAAGATTGAGCTTTGAACATGATCTATTGGGAAGGGTTAGAATGAGGGAAATGACTATTTTATGACGGAAGACACATTCGTTATCATTATATTCCAGTCTAACAATTTGTGCTTCGTCCAAAATACCATAATGCTCAAGAATAGAAACAGGTGGAGTGAATAATCAATAATTGAAAATATATAGCATAAAAATAACTGCTTGCTAGGTATCTGGTAACAGCTTATTGCAAAAGGAAAACCGTATTTAACAGGTCCTTTTGATGGCCTTAACTCCCTGTTCAGGTCTGTGACGTCAAGTTTTTTTAGAGAGACTGGATGCCTTTAGAGAAGGCCTTATCGCTTAACTTGATTCCTCAAATATTTTACACTCATAAGGGACATTATTTATTTCAATACTCCTTTTCAGTGAAAGTGAGAACAGCTGCTTCAGGTTTAAGAAAACAATACAAGCTCCGTTGCTTGACCAGTGCTGTGGCAACAGCCTCCAGAGAAGAGTGTGTGATCCTTCAAACACTCCGATTGTTGTTATTTTGCAGGCATTATATTGAATCCCCGTAGGGGATAAACAGCCTTTATTGGAAGTGTGGTGATGATTACGGTTGATATTCAGCAAATCTCCACTGACATCTCCCCATGGCAACCCACCCTCTGTAACAGGCATTCATATTACATGAAGATTATTGATTTACTTTCAAGTAATGGTTTATATAGTCCTCAAATGGAGTAGTATTTTTTCTTTACATTTATTAAGACCTCATTGGATAAAGAAATAAAACCAATATCTGACATATGTATGTTGGCACATCCCCCTCATAAATATTCAGAGGAGATTAAACTAAACATTTTATTTCTAGTGTGATTATTCATGAGATTCTTGTGTTGTCCTTTCTCATTGGCTTAAATCCAAAAGTGTATTCTCTTTAGGATTCCAGTAGCATAATTTCTTAATCCAAATGGGCGAGCTGTGTTTTGTATTATTGCATCATGACTGTAAAATGACTACAGGCCAGACTTCAACATGGATACCATTCTCTCCTCTTGCAGTACCATGCAGCTTCAGAGACAGCCCAGCTAAACACATCAGACAGAATAGAAAATGAATTCTACCATTTCAATTTGTTCTGGGCTCAACTTTAGACCCATCGGATGCAGAGCATAAACCACAGTGGACCATGAGACTAACAAAAATGAACACCACGGTTTTGTTTTTGTCCAAAATGGCCTCTTCTTTTGAAAACACACACTTCAGATGAAATTGTACAGGATCATTCCTGCAGTCCTTCCAATTTGGAGTTGGTCACTTTTAATACTATCACAAACGCAAAAAGCTTTTATACATACAACTTTAATACAACTATTACATTTTGTATTAAAAATATACACTTTTTATTATTACTATTATTGAAATGTAAAGTAGTGATCCATTTGCTAAATTCGTTAAATTACATTCTGCGTAAGAACAAGCTGCAGTTTGTTCATTGTCCAGCTTGTCTTGAGTCCTGACTGTGTGTTTTATGTAATGAACAAAGGTATACCTGAACAACCATGGCGAGAGTGAGGTTCCGATCCAGTCCAGCCACTATGACTATATCCTTTAACAAGGTTTTACAACATCGTGGGCATGCAAACAATAGCATAAATCATAGTATTGTGTTGGCGCCAAAATCGCATAAATTCACGACCGCGAGTTGAGAGGCACAGTGCATCAAAAAAGCATTGTGATGTATTTTAAAAGGCCTTCAGATCACAGAGAGAGCTGGAATAAAAGCTTCGGGGGTGACCTCTGAGGGAAGCCCATAAATGAGCTGACAAACTGGGAAATGAGTTCTCAAATGACTTGTGAAAGCGGGGGAAAAAAGAGAGATTTAAAGTGCTTTACGGTTGAGAAGTCGGACGTTCAAACATTTCTGCTCTCTGGACCTTTTCGGATGTCTTAAGTCCAGGCGAGTCACATTGCTGTTCCATATACCACACCCCTATTTATGCCATTTTAAATGTTAAATTTGACAACTAATGTTAGATACTGAATATATGTGTTATACTTATTATGATTGCATATGATGAATATATGTATATTGTCTGTGAATCACTGCCCGCAGTAAAGAACAATTGGGCGTGCGTTGGGCGTGCGTCATGGAAATTGTGTGTGCCTCATTCTCGGCAGAAAATAAAGATGAGGGCTATGGAGCTCAGCTGCGCCAGATGGCCGGGCAGCCCACAAGCGCTGCAAGCTGATTTGTCGGCTTCTTGCGCTGAGACACAGGTGCGAGAAGAAACACTGTTCTAAAATCCCGAATGCTAAATTCCAGGTTCGAAATAAGCGACGCGCGGCGACGCGCTCCGCGTCTCATCTGGCGCCTGGTGAGTCACGGAGCTAATGTTGGCAGCTCGACTGCGATCGCTAGAGTGCCCGTATGAACCTGCGGGAACCGAGCCCATTGCAACAGCTTGTTTTTTCGCAAGGGGATACAGGAACTCCAATTCTGAGCATCAGGACTTTGAAGTGGGCGAAGTAAACAGTTACAATTGACTCATTAAATGCAGAGGAGCAGAGGGGTCGTTCAGTAATTACACATTTTCTAAATGCTCATTAGCGAATAATGTGTGCGTAGCCTACCATGGACCCCCGTATGTGTGCACACCGGAGATTTCTGCCCGGTTTCCAAAATCAGGGTTGGCGTCTGATGCTAATGCTACAGGGTGCCATATTTAAAGGCAAAGAAGCACTGCCAGTTCCCCCGAGGTTATGCGTTTTGACTAATTCCATGACATTAGCTAACTGTTTCAAAACAATGAGATATCTTCCTTCATCCCTGGCAATCCTTATAAACGTCTTCGACATGCATAGGCTGAATTGTGAACCATCTATTGACGCAGTTATTTTGATCTATAGGGTTGCACAGGCACATCACAATGAAATGGGATGTGGTCAGCATTTGATTGACAGATGATGGATTGACCTTCCTATATCCTGAATCAACAGTCTGCTATTGTAGGCCACACACAAAAAGACTGAATGGTATCTGTTCTATATGGCCGCCAAGCTCTTGTGTACACTAATCAACTTCTAAAGTAAGGTACATTCTATTAATTGTGTAACTATAGGTCACTTGCCGCTCTTGGCGCGTCTGCTCAGCAGTGGTCTCTATAGCACACTCGAGGGAACTCTGGAGGGATTGAAGCTGATTGGTTGTCTCCTTCAGCAAGAAACGTGTCACAAACTGCTCCAGATGGGTTGACTCCTGGTATTCCTGTGAAGGAGACATTGACATAGGGCAGCATTAACTGATCCCCATCTTGCAGTGGTTGTTGAGATTGCTGTCAGCTAGAGGCTACATCAACAAAAAATTTTGGTCCAACACCATTTTTTATTTATTCACAAAAGTCTGACTTTGCAGACAATCAAATTTGACATATCCCCAAAATAACAACATACCTCCCTCCCACCCCAGGTTCAACACCCTTTAATGAAATGACATAGTAGCAAAATAACTTCATAAAATTCAAACATCTTTTACAGAAGTTGCAAAATGTGACACTAGATAAAACCACTCTAAGATTATTTTTTTCAGTAGAGATGAGCGTAACACCCAGGCAGCTTGAGAAACCTTCACCTTGAAGATTATCAGCTTTGTTAAGGCTTTATAGCTTTTCATAAGCATTTCTGAGCACACAGTTGTAGCATCCAGATGCCAGAAATACCATTTAAAACCCTTATGAAAGCCACTGTAACTTCACTGAAGGACACAAAAAAAATCCATACTGACCTGCTGTCCTTCCTCAAACCTTACATGTCATTCTACAGTATATACTTTAAATAAGGTCTCAGATGACAGAGCCAGTAGAATGCAGTGTGTATATCATGAACAAAATTGTTCTAGTCCTGAAGATCATAATATAACCAAGTCGTTTGTGCATGGCCTAAAAATTACTTTTGTACAGATTTCTCACCTTTATTCAATTTGTATTTGGTTCTTATTTGACAGCACTCCCCAAGCAAAGATCGAGCAACGTATTTGTTATTGGCAGGTTTTCTTACAGTTTTTATTTTTCAGCGCACAGGCGTGGAGCATCTAATTATATCCTAAGTGTCGAGGACTAACTAAGGGAATAAAAATAAAACTCCCGCAGGCGATGACCATCATTAGAACGTGTATGAAGCGATCTCACAGAATGAATTCTGCAGAAGAAGTGTGCAGAATAACTTCCATTAAATTGAGACGAGAGCTGCACCTAGTGATTCATTCCTTTTAACACAATAGAGATTGGTGTAATTTGTGTTTTTTTTTTTTTTTTTTAAATACAAATATCTTGTTGTGGGCTTTTTTTCCTAAGGGATTTTATCAAAATGTCAGACAGGAAGTGAATCCATAGCAAAGATTAAAGGAGGCCAAATGTGTTTCATGAGTCATCACTCACTTCTCTGCAGATGAAATGGGAAAGTATAATTGTCTAGCAATTATAATGTCCTGAGACAAAACAGAATCTGACTCACATTCACATAATTATGTAAACATGCCACCCGGGCACTATTCTCCATACCCATTGGACCCTATAAGATCAGCAACAGACGTGTGCATAAATTTATACAGATTTGAAAACCTCGTCTTTCCTAGTAAGTGCAAAGCAGGAAATCAAGGTCCAGATTTAACCCAACCTTTCACCCCACAGACATTAATATTTCAGTGTCTCATCAGTGATTCTGTTCAAGTAGCATATCAAGAGTGCCCAGGCAGTGGTAGAGAGAACTACTGCCTGTGAGAGATCTATGGGAGACCTAAGGGCATGTGTGTTGTGAAGAAAGGACCCCACTAATGCTGATGAGACGTGGCCTGGCACACTGAGCATGCTCCACACACCTCGGCAGCATGTCTCTCCCACACATGCAAAACACGGCGACGCGGAACAGTCAGCACAGCGATTTCCCCGGCCGTGGGGTCATAGCACGATTCATTTCTGATTCCTTTAAGCACACACGGAAAGCCATTTTGAAAAAACACTACTGTCAGAATTAAATTAAATATCTCAACCCACCCATTCAACAATCTTCGGTTGCCTAAATTCAACGCAACTCAAATCTTGGTCACCGAAAAAGGTGAAATTTAAACAACAACCCTAGAATCAGGTGGGATTGAAAAGAAAAATAGTCTGAGCCTGAAGGAAAAATATGTATTTTGGTTAAAAGCTTGCTTCACCTGACTTTATTCTTTGCTGCTCCATTATTATTTCATTACCCTATAATTTTGTATGTTTTTGTTATTGCTTTCAATTGTTATTCTGATCTCATCTCCCTTCTGCCAAATGCTCTTATTATGCTGCTTTTATCAGTCTATTTGCATTTTTCAGAATGATGTAGTGTTTTTTTAATCTCTGTAAGTGTCTTTATAGATTTAAGCAAAACATTTTTCCTCACGACCATACATCCACACCACTAACCGCCTCACACCCTCAACACCTCCCTCAACATCACCCCCCCTCCACCCCTCAACCCAACCCACAGATCAGCCATCCACACCAACCAACATCCCCAGGGTGAAAAGTCCCAATTTTGGGATACAGTAACACCTGCATATTACTTTACATTGTGTAAGTTCTACCCTATAATGTTATAATGTTACTCCTCTGCATTTAGCAAAATATAAAGCAGACGTGTCCTGATCTGCTGCATGTGACAGCTCTGATCGCTTTTCCAGATGATTCTGAGGCCCCCGCAGAAACTAATTCAATCCTTGCAAACAATATAAGATGGAAGATGGAATGTGAGCCTAAAATATAGCTCTACAAATTATATATTATATTTCTAAGAATGCTCCTCTGAATTTACACATTATTCTAAAAATGACCTGTCCCATTCCCCCATGACATCCTGACATTATATAAACACCCTACACATATCACCAAGTTAACAAACAGGAAAATGAAACAAGGGAGGAGTAGGCTCATAAGAAGCCGCAAGCACTGAGCCAGTCACACATGTAATATACGGCTGTCACATGCTGTCAATTGTGTCAGAGGACCATGTCAAGGATCGGATCCTCTCTAATTTACCATATTGCACGATGTCTCTTATCTACGGGTAAAGGGAGGGTAATGCAGCTCTCCTCCAGTCTAATAGCACCAGGTAACAGACCAACAGTAGGGCAGCGGCCCGAGAGAGAAGTCTTCTTTTTATTCTATTCTCTACAGAACTGATAGACACAGCTGATACTGTAATAATGTTCTGGAGAATACAATAGCAAAACTTGCTTCAGTTGGGGAAATCCTAAGTTTTTTTTTTGTTTTTTTTTGTTCTGAGCTGAATGCAGACAAGGATCGACCTTGTTCCAATTCCAATTGCGAAATATATATATATACATTTATATATTTTATACAGAGAACAGGGTGGTGATAAAATGGTTTGCAGTGCAAAATGTCCCTACTCTGAAATGCAGTAGTGCCGTCATTAGCCATTAAGTTCCCATTTGCAGCACCCCACTGCTGAGATGAGGGCTTTACAGAATGTAACGTACTGTTTGTCACTCTATCCAAAATGTATGTGCCAAGTAAGTCATTATTTTTTTAAGTATATGTAAGCCAGGTCACTCAATTCACAGCTCTGAATGGCTGGTTTCCCAATATTTTGCACATCAAGAGGCCTCTTGTAGGGGCTATGTGCCACCTAAATTTCAGATTCTCTTTAAATGTGGTTTATTTGATCATTATAACACGTATGATTCGGTGAGTATGTGAAGCATCCTTCCACATAAATTAAATAAATATTTTATAAGAATAGTACTCATTTTTGCACCTTTGAACTCTGGTTTCAACATTTCTCTTTATTGATTTCCTCCCAGCCTCAAGCTCTTGTAAAATATGTGGCTTTTCTGCTCTCTGTATCATTTTCATTTTACTGCAATCCATCAATTATGGTCATAATTAAAACATAGGTTGATGAACTCAAAGTCAAGAGCTTTAAATTCCTGTCGAGCCAATCTTAAAAGATTATTTATTGAGCAGGGACACAGCTAAGGATATCCAGGCTTTAATGACTACATGTGTATGAGCCCTTAAAAGTAACTGACAGGGCCCTTAAAAGTAACTGACAGGGCCATGGCCAACAAACACCAAACAGAACCTGCCAACAGCAACTCATCTGTCACAATTTCTATCATGAATAATTAAAATAAGTATTTGATAATAGTTTGATAATACATTCAATTTGACTGATTGACAGACTTTATAGCTTTACATTTCCAAGCTAACAGCAGCTGGATATTAATGTCCTGTGACATAGATGTGTGCGCTGGGCATCAGCCTTAAATGGTGTAATACGAGTTCAAAATGAATAGCGATAGTAACCGCAGTGACCTGTGTAGCTTCCTCAACTGGCTCTCTAGTCTCTACATATCTCTACTAATACGTCCCCTAAAAATTAAGTGGCGACTCAATCCCTTGTAATTAATCCCCTTTAATTGGTATATGGGTTTATGTTATTCTTGTACAAAATGTTAAAAAAAATGTTATTCACACAAAGAACACTCGCTATAAATCTGTGAAAACAATTCCGAAAAATATGTGTGCGTGTGCCAAATTATTGATATCAAAATGATACCACGTTCACAACATGTTACCTGTAGAACATTTATAGCAGGATTACACTTGAACATTTTTTTAAAATTATTATTATCCTTTATTTTTACAGGTAGTCTCATTGAGATCAAGATCTCTTTTACAAGAGAGACCTGCGAACAAAAATAAAAACATGTATAAAACTTAAAAACAAGTACAATTCAGCCACGTTAACATTCAGCATTCAAACATCATACAGGGATATTAAAGGAAACAAGTACATACAACATTAAGAAAATCCATGTATAAAACTTAAAAATTTTCTAAAGGAATAAGAGATTCTAGTTTAAAGGTTTTTTGTAATTCATTCCAATTATGAGGGGCATAATACTGAAACCCTGTTTTGCCCAGCTCAGTATTTATATGTGGTGTATCTAAGGCTAAGAAGTCCTGAGACCTGGTAGCATAGTTATTGGATTTAAACGCAATTAATGATGAGAGATAAAGGGGAAGTTTCTTCAGTAAAGCCTTATAAATAAATACAATGGAATGTAGTTCCCTCCTCATTGATAAAGAGGACCATCCTATGTTTCCATACAAAACACAATGATGCATGAGAAATGTATCCCCATAAAACGCAATGCACTGTGATAAACTGCTTCAAGGGGCTTTAAAGTGGAAGGGGCAGCATGCATATACAGAATGTCTCCATAATCAAATACAGATAAGACAGTTGATTGTACAATTGTTTTCCTATTAGCAAAAGAAAAGCATGCTTTATTTCTGTACAAGAAACCAATTTTACCTTTTAGCTTTTGAGACAGATGTTCCACATGAGTCTTAAAGGAAAATCTACCATCAAGCCAAATTCCTAAATATTTATAAGATTCTACAGTTTCAATTTGAGTACCATGAAGTGTATGAATGCCAATATTAGATGCATTTCCCATTAGATTTCTTGAAAATAAAATACATTTTGTTTTATCAGAATTTAAAACAAGCTTGTGATTAATAAGAGCTAACTGAAAAGAATCAAAGGCAGACTGTAAATTAGTAATTGCCTGGTTAAGCGTGGAGCCAGTGGAATACAAGATTGTATCATCCGCATAAAAATGAACATTACATTGTGGTGTTGGGAATACCATGTTATTTATATAAAGTGTGAATAGAAGTGGACCAAGAATAGACCCTTGTGGGACACCTTTACTAATTTCAAGAGAGCTAGATTTAAAACCATCCGCAACAATAGACTGAGTTCTCCCAGATAGATATGCATAAAACCAGTTAAGAGAAAGTTCATCCAATCCAATGGAGGATAACTTATTCAATAAAATGGTCAACGGTGTCAAAAGCCTTTGATAGGTCAATAAAGAGTGCAGCGCACTGCAGTTTGTTATCTATAGAGTTGACAATATCATTTATCACAAGAGTTGCTGCTGTTAATGTGCTATGACCTGGCCTAAAACCCGATTGCTGTGGTTGTAAAATGTTATTAATCTCCAAAAAGGCCCGTAGCTGAGAGTTAGCTAACGATTCTAGGACTTTGGCCAGACAGGAAAGTTTTGAAATTGGACGATAGTTATTTAAGTCACTGGTATCACCCCCTTTATATAGAGGAATAACCTGAGCTGCCTTCCATAGGTTTGGGATTCTACCTGAAATAAAAGTTAAATAAAAAATGTAAGCAAGTGGTGAGGCAATTAAATGAGCACTGAGACACAAAAGGCAAGGATCTAGATCAGGGATGTCAAACTGATTCCATCGAGGGCCGAGTGTATGCAGGTTTTTGTTCCAACTGTGCCCTACACCAGCTGATTTCACTAATTAGCTCAGCTCTTCAACCAAGGAGGTGAACTAATTAGTGGAATCAGCTGGTGTAGAGCATGGTTAGAACAAAAACTTGCATACACTCGGCCCTCGATGGAACGAGTTTGACACCTCTGATCTAGATTGTCCTCTCCCATTGACTTATTTTTATTTATGCTAGCCAGTGCTTTGTAAACTTCACTATAACTTACAGGTCTAAAAGAGAATTTGCTCTGACAAAAATAATTACATAAAGTTCCTAATACTGGGCTAAGGGTATAGCTTTCTGGAACAATTTCGCCAGACAGCCTATCAAACAGATGGCCAGAGAAAACTTCAGCCATATATGTTTTATCTATAACTAAATCATTTTCACTAGAAATGCGAGAAGGAAGAGTAGTGGTAGGATTATTTTTTAAAGATTTTACAGTTTTCCAAAAGCTATATGCATCTCCATTACAGTTTAAAAGAGAGGTCAAGTAATAATTGGACTTTGCTTTTTAATAAATGGCTTTTTAATAAATGGCTGAATTACCTGTAATGACATTCCTGTAGCTGTGAGGCACCTGGGTTCCATCCCGGGTTTTCCTATTGTCTCACAGTCCACCCCGTGTTTTCCCTCTCTCCCTCCTACTTGTGTCTTGCACTCCCCACACCTGCATTGTGTTTTCCTCTGGTGTCCTCGTTAGCCTTCTCCCGCCTGTTTCTCGTTTTGTCCTCGTCATGTCTTGTATATAGTCTGCCCCGTCACTTTGTTCGGGGCCCCCACGGCCAGGGTGACGTCTTGTTCCTGACCCCCCACTTCCAGAGTGTCGCCGCAGGCCCCCACACTATCCGCGGGAACCCCGCACCCATTCCTGACCCCACGACCGGCGTGCTGTCCTTAACCTGGACCCCACGGCCAGGGTGATGTCCTCCTTCCTGACCCCCCCTCCACGGCCAGAGGGCCGCCATGTTTCCTGACCCCAAGGCCAGAGGGCCGCCATGTTTCCCGACCTCACGGCCAGAGAGCCGCCCTGTTTCCTGACCCCAAGGCCAGAGGGCTGCCATGTTTTCCGACCCCACGGCCAGAGGGCCGCCATGTTTCCTGACCCCAAGGCCAGAGGGCCGCCATGTTTTCCGACCCCACGGCCAGAGGGCCGCCATGTTTCCTGACCCCAAGGCCAGAGGGCCGCCATGTTTCCTGACCCCACGGCCAGAGGGCCGCCATGTTTCCCGACCCCATGGCCAGAGGGCCGCCCTGACCCCACGGCCAGTGCCATGTTTCCTGACCCCACGGCCGGAGTGCCGTCCACGCCTAGCCTGGTTCCTGACCCTTCCCAGTTCCTGACCCCTCCTTAGTTCCTGACCCCTTCTTAGTTCCTGACCCCTCCTTAGTCACTGACCCCATCTTGTCACAGCCTCCTCCTCATCATAGCCCCCTCCTAGTCTTGACCCCTCCATGTTCCTGCCTCGCCTTGTTCCTGCCTCGTGTCTGGTTTCGTCTTGCCCCTGCCTATGTCTCTCTATAAATGTACTCCCTGGTGGAGTTTCCCCCTGAGCCGTCTCTGAGTCTTGCGTTTGGGTCCGGCCCCCCTGCGGGAACCTGAACAGTAGCACCGCTAAATGTGTTCAACACCCTAGTTCAAAATTTCCATGCTGTAGCTTGAAGTTCTCCAAGAAATATGTCACTGTGTGACCTTTGCCATTCTTGCTAGGCTACATTCATCTGAACTTTTTGCTAGGCCACATTCATCTTAGAAATTTCTCAACTATCCACAAATAGCCTTCTCGAGGTCTTCATGTGTGACAAGTGGCAAGGCATACATGGCTGAATTCCTTCTCTGCAATCACATTCCCGCTCACGCAGTGTAGAAAATGTTGGGGGTGGAATTCTTATTTTCTCAGCACTCTCATAAATACATAACTCAGACCTCTGAACACAGCAGGGCAGCACTGGACTGCATTATTTATTGTGACAATTAATGTTCTTTTTAAAACTCACACTCTAAACTCACACTGTAAGGACAGGAGTAATTGCCAGTAGCACACATTCTCAGCATGAAGCAAAGTCCATATAGTGTTCAGACTTGCACCTCATTTTGGCACTCTATAATTCTGAAGATTTGGCCAGTCAGGCTATACTTTTGTGAAAACACTGTGCCCAGACTAGATCGACATCATTTCGACAGCTACTGTAATCTGTCCCAGACAGACTTATTACAGACACATATTGGGTGTATAATTCAATTCCTGAAGAGATGTGCAGCCTGTGTTTCATCTGAAGGGCTTAAGTTACGGATTAAAAATGAATTAAAATTATCATCTGTTTTAGAAGGTTCCCTTCCCATGTGCGTTGGATATATCAAGGACATTATTAGTGGTGGGACAAAGAGGCTTGTTAAACCCCCAAATGGGAGGTAGCTATGACGTGTTTTTAATGATTCACTCACTTGACCCAGACCCACTGTTTACTGAGTATCTATTTTAGGGTTCAAATTCAATCTCCCATCCCGGAATCCCTTGTGAGTGGGTTGTTACAATTGGAGGCAGGAGCTGTGCACCCCAGGTGTATCCACTGTACAAGAGGTAAGACACAACAGCTATGTGTTCAAATTTATTTATCAGGATAAACCCCTTGAGATGTGTGGTCAGTACAAACTATATGCATGGCTGCCTAGGGTTGCACAGGGTCTGAAGATTCCCAATCTTCCAAGAGAAAGTTGATGGAAGTGGAAACGCTGTCTCTGGCATTCCAGAGTATTGTTAAAATGTTTGGTTGGGTACAGAGTTGGTGACTGAGAAACCTGTGTCAATTTGATAACATCAATGGAATTAGTCCTCAAACCACTGGGCTACTACACCATTAAAAAAATTATAATTTTACAATAAAATGTTTGTAATCAGCTAGGACCCATAGGTTTCTGGCCCGCCGCCTTTGAAGCGTGCGGTTGCCAGAGTTGGGGGTGGGGTCGCCGCACTCGGGGGAGTCTCCCGGTTCCAACGAGCCCAGGCACGAGCCGGTGGTCCGCTCCTGGGCCCAGGCAACGGCCGTAAATGTTCTGGGGGTGACCAAATGATAAAACAATAGGGCTTTTTGCGCTTAAATTGAATTAGTTCTGTTAAAAAAAAATAATAATAAAAACTGCCTTTTGGCCTTTATCTCCGGAACCCCTGGTCCGATCAGGTCGGTTCCGGTATCAGCACGTTCAGGGGAGGCTCCCGGTTCCCAGCAGGCTGTTGGCGAGGCTGGGGTCCACTGCCAGGCCCGGCGATAGCCGCAAACGTGCCGCGGGTGACCAGTTGCGAGGCACTTTGAAATAATTTCTTAAATAAACTGCTTTTCCCTCTCTATCTCGGGAACCCCCGGTCCGATCGGCTCGGTTCCGGTATCAGCACGTTCAGGGGAGGCGGTCCGAAGCGGGGCTCCGCGGCGCCGGTGAACGTGCGGGATTTTTGGGGTTTGTAAACAGTTTGGGTACAGCTATCCCATAAAATAACAGTTTTCATTAAATGTTTTTTTTTACTGGCAACATTGCTGCCAGTCTTTTCACTGTTTTTTATGGGATAATTTTTTACAGTGTACTCATGCTATGTGGACGAGGACGTTGCCACCTTGAAAGCCACACCTCTCTGCAGGAAAGAAATGTTTACCATTAACTAATGACTGACATAAATAAATGTGGCCCACACAATTACAGACCATCAGACCCTTTCACTGGAACACTGTTGGGTTTCCTTTCCTTTTTGTTCACTGCCCCTATGCATAATTACAGATTGCTCTGAACACTCGGCTACCATCTTTGATGACTGTATATTTATAACCACTTTAGACTATTGTATACAGGCTTTCTGTAAGTGAAAATAAATTAAGGTTGACACTCAAAGTGAATCTCAGTTTTCCCAAAAATAAAATAAATAAATAATAAAATAAAAAAATACAAATATATATATACATGGGTCATTTAATGTAAAATCAATCAGTGCTTCCCACCTGACCCCCTCAGAATCACCTGATTTTTTGTGTGCATAGGCTATAATCTATTTAATGAAGCTATGCAAAATTTTAACTTTATACTATGAATATCTTGAGAGTTAGGGCCCCTTGAAGTACTGAGGGGTAGCTCAAATTCTGGCGTTTTTTATTTCGCATTAAATTTTCAGTCATTTTTGAGCCCTCATAGCTTCATAATTAAAGGGGCTAGCCACATTAAATATTCAGGGCTCAAAGATACATTGCAGTTGTGTTCTACATCTATTTTGCATGCATAACACTTTAAACTGCACAAGTTTAATGTCTGTGGCCTAGACTAGTACACACCTCAGCATTGGTAGCATGTACAGTTGAAGTCACAGTTTACATACACTTAGGTTGAAGTCATTAAAACTCATTTTTAACCACTCCACAGATTTTATGTTAGCAAACTGTAGTGTTGGCAAGTCAGTTAGGACATCTACTTTGTGCATGACACAAGTAATTTTTCCAACAATTGTTACAGGCAGATTATTTCACTGTTAATTCACTATATCACAATTCCAGTGGATCAGATGTTTACATACACTAAGTTGACTGTGCCTTTAAATTTTTTATATTTGGTCGTATATCCTTTGCATGCCATGACTTCCTGATGTCTGACCCAACAACATCAAAAGACTCTTGGGGCCCTATCTTACACCCGGCGCAAAGCGGCGCTAACGCAAACGCAAGTGTCTTTGCTATCTTACACCCGGCGCTAGGTCCATAATAACGCCTAACGCTTACGCCGTCAAACTAGCATTGCGCCATTAACTAGTCTTGCGCCATCATTAGTGAACTGGGCGTGTTGGTCTTAAGATGAGGAGTGGCCAGGATTCTTTTTGGCGTATTGCTATCTTGAGCCAGCAGAAAGCGCTTGCGCTAGAACCACCACAAACCTGGTCTAAAGTCATGTCGCAGTTGTTTACATGCTATTTTAACGGCGCATATAAGTGCGTCTACATAGGCGTGTGCACAACGCGCATACCCTCCTGTCTGTTACACACAGGGGCGTGCACAGGCATGACTAAAATATCTAGATCACAATGTGAAATATTATTATTGTGTAGGCTATATCAAAAATGCATAATAATAAAAGGTTCCATAGGTCCACAGGCACATACCTTTCCCTCAGCGAAGGGAAACAATGCCACATTACATTGCTCTCAGCCCACTCCATCAACATCCAGGCGATGTGCGATGGTACGGGACAATGGCTATCCATTAAAAAGGAGCTGATAACACCTATAGCTATCAAGCCTAATGCGCGAATTGTCTTTGCACCTAATGCGTGAATTGTCATTCAATGGAAAACTCGCGCACGGCAATAGACGGACATTTAAGTTCTGAAAATGCGCTTCAGATGTCATTACAATACAGCTCTGTTTATCTATGAATACAGCCCGTAAGTAAATAGAATGGTTTGTGACTGAAAAAAGTTCAAAACCTTGTCCAGTGAATATTGCATTTATTGTTTTTCAAATAGCCTAGGCTACAGCGAATTCGCTGTGCATAAGGTTTTTTTTCGATAGCCTATGGTTAAAAAACGGAGATGTCACCATGTTAACTAAATTGTAACTTAGCTATTCTTCGTCCTTCATATTTTTTTAAATTACAGTGACCAGGTTTCCATACTCTCACCGTTTAAAACCCAGCTGATTTCACCCGTTATTCCTTAACTGAACAAAACGACTTTAAAGAGAACTAAGCGTCTAATTAGAAACTAAAACAAATTTGCAGCACGTTACACAATTAATTCACAATTAATTTTAATGCCATTCTCTGCACGTGAGCTGCATGTTCTGTTTCCCCTGCTGTAAGTCGCACGTTTAACGGTCTTCCTGGGAAAGTGGATTGTTTTAAAGGATTACGCTACGAGTAAAACAGGTTGGTCACATTTCCATAAACAGGACATTATTAAACAAGGGGAAATATGCATGAACTTATGGGTTGCGAACCTGACAGCTTTATTGTAGGCTATTTAGTGTCATCATTAAGGCAAAATAACGGTATGTATGTTATTAATCAATATTAGCCTACTATGCAGGTAGCCTAATGAACTTTGGATGAAGCTTGAACTTCGAGAACTCCATGAGAACAGCCTCTTGGAATTGATGTTTGACACTTTCATTGCATAATCAAAGAAATTCGCTGAACAAGCAGGCTAATTTGGCGTTTTCTAAGGTGAGACTGAAGCCATTGATAGCTTATTCTCAGCTGTTGCAGGTCCTTTTAACGAAATTTAACCGCACATATTTTGTAAAATAACAGCCCTGTCTGGAATTACCGGGAACTCATAGGCTAATGTTTAGTCCAAATAATATTGATCATACTCCATTTAGCCTATTCCTTGATCACACTAAACACGCACGAGCATGTCTGTTTCGCCATCATACGCAATCTGCCAAGGTGGAAAAGCAGGCTTTTAAAGGGAATGGGATATGACATTTTGATTGGTTTATTGAATGTCACGCCCAAGACACACCTATAATTAATGAAGCGACTAGGTTCAGCCCAGTTGCGCCATGCGCCGTGCTTAGCGCCAAAAAAACACGCCGTTAAAATAGCAAAAGTGGACTTGGACACGCCCTAAATGGACTTAGCGCCATGCGCTTAGACTAAGCGCCAAGATCGCCAAGATAGGGCCCTTGGTATCTTATTTTCTGGTACTCTTACAAGCGATACTATAACGTCTCTGCATTTGAATGGATCTCTATGGGAATTGGGGGGTGGGACTAGATTTAGCTGTAAAAAAATGCATTTTTAGAGATTTATATGACAAATTATCAGAAAACAGATTATATGTACATGCTACCAATGCCTGATTGTCTAGGCCACATCCAACTGGTGCAGTTTGAACATTGATACTATGATATATCCCGTGATATTGGTGGCCAAAGTTGTTTGTAGAAAAAATTTAGCTGAACAAAATTGAGATTTTGGCTTGAGATTGTGAGAAGTGTTAGGCATGCAAAATAGATCTGATTTCAGTTTTGAAGACAACTCAAATGTATCTCATGCGGCTAGCACGTTTAGTTATGAAGCTACGAGGGCTCAAAAATCACTGAAAATTTAATGCGAAATAAAAAGCGCCAGAATTTGAGCTACCCATAGGTACTTCAAGGGGCCATAACTCACAAGATATTCATAGTATAAAGTTAAAATTTTGTATAGCTTCATTAAATATATTATAATTCATGTTAAAAAAAATCTGGTGATTCTGAGGGGGTCAGGTGGGAACTTTTCCCAGAATTGAATGGAATGACCCATATACTGTATATACAGATGAGTAAAAATGGTTATAAAAAATTCACCGTTTGGTGAATTAGCTTAATCTCACACTAAAAAAATGAGAAGAATCCAACCTTTAATTGAAGTAAAATTTATTATGAGACAAAAAAATCCCTCATCAAGAAATAATTATTTTTAAAAGGATATGCGACCAAATATTAAAAATGATTACTTTACTCTACATTATGTTAAACTGTCCAATATTTTTTGATGCCCAAAAATGGGGGGACTATGTACAAAAGGTTCTATAATTTCTAAATGGTTCATCCGATATACCCTCAAATTAAAGCTGACAGTCTGCACTTCAACATCATTGTCATTGTATCCTTTCAAACTCAAAGTTATAGAGTACAGAACCAAAATAACAATGAGATAATCAATGTTATTCACTTCACCTGTCAGTGGTTTTAATGTTGTGGCTGATCAGTGTATGAGTCCATTAGGGACCATTGTGTACTCAGTAAGAGTTGATTTAACACTGAACATTTTACTGTAGAAAAGCCTAATCCATTACAGCACAATAACGGTGATGAAATGATAACAGAAAATGGGTTGCCCATGCAGAGTGAGCCTAGCATATGTGAATCTGCCCAATGGAAATCATATTTGATTATAAATGCCTTGGCAACACTGAAGAGAACTGTAAGTTAATGTGTCTCCCTCAAATTCTCATAATGTGTCTCCGTTTTTGGTCCCAATGCTGTCAATTCCACTCCACTGGCTGCGTTTGTTCCTTTCACATAAAACCAACTAACGAAAAACTAAAAACACAATAGTTTGTCGGGCAGACAAAGTCAAGCTAATTCGTATTTAAGGCATTCTCACTCTGTTCTCTCGGAAGGAGAAGGAACCATCAAATCTAGCCAAAAGGTCACTGGACACATGCAGCGTTCTACTAGACAGACCCCACCCAACGATAAAAGAGCAACTGCTGCCTAATCCTCCTCCACTGCACTCTCTCTCTCTGCAAGAGTGGCGTTTTAATATGATAGTCTGCAAATTGCACATCTCACGATTACACTGGGGACAAGGGAACAGCAGAGGGAGATTAGGAAATACTGCCATCAGACTGGGGGTGGGATCGGAATACCAATATCTCATATCCCATATCTCATCCACATCCTAGAAACGTGACACTGACCACATGCGATCTCGTCTTTAATGGCGTTCCACCTCTCTTATCTCATCTGCGCTGTCAATCCCGCGCCACACATCTTCCTGTACATCCACCTCCCACCTCTTCCCACAGAACAGATCTAATAGACATCTAACAATGACAGCGCTAATCTACTGTTCCACTAATGCTGGGCTAGGATATAACAAAGCAAAATCAGACAGGCCATTAGACATGTGCATACGCAATGCGGGTTACTCAGTTACGTGCTCAAAGTTGATTATTATGCTCTGGATCTGAAGCCCTTTTATAGCTTTGCGGTAATGGAGGCAACATGCCAAATATTTGTCCTACTCTCAAAGCTCAGATGAATGAACACTTTTAACATATTTTAGCATAACAAGCAACGGCCGCATGAACAGAGATATACCTTTTTGGTTTTGTCCATAGCCTTCAGTATTGTGATGTTCAGGTCCTCCAAGGCTGCAAGGACATTTTCATATTCGCCAAGGTGCTTGGAGAAGTACTCTTGAAAAAGAACCGGGAAAGACATATTTTGTTAGGGGCAAGAGTGGTGACAGCCCTGAATGAAAGGATGTAGCCTCAGATTCAGGCAGAAAACCTGCAAAGTAACGTGATAATACAGGACAAGGAGCAACAAGGAAATGTTGACTTACCACATAACTCGTCAGTGTCCACATTACTGTCAAAAAACAACAAAGAGAGGATAGATAAAAATTCAGCATGCATCTAAAAACCTTTGGAATTCATTATGATTTTCAATGGTGCAGTGCAGTTTAGACAGCACAACACTAAACTAAGTTTGGAAACACACAGAATAAATATTTGACATTAACCAGATCTGACAACGCATGACTTTTAGCTGAGGCTTCAGGGCATGGGCTCCACAGAATAGACTGAAGGGAGGCCATCTAGAATGAGCGCTCTTACCCATGTGAGAAACACCAGCCTAACGCAGCCTGACTGATAGAGAACCCATTGAGGAGGGAATGCACAGATCTTTGTGTGCGGTTAACTCAAGAGACAAGTGGGCTGTATCCTTAAGGCTACCTCTCCCGTGAGAGAGAAGTATATCGGGGCCATATCCATGCGTGCCCGCGTGTTTCCATTTGCAAGCATGTGCTTAACAGGCTTTCATTACAAATACCAAGCTGACCTCCTTAATTATATGGTTTTTATATGAAAGTAGCAATGGGCTACGTCATTCAGCTCGGCGTCTGGTGTCTTACATCTGCTGGAAAGTTTGTTTCAGGGAAGACAGTAAAGCTATCTTTAAGCCTCCAATCAACATCGGCAGGAAGACAACTCTGCAGAGTCTGACAGCAGGCGAGATACTCCTCTGCCACTCTATCCCTGGTGCACCTGCTGCCCGAGCTTGTTGCCCTGACATTTTAAACACATGTTCTGATGCGAGGAGCAAACCCTGAAATGTTTTTACACTGAGCGTTGCATACTAATGGTGGCCTTTAAGGTTATATGCTGCAAGAGCATTACCACTGTGGGCAGCAGAATATCACATTACTGTTGGGATAATGAATGCACAGTTTTTCCCGACACCAAAGGCTGTGGTTGACATGAATAATACAACAATAAATCAAACAAAGTATTAAAAAAATGTGTTCACTGCTTTGAGATAAAAATGAATTATTAACTAATCTAATGTGTGTATGTGTG
This sequence comes from Synaphobranchus kaupii, assembly GCA_029718625.1. Taxonomy (NCBI): domain Eukaryota; kingdom Metazoa; phylum Chordata; class Actinopteri; order Anguilliformes; family Synaphobranchidae; genus Synaphobranchus; species Synaphobranchus kaupii. The sequence goes on along the minus strand of CM056396.1, from coordinate 8,345,452 downwards.
TGTGTGCCTGTATATAATTAAATGCAAAAGTACTGGGACAGTGACACAATTTTTGTTTTACATCCATATCGGGTGGTCCATGCAGGAATTAGAGCACTTTCATACATAGTTAGCTGTAATATGGATGTGAATATGCGCAAATTAAAATGCAAAAAAAGTGCACTTTAACCTCATATTCATTGCTTTATTTCAAATCTAATGTGCTGGAGTACAGACGTAAAACAACAAAAATTGTGTTACTGTACTGCATTTAACTGTAATTACACACATACGTATATAGTACATAAGTGAGTGCGTTTGTGTACATACAGAATATGTGAGTGTAATATTATTTTCAAATTAACCAAGCAGTCTTAACTAACACTAGTACTTTCACAATCATGCCTCCAAACTTATAGCTGTATATAGGAAGTATAGAATTAGCAGTTCTCACTAACAGTTTTATAGCGGTGCAGATTGCACTGTTAGCACATGCAGATTGCACTGGCTTCATTTCTATGGATAAAGGCCAAATAAGACTTGAAAACTTCTGTTATGTCCCACAGGCAGTCTGTTCCTCACGTCCTCACAAATGTCACAGCACATGTTAAAACAAGGCACAATCTTCATTGAAGATTCATAATTAAAGGAGGTTTGGAAAAATGGTACTGGAGCGCCTATGATACAATGTCCAGATTTGTATTTCCTACTGAGACTTAAAGCTGTCAAGATATAACACAGTGAATTTTCATTGATTGCGATGTTTGCTTTCACACTTGTCTTCAGGAACCTTGTAATTTCAATGATCGATTTCTCACAAACCTTCCTCCCATAAGAAAATTAAATATAAGTACTTAATCAGGTGAAAATGTCACGTGCGCCTTGCTGCTAGTTTAACACAAACTGCTAGTTTGAATAACAATCAAAACTCAAAAAATATGATATAGGGCATATGTGCAAACAGCATTCTCTTTTCAAAATGCAGATTCCCACGTTACATTCATGCCCAGAACACTCGAAATGACAATAATGTTCCCTGTGAATAGCATGTAAAAAAAATCAATAGTTTGCAACCACCGTGCAGGAACAGACTGTTGCCAAACAACATTGATTGCAATACATTTTCTACAAGAGAGTGAGTTAATTGTGTCAATAAGGAGATACTGAAGAGTGCCGGTTATGAGCCAGAGCTGTAATACGCCCTGGACTTCAGAACTTCTCCCAGTGGCAATGACAAATTCAACAAAACAAAGACGACAAAGAGAAACGCGGCCCTACGCTAACATATTAAGACCTTGCAAATTGCGGGCTTTTGTAAGGTCACTGAAGAGATGGAGAGATGTTTCTCTTGACCTGTCCAGATGTGCTCAACGCACTCAAAGTCTGTCTTTCAAGCAACCAAGTTATTTGTCAGTGTGTTTCATTATATAGGAGAGTGTGCATGAGGCATTTTCTAAGGGGATTCATACATATTTCATTGTTCTTCAGTTTTCCCGGAGCCTGGGTTTCACTTTCATTTCTGAGTTCAGAGAAAAGGCTCTTTCAACATATAGGTCTCTCCAGCAGTCGGTACTGTATTAAAACGATGAAAAGCTATTATTAGATTTCCCAGCCACATGGAAAACATGAGAACATCAGCACAAACTACAAAGGGCCCAGAGTATTTTCTTGGGAAACTGCTGCCATGGAAACCAGGATGACTTGAGTGACTTTCGAAGATCGGGCATACACTTAAGATATTCACCTAACAATGTGTGGCACGATAAGTACGTGCTTAGGTTTCTATAGTGTCGTGTCTATTAAGTTTGATCTCATCCATATGGACCTGCTGTACAGCTTTAGTGCAAGAAAAAAATCATTGGTTTGTCCCCTTTCATTTCATATCAGTGTTTCATTGTGATTGCCAGTTTACATCAGTGTGATGATTTTATTTTTCATTTCCATACGCAATACTGCCATTCACAATTCATGTTAAATTCCCATTGGTGAGGTAGGGAGCAAAGGTCCAAATTAGAACATTTCACAGAGAAACACAGCTTTGTTCAATACGTGGTATTACATGATAAATAATGCCTCTCAAAAACATTCGTCCAGTATATTTCAAGCTTTTTTCAGTGCTAGGCATGCACTCTCAGACCCCTTTTCTCCTATGTAGTACCAATTTGTATCTCGGCCATCCTGGCAAATAACAAAGGCCGGCTCTACTGTTTATTGTATTCCACCTGGCCTCCCTTACTGGGGCTACTTCATGTGCTGAATAACCATTTGAACATTAGCAGAAGAATCAAATGCCTTTCCTTTCTCTCATCCTAATCCTAGCTCTGATCTTATAAGACATAGACTATGTATGGGTTCCCAAACTGTCATGGTTTTGCAGCTCGCCGTTTCTGTTCTGCGGACGTTTCGTTTTGGGTCCGCGCCCCTGACATGTTTTTCCGCCTGCCCTCATTTGTTTCACCTGTGCTAGCGTCTGTTAGTTATTTAAGCGCAGCGACTTCCTGGTTCTTTGATTTTGTGTCTTTCTTAGCCATGTTAAGCCAGGTAACAGGTATAGGTTCAGGCGACCACTTTCTTTTTAAGCTTTGCTAAAAAGTAACGCGGGACTTGCCTGTAGGTGCGCGTTTAACCCTATTTACTTTGGCCCTTTTGAGGCAATGTTCTCCTGGTTTCTACTAGTTTTATTTAAATGTCAGTATCTAAAAAAATATTCCCTGCAAAATCCATGGTTTTAAGTTTGAACTGAAGAAGAAGCTGTATCATTCAGAAATTTGCTACAGAATACATTTATTTCAGAATAGTCACATACAGTATATATATAATAACCATAACATACGTCGCCTAATGTATTTAAATACGTTTAAAAAAGAACGTACGAAAGCGCGTGCGTATTCACACAAGTACAGCAACGAATTTCAGCGCTCAGTGCGAGGGGAGGTCACTGCGGAAATGTCAACTGTATGGGACTTTGGCGAAATATAAAAAGATAAACTCTTCAGGGTTCATGAGAAAACAGCTGTAGCTGAATATACTGGTAAGTACTTGGTTTCTTAAACATATTTATACGAGAGATTTTGGAGCAAAAAATGAGGTGTCTTCTAAACCGAAAGTAGATCAGGTACTGTATATAGTACAGTAAGCAAGGGAAAACGGCGAATACTCATTTGTACAACGTTTAAAAAAAATATTATTGTTTCTATACGTCAACATGATTTTCTTAGCGTGTATAAACGGTGCATTTGATGCATTTTACAGTCTGTGGCTGTAGCCAGAGGAGGGTGTGTGAGTGCTGTGGGCTACTAATAGCACCCTCCTAATTTATTGCACGGCAGTGTAACTGGAGAAGCTGCGGTTTTCGCAAGAAGCTACCCTTTAAAAAAATACTGCGTCAAAATTTTCGGGGTTTTCTTAAAGCTGTAGTTTATAATTTCAGATGAACATGAATACTGTAACTGAGACGGATACGTCTCAAACCACTAGGGGTGAAGTTTATAGAGTTAATTATCCCTTATTAGGAGTTTGTTTTTTCTCATTTGCACTTTCTGTTCTTTGCTTTGTGTTTTCTCCTGTCCTCTCTGAGGCAGTAACCTTTGTTACCTTTTCTCATTCTCGCCTCTTTATTTTTGCCCATTCGTTTATTGAGCTAGAAGCCTTTCCTTTTCTCATTTGTCCTGCTTGAGTCTGAGAGCTTTTCGCCCACTTTTCTGGGTTGCTATTTTTTGGCTGTACGCCTGGAGTTATTTTCCCGTTTTGTTTATTTTTCTCTGCTCCGTTCGCGGAGTTCTATTCCTGTCCCCTTTAGTCATACTCCACCCTTGGAGTACTTTGTGATCCCCTTACGGTCACATCTGGTCCTCCAACCCAGCCACCTCACACAAACAGTACACTACTGTACTGCTCCGTACGTAATGGAAGTGTCCTGTAGGCTGTAGGTCTTTCTCTGATACACAACCCATATATTTTAATAAGTATGATGATCCTGCTAATGTTAAGGTGCTGCTGATGTAGATAGATTTGAAGATTTTGATGGTGTTCATAATTATATTGATGAAAGTGATGATGCTAATTATGATGATGATTAATAAAGATGATGATGATGATGGTGATGCTGTTCGTGTTGGTATCAATTCAGATGATGATGATGATGATACTGCTGCTGATGAAATTATTGAAGGCTAATTAAGAGAAGAGGACAAACAAGGAGGAGGCTGCTGGAATCTACATACTCCCCTTACAATGTGCTTGTTGTCACTTCCCAGTGTTTCAAGTTCGAGTTACTCATAGCAGAGATGTTGTCATGACATTATTTCTAGGACAGGGCAATACTCTGAGCAGCAGCTCAAAGCACAGTCCATCAGTCATAAAACAAAACAGCTCAATCTTGCAATGCAAACAAGAAAAATCAATTTCAGCTCTACAGAGAATGATCAAAGGCTTAGAGTGAAGAAAAAAATTATATTCTATAAAACCATCTTTGTGAAATTCTTTCGACTTATACAAAATTATTTCCATATAAACCATCCATTCATCCATCCATCCATCCATCCATCCATCCATTATCTAACCCGCTTATTCCTGGTCAGGGTCGCGGGGGGTGCTGGAGCCTATCCCAGTCACAGGGCACACTCACTCACACACTCATACCTATGGGCAATTTAGAATGTCCAATTAGCCTATTCTGCATGTCTTTGGACTGTGGGGGGAAGCCAGAGTACCCGGAGGAAACCCATGCGGACACAGGGAGAACATGCAGGCTCCGCACAGAACGGCCCTCGGCCGGGATTCAAACTCGGTACCTTCTTGCTGTGAGGCGACAGCGCTAACCACTGCACCACCGTGCCGCCCCCCCATATAAACCATATTCTTGTGAATTTATATAAATATATAATGTACAAATATGAAGTAATAATATTCCATGCAAAATCCTGGCTAAGAACTAAATATATCAGCTAAGAGAAATAACCTCCTACAACACAGTTTCCTCATCACTGTAGTGGTTCATTAGTTGCTCCATGCATCAGAGAGAAAAGAGACAACTAGACAACTGACAACTAGCCCACCTCAACTTCCAGCAAAAACCCAAATATTCTGGAAGTTCACATATTCTGCAATGAACCAAATCCAGCTCTGTTAATGCAACTTTAGCCATTTGTTGGGAAAAAGGCTACTGACCGGTACAACAACATTCATGACCACAAGAAACATATTGCCGTCAATGTTCAGTACTAATCAATCAGGGCAGACTGCCTTCAGAACTACAGTGACTTAGTTAATCTCATTTGGATTTGGGGATTTGTAATCCTTACGGCGCTATTTTCCAATGTGCCACATACATACTGTACAATGACCCTGTCATTTCCCCACTTCTATAAGCTCAACAGTTCACAGTACGTTGCATGGCTCTCTATAGAAGTCAAAAATCATCAGCACTGTAAACTGTGACTGGCTTGGAAATCATGGGAAAGGAGGACAACAAGAGGATGTTATTTTAATGAAGAGAGATGCAGAATCAATCTATACAGTGTAAAGAGAGGCTTACTTTTACATAGAGAATAACTGTACGTACAGACCGCAGAAGACAATATATGTAAATATTACAAATTACAAAGTACAAATTAAATAGTGTGATATCTAAAATATATTCATATGTGTTTTGGTAATTTTGTATATTATTCAAGCATATAATTACTATATTGATTGCAAATTAATATATACCGTATGTCATAATTTACATAATTAACAGTATTAACAGGGTGACAGTATAAAATTATTCATTGCCACCCACTTTGCTTTGACAGACATAAAAGCCATTGCTGTACAATCTGAACAGAATGCTCCATTTTATACCTTGTTTGGAAAGCTCAGCATGGTGTTTGAACTATTATTAAAAGGTATCCCTGCTGCCATCCATTATAACTCTGTTTCATTCAACTGAGCTGTTTTAAATGCCTTGAGATGAGACAATACACTTTATGTCCTGTTTTCAAAGGCACAGCTGTTCAACATTGATTGAAAGGAAAACACATTGGGTTTAAAAACAGTGTAAAAATGGGCTGTAAAGCCGTTTGTACAATGTTTCTGTTTAATTGAATATAGTTTAAGGTTACTGTGCAGAGGGTAAAGTCAGCATAGCAGAAGAACATATTTGTAAAAGATTAAAGGGATAGTTCACCCCTTTTGAAAAATTTGATATTATTTTACTTACTCTGAAAAGCAAGTTAGCCTGGGGGCAATTATATCCAATGGCAAGATGCTAATTGTTAGCATTGCTCCAATTCAGGATTTACAATAATTTAGCTACAACGGCAAGACCAGGATAGCTTAACATACTATTTTGGGGGTGAGTAAAACAATATAACTTTTTTTGAAAATGGGTGAACTATCCCATTAAGCAAAAATATTGTTGTCGTGACCTCCTCAGCTGCATTCATAATATAAGATAGAAAAGCTTGTTCAGAACTGTGTATTTTCCAGAAGGTATTGAACACAAAGTGATCCACATAATACTGGTGTTAATATTTTATTCATTTTTGATCAAACCCATCTCTTCTTGCACTGAACGAGTGAGGTACAATGAAAACTGTTACATTTCAACAGTTATGGTAATTGATAATCGCTACAAAATGTAGCTGTATTGTGACATGCAAGGCACATTAATAACATAAGGTGTCCTGTGTTATAAACATTACTTCTGAAAACAGGCAAACAAACAGAATACTAACGACCGCGTTGACTGGTCTTACTCTGTGTTGTGAGTGTCGATGGTGTGGAAGAGCTCCTTCAGTTCGTCACCACTCAGGACTCCGTCTGAGAAGTAGGCCTTGAACTCATCGAAGGACAACTTACCATCATCTGAAAAGAGTACAGCGCTTTTGAAGACATCACATAGGCCACTTTTTTTTTTTGACCTTCAACTTGCTGTCTTGACCCTGTCCCTACTAAATTTAACAAAATTAAAAAAATAAAACTGCTGTTGTGAAACCGCTATTGAAGAAACCAAATTTAGACCATAGTGTACTAAGTAATTACCTATATCCAACTTACCCTTCATGAGCAAGATACTTGAAAAAGTAGTTTTTAATCAACTAAACAACTATTTAAATGAAAACTGTATTTTAGAGAAGTTCCAGTTAGGTTTTAAATCGAATCACAGTACATAGACTGCTCTAACTAAAATAGTTAATGACCTTAGACTCAGTGACGCTGCAAACAAGGTCTCAGTGCTTATTCTCATAGATCTGAGTGCTGCATTTGACACAATTGACCACAGTATTCTAATCAATCGGTTAGAAAACTGGGTCGGTCTCTCTGAATGTGCTCTTAACTGGTTCCGAACATACATTACAAAGAGACAATTTTATATTAGTCCTGGAGACCAGGTATCAGAGAAATATGATGTACAGTATCTTCTGGTGTTGCACAAGAAAGCTGTCTTGGTCCCCTTTTTTTTCATTGTACATGCTACCGCTAGTTATTATCATCAGAGAACACAATGCTAACTTTCATAGCTATGCTGATGATACGCATTTCTGTGGAACCGAATGAGTTAATGCCTTATGCTCCCTGACTACCTGTCTGTCCGCAATTAATAAATGGATGAGCAATAATTTTTTAAAATTAAACGAAGGTAAGACAGAAATACTCTTAGTCGGCCCCAAAGCTAAAAGAGATGCACTTTCTAATAAATTTGGGAAATTTGGCTCATCAGAATAAAACGGAAGTAACAAGTCTAGGCGTTATTTTAGATTCTGATTTAAGTTTTAAAACCCACATAAATAAGGTGACCAAAACAGCATTCTTCCACTTAAGAAATATTGCTAGTACGGCCGTTTTTAACTCAACAGGATGCTGAGAGGTTAATTCATGCTTTTATTTCAAGTAGACTGGACTACTGTAATGCTCTTTTTACTGGTCTTCCAAAAAAGTAAATTGAGAAACTACAGCTAATTCAGAATTTTGCTGCTAGACGTTTAACGAAGACAAGGAAGAGAGAGCATATTATTCCTGTTTTAACTGCACTGCACTGGCTCTCTGTATCTTTTAGAAGTCTAGAAGAAGATTTTAAAGTCCTTCTACTTGTATACAAAGCTCTAAATGGTCTAGCACCCTCCTACATCACTGATTCCCTGTTGTTTTATGTCCCTTCCCGAGCCCTTAGTTCCTCTATGGCAGGTCTTCTGGGGAAGCTGCTTTCGTCCACTATGCACCTAAATTGTGGAACACTGTACCAAAAAGTATTAGAGAGGTGGGCTCAGTGGACATTTTTAAACGGCAACTGAAAACATACCTTTTTAATCTAGCTTATAATTAGCAACACTATTTTTATTCTTTTTAGTCTAGTTTATAATTAGCAACACTATTTTTATCCTTTTATACTGTTTTTATCTGATGTTCAGTTGTTGCTTGTTGTCTGTTGAGCACTTGAGAAGACCGTTTTAATAGCGGCAGAAGACTGTTTTAAGAGCGGCAGAAGACCGTTCCAAGAGCGGCAGAAGACCGCTTTAAGAGCGGCAGAAGACCGTTTTAAGAGCAGCAAAAGACCGTTTTAAGAGCGGCAAAAGACCGTTTTGAGAGCGGCAGAAGACCGTTTTAAGAGCGGCAGAAGACCGTTTTAAGAGCAGCAGAAGACCGTTTTAAGAGCGGCAGAAGACTGTTTTAAGAGCGGCAGAAGACCGTTTTAAGAGCTGCAGAAGACCGTTCTAAGAGCGGCAGAAGACCGTTTTAAGAGCGACAGAAGACCGTTTTAAGAGCGGTAAAAGACCGTTTTAAGAGCGGCAGAAGACCGTTTTAAGAGCGGCAGAAGACCGTTTTAAGAGCGGCAGAAGACCGTTTTAACAGCGGCAAAAGACCGTTCTAAGAGCGGCAGAAGACCATTTTAAGAGCAACAGAAGACCATTTTAAGAGCGGCAGAAGACCGTTTTAAGAGCGGCATAAGACCTTTTTTAAGAGTGCCATTTATTGTATGTACAGTGCACAGCAGATAGCAGGCAAGCTGATTTTATTTCTTTTCTGTATTTTCGTTTTCTCTCTATTTTATTAAAAATGGCGAGCTCAGTTGCTACTTTTAAGAATAAGCTAAAAACCTATCTTTTTAAGGTGGCTTTTAATTAGGTTCTTAGGTTCTAATGTTCTTATCTATTTGTATTTTCTTTTTCTATTTTCCTTTATTATTCTGTATTTTGTTTTTATTGTTGTGAAGCACTTTGGGCTGCATTTTATGTATGAAAGGTGCTATACAAATAAAGTTTATTATTATTATTATTATTATTATTACTACTACATCCATGTTTTCTACATCCATCACACATTTGTCTTTGCAATCTGACATGTACTTGTCAAAGAGAATAAAAACAGGTGGGGAGAAAGGGAGGAAGAGAGCAAAAGAGCCGTGTTATGTTTCGTACTTTGTTGGGGCAGCGCTGTCCAGACATTTCACTGTGTTTGGCTTCAGGCTGTGTAGAGAAAGAGCTCATGCTTATGTATGTGTGAGAGCCAGAGCAAGGCTGTTGCCTGTTGCCATGTCCTAGCCTCAGGTTCTCCGTGACAAACAATGACATCACTAAGTCTGGGTGAGTCATGCGTGAGGTTCAATATGTGACTGCGGTGGAAACCGACATTTTGAACAATCCACTGACGTGAGAAGCCGCGTGCGTCTTTGATACACTAACGAGGTGGCCCACACCCTTGCGCTTCCGCTGTGCACAAATATCTGTGAACATGTGGGCATGCATATGTGATATGTCGAACGTGTCCTTAAACTGTGTACTGTGTACAAAAATGTGAAGACTGCCATACTCTGGTGAAGCACACTTAAGGAATCAGAAAAAAATAATCAACCATGTTTTGTCTGGGAAACAGCATGTATACAGATGAAAGACAAGGATTTCCTGTATTTTGGAAATGCACTGTTGATGTAATGTTGCAGTGGCTTTGTTCTGTCTTCTTTGGGAATGTGGTAGTTATGAGGGTTAGTATAAGCTGATTCTATTGGCAAGATTACTTTTAACTGAACAAAGAGGCATTTTCAACCTCAGCCCACTTGTATAGTACTTTTACAGTTTCTAGTACAATCTCCTTTAAAAGGAAATAAGCCTTTCCTTTAATACCAGCTATGTTGTCAGGCCAGCTTAGTATGTTCGTCACAATAGTCAAATATCCTAAAAGTACAGTTAATTATGGCACCCTTGACACACTCTTATAGTCAGGAACATCAATTATAATTTTCTGTAGCACTGTTGCTCTTAATCATATTTTGGCAGCACTTGTGTACGGTCTTAATAAGTGGCTCTGGATAAGAGAGTCTCATAAATGATTGTACAGCTTAAACAAAGGTGTGGATCATAAAATAAGAAGCATAAACTAAAAGAAGCATAAAATAAAAATGGATGAATCAGTTTTACCTGCCAATTCAACCCATAGTGTCAACATCACACAAGACATTTAGGCTAACATTTATGTGTTCTCCTAATAAGGAGCTAATTGGGAGTTTTAGGATAATGAGTTATTAAGTAATTTTATAATGATGTGATCTTTTCTGTTAATAACAAAATAACTAGCTGTTTTTACTACATACCTTAATCTCTGAATTACACAAGATTTTCGTATAACAAGATACAAAATTAATACATCTATAGCAGCACTGCACTTCCATACTAATTACCCAATAGAAATTAAGTAATATTTCTTAGGAGAAAGACATTGATCACCAAACATTGAATCCAATGTTAAACTGTGAAATGTTATGCATTGTTATTCAATAAGAATGCAAGTAAATAATACATGTAAAAATAAACTGCTTTACACAACCATGCATGTATTAGGCTTATTTTCTGTGAAAATGAAATTTTAATACAGCATTATTAGCCTGCATGTGCCAGTAGTTAGATAGCATCACCACCACATCTTTAAGACGCAAAATAAAGATATATTCAATTAAACCAAAACAAATGTATTCAAACAATACATTTTAAGGATGATGGCTCACCATAATGTTGCTTCTGCAAGGACAGACAATTCCAATAGCTTCCGCTCTCACAATGTTAGGGATAATAAAATATGGATAAAACAGCGATGTTATCTTGTTATATTAATATGTCATCTTACTTGCAGAAAACAGAGAGGAGCTCCACCCATCATGGAGTACATTGGTAACAGCCAATAGAATAACCGTGGTGGTAACTGGTGGCTACTTCCCGGTTACTTCTTAGTAATTCCCTCTAGGATTGCAGAAGTATCCACCAGTCACTGTCAGCCTTGTTACGAACATACTCCAAGATTGATGCTGAGTCTGCTCTCTTGTCTACGAGTAAGATGGCATCATATCCCTATCCCTATTTCATATTTACTGAACAATATGTGGAAGTAACAAGAGAAAGTCTGGGAAAATACTGACAAAATATTTTCAGTATATAGAATTGCTCTAGTGTGTGGATGCCTCATCAATATTATTTATTTGCCTTGAAATGTAAAATTCCATGTATTTGTACACAAAAAATTGATGTTAGGCTACCATAATTTGACATGACCTCCACAACTACTCCAAAATATTGTTCTGTAAACTCTTGCATCCCAAAGTGAACGTTAAATGTACCATTAAAATAACCTGAAATCAGTCACACTTGTTGCAAGCAAGACAAAGTTTAAAGTGCTTTGACTCTACCTCTGTCCATCATTTGCACTTCACAAAGAGAAATGTGTTTGTGGAAATAAAGAGTGTTTGGACTTGAGGGTATACCTGTCGGTCTAACAGTGTTAAAGTATCAATCACTTGTCATCGCAGGGATATAGCCAATCCAGTGTTTCCATGACAACAGTGAAACAGTGTTCATTATTTCGAAATGAAAACAGTGTTTAATTGAGTGTTCGTGCCTGCCAAAGGAATCCTTTCAGCCGGCGCTATGGTTTTCATGAGCCTAAACAAGAATGTTGCCGTGGTCCCAAAGTGCTCCAACACAAATCACACCCACCACTAAAGAATGTGACCCGGTGAAGGTTGTGGCCCTAAACGACTGCAAAGTGTTTTCACGCCAGCGGCTGGCTCTGCCTTTCGCCCCAAGAAAAGTAACAGAAAACTAAGCTGGTACAATCCACAGTGGTGGTAAGAAACAGCCGTAAGTGTGTCTAGTACGAAGCAAAGCAGTGGTGGCCTTACCGTTTTTATCAGCTCTTCTTAATATCTGAAACAAGAAAGCAGAACAGGGCTGTAATGGAATTTGCATATATCAAAGGGAAAAAAACATACTCTGCCTCGATTATATTCAAAGGCACTACAGAGCTGAGTTATTTCTATCTGACAACGGAGGAGATGAAAGAGGAAGCGGTGACCTCATCGGCTTTGAAAACCCCCGGTCCTTCAGTCACCTCTGTGTCGCCCTCCTGAAAGGGAATCGATTTCTCTTGCTAGGGTTAATGCTCAATAATTAAACGCAGCATGTTTAGATGGACAACACTCGAGGCTGCCCTTCTCTTTAATGGATAGTACGTAGCGACCGCGCAGTGTATTTTCGACGGCGACGTGTTTTAAAATGTGAAGAAATGTGTTCCGAGTTTTGGACTTGTTAGGATCGCCCCCGACTACTGCTGACGATCAAATCAGAGCCAGTTATGCATTTCCGGAACAATCCCTTCATCTCACGCATCTGCTATTTCCCAAGTGGGGAAAAGCATGGCCACTGGGGTACAGCGCTTGGGCAAGGAAGTGTGATATATACTTGCATGTTACTGCAGCACTTGCTCATCTACGCTGCTCTTACAGACCGCCCGTGCTTACACAGACATGACTTCCAGTCTCACGAGTAACAAATGGGAGGGCCAAGGAAGACCCTCTGGCACTTCCTGCTCTGATCACATTATCAGCTTTTCCTCAAATTGACACCGACACCCCATCCCCTCCCCCATGACGACAGCGGTAGCCGAATTAAAAGGTCCCGCGTTGCGTGTGCTCTGCAGTGATACCTTCTTCGGAGGCCATGTTGCGGCCTCGGCCTGTTGCGCTTCTGTGACTGTTGTCTACAGTCGGATGCCACCCTCGGGCGCTGTGATGTCTGCGACATGAAAGATTTCCAGCTGCGATACATCGAGCGCACATTCCGTTACAAACTGGGCCCGATGGATGCCGCCCGGGCCACGGCCGGGGCTTTAGATAAGAAAGAAAACTCGATGACCTCCCAATCGCGACGTCAGAACCAGGGCTTTTGATTTTACAACCAAGAAAACACTGATGTTCTTTACAAGACATTAAATGCGGAAAGAAAAAAAAAAACATATTTTGTTGACTGTGATGATGACGGTTCCTCTGCTTCCCACAAAATGACAGGTTTCTCATCAACAGCAGCTGTCTGCACTCGAAGGACAAAGGGAGTCTCTCGGCTATGAATACCAGAGGATCCACAACTCATATTCTGTATGCAAATAGAACCTGGAAGAGGACGGCGTACTCATTCTTACTATAATTGAATCCTCAAGGTTGGACTGGAGTGCTCTTCCTTTTGTCTGAGGGTTTCTATCCCTCAGTATGCATGACAGATCATGCAGGTACCTTCTCTGAGGGAACAACGGCAGCAGAGAAGGAAATGCGGACTATAAATTTGCCAGGCAGATCAGTGGAGCAGGGAAGCGGGTAATAGTTCAGGAAAGCAGCAATGTCACATTTATCGGCAGTCCAAACATCACCTGTTGGAAGGATTCACCACATTACAGCTAGCCACATTCCCATACTGTGGTGTTTACACAGCACACAGTTACATTTTCTCAGTTGGCCAATAAAAGCCCAATATGCACACACGATAAACCACAGATGTGGGAACTTCTCTGTTCCCACATTAGCAAAGGCCTGGGCTACACCCACCAAGAATGTGCACACATCTAAGAGCCAGGACTAAGGTCCAAACATCAGCAAAATCACAAGATCCCCATCCTCACACCAGTGCCCTATCCACCTATTAATATAGGGGGCCAATAGAATCAGCTTGTACTAACCCTCATAACTACCACATTCCCAAAGAAGACAGAACAAAGCCACTGCAACATTACATCAACAGTGCATTTCCAAAATACAGGAAATAACCAATAATGCAACCTGCATTGGCCTGATATTCACACATTTGCTGGTAATAAAAATTATTTGGATGCTCAGTTAACTGATTAAGAAAATAGGCTAGGCTACTCATATGAAAGTGATCAAAAGCGACCAAAACATATTGAAAGGACTATTAACCAAAATGTCCACAAATGTAATATGTGACGCAATAATAATATTTTATATTATTATACTAATTAACAATAACAATATGCATTGTTTACATACAATCGTATAGCCTACCTGTCCAAAAAAAACAATTGCGTTAAATTATAGCTAAGTATAATTTCCGCGAAGGCGAAAAGGAGAGTGTAAACAGAGTTGGCAATCAGCAGGCAGAAATAAAAGGTCAGTACTGTCAAATTAAGTCAGCATTCCAAGACCGTGAAAGATTAAGTGGACTTGCCTCATTTCTCGATTTCACATTTTCCGAAATTTTCACCAGACAGAAGGCTACATTCACACATTTTCTTTAACAAGATTGAATCTATTTCGCTGTTTGTTTGTTCGCGTCGTGCGTATTCATGTCAATTGCAGATACCCATACAAATCAAATCGACGGAGCGTTTCTTCTAAATAAAACCATGGTCTCGCGCATTCCATCTGTTGCTCTCTGTGCTTCAGTAAAGTCCATTTTGCGACGAAATTTTACATATTCCCAATAAAGCCGAAATAGTTATGCATTTCAACATTTGTCTGGAGTTGCTGAATTAAATAAGTAACGGAAATTCTAACTAGGCTAGTACAATTTATGGTAGGCGACATGGACTAAAACTGAATCTAGACTACACCTATAGGCTATTAGCCTACTTAATCCTCCCCAAGGTCTGTTGAAACGAATATGCGGTAACCTACGTTTACGTCTTTTATTAATTAAACTATTTTAAAGTAGGCTAGGCAACAGTGAGATTTCAATGCCTCAAAGTTCTTGAAATTGGATTAGATACAGCTAAGTCATATTTATTTCATATGAAAGGATAATGTTCATGCCCGCGCAATCCATTAGTAACAGCTAACTATATATAATTTTACGCAACCCAATTTTCCATAAATTTCACTTACATCCAGAAATATTGACATTCCCTTCTTTAACTCAATTGGGGAGCTTGCTTCCTCTGAGGGCGACTGTACTTCTTCTGAGCAATCCATGTCTTCCTCGAACAAACTAATGCGACTGTGTTTAATCTTTATTCCGTGCACTGAGCTAAAAGGGCTATTTAATAAGATGCCATATAAGCGTGTGTGCTGCGCAGTGGGGCGCGTCTCAACTCGTTTGATACAACTCCGTGCGAAGAGCGCCTCTTGTGACAAAAACGGGTAGGACACTTGTCGTGAACCGCGCTTGTTGCAATTTAAACTTCTCTTCGTTTCTATTAGCTTTTTGCTGGACCTCATTGTCAAGGTTGTCTTGACCACGTCATGGTCATTCCGCAAAAACGAAGTCTAAGAAATCGAATGCAGTAGGCCTAGCCTAAAGTTATTTTCACTGAGGCCAATTAGTGGAATGAGGTGTAAGAACCTTGTTCTTTCCTCCTATAATGTGTGTCAGAGTCTGACATGCTGTAGTCTTACACAGACAGTGAATTTTAAACAGTGAATGTATTATCACAAACATATGGTGGTGATCAAGAACAGACAGATATTGTAGCCTGCAGTTTCTCAAATGTACAGATCACACAATTAATTTGACTCATTGAATCTAATGGAATTATTATAGCAATTTATATAAATGTGCATTATTATGCAGCACTAATACCGTAATTAATGTTGCAGATTGCCATGTTGATTGATCTGTCTCTCTGCATGGAAAATTCTTATCCGTACAGTATAGGGCCCGAATGGTTCTTTGATGATAAGGATATTCTTTTAAAATACACTGCAGTACAACTGCACTGCTGTAGTATTGGAGAACTGGGGTTGTAACTCCATAGTTGCAAGTTTGATTTCCAGCTGTGGTGCTGCCATTGTAGATGTTCTAGATAAGAGCATCTGTTGAATATCAAAATGTAAATTGATGGATTTGTTACAGATCAACCTTAATTAAAACTGACTTTAGCCATCACTTCATGTTATGAAAATTCTCAATGACTGGCATTATTATGTAAATTATTTAGTTATTTAAAATATTATCACAGTGGGTTCATACAGTCAAGCCGGAAGGTCTGCACACCCCTTTCACCTTCTCCACGTTTTATTACGTTACCAACATATTCTACAATAGATTGAGTTCATTTTTTGTCTCAAAATTCTACACAAAATAGCCCATAATGACAAAGTGAAAACAGGTTTTTAGACATTTGTGCTAATTTATTAAAAATCTAAATGTAAAATATCATATGTAGTGTGCACACCCTTTGATATGACACCCAAAAGTGAGCTGAGGTGCATTTTGTTTCCACTGATACTGCTTGAGATGTTTCTACAACTTAATTGGAGTCCACCTGTGATAAATTCAATTTATTGGACATGATTGGGGATTGCCAACACCTGCCTATATAAGGTCCCACAGTTGACAGTGCATGTCAGAGCAAACTCCAAGCCATGGGGTCAAAGGAATTATCTGCAGACCTCAGAAACAGGATTGTGTCAAGGCATAGATCTGGAGAAGGGTACGGAGAAATCTCTGCAGCTTTACAGGTCCCAAAGAGCACAGTGGCCACCATCATTCGTAAATGGAAGAAGTTTGGAACCACCAAGAATCTTCCTAGACCTGGCCGCCCGGCCAAACTGAGCAATCGGGGAAGACGGGCCTTGGCCAGGGAGGAGAGCAGGAACCTGAGGGTCACTCTGACAGAGCTCCAGCGTATCCTTGTGGAGATGGGAGAACCTTTCAGAAGATCAACCATCCAGGCAGCACTCCACCAATCAGGCCTTTATGGTAGAGTGGCCAGACGGAAGCCCCTCCTTAGTAAAAGGCACATCACAGCCCGCTTGGAGTTTGCCAAAAGGCACCTAGAGGACTCTCAAACCATGAAAATCAAGATTATCTGGTCTGATGAAACCAAAATTGAACTTTTTGGCCTGAATACCAAGCGTCACGTCTGGAGGAAACCAGGAATCGCTCATCACCTGGCTAATACCATCCCTACAGTGAAGCATGGCGGTGGCAGCATCATGATGTGGGGATGTTTTTCAGCAGCAGGAACCGGGCGACTAGTCCTGATAGAGGGAAAGATGAATGCAGCTAAGTACACTGAGATCCTTGAAGAAAACCTGCTCCAGAGCGCTCTGGACCTCAGACTGGGGCGAAAGTTTACCTTCCAACATGACAACGACCCGAAGCACACAGCCAAGAGAACAAAGGAGTGGCTTCGGAGAAAGTCTGTGCATGTCCTTGAGTGGCCCAGCCAGAGCCCAGACCTGAATCCAATTGAACATCTGTGGAAAGAGCTGAAAATGGCTGTGTACCGACGCTCCCCATCCAACCTGACGGAGCTTGCAAGGATATGCCAAGAGGAATGGGCAAAAATGTCCAGAAACAAGTGTGCCAAGCTCGTAGCTTCTTTCCCAAGACGCCTTGAAGCTGTTATCGCTACCAAAGGTGCAGCAACCAAGTATTAGGCTAAGGGTGTGTACAGATATGTAACCCCTAAATAACCTATTTTTGTCAGTAAAATAAAATTGCATATTTTCTAAAAACGTGTTTTCACTTCGTCATTATTGGCTATTGTGTGTAGATGTTTGAGGCAAAAAATGAACTCAATCTATTGTAGTATGAGTCTGTAACGTAATAAAACGTGGAGAAGGTGAAAGGGGTGTGCAGACTTTCCGGCTTGACTGTATATTTAGATAATACAGATGTATCAATTAGATTTACATTATAAAAAATATGTCAATTAAAATGCATGTAATTTCTGTGGAATTAATATATCCTTTTCATATTTATATAGGCTTGATTTTACTTTCAGATCATCTCAGACATAGAGCTGTATTTCTGGGTATGTATCTGGGTATCTCTCATTATCCTTAGCATTTTTTCAAAAAAATTTCTGGGGAAAGATTGCATGGCTAAAACAATGACGTAATACATACAGGACAAACAGTAAATAAATAAATATCTGAAATATTCTATAATCTAAATGAAAAAAAAATCATTTTAAGAGACACACTCATTAATTAAATAATTCAATCACTGCATAATTTAAAGACCGTATAAATCAATCAGTTGTCGGATTACTCGTACTATAGATTATAGGCCTACTACTATTAATGTCGGACAATGCGTAAATCTTTAGTTGGCTTTTTTTTTAGGAAATAGATTGAGGAATTGCGCTATCTAGTGGAGATAGGGGGCAATAGCAAAAGCAAGCATGAACAATCATGCCTGCTAACGCAGTATATTTAAAGTAAATTACTTAATTTATTTATTTTATTTTTTTGAATGTGTCTTAGGAGACTGAAAAGTATGAGGGAAAAAATAATTTCTGCTAGCTTTAATAAGTTAGCTTTCATGATATGCAAGTGAATGCCTTCCAGAAATTTCCAGGTGTATTATTTAATATTTAATTTAATATTAATATATTTAATATTAATATAAACAAGCTATGCATTGGTTAATTTATTTAATTCTATGTGGATTTGTTTAATTTTACTTTAAAAAACTGGCAGCGTCTGAATTTGTTATTTGAGTACCCATTAAACTTAATTCTCTTAGGCAATAAATATATTTCAGATAACAAGCAGTGGTAACATTCATTGCATGGTTAGAAATTGTCATCTTGTTCCTGTTTTCCTGATTTGGCAGCGAACAATCTGATAATGTGTGACACATGATAAACTTTTAGTGTAGTTCATGTAATCATTTGTGAAGGCTTGCATGTTGTAAGAACACAAAGTGTTTACGTGGTTTGAAGAATGTGTAGGTTAACACCTGCAAATGAACAAACAACAACGGCAGTTTCATAGGTCAACTGATTTTGAAAATGCACTTCTGGTTGGGTCTGTAGAGCGCTGCTATGCTGCCAGGCTAAAAAACCTTGTAAGTTAATTTCAAGACCACCAAGACCACGGAACAAGCCTTTGTTGTACTGCCTATAGCCTACCTACGTGGGTCTCAAAATAATGCAGTTCTTCAGTAGAGAAAACTTGGCACTCTTTTCATGTGAAACTTTAAAACTGTCAACCCAAATGAATTATTAGGAATCACTTAGACGTCATGCCAGGAATGGTTTGGAATGGAACTCATATTTGGAATGGTTTCATTTTTGATTATTCATTGTGCGTGTTCTGATAACAGCAGTTTCACACATATAGCTTCACAGTTGAAAAGTGTCACCAACATAGTTTGATTTCTTATCTGAAACGATGTCAATGTCATGGCGTATTAAAAGTGAATACACGTGGGGTCTGTATATTTTCCTTTCTAATATCAAAGCCTCTCTGTTTTTATTTAAAAAGGGAAAACACCGCTGGGCCATCTTAGAAAGCTAGTCCACATCAAACAAAAACCTGTTTCACAGTACATTCCTTTAGCTTAAATAGTTCAGATATGGAACTTACGGAATACTCCCAGCACCTCTCATTAAACAGCTCCATTATGTTTGCTCGTAAGCTTACCTTCAGTTCTTTTAACGTCCACTATAAAACACATGAATAACATTCATCGACATAGTAGACCTGTGAAATTAAAAAAGACCCATTTTCAAATGTAGGACCTGTGATGCCACATGCTTCGCACATTTGATGTGGGGGTCATTATTATTGCACATAATCTAGTTTTATCCGATTTGATTAGAAAGAGGAAAGGGGAGAAGATACTAGTGTTCAGGAGCCTACCAAGCGTACCTCAGAGGAGAATGCGTAGGACTGTAGACTAACACGTGGACATGCGCTCCACCCTCACAAAATGCACACATATGATCAGACTACAGTTCCACACGTCACTATATCAAAAAGTGAATGTCACACCTGACTTAATACCCAAGACTTAGCAGGCCACCTCATTAGCAGTGTAAAATTGGACGGCACCAATTAATGATGCTACACTTTAAAAAAAAACTTTTTTATGAACTGAACATCTCAGATTTTAATACTCTACGCTCAGAGCGGAATGTTTAATCAAGTAATGCGGGGACTCTCACTTATTCACCACCACCACAGATCTCGACTTAGGGGTATTAGCAGGTTCCTACATCAAAGGAGAAAACTCCATTATCAATCCCTGGTGTACTTTTCAGTTCTATGGTTCTTCTTCTTTTTTTTTTACATGGGGCCCCGTTCATGCACCACAGCGATGACACAGCATTCACGACAGGAACACGTGAAGACCATGTGTGCAAGGTGCATCATGTCCAGTCCTCTCACCTGCAGACCGGACTTTCTGACAACCCCAGGAAGTGCTAAATCGTCCAGATGGAGGTGATTAAACTGAGGTACACCGGCAGCAAGGGACTCCTGAAATTTCCTCCCAAGAAAGGGTAAGCAATGAGCAACTGGTCCCATGCTGCTCGTAAATCTCCAGTGAGGACTTTCCCTGGCCCGGCTGGCTTCTGCACATGGCACATTCCCCGCTTTACCTCAGTAGCTGTGCTTCTAACAGAGGCCAGCAGCAGGAAGCATGCCCTTTTAAATGTGTGTATTTAAGAACAGCAAGTGCAGGAGAAGTGCATTCCGAATCATGCTCCTAAATGGTACCTCTTCACTCAATCGTTCTTAATTACTCCAACGCATTACGCATTAAAGTACTTCGTAAGTACTTCATCACAAGGTAGCGTCTTCTATATTAATGGATGTCGATGTCAGCGGAATTCCAGTGTTGATCAGGGGAAACTGAGGGTACATTTACAGCGCTGGATGCAGGTTTAGGAAAAAATCTTTATTTCCCAAGTTACCCCTATGAGGGCCCCTTGGGAAAGAAAAGTTTGCACTGGCCATTCAGTGTACTGCAGCCTTTAAGTAGGAAGAATTTGGTCCCTCTTGTGTTGATGTTTTACCAGCGTTTGTTTAATCCGCCTGGGAATATGGTGTTGAGTTTTCTAATCCAATGTCTTTCTGTCCTACGTCTGTCCTCCTGTGTCCAGTTAATGTTTGAATGGAGGCCCGATATTTCTACTGCTTCAAGTCCATGGTGTAGGAAATGAGCCACTATGTGTGTGTCTGTTTTCCTATGATTTCTTATGTTATATATGTGTTGTGCCAATCTGGTCTTGATTGTATTTCCTGTCTCTCCTACATATATTATGTTGCAGTGTTTGCACTTTATGACATATATGCAGTTATATGTGTTAACTGTGAGTGTTTGTTTAATAAGGTGTGTTGTGTTTGTAGTGTTGTTTTTCACTGTTGTGGCCTGTTTGTAAAATATCGGGCCTTGTGTGGGTAAAATGTTGATTTCCGGTAGTTTACTACTAACCAGATGATTCTTAAGGTTTTTGTTTTTTTTGTAGGCCGAAACGATTTTGTATTCCTGAAGCAAGTCTGTGTTTTGCAGAATCCTGGCCAGGTTCTGTTTAATGTTCGCTATTTGGCTGAATGTCGAGTAGGTGGTGATAAGTGGAATTATTTTTCTAGTGTCCTGTTGTTTTGTAGCCAAGAAGGTTTTCCGAATCTGTCTGAGGAACGATCTGGAATACCCCCTTGGTTTTAATGCATTGAAGAGGGTTTTGGTAGCCTCCTCAAAGTCTGTAATCTGTGTGCCGATTCTGTTGAACCTTAGCAATTGGGATTTAATCAGGCCTCTGAATGTATGTTTCGGGTGGAGACTGTCCTTGTGTAAGAGTGCATGTGTGTCTGTGTCTTTAAAGAAAACTTTAGTGTCTAATGTGTGTGTTTGGGGAAATGAGGGCCCCTTGTATGTGGTAGTGTCCAAAAAATCAATATGTTCATAGTGTGTGGTGTGTTTAATTGTGATAGATGTATGGTGCGTGTTGAGGATCTGAATTAAGTGTTTGAGCTATGTGTCCATGTTCCCCAGATGTCATCTAAATACCTGAAATAATTAGTGGGAAGTTTGGGACATTTTTCAAAAACAGTCTCCTCCCAATGTGCCATGTAAATGTTGGCATAAGCCGGTGCAAATCTTTTGCCCATAGCTGTGCCGCTGGTCTGTAAGAAGAATTCTTTATTGAATTCAAAGTCATTTTTGGTGAGGCTTATCTCCAGTAATTGCAGGAGGATTGTATCTGGTCGATTGTTGTCCGGGTACTTTTCCATCCATGTTTTTACCGCTGTTAATCCCGCTGTTGTGTTTATGTTGGTGTATAGACTATCTATGTCTATGGTGAACAGGATGGCTTCTTCCGGTATTTTGGCATTTTTTATTTTGTTTATGAAATCATGTGTCTTTGATGTAGCTTTTATGTTTTGTCGACAGTGGGTTCAGAAAAAAGTCTAAGTATTCAGCTATCCTATAGGATTCACTGTTGCAGTCTAAAATAATAGGCCTCCCTGCTGGGACCTCATATGGTATGGTAGGTGTGGAGCCAGAGTTGTAGTGGTCCCGTGTGGTCCTTGGGGGTCGTTGCGGCTGGGTGCAGGGCTCTCCCAGGGCACTAACACCAAAGAACGCACTGTACTCTTTGCAAGCTGTAAACTACTACCCTGGGAGCAGAGATTTGCAAGGGCGATATTAAATTAAATTACATGGTGTTTGACTATTATAACACTTCAGACAATTTTGCTACAAATATTTTTTGACAGCACCAGTAATGCTCTCTTATTATAATCTGCGAGTTTTACCTCATCTTTAGATCGTGGCTTTATTATAGTTGTATGCAAAACCACAAAACCACCGGTTGAGGAATGTATATTGGAAAATGTGTTTGCTATCTTATGCCATGCTTATCCTGCAGTTCCTGTTCCTGGATATGCATATTGTGTTGATGTGACAAAGATGGAACACTCTGTTTTGAATGGTATTTTCCTCCTGTGGCATTCAAATGAATCAATTAGAACTTACAGTATATGCACTTTAACCAAACAAAAATATAAGACATTACACTGTACACTGTTTCTTTGTGAGTTTATCAACACTCAAGGAGCAAAATAACTGAATAAATTATTCTGGACAAGGGAGAGCTGTTATGGTTTGGATGGAGCCCAATGGTCCATGTTCAATTTAAATGCCGTTGCTTTCAACTCAGGTCAGATGTCTATTACAATTGACAAAACACCTCTGATATCGTTTGATTCCAATCAGCGCACAGAAAATTCACTCCAAAAATTAGCAAATATGCTGTTTCATCATTTTTAGTGACAGTAGCCTACAAGTTTCTGTATGGTGTGAATAATTATTCACACGCTTTCATCTGTAAGGATACATCACTACATTCAATTTGAACACTGACCATCCTGAAATATTTCTAGCCTGGAGAATTTAGATGTAAATAGCATTAAAATATATAATTTCTAACTCCACTTTGCCATTGCTGGTAGCCTTATTACAAGTCAGCCGTTTTTACTGAATGTGCAAATTCCCAAAGTAAATGTTTGTATTGTATTATGATACGTCCTTATTATATTATCTCCGTATTTACGGAGACCTGGTTTGTTCCTTGTTAAATTGTTAACTGTTAATACATTTTATTGCAGTAATATAAAGCATGTTGACGGACTGAGCAACATAAATACATTCTTTATGGTATGGTCAATCTCGCGATGCATACCATCGCGTGAATAAGCAGCTGTCGTCACATGGCTTTTGCACTTGGCATTCTGGGAAAATAAACAGTGCTCTGAATAACAGCGTCGAACAGCGTTCACTTCAGTTGATAAAGTAACAACTGGGGGCTCCGTTAGGTAGCTAGTTTAAAAACCAAACGCTCAAACTTATGTACAGAGCCATTGTACGTGAACCGATGAAGACGCAATAGCTAACGTTAGCTAGCCAGCTTGTGCAATGACAGAAACGCTGAATTGGATAGCACGACTTGCAGCAGGCGGATAAAGAGTGGAGAGCGCAGCAATGATTTAGCTAGGTAACGGTTAGCTAGCTAATGTAACGCGGCCAGGAGTCATAAAAGTTAGAGGATTGGTTAGATTCGTTGTCAGCTATTATAAATTAATCGTTGGCGATATATAGATACTTAAACATACCTCGTGTTAGCTTTCAATTCGTGTAAACGGCTTTCCATGGTACCAGTGCTTTCTATTGCGATGTTAACTGTGAGTATGGCATTTTTTGCAACGTCGGATAACGAGCCAGCGAATCTATACCACAAGTCCTTGAACTGGCATGATTGTAGATCGGTATACCCGAGATAAATCCCACCATTTGATATTCAGGATGAATTCCTGTGATGGAAACAGGGATGATAATTGATTTTGTTTAGTAAGCTAACGTTAACGTTATCTGGATAATCGTCTCTTTGTGCAGTAATTAGCTAAAGTGTTGCTTAAATTGTCAGTTGGCTGAGAATGAGAGAATTTATGGAAACACATCTACTATATTTTATTTAGATAAGGTAGCCTGAATTATTTTGAAATATTTCTGTAATCGTGTTTTTTTTGTTGTGATTCCAGCTAGTGCGGCGTCAGATGGAAGCTAGCTAACGTTAGCTAATATTGTGGCTGACTAGCCGGTAACGTTAGTTAAACAAATGCAACGAACGAATGAAGGATAAATAAATAAGTGCACACTGAACATTCCGATCAGGGACGGTTTGATACATAACTAACGTAGTTAGCCCTTGTTAAAATTATTATTATTTTTTTTAAACTTGCCCGACGTCAGGACCTCCTGAAAGGGCAATTATGTGGAACCCGGGATCTACAACGCTGCAATTCTTTGTCAAAGTCCTGAAACATACGGCAGGAAGAGGGCACATTCAGCTGAGTCGCTGGCTACAAAGAACATCCCAGGAATCTGTGGACTGTGAGAAAATCGACATATTAATTTGCAACGCGTTTGATGAGAGAGGCACAGGTGGAAAGTTGGATGTGGACCTCGAGAGTGACATCAACAATGAAGCGGGGATCTCTTTCCTCGGGGACGGCAGGCATCCGTGTTGTATCACTACCTGTTGTTTCAAAAGCGCTCTACTGGTGTGCATTTTGACAGCTGTCTGCTTCTCTTCGGTGGCCCTCGTCCGCCAGTACCTCAAGGACCTGCTTATTTGGGTAGAGAGTCTGGACAGCCTGGTTGGGGCTCTTCTCTTCATCGTTGGGTTGATTTTAGTGTCCTTTCCTTGTGGGTGGGGATATATAGTACTCAACGTGGCTGCTGGATACTTGTATGGGTTCGTATTAGGCATGGGACTGGTGATGGTTGGGGTATTGATTGGGACTTTCATCGCTCATGTGGTCTGCAAGCGGGTATTGACTGACTGGGTTTTAACCAAGATTGGAAACAGTGAACAGCTGAGTGCTGTCGTAAGGGTTGTCGAGGGAGGAAGTGGACTTAAAATTGTGGCCTTAGCAAGACTCACGCCAATCCCCTTTGGACTCCAAAACGCAGTGTTTTCGGTGAGTAGCAACTTGAATAAGTGGAACTATTAACATTTAGTTAATAGTTGAATATTCAACATTGTAATGGAATTTCTTTAAGTTCTCCAGAATGGTACTGTCATGTGGTTTGCCTGATATTCAAGATATTCTTGAAATTTTTGAATGACATTCAGGTAATTGACCTTGACTTACTTGGGCAGGGGTACATGGAATCAGTTTGAAATAAGAATGTCCAACAGATTAGAGGTCTTGTATTGATTCATTTGAATCTTTTCTTGTATTACCCATTAACCAGGGTATATTCCTGCCATTCACCCAATGTTGCTCATCCAAAGTGTTGCACATCTTTTCTAGCCATTACATATCTGTGAACATGGTTTTAGTTCAAACCCCCTGCCCCCCTTGAAGATGTAGACAGCACTTTCCTGGTCATTGCAGTATTTCTAATCAGATCAAAAACGTCTACAACGTTAAAAAAAAAGCCAAGCCTTAATTCCAACTTGCAAAAACTAGGCCTGCCTTTAAAAGTATTGATATCAAAATGTGGCCAAGTTACCACTAACAATATTGCCTATCGTAGCTCACCCTAAATAAACTAGATCTATTCCAAAGCAATGCTATCCAAATTTTCCTAAATTATTTAATGCAACTTGGCCCTGTGTTTCTTCATCTTTGTATGTGAAGAGATTGTGCCTCATGGAACAACATATGATTTCAATTAATGTTTTTAACAGTTGATGAATAATTACACTCCTGAAAGGATATGGTTGTACTTTGTTGGCAAGTTTACTTTAGAAAATGTACAGGTTTTAAAATGTTAACTGCTGCTACAGAATTCTTTACAATTCACAAACAGACATTTATATCAAGAAACATCATGTACAATAGAGAAAGGGGTGATGAATAAATAAATGTAGATAAAAATGAGTAATATTTTTACCTAGAAAATAGCGTGCATTTTTACAAACGTATCCAGACATGTTTGTGGGTCAGATGGTGGCAAATAAGTAATAGTACCAATTTTCTTAACATAATAGTATTTATGATATTTGCAAACAAGGATATCTATGCTCTGTAGGACCACACATATTCTGATAGAAATCCAAATAAATAAATCAATAAATACATAAGAATAATTATAATAATACATTTTATTCATTCTGTGCTTTTCATAGACCCAAAGCAGTGGATGCAGACAATTGTTCAAACATGCCTTATAGTGTAGTAATTTTTCTGTTTAATTTCTAAGTGCAACACATGATGAAAACTAATGATGAATGATGCATGAAGATAAACACGGAGAGAGATATGCATTCCAAAGAAATACATGCAGACATTCGCGTAACCATAACGCCCTCTATTGACAAGAATGAGAACAGTTATCCTACTACAGACAGCACACAATTAAATTAAAATAGTTTGTAGATGAGCAGTATTTAATGTGTAATGAAATACAATGAACAGCACCACCTGAGCTATGGATCATGAAGAAGCATGTAAATTAATGAACCAAGTCTATATGGAGACATGCATGCACAATGGGCTAGACGCAAACACATTCTAGCTGAAAGACATACAGCCTAAATAGCTAGTACAGCCTAAATAGTTTGCATCAGTAAAATATGGAAATACAGTTTTAAAATAGGGCTATTAGTATTCTATAGAAAATGAAATACATTTAACGTTAGGCTATTCAACACTGGATTGCCGGATGCGTAACTCCAACCTTCCATGTGTGGGCTATGAGCTAGCGAGCGAGCTATGGAGTTCATAAGCACTGCAGAATTCCTTCGCAGTTTTTTTTCCCGGTAGTGTAGAACATTACCTGCGGGAAATGTTTTGGTACCGGACAGCTAGGTTTAGTTTAGTTTTCTGTAGTGCAATGAATGTAGGCTATAAGGCATGTTGATTCGCTTCGTAGTAGCCTAGCTTGTATCTGCTTTCTGACTAGAAGCAGACTGACGTTTCTCTGGCAACAGTAACGTTGGCTAACAAGCTTAATTGGACAAAGCATATTTCCCAGGAATCTTAGCCAGAAAGAAAACGATAGATACTACTAAGAAAGTACATACCAGAGATTCTTATTATTATTATTATTATTATTATTATAATTAAAAGTGTTTGCAGTAAGATACATTATCTGCAGAGTAGCGTAGACTAGAGCCACATTCGAAGGCTATTGTTTTTTTTTGTTTTTTTTAAAGTGACTAACCATGAATCAGATATGTTTGGGGAATTGGCGGTTTATAAATCCGATCTCTTAAAGGATTACACCTTAAAGGAGGCCATCATCAATTCTTAATGTAGGCTATTATCGTAAATTCTTAATTTTCCTAGTAGTTAATTTTATGGTGACATTGTGTTATGTGTGAAAAGGATAAAGTGAACAGAGCTAAAGTGAAGAAATGAATGAATAAAGAAATGTTGGCCGAGGCAAGGGTACATTGAGGTTCGGTTTTCACAGTCAGTCATGACTGCAAGAGCAGAGTGTAACACCATCCCCCAACCAGACAAGAGCGAGCGTCCGGTTTGGGGAGGGTGTGATAGTACAAGTGAAATACAAGTGAAACATTGAACAGTTAATATTGGAAGCCTCTTTTGCCTTTGCAATAAAAATACGTTAATGTGAAAATAATAACAGTCTAAGAAATGAAAAGTACTTAACAGTTGCACATTGTTTTTGTGGAAAATAAGCATGTGCCCTGCTGGGCTTGAACCCACAATCCTCTGTGTGAGAGACAGCAACTCTAACCATTAGGCCACTATTAACCATAATTGGGCGATAAGCTTGATGAGCAGGTATACGGACCATACCCTCAAAGAATAATTCTCCCCATTGGATAACATCGCGACGGAGGCAGGCAGTTTGGCAGGAAAAATAGGAAGAAGAAGGAGAAAAACGGCAAAATAACCCAAGTTTGGGGCTTTATTGTGTGGATGTGTGAAGTTGTATCTGAATGCTGTGTGGTTACATGAGGTCAGAACATACAGAAGTTAATGTTTTTAAGGGCTGAGAGTCTATGGTCATTGTGGATACTTCTGTAGGAAACCCTGAAAAGTGCCAAACCCTCGGTGCTGTATAGGTATGGGGCATGCTCCACCAAGCCGTAACTTGGCGGATGGCATACCTGCCAACCCAGTAATTGCGCACTAATCAATAGAACATTGGCCTGCAGGATTAATCTTGCATTAGCTGTGACCATGGGATCGGTGACATCATCACCACACCTGTAACTGCACAAATAATTTCGCTTATGTTTAAATATTTATATTTCCTACGCACACCATAGGCAACACAGTTGATGTGTTGCTGAGGCTATAAATTAAGTTAATGTCATGTTCAAAACGCACATAACCATAGTCATCTGAACCTCTTATTTGCTTATTTTGAATTTATACCGACCAAACTCACAAACAAAACTATACAGCTCTCGACGTATCTAGACTCATGCTCACTGCTTAATAATCAAGTCAAAATATTTTATTATGTAAACATTGCTCAGCTGCATCTTCCATGAATGTGAAAATGTGGTTTCAGTTTAGCATTTTTGCAATAATGTAGGGAGATATCGGCAATGGCCAGGCAAATATTGTTTTTTGTTAATGGCCCCAGAATCTCCATATCCTGTATCCCTACCTTAAACGCATACAGTACATTTTTAAATGGAGTATGTTCAGTAAACTGCAGTTTGCATGAGCATATTAGGTACTCCAGAGGTAAAATATGTGCACTTGAATATTTACTTGACTATTTATTTCCACAGCAAACTTAAGTGAAGACTGATCTTATCAAGAAGAAACTGAAGATTTTGACTGAAATAAAATGTTCAGTTGTATAACTTTAAAACAAGGCTGAAAACGGGATCCGCAGTTAACTCCCACTATATAGGCTATCTCACCAAGATGCATGATTCGTACCTCGTAATAATGGTCCACCTTTGAGATTTGTACCTTCTGTCTCTCTTATCCTTATCTTAATTTCATGGTGGGCACTTATCAGTTATCTCGGTCTACGTGGATCGGGTGTGCCCGTTTTTCTCTGTTGGCTCAATCTCAATGCCATTGGCCTCTTCGTTCAGGTAGGCCTAACACTTATCGCTCGTCACCCTGTTTCAGCAGGTTGAGAAGTGGGTGAGAGTTACGTTCCCCAAACTATGGGTAATAACAGTCGTGTAATACAGTAGTACGTAAGTTATGGCAGTTAACCTCTTTTAGCTTAGTAGGTGCAGGCCAGCACTTTGAATTTTATAATTTAGTTTTCTAATAGACAAACAGGTGTAATATTTGTAAAAAGCTTGATATCCTCTATATAGTTAGTAAGCTCTCTAGGTGTCCAAACTAATTGAAATAAGTAACAGTACACTTAACCTCAAAGACAGATGTGACCCATTCATGTACTGTATGCAGGAGTTTCTTAATCTTAATTCAACAATCCATTATCTTAATCAAGCAAATTTAGCAGCCCTGCGGCCCTCTTTAAATGTGGAATGAAGAGGACCAGGATATTTGTAAGACTAATCCTTAAAGATCAGTGCAGAGTGTCCCTGCTGTACGCTCCAGGCACCACCCACTAAATGTATTCAAAGCAGCAGATTAGCTTACCATCTACTGTAAGAAAATGTCAAAATATGCCTTGAAACACTTCAGGGTAAGGTTGGGTTTCTTCTGCTTATAAATCCGTTTTTGTACCAAGTAATGTGTCTGTGTGCCATCGAATTGTGTGGAAAATAGGAGGAAGTGGGATTTAAAACCAATTGCTCTAATATGAAGTAACCAGAGAGTTTTATCAGCAGTCAATCAAAGGTTACGATTTGAAATATAAGTTTCGCTGCCTACGGCACCACGCTCGCTTTGCGAGTCCTTGGTGAGAGGAAGTGGGCTATTCAGTAAGATCCCGCACGTAATTCTCAACAGATTTTTGTCATTCAAACAACTCGGAATTAGTTTACTTATAAACAGCCAACTTGCTAAAAAAATTCTGGTTTTAAACCGGGCTCGGGCCCATAAATGCAGCAAATGGGACGGGCCCGTGCCGGGCTCAGACAGAACGTGCACTGGCTCGGGTAAGGTCGGGCTTGTTTTTTTGGGCCCGATCTAAGCTCTAGAGTACAAAATCTTACCAGCCGCTATCTAAATTTTACCAGCATTTAGCTGGTGGCGGGTGTTCATTTCACACCCAAACTTATGCGTGCACCAGATCTTGGAAGTCATCATAGACAATGTCCCTTTTATGGCAAAGGCATGCTTTTAATTCTAACCTATTCACCTGATATTCTCACCATGGAACCTAAAGCTCCAGCAGAAACTGAGATGTGGGGAACTGAGATGTCAATATTACTGTCAAGCGTATAAAAGTGGGGAGGGGGCTTTTGTTTGGCTGTCTGGCAGTAAATTGCCGGCGCTTTTGTTTTTTGGCTCCGTCGGAGCGCGTGACACAAAGGAGCGGCTCGATCCGAAGTGATATGCTGGAAACCCAACATCGCTGGTGAGAGAGGGGAACAGGATGAACTGCACTGTCGCTCGTCATACCAGTTTGTGGCACTGACATGTTGCTCCCAGAAAGCAGCGCTTCCTTCTCAGCACGTTGTGTCAACGGCTGCAGCGTTCCAAAGTTGTGGGACAGTACAGTACTCTCCCTCTCTGGGAACGCCCCTTCAATCACACTCCGGTAGAAACTATCTAACGAATATTTTGTCTCTGCGGACAAGGGTTGGAATATATACTGTCGTTGCTTGTGTAGTACCCTAAAATATAAAAAATAAAAAAAACAAGTTGAGTCTGATGGTCTTTTGTGAAAATGTGTTATGGATCAATAAGGAAACTTTTGTGTGTTCAACAAAAACTTAAACTGAGCAAGAGAGGCTTGCTATGTGTTTTTAAATGATTTAGGGTGTCTTGAAACGAGTTGCTTACCAGGTAAGCGTGATGCAAGCCCAGCCCAGGTGCAACTGCTGTGTATGACTGTTTCTGAAATGGATGTACACAGAATTCACCCGTGTATAAAATGCACTTATGGTAAAAAAAAATCTCCAAAGTGAACTGTACAACAGGGCTGCCCAACCCTGTTCCTGCAGATCTACCATCCTGTAGGTTTTCATTTCAACCATAATTTGGCACACCTGATTTTACTAATTGGCAGCTCAATGAGATCTCTAGCTGTTGAATGAGGTGTGCTTTATTAGGGTTGGAGTGAAAACCTACAGGACGGTAGATCTCCAGGAACAAGGTTGGGGGCAGCCCTGCTGTATGATATTCGTGAAGTGATTGCTAGGAGGAAACAGAATTGCAGCGCTGGCCTGTAAGTGTGACTCCCAGGCGTCAAGGCATTGTCCCTTCAGCAGTTTTCACCATTTTTGTGAGGTCTAAGAATTCCGCACCATATGCAGTATCAATACATTTTTTGTTTATGCGAGAACGTTGGCTCAATCTCAATGCCATTGGCCTCTTCGTTCAGGTAGGCCTAACACTTATCGCTCGTCGCCCTGTTTCAGCAGGTTGAGAAGTGGGTGAGAGTTACGTTCCCCAAACTATGGGTAATAACAGTCGTGTAATACAGTAGTACGCCATCTACTCTGAGGCATTGTTGAACTGAGAAGTTTAGTTTAGTAATTCAGCACCATTTGGTACATGCCTACGAGCCTCCTTCACCTAGGAGGATCAGTTGTCTGCTTTGTGTTGATGCAGCATAGGGTGATGAGTTATCCACCTACTGATCACTCGCATTCCCATAATTGTGCCCTATAATTAAGTTGGACGGGGCAGATATCACGTTGTCAGGTTGTGTGTTCAAGCTACTTCCGCACAGCGGGAGATGGGCTGCCCCCTAGTCATAACTCTTGTGTTACAATGCGTCATTGATATGCCATCAGTCATTCTATCTAACATTGCAGACATTCATGACATTCAAGACATTCATATAGGATTTGTATTGATAAGTTATGGCAGTTAGCCTCTTTTAGCTTAGTAGGTGCAGGCCAGCACTTTGAATTTTATAATTTAGTTTTCTAATAGACAAACCGGTGTAATATTTGTAAAAAGCTTGATATCCTCTATATAGTTAGTAAGCTCTCTAGGTGTCCAAACTAATTGAAATAAGTAACAGTACACTTAACCTCAAAGACCGATGTGACCCATTCATGTACTGTATGCAGGAGTTTCTTAATCTTAATTCAACAATCCATTATCTTAATCGAGCAAATTTAGCAGCCCTGCGGCCCTCTTTAAATGTGGAATGAAGAGGACTAGGATATTTGTAAGACTAATCCTTAAAGATCAGTGCAGAGTGTCCCTGCTGTACGCTCCAGGCACCACCCACTAAATGTATTCAAAGCAGCAGATTAGCTTACCATCTACTGTAAGAAAATGCCAAAATATGCCTTGAAACACTTCAGGGTATGGTTGGGTTTCTTCTGCTTATAAATCCGTTTTTGTACCAAGTAATGTGTCTGTGTGCCATCGAATTGTGTGGAAAATAGGAGGAAGTGGGATTTAAAACCAATTGCTCTAATAGGAAGTAACCAGAGAGTTTTATCAGCAGTCAATCAAAGGTTACGATTTGAAATATAAGTTTCGCTGCCTACGGCACCACGCTCGCTTTGCGAGTCCTTGGCGAGAGGACGTGGGCTATTCAGTAAGATTCCGCACGTAATTCTCAACAGTGTTTTGTCATTCAAACAACTCGGAATTAGTTTACTTATAAACAGCCAACTTGCTCAAAAAATTCTGGTTTTAAACCGGGCTCGGGCCCATAAATGCAGCAAATGGGACGGGCTCGTGCCGGGCTCAGACAGAACGTGCACTGGCTCGGGTAAGGTCGGGCTTGTTTTTTTGGGCCCGATCTAAGCTCTAGAGTACAAAATCTTACCAGCCGCTATCTAAATTTTACCAGCATTTAGCTGGTGGCGGGTGTTCATTTCACACCCAAACTTATGCGTGCACCAGATCTTGGAAGTCATCGTAGACAATGTCCCTTTTATGGCAAAGGCATGCTTTTAATTCTAACCTATTCACCTGATATTCTCACCATGGAACCTAAAGCTCCAGCAGAAACTGAGATGTGGGGAACTGAGATGTCAATATTACTGTCAAACGTATAAGCGTATAAAAGTGGGGAGGGGGCTTTTGTTTGGCTGTCTGGCAGTAAATTGCCGGCGCTTTTGTTTTTTGGCTCCGTCGGAGCGCGTGACACAAAGGAGCGGCTCGATCCGAAGTGATATGCTGGAAACCCAACATCGCTGGTGAGAGAGGGGAACAGGATGAACTGCACTGTCGCTCGTCATACCAGTTTGTGGCACTGACATGTTGCTCCCAGAAAGCAGCGCTTCCTTCTCAGCACGTTGTGTCAACGGCTGCAGCGTTCCAAAGTTGTGGGACAGTACAGTACTCTCCCTCTCTGGGAACGCCCCTTCAATCACACTCCGGTAGAAACTATCTAACGAATATTTTGTCTCTGCGGACAAGGGTTGGAATATATACTGTCGTTGCTTGTGTAGTACCCTAAAATATAAAAAATAAAAAAAACAAGTTGAGTCTGATGGTCTTTTGTGAAAATGTGTTATGGATCAATAAGGAAACTTGTGTGTTCAACAAAAACCTAAACTGAGCAAGAGAGGCTTGCTATGTGTTTTTAAATGATTTATGACTGTTTCTGAAATGGATGTACAGTACAGCCTTACACAGAATTCACCCGTGTATAGAATGCACTTATGGTAAAAAAAATAATAAATAAAAAATCTCCAAAGTGAACTGTACAACAGGGCTGCCCAACCCTGTTCCTGCAGATCTACCATCCTGTAGGTTTTCATTTCAACCATAATTTGGCACACCTGATTTTACTAATTGGCAGCTCAATGAGATCTCTAGCTGTTGAATGAGGTGTGCTTTATTAGGGTTGGAGTGAAAACCTACAGGACGGTAGATCTCCAGGAACAAGGTTGGGGGCAGCCCTGCTGTATGATATTCGTGAAGTGATTGCCAGGAGGAAACAGAATTGCAGCGCTGGCCTGTAAGTGTGACTCCCAGGCGTCAAGGCATTGTCCCTTCAGCAGTTTTCACCATTTTCGTGAGGTCTAAGAATTCCGCACCATATGCAGTATCAATAAATTTTTTGTTTACGTGAGAACGTTGGCGCAATCGGTTCAGGACATAATTTCTGTGCGCAAATGTTTGATAATGGAGGCCTGTGGCTCTGACAGCCTGCATATGGCTTGAATAAGATTACTCTTACCATCACGCTGTTTGCATAATGGATTTGCTACACTTTCAGCCGGTCTAGTAAAGTACACCCTCTGGCATTCGGAGAGGCCGTGTTCGTCAACCAATGCGTTCGTCTGAATGATAAGGAGGACAGTTCATAGAAGCCACGTCACTAAGTCCTTAACATTAGGCCTACATTTTTTGTGTAAACGTTTGCATGCGTTATGCAGTCTTCATTTGTACAGTTTACCTTTTCCCATTTCCGCAGCTAGATGAAACTGCCGTTTCATTAAAATGCCTTACAGCCCACTTTTTTTTTAACCCTCTTATGCAATTTTTTACCCAGCATCCCTGTTTGTTATCAGCCTTCTTGCCTTACTCCTTAGAACAAGTGGTCCAGATTGCCACCTTCCAGAAAGTACAAAATAAGGATAAAAGCAGTGCTTTTGGTAATTGGCTTTTATAATATTTGAAAGCGTACTACGTGGCGTCTCAGTTAATTGCACCTCAGAAACCAGGACTCTCCCTCATTGTATTGGGTTAGTTTACAGACTTCAAAAATCTGACAATATTTGACGATGGCTTTTTTATTTTTCCTGCCGTGGGCGTTCCACTGGCAGAACGGACACAGGATTGACAGTATTGGGAGTCATCGCTATCATCAGTTTCCGTTTCAGCCTTGGGCACTTTTCAAATGAAGGGCCTCTTTTATGCGTCCACATTTAAAGCCTACCTGACGGCATAAAACATGCTCTCCTAATCGCCTTTGTGTCTTACGTAAATAACAAAAAGGTATGACCTGTGGGTGCGACGCAGCCATGTCGTAGGCTAATGTCGAGACTGCTTTCAGTAAGCACATTCTGAGGCAGTGGCTACATTTCAGTGGCTACATTTAGCCTGAATTTACTTCTGCTGAAGCAGAAATAATGGATAAGGACTGCATTATCCTCCATTATTAAGGGTAACCCAAAATGCTTGGACTGCAAAATGGGGTTGGTCCTGTATCCTGTAAAACTGTATACCACGCTCAATGGTGTAATTTCGCAACCATCCAACCAGTTTTTAATTTTATTGCCGAGAGGACTTGATGACGTGTACTGGTCGCGTTTTAATCCCGCCCGGTCAAAACCTTGCCTGATCGATTAGAGGCAATGGCGGAGAAAAAAGGAAGACATATCTCAATTTAGGCCTATCACTTAGTACTGATAGTTGGGTTATGTTTATTCCATCCCAGGATGACAACGATTAACCACTGAAAAAGCTGAATCATCGATTTGAGTTGGCAATCGCTTTAAATGCTGCCAAACAGGTTTAAAAGTGCAACCATCGCCAATCACTTTATCTATGTAGTTGTACTTCATCTTTAGTGGTCACTAAAATGTTGCCTGTACTGTCAACCTAGCGTTTCCTCATCAGGCTACTTCATACCACTGGCACCTGGCAAATTGTTTAAGATACGTGCACGCTACCTTCTCTGTACTGTTCTCTTAAAGGAACCAAGATAGACTGAGGTAAAATGATGTCCATGTGTGGCCAGTACAGGCTGTGCACGCCGTGGCATAGAGTGCACCAGCATCTGGAATACTACAGGGGGAATGGGACACCACTCTTCCATCAATCAATCTACTCACACTTTAAATCAGGACACGCAGTCTTGGGCATCATTCCAGAATATTCCATAAAAGCTCCGTTAGGCTCAGATGGTGATTGAGAGTGATATATGGATGTCTGTTTCGTGCTCCTCAGACCACTGCCCGAGTACTCGCGCTCCGTGGATGCACAATTGAATAACTGAAGATGCCGGCCTTCCATTATAAGGGTATACATCAAAACCATGGCAGGAAAATTTATCCCAGAACGTTATGCAACCATGAAGAACCTTTCACTGTTGCACTATTATTTCCTTCTACCTTCTTCACTGCCTGCAGTTTCTCCCCACTTAAAAAATATATATCAAGTTACACATAACACACATTCCCACCTGGATCCACAGGAATGATTTGTACACCCTACATGGAATTCTTTGAATTGTGTAAACACCATCCAATGCTCACCCAAATGAAAGGGAGGAGTGGGGAGAAACCAGCTTTTTTTCAAAGACTGACAGGAGGCACTGACATCACCCCGTGGAAAAACAAACAACTGCATACGCCCCTGGGGAATGTTGGCATTAGTCAGCCTTGTTGACAACGGCTACATTGTTAAAGCATTGCCGTTTGCCACTGGATTGTGCTCACAGATCTGCATGCCAGACAGGTGACAATCAGCCTGGTGTGTGCCGCTGTTCTCCGAGAAACATCACCTGCCGCGTATCGTACTAGCACCGTAGCACCTGCTCCCTGCATCTGGAGCCTGTGTTTCTCAGCACAGCTTCCGGTGTCTCCTCAGACCACGTTCCCGCGGGTCTCTCGGAGCAAGCAGTACTTCTGTTCCTCTTCCCCCAGGAACAGCACGCCCAGTTGTGTGCAGAAGGCAAAATATATCGTAATTCTCCGCTGAGAAAGGAGAGACTTGTGGTCTTTTTGTGCGTCTGAGAGTTTGATAATTTGATTGGTCCTTTCACACAGATCACAGATGTGTCCTTGCCAAATTACCTTGTGGCTTCAACGGTGGGCCTGCTGCCGACGCAGCTCCTCAACTCGTACCTGGGGACGACGCTCCGAACGATGGAGGACGTCATCGCCGAGCAGAGCGTTAGCGGTTACTTTGTGTTCAGCCTGCAGGTATGTTCCATTCAGGTGGTGTAAGCAAAACCCTCTTTGGAACTTTCCAGAATCTGTGTGCTAGTGTGAGTGTTGCATCCTGGTCCTAAAATAAATTTGCCTGGATTCAGTCAACATCAATGCTTCAGTTTGAGTTAGAATAAATGTGAGTGCTACTTTTTCAAATTCAACAGTGTGGCGAGTTAATTCTTTGTGATGGCTCCAACTCCTCAGACTAGTTTGAAGAAAAGCACAGAGTCAAACAAATGCTAAGAACAAATGTTGACTGAATCCAGACTGTTATTTCCCTTCTTTCATTTTTTAATTTATTTTGGCTTTTTCTCTTTGGGTTCTTGTTTTCTTTCTTTCACCGTTCTGTTGTTGTGGTGATTGCAATGCTCGGTAAATGCTTAAGAATTCAAAGAAAATTGTACGTATTGTTTTATGACAAAACAGAATGTATTGTTCATCTCTTACCAGTGTTGTATTCCATTTTCATAATGTCTCTTGTCAGCTTGGCCTTGTGCTTCCTTGAAAGCACCACAAGGAACATCAGTTTTAGATTGTGGGTCTTCATTTTTGCGCCTGACCAGGATGGAAGAATTTATGTTCTTGGTGTCTTCCTAGGTAGAAAAAAATGTCTTGCTACCAGTGACAGTTTGGCAGTTTGGAGGGAATATAACGTGGCTGAAGACTGTAATGTTCAGAGGTGGACTGTTATATACGTCTGATCTGAACTGCTATATACGTCTGATCTGAACTGCAATTTGACTTGGTAGCTGTATAGTTTCAAAAAGCACTAACAGTGGTTCTCTGGGGGGGGGTGAACGTTTGTTCGGGCACATCTTGTGCTTACGGAACATCTGAGTAAAATCTAGTGGCACTTTCCCAGGATGTGCGACCCAAGAAAATGGCGTGGCCACCAAATTGGGAAAGTGCTTGGGGGCACGGTGTAGAGGCAATTTTACCGTTGCCTGTGAGCCAGTGACTATTTTCCACATTACTGGCAGCACTGCACTACAGGAACGCGATGCGTATCTCTTGCTGATGGCCGCTGATAGCCTATGGCATTTGGCGTGTTTCATTATGAGGAAATAATGCTGAGGCAAACCAAGTAAACTTGGCTGATTTAAACCCATCCTATTCCTGGGAGGATGAGGGCAGTTGTGTCCAGGAATTGCAGCCTCTTCATCATAATAAGCTCAAGACATGGCTCAAACTCGAGTCTGCGATGTCTTGGCTGCAGCACCCTGCACTTGTGGTGAAATGCTGCATCCTCAACACAAGCCAAAGTGTGTCTGCGTGACCCTTTTGCAACGGGCGCTGCTCTAAACCTTGTTCCACCGCGCTCCTCCCTGCAGATCGTCATCAGCATAGGCCTGATGTTTTACGTCGTCCACCGAGCACAAGTGGAGCTGAACGCCGCCATCACGGCCTGCCAGATGGAGCTCAAGTCCTCGTACATGAACGGAAGCACGACGAGCCACGCCAGCTCGACCTACTGCAGCAAGCGGACGGCGGCGACGGGAGGCGGGGTCAACGTGGTCTGAGGCCTCCCGCTAAAATCTCCCGCTGTTGTTTTTTTCTCTCCCCTTTTTTCTTTTCCATTTGCAGTCACGCAGCACGGAATTGAACCGAACGCCGAGGTAACGACATGCCGAACTAATGAATGTGCGGAAGGGCTCTCTGGCAGTTTAGCGTGCCGTCGGCGCTCCGGCCGGTTCCACGTCACCGGGCAGGAGAGATACGGTTGTTGATAGGCAGCCTCGGGGTCACAAACTCTGTACCCGGATGCAAGCCGAGCAGTTTCTGTCCGCTCGCGTGGGAACACTGAGCCAGTACTTAATTATGTATTAGGAACTGTTTTTAAAAAATTGGTTTTGCGGTACATTTATCTGGGCTTTTTATTGCTTTATATATTTTTTCCCCATTATAAGTGGTACTAATTTTAAAGAGTTTTTAATTTGGTATGTTTGAAGTTGAGAACGGGCTTACAGGGTGTTTTCATGTCACAAACACAAATATGTACAGTTCAGGAGAAAGGGTTCATCTTCACTGCAAAAAACCTCATCCCCTCATCATAAGATGGCTCAGAGTGCGTTAGAAGGAACGCAGGTGCTGTCCTAGGTACGCAGTGTCCATCAATGTAATGCACAGAGGTATACTTTACCACAATTCACAAGCATCTTGATATTTCTAGCAGACAAAATAACATTGTTTTTGTTATAGGTACAGATACGCCTGTGTTTAAATCTTTTTTTATTTTTATTGTTTTGAATAAGCTATTGGTGAGCACAGCTGGATAGTTGTTCCAGTTGTGGAGGGGTGGCCTTTGAGGAGATTGCTGCGGGCCTCTGCATTTCCTCTAGGGAGACATGTCCTTTAACTCGCTTACCCCGTGTTTTCACACTCAGTCACTGTGAGAACAGATGGAGGCAGACAGCAAGTATTGTGAATGACTCCACCCCCACCCCACAATTCTGCCAGGAACCTTTAGTAAAATGTGATTAAATCAAGTGAAGAATAGGGTCTTTATTGCACAAGCAGTCTAAAATATCACTACTGACAGAGCGGATTGTCGTGGTGGCCGGCCATCAATCTTTTTTAAATGCGATCAATTTTACCTCCCTCCTAAAAAAAAGAAGAAAAAAAAAGACATGGAATGATCCATCTTATTATGATTTCAACGGTTATAATTACCTTGTCATTTTTTTATTACTATTACGCTATCTGTCATCGTCCCATTTAGATGTACTTTGAGTTAACTCCTAAGCGGCCTAGTTCATGGACTGACTCTAACCCTGATGTAATACAAATACCATATAAATTCCCTTAATGGGAAAAATATTTGAATAATGCAGACTTCCTGTGAGCCGAAAATGGAATCCCATGTGCTTTCCATATAAACACTACAGCATACTGCTGTGGCTACACGTGATGGATGATACAGCTGAAATTGAACACGCGTACTCTGTGCCATATGCTAATGTAGAGCGACTCTTCACCTTTCTGCTCCAAGGTTTTTGATTTCTTCTCCGATTATGCACACAGGTTCTTGGCTTTCCAAAATGCTGGCCGCAACACACACCAAGAGCACAGGTGTTCGGACCGGTGGCGTGAATGCACACCGCGGTTCGGAAGCGCCCACACGGGCGCAATTAGTCCAGAGCTCCACCCTGGTTTTAAGGTGGCTCCAGCTGTTCAAATGAAGGCTGGAATTGTGATGCTGGGTGGGGCTCTAGGGGTCCTGTGGTGGCCCTTCATTAGCCCTGCCTATCGCAGTGCGTATAGCGCGAGACCCCATCCCTGGTCTTGGACGCCTGCTATGCCTGAAGGCTTACTTTTCACCCTGAAAGCCACACACTGCGGCCATTCACTTTACCTCAGCGTACAGTTCTTATTTTCACCGGATTTCACAGAGCGTTAGAAGGGCCAAACCTGCTGGGATAGTCTTCCGTTAGAACAAGGTTTGAGTGGCGCTGCTGTACAGACTGGATACGAGGCCAACAGTGGCCATACAGCCACATCCGCCCATTGGTTAAACACATAGTGTTCTGCAGGTGCCGTTGAATTCATATTAACATGAATATCAATATAGAGAAGAAGCAGTAACGGATTTAAACGGCATATATCCATTAGTTATTTTGCTCGGGACGAAACGATTTGACCATTCCCATCTGAAAACCACGTTGTGCTTACCGTGTCAATAAGGATGTTTTTGGGTTGGGGTTTTTTAAGTTTTTAAAAATGTGGCCCCTAGGTATACACAAGGGAAAAGCTTTGTGCGCATGATTCTTTTAAGGAATAAACGGTACAGCCATTTATAAGGCTTGACACAATTGAGACTTTGTATCATGACGATCATTATCTGTTTAAATATTGACAATCAGATGTGATGTGGTCACTAATGTTTAGTTGGCTGTACAGTTTTCTGTACACCTATCTATACCGTATATAATATATATATATTTTTCCTGTCTGCTGCTCTTTAGATTTCTGTTTAAGGTTTGAATGATCAACGCTGACACTGTTGGCAAAGGGCTCCCATGAAAAACACCTTTTGGTTTTTTTTTCTTTTTTTTTTTGGTGTTGATGAGATTGACAGTTTAGTCAAAACTGACCAATTATTTTACTGTGGTTTTATAAACTAAAAGCCGAGTAAAACAATTGTCTATTGTTGTTTGAAACATTCCTTTTTTTGTGGGGGGTGGGATTTTTCAATACCTACGTGTACCCTGAATCTGTTTTCTGTTCTGGAGAGTAAATAGACCCTAAGAGTTCTGAATATAGCAATAATGTTTGAAAAGCAAGCAAGACGGCAAAAAAACTGGATAATATTTGAGCACCCAACATTCCCTGGCTTTTTGCTACAGTATTAACCTGCCTTTTTACCTTCAGCTGCCTCTGATGTTTTAAAAAAAGACTACATACTGAACTCCTCCGTTCATGTCCTGGGCAGGCCTGTCTTGCAGTTACAATGAAGACCGTATACGGGGAAAATCAAGTTATGTCAAGATGCAAAAAATGAAAAAGGGGTATCTAAGGATGGATCACATAGACTCATGATGTTGCTTTGAAAATGTAATATGTTTTAAATAAAGATCTGCAAACCTGTGGGTTCATACATCAAACACCATTGCTCTCTATCTACAGACTCTACTTAACATAGACATATAGTTATGCAACAATGGAATTCAACTAT
Organism: Synaphobranchus kaupii; assembly: GCA_029718625.1. NCBI lineage: Eukaryota > Metazoa > Chordata > Actinopteri > Anguilliformes > Synaphobranchidae > Synaphobranchus > Synaphobranchus kaupii. Next base: position 8,303,418 of record CM056396.1, on the reverse strand, counting down.
GAAATCTAAGGGGAGAAGGGAGGGTTTCATGGGTTTTGGATTAGTCCTGGCCTCGAAGTAAATCATGCATTCAGATCAAGATCACTGTTTATACATCTAGTTGTAGATCAGGACAAACCAGGGTCTGTGAAATCCTCTCCCCAGTTGTATCAAGTGCATTACACATATACTGTATTTTGTAATACAGAGAATTTTACAGTGTGTAAATGAATATTTATCGCTGTAATATGCTTGTTCAGTGTTATTTATGGGAGAAATAGTCGTCTTAAATGTAAAAGTTGTTCATTCTGCTCTGGGATGCAAAACCATTGTTAGGATATAATAAAAAATAAAAACAAGTGCAAAATGTTGCCTCTTTTTACTGCACTGGACAAACACAATGTTGCACCTTTTAATGTTCTAGGGACAGTTTAGACTTTGTTCAGCTGCAAGTCCCTTGAGCAACAATTGATAATGAAGGGTTGGCCAAAATTACTGCTTACGTAATAAGAGTCCAGGTTTTTCTATGGACACGGCCACGTCTAAAATGATAACGTGGGCTTAGTAAACTATTAACATAAACTGGCAACATGAGAGCTTGGTGCACATTTTAGATTTGCCGTTTGGCTGGATTGCTGCCCAGATAAGACTCCGAAATGTATTTCTGTTTCAGTGTGCTATTTAAAATTCTCTGCCTGACATTTTTAAACCGCTTTTTTTTTTAAATGTCAGTCCCACTGTGGCAACAGATATGACAAGGTAGGATTCTTTCCCCCTGTGGAGTTGTCTGGTTAATGATTGTTGCGGCGTTACTGTACGAAGACGCCGAAAGTCCTCAAATCCTTCAAATCATCCCTCCCTCAGCCACAAAATATTTCCTCAGGAGCCGTTTGACAAGGTGATTTTGGGGCCGCGACAATGGCATAGTAACGATGAGGGCTCGAAGTCAGCCGGACGCTCTTCCCATTCCCATCTGCACGAGGGTGCTAGCCTGGGCTCTGCTCAAATTTTGAGTCTGGCTGCTCGTCAATAACTCAGTTTTTGCTCCCGACACGTAAGGCTGTGCCCGCAGCCGCCAATGAGGAAAAAAACGGCGGTAACTAGCCTACGACCGTAAGAAAAAATAAAACTAATGGAATGTGATGGGATGCCCAGCTGCTGGGCACTGGCAAGAAGCATCATACCAATGGGAGACTAACGTGTTTATGCAGCTGGATGTGATCAGGACTACAGAATAATTGTAATTTTTGTAATGGAGGGGGGCGGGGATGCACATATAGATATGACTGCATGCATATATACTTTTCATCAGCATGGTATGGCACTGTTGTCAGGTGTAGCCTATACATTTGAATTTGCTAAATGTTTATAGGTCTGGGTGTCACATATCCATCTTGCCCAGACAGCTGTTGCTTCCATCTGCATGGCTTCAGGCCTGCACCCGTGGTGGTTCCAGAGTAGCTTCTCTTCTTCTAATCTTTAATCCACAACTGGACCAAGGATAAGAAACCATCACGTCAGAGCCCTCCTTTCCTGAGGTGAATGTACATAACTGGAGTGATTGTGTGCAAAATAGCATTAAAACAATCAAAATGGGTCAAGATGAGGTCCCAGTGATGCTATCAAAAAACCATAATGGCACCCTCTACACAAGATCATAATTTGTTTTCAACTACTGAACGGACGTTTGCCCATTTTATATCGAGATTAAATGATGGAACAGGATACTAAAAATCTGTGTTGAACACAAACGTTATAAGGGAGTGAGGTCATGTCAGGTTATGTAAGCCTTACTTAGTCTACTGCTGCAATGACTCCTTCACTAGGAGACAAATCAACAACTGCAGAAACCAGGACACCAGAAGCACCTTGTGATGCCCACTTGAACTTTGTAATTCTGTAAAGCAAGGCTTGGTGCATAACGGGAGAGCTGCTCGCGACTTACATCAGTGCCTTAATTTAATTTAATTTAATTGAATTTTAATTTGTTATGAATATTGGAAAAACACAGCAGTGGAACTTTCAACCGACTTCCAACCGCATTTCTAATCGATGGTCAATTTGAGTGTAAGCTTCCAAGAGGAGGAATTCCGCAGGGCGGATATTAGTTAATTCTGTGGTTTCAAAGCAACATGGGAAATAGTTGGCCCTAAGAGTGGAGGGGGGTGGGATAAGGACAGAGGGGAAAGCAGCAGATAGATTCTGTGGGTTATTTGTGGAGCCTTTGATTTCGGTTGATAGTATGAAGCCCTATCTGATGAGACCGATGAGGAGAACGCAGAGCGGAGATGCTGGTAAACAGCCAGGACAAGAGCCTTTTTTTCTGCAGATTGCAGTTTGAGCCTGTCTGCACATAGAATGAAAAAGCCACAGTCAGAAAGAAGATAGTTTAGCAGGATGGGAGTCAGAATCGAGGGTGCCAGAACGCGTGAATAGCGTGGAGGCAGTATGCATTAGTAGGCACCTTTCCTGAGAAGAGGTTGTGTAAGTTCCAGCAAAAAGTCACCGTTGGTTTGGAGGGGTGACTATTCACAGAGCGAAGGAGAGGACGTAGCAGTCATAGAGATGGAGCATTGTCTCATCAAATCAACTTGTACCACAATTTCTAGTGAATATAAGGTTGAGTTGGTTGCCAGCCTTGTGTTGGAAAGTATTGGCAATGAGCAATTTGTGTTCTCTTATTTTGAATCCCAGCTTTAAAATCATTGAATACAAGTAAAACTTTTATTTTTAAATACTACCAAAAAGGGTACCTCAAGTTCCGTGGATATTGTCAGGTGTCCTATTGGATATCCACAAAACCTGTCACAATTATAGTCATTATATTACAACTATAAAAATTCAGTCATGGTGGCCCAATGTGTGTTGAGAATAGCAGCCAAATTTAAAATCTGTATGAACAGCTGGGTGCTTCTGGTTGATTAACCTGATGGTATCGAAGTAGAGGGCCGAACCATAAAGACAAAAGTGCTGCAAAATAAAGTGACCATACTGCCCTCTGGTGGTTAGCCTGAGAACAAACTGCTCACATTGCCTTCCTGCAAGAACTGACCCCTCCCAAGTTTCATTACTGCATCCTGACACCAGTGTTTTTTTTTGTTTTTTTTTTTATAATAATGTGTCTGCATTTGTCCAATAGTTCAGTTCACAAGTTACTGAAATGTGCTGTAATCAAGCCAAAACTGATAACATGGACTCTAGCATTGTCACTCGACTTTGCACAGAGGCCCACTGAAGTCACCTGAACTCCTGAAGATTGTCAAACAGGGTGAAATTAGCTTTTTCACCCACTGGATTCTAAAAATCACCATTATCAAAATTTAACAAAATTATGTTAATTTCACACCCTGCTATCAAGGTATCCACTAGGTACGCACAGTACCTCCATCCATCCATTATCTAACCCGCTTATTCCTGGTCAGGGTCACGGGGCTGCTGGAGCCTATCCCAGCATGCATTGGGCGAGAGGCAGGAATACACCCTGGACAGGCCGCCAATCCATCACAGGGCACACACACCATTAACTCACACACTCATACCTATGGGCAATTTAGAGTATCCAATTAGCCTAACCTGCATGTCTTTGGACTGTGGGAGGAAACCGGAGTACCCGGAGGAAACCCGCACGCGCACGGACACGGGGAGAACATGCAAACTCCTCACAGAAAGGCCCTCAACTGGGATTCGAACTGGGTACCTTCTTGCTGTGAGGCGACAGTGCTAACCACTGCACCACCGTGCCGCCCAACACAGTACCTCCAGCTTCCAAAACCTTGATCACAAAGTTTGCAAATATCATGCAAACTCATGGAAAGCCATGAATGTTTATCTGCTAGTATCTAAAGCCAGCTTATCGGAATTAGAAAGGCTAAAATAAGGTGTGTGTGTTTGCACGGTGCTGTTTAAAGTCAATACTAAGTGCTAATTTGGATGCAATTTATGGTAGGTTGTAACATATCAGGTAGCTTGACCATGATATGAAGTCTTTAGACACCCATCGCCTTGGCAACTTAAATTTGATCAAAATCTCAGCAGCAGAGCGACTGCAGATAAAGAGCAACTAAACCCCACACTTAAAAAAACTACCAAAGTGCATTCCTGCTTCTGACTATACCCATTTACCCTTATGGTTGCAGTCCAACAAGTAGTCTTTTCAAACTGTAACAATTTTATTTATTTATTTTGCAAGACTTAAAACAGTTCTGCTGTCAAGGAAAGGCCAATCATTGGTTATCAACATTTTATAAAGCAAGATCCCAATACACGCCCATCCATGTCACCAAAATAAACAACCCCCTATAAAAGAGAACATCCCAGCCTCTGACAAGGCCACATCAACTTTTATGAGAAAGCGCTGGAGAACATTGTGATGGAACAATCTATCAGTGACAATGAGCGGAATAAAATAAGGCAGGCAGTGTGCTCACCCCACAACATCCCATTATTAAAATTTAAAACATTTACGTGCTGGAAGGAACCGCGATCCATCAAACCTGTTGACGACAGGCTGCACTTGGTTCTACCAATACTTCATCCCGTGCTCCTGTAGCAGTATTATTCATTGAAAGCAGGACTGGGAACTTTATTATCTCTTAATAACATGATGAAACATGACGCAACTGAACATAAGAAACGCTACAATATATCTGAGGAGTCTAACTCAGCAGTGTTTCATTTCTTGACACAAAAAAGCAGTTGGACTGGCCCCAGTTTTATTACCTGAAATGTGTTTGGAATTTGCCCTTCTGCATTTAGCGTGTTGCACATATTCCACGTAGCTGGACAACAGCAGTGTTTCTCCAGGGTCTGGATGACGCAAACACCCTGGTCTTAGCATTGGGACCCCACTGTGAAGCTGCAGTAGATGCCCCAGTGGTCGCTGGTGTAGCGGCCGCAGTCTAGTTTCTCGAGGCCCACCAGGGTCATGTGCTCGGGGCCCACCCGGGGCCCCTCCCTGGCGGGTCTCAGGTACACGCGGTCGAAGCGGCACCTGCTGACGTAGGGGACGTCCTTGTTGCTGTTGGCTTTGGTGTCCCAGGTGTACCTGCAGTGCTCCTGTTTTCCCAGGTGCTCCCAAACATCGCAAACGCCGACGGGAAGGCCGCCCACCTTGGCTACCTGCAGCGACGGCACGCGCAGGAGTCAGTCAGCGAGCGTGACCAATGTCCCACCACAGCTCGCCAGGGCATTCTCTCATCAATTATTTTTAAACAACTGTTTACACATGCATTTCATTCTCTGCCCAAGAATTAAGACACATACACATCCAAACATAGTGCTAGGTGCAGGACCCAAAAAAATGGTATCCACGGAAATAATAAACAAAGTTCGAGCACATTCATTTCATTTGCACACACAAACAGACACACAACCACACACACATTTCAATCATAGCTATGTGAGCATAAAACAAGTCATTGAGTGAGAGAGTAGTGTAGACTCCACTTGCTTCAAATAATCTGTACATTTCCTTAAAGGGATAGTTTGGAATTTTGGATATAATGTCTCAATTACGACTTACCGATGATGTAGTTGATTGATGGAAACCATTTTCAGCTAATTCCATGCTGTCCCTTCTTTTGGACACACACACCTTGCTAATGCTAGTGCAACTCTATGGCAACCGGTAGCATCCACTACAAAACGCACTTAAACACTCCACAGTGCACCCAAAGCAAATAAAATATGACGACAGTCTATCGGGGGAGCGATACTTGACGTTACCTATGAATGTAGTGCCGGCAATGGTCGACTACAACAACAAAGAAGAGTAACAAGTTGCAATGGCCACGTTCGCTCCGCCGCCGTACTTCCACAGAGAATATTAGGTCAGCACAAAGTAAAGGATTCAACGATAGTTTGACTTCAAAAATGATGGTATAAACACTCAAAATAACCCCGATAGACTGTCATCGTATTTTATTTGCTTTGGGTGCACTGTGGAGTGTTTAAGTGCGTTTGGTAGTGGATGCTACCGGTTGCCATAGAGTTGCGCTAGCATTAGCAACGTGTGTATGTCCAAAAGAAGGGACAGCATGGAATTAGCTGGAAATGGTTTCCATCAATCAAGTACATCATGGGTAAGTCGTAATTGAGACATTATGTCCAAAATTCTGAACTATCCCTTTAATACCAAGTCAGAAACCCCCCCCCCGTGAAAGTCAGAAAATCCAGTCCCCCGTGACTGTCCTTGTATTTCTGGGGAGGGCCATGGATTAGATCCCCAGGTTTATCACTCTTTAACCCTCGCCTACCAAAATGGAAAAAAGGGAAAGAATCTTACTCACTGGTGTGGATTTACAAGCAATAGATAGTAACACCATGGCCATAGCCTCACAGTAAGCACAGCACACAGTATCTGTAGCTATGACCATTATCTCACTTGTTCTGCCTGATATCCAATCCACCTTCACCAGCTTGCTAATGCTATCGGAGGACATTACAGAATCTTCAGACCGCTATGCTATTGGCACGGCTGTGTCACAGCTGGCTTTTCTCCCGATAGAACTCTCCTGATTGCAGCGACTCTGCTGCACCCTTACCTCAGGGTCCCGAAGGTTGGTGTCTCCCCCAAATAATACGGTGACGTTGTCAGGGGCCTCTCTCATTCCTTTCAGGACCATCTTCAGCTGGGTCATCCTCTCCCGAGCCTGCTCTTTACAGCTCTCAAAGTGTGATGTCATCAGACACAACTCCTGACCAGAGAAGCTCACCTGTCAGGCCAACACACACGTGCAAGTACACACAAAAGCATATTCACATCAGTACACACAACACACACACACAAAGATAATGCAGATGGTGACCCAAGCTATGTATACTTCACTTTTGAAAAGATTCAGTCACTACTACTACTATTACTGCAGGTCCCATTGCCAGAACTCGTCCCACCTCTACAACAGTGACCAGAACTTCTTAGCACGGAAAACGAGGGTGGGACTCGCGTCATCTCCCTGATTAACAGCCTCTGTGATTGTGTTTTGATGCAGCGTTTCCCATATAAGGCTCAAGTATCCCATGTGAGCCAGCATGCTCCAATACAGACATGAGCACCTCTCATTACCCTCGGAAGTGACAATCATTCCTCTCGATCACAAAGAAACAATACTAGAGGGTCTCACTCATAGGAGTATCAAATTGGGAGGGTCTCATTATATATTGAATTTATCAATCACACTAGTCTTTCGGTGACCACACAAATGCTCTATGATTATGAAATGTACAAACATATTTGAGGGAGTAGAAATGGCTTGACACAAATCGACTAGATCAGGGTATCAGCATGAATAAGAGTTAATAAGAGTTGCCCAACTTGGAAATCATCTCCCAGTGACTGCATGACTTGGTTTAAGAACCAGCTAACCTGAGCCACAAGCAGGTTCCTCATCATCGCTGTCGTTGGGTAACTGATGATCTCACTCTTCAAGAGTTTGACTCGAGACTTTTTCAACATAATGCCAGTGAAGTAGCCATCTTCATTTCCTAGAGGAGAAAATGTTCAATAATAAACACATCAAAATATCAGGAAATAAATGAAAACCCAACAAAATGGCGAGACCCTCCTTCAGTACTGACTTCATTAACAAATACACAGATCATGCTTACCCTCGATGATGGTGTAACTGACCGCACGTTTCTTGAGGTACTGTATGTAGGGCGGAATGAGCTCTTGCAAAAACACCACATCTGGTGTGTACCTGAAACAAATGTTAAGTTTATTGGAATTAAATATGCATTCTTTCTGTTGAAAGGTACACTACTCTCCGCCTACATGCATCCAGTCCTACAAACTCACCATTTTTTTAAAATGAGACCTATAGAGATATTCAAATATTTTCAGTGATCAAGAAACACTTGAATTTAAAGGTTGCAAGATATTTTTCTATAGCTATGTTGTTGCTGAAAAAGTTCTAAATAGCTAATGTTCACTTTTTCCAACATAACGCAAGTTTTGGCTCATTGACATTTGTTCCCATTGAACTCTTCAATTTTTACATAGAGTTTTGGCTACATTTACACTGCAGGTCTTCAGAATGTTTTGTCTATAGTGTTTAAATTACACTACCTGTATGTGGCCTGTGTGTTTACATGTCCGTGCAGCTTGAATGAAGCACATGCGCACAGGATAAGGTTGACATGGCAACAGACAGACGCCAACATGGAGCCCAGGGAAGTTACGATGATATTGCTTTTGTTCAACGTCCTGAGCTTCAAAGGCAGGAGTCGCACGCGATAGCAATTGATGGTAAACCGGCGGAGAAGGGCCATCAAATATGGTGCCTTCATATGTGCTGCAGCGATCTCCGCTACCTCTGTCTAGAGGCTTTGGATTCACAGCAGGAGACAGGAGTGGTGGGACCGTGTTCGTTGTGTACTCCTTCGATGACTCCCAGCGGTTGGAAATGTATAAAATGAGAAGGGAAAACCTTTGAATATTTGGGCCATCCTGTTTCCTGACAAAGCACTGCTTTTCGTCAGCCAATTCCACACAGGAAGCATGAAGGAGTAGGTTAGGGTTGTAGTGGCTCGGTACAGGTGCTAGATATTGCACTATTGCACACCTTTTTGGCATAAGCACATCCTCTGTGTTTGATAGTTTGTGCAGTTTCAGGCCCTACAAAGTGAACCTTTTTGAAAATGCATACAGTTGCCCCAAGGTGATCAATTCCTGGAAGTCATCAATGCCTTCAAAACAAATTGGCGGTTCCCTCAGTGTGCAGAAGCCGTTGACGGGTCCCATATCCCCATCATAGCCACAAACGAGAACCACAGCAATTATTTTAATCGCAATGGCTGGCAATCAGTTATCTTACAAGCAATGGTGGACCATAAATTCTGGTGAGATCACATAGGCCTCTCTATATTATATATTTGTGTTTCTTTTTTCTGACCATAAAATAATTCATAAAAAAATATAGCCTCCAGAGGATTTGTTTACCATTCGAAAAGAAAAGCAATACAAATTGACTATAAAGTTTTGAAATACTTATCAGCCATAATTTAGTGCAGGATACAATAAAACATGCATTCTTAAACTTTTACCCAATGCAGATAAATAAAAACAGCAAAAAAAACTTTTATTTTGCATTAACCAGCCATCAGCACATTTAATGTGTTGCACAAAGCCCTTAGTCTGTGATCAAATGACCACACTTTCAGCAATTAGGACCCCAATCATTTCACCTGTCAGTCTACAACTGAATCGATTCCAAAATGCAACCCTTTTCTAAAACAAAAATTTGTCACAGAGCATATTACAGCAGTAGTTGATCTGCCCGATTAAAAGTCCTGGAATGTGAATGTGATAGTTATTCTTCATAGCACAATTACTGACATAATGTGACCTTAAGACATATATAATCCTTCAGTAGATAAAGAACAATTAACAGAAATATTACTATTCAGAGGATTTCCACTATATGCAAACCAGCATATATAGTGGGTCCCCAGGATAGAGTTTGAAAAGGATTAGGAAAGACTATTACACACACTTTGGTGACCCATTTACCTATAGGCTATGCATTTGTGGGTGTTAACTTACAAGACCAAGTAAGAACACAGGCCTCGAGCACGCTCCCCGAGGTTGACAGTATCCAAGCCGTCAACGTTCCACGTGAGAAGAGACAACTTGCCCGCCTCATCTTCCTCTTTGCCTTGTACAGTTGGTCCTTCACTGATACTGGGTGCTGTTGTGTTACTGGAGCAGGCAGTTTCGTCACCAGTCAGGTCAATACTGTAAGGCCGAATAGTAAAGCTGAAGATCGGGCCAAAGAAATTATGATGATGCCTTCTATAGCTTCACATCAGTTAAAGTGCTCACCAGTCCACGGTGTCAGTCAGCGACGTCTGCTTGCTACTCATTTTCGAAGTGTCACTCTTGTCTGGCAAATCTTCAAATTCATCAAATACAGCTTTCCTGTCTGCCTCGAAAAACGAGTTCAAAGCCCGCTGAAGAAATTGGAAAATGATAGTTTAACGTTAGGTAGCTATAGACCAGGGGTGCACAAACTTTTTCAGCGATGACCCAAGGATATCAATCCATACTTTTCGCGACTCAAACTCTCATTTTCATTAAAAACAATTAACAATTCAGTGTTAAACTGCTGACAATAGCCATGTTTTTAATACCTAAAAACTAAATAGTGAAACAGAATTGTATGCCCTATTCGCACTGGACTAGTATTACCTGGGGACCTCGTGTGATTGATATCAAAATCAGGCCAAGTTACAACAAACAAAATTGGCTATTTCAGCTCACAAATTAAACAGACTCCTTTCCAAAACAATGCTACCCAATATTTCCTACATTATTCCATGTAACTTGGACCTGTGTCTTTTCATTTTACCATCTGAAAAGGGACTAATATTATCAGATGACTTTAATGCGTTTTGCGAAGTATGGTAGCTAGGTAAATTGCGGTGGAATTTTTACTTTTACTTTACTGGTCGTAGGCTACGGGATTAAGATCGCAGACGACCTCAGCAATATACAAATCACACGAGGTCCCCAGGTAATACTACACTGCTGAAAAAAATCAATTGAAACCATTAGAAACCATTACAGATTCCTATTGGTTTCCGATGGTATTTCGCGCATGTTTGATGGTCCATTAGATTAGGGTGATGGTTCCTACTGGGTTCCTGGTATAACTATTAAGACTATTCAAATCAGGACATTAAACCTTTTTCAGCAGGGCATTAGGCTTTATCGATGAAGCACAGTAGGGGGGAAATGCTCAAAGCTGCCGGATCAGAAAACCGTAGGATAAAAACAAAATATTAACGCTCATTAATGTTACACTCATCGTCAGTGCGGCTCTTTTTGCTGGGATGCATTAGCCAATTGTCAATTTCCCAGTAAGAAACTTAAAACATTAGCTCATATTTCAATACAGCCAATATTTCAATAGCCTACATTTTTTTAATGTCAAAAACACAAAAAGACTGGATTGTGATGAATAGCTAAAGCAGTTACCTACCATATGTTGTAAGAGCAATAAACAAGTAGCCTAATTAGCTAGCTAGCTTGTAACAAGGGCAACTGTTATCAGCATGTTGGCAAATCGGCGCTATATCGTGGAGTGCAGTAGGAATGACGCGCCAAGGTCAAGATTAAATAAAGTTGCATTTACGTGATGACATGAAACAGTCAAATGTAAACAGTAAAAGATATGTTCCTCCAAGTGGGGTTTTTTTCTATACATTTGTACAAATGCAGAATAACATTAATGAATACTAACAACACTCTGTTCATACAGGCTTAATTGCATTGGAATGTTGGTGTCGCCTACACGATTCCACGACCCAATAACTTAGATATCTCCCCAAGTTTGTACACCGCTGACTACAGTATCGCAATCAACATTGTTAAAGATCATGCTAAAATATCGTGAAGGTAAGTGCCTACCAAAAATTGCAAGTGAATACTATGCATTAATGATTCGTTCTAGTTTTAAAACTCACATACTTCCACATCCCAGTCATTTTCAGCAAGGTAGCACTGAGCCACTGCGGTGTCTGAACCGGTGATTGAAGCGAACTCATCGCAAAGACGAGTTCTAAATTCTTCCAAACTTGCTTCCGACTGTTGTGACTTTACAACGTTGTCCATAATACAGCAACCTACTTGACTCGCGTGTAATTTTAAGCATTTGCTAAACGTTAGTTTTCGGTCTCTCACCACCTAGGCTACGCAATGAATTTAACAGGAAACCGGTTTCAGCCTTCCCTTCCCCGCCGTTCGTTGGGCTTGTTGATGTTTCCACAATAACGGTCCGTCTAATCACAAATCCACCACAATACAGATACCATGCCATCCACATCTTGGAATTAAAACATATCTTATGTAACTATTATCACATAATACAATTTTAAAAGCTGTATAATATCTCAACAAGCTAGCTTGTTCTATACATTGGAACCAATTATTTCAATGCGGAACTAAACATTTTCCGGTGTTGTCGTGGGGATAAATTGCACATCTAGTCCCTGGTGCGTTTACTACTTGAAAATTTGAAGTTGCAGTCAGAGTTGACATTGAAATTGAAATGGGTTCTATGTCTTTAAACACATTAAAGCAGGTGATGCGGGCTATGGTGGATAGTCCTGGCTTTGATCGAGTGTTAAGTAAGGTAAGTTTTCTGAGTCGTATTTCTGGCTAAGTCATATCTATGTTTTAGTCGATGCTACACGTTAATTAGTTAGATTGCATGTAATGCGTTTAAGTTATAGCAACGTTGTTTGCCAACGTTTGCTGGCTGGTTAAGTTAATATGCCAATGCCACTTCATTTCTTCGTTGGTCGTCTATGCCGTGTGGTGTGTCTTACGGATCTTCAGGTGAGCATCGTTTCTGCAAGTCCCGGTAAAATTGTCTGCGAAATGAAGGTCGAGGAAGAGCATACAAACCGAGGTGGTACACTGCACGGAGGGCTGACCGCCACATTGGTCGACGTCGTTTCCACGACTGCTTTGATGTACACAGAAAGAGGATCGCCTGGTGTGAGCGTGGATATGAACATCACGTGAGTTTTTAATATTTTTTCTCCACAGCTAATTTTTTCTCTGGTTCAGCTAATTTAACTATCACTGCAAACCGCGTGTTCGGGCGAAGTGACTGGATTCAAGGTCAGAGGGAACCTCCTGGCTATTGCTTTCTAACACGATTGTCACTGTTCAGGTTGCCTGTAAAACTAGGTGCCTACCAACTGTACTTGACATATTTTCCCTCTCTCTCTGGCCGACCGTCAGGTATATGAATGGTGCTAAATTGGGAGAGGATGTCCTCATTACTGCCCAAGTCCTGAAACAAGGAAGGACCTTGGCATTTGCCACCGTAGATCTCACTTCCAAGGCAACGGGAAAGCTTATTGCACAAGGAAGACACACAAAGCATCTGGGTAGCTAAACCTAACCCAGCTGAAGTAATGGGAGATTGTGTCACCATGTGCTAGAGACCTTTCATATCAAAAATAATATCATTTATAGTATGTATTACTATAACTACAGTTGAATCAATGATTTCCTTTCAAATATTTAACATAAGTACAATTTGTGACTCTTTTTTAATACAAAATATGTATGTCCCTTGATATCGCTGTCATTACCGCCACATCAAACAAATTGCAGGACAATAAAGTTTTGTCAAAGTCTGTTGCTTTGGTAACTGTGGCAATCTGTAGTGACACTGGGGCACATGGCTGTCAAAGAGGAAGATTGAGATTTTGATCACCAGAAATGTATGAAATTTTCCCATTTATACTTACTCATAACAGAATATTTTTATTGCATGTCATTACCAAACAAGCTATAATTTGATGATGTTTTTGAATTGGTCTAATTTCTTCATATTGTATGTAAATTGAGAACATTGCTAGCTAGCTCTGAAGGTGATGTTAGCAAGTTTGATTTTAAGCTTGCAGTTAGCTTAAAAGTAAAAAATGTCATTATCACCACGCGTCATTATCACCACACAATGAGGTGGTTTGTTGATCAAATGACTTATACCCAGCCGGCATTTCAACGTTTATTCACGGGTGACTCAATGTCATGGGTCATGGTTGAATCACTGTTGAACTGTTGAAGTAATTTGATCAACAAACCACCTCATTGTGTGGTGGTAATGACGTGTGGTGGTAATGACATTTTTCCATTTGACATTTTCTTATGAAATATGTGTTTAATGCTGTTTTAAATTTGTAATTTTCTCTGAATTCTATGATGTTATGTGCTATATGTTTTGATGCTACAGTGTATGATTCTGATGTTGTGTTACTGTATCCATTAATTAAATCAATCAATCAAGATGTCATTACCAAAACGTATCTTTCTTGACAGGATCTAGGAATATATTTAAAAGGTTGCATTTCTAAAGATTTAAAACATGTTTAAATCAAATTAAAATATTTCTAACCACTTAGACATCAGAAGTTTATTGTTTATTTGTTTATTTCGGCATGAGTATAGTCACATTGCATCACATTTCTGAAATATGCATTCAACAAATACATTTCCTGCCGAAAAGGGATACGGGAAAAAAGCAGACTGCTTATCAAGTCCCGCCCCAATTCCTCAATCAAATTTGAAAGTTCACATTATACATTTGTTTAAAATAGATTATTTCGTATCACAACAGCATAGCTGAACTTGCTTTATAACAAAACAGTCCGAGAAAGAAAAGGAAGGAAGTAAGGTGTGAAGTTACACAAAATGCCTTAAAAGCACAAAAAGAGTTATTTGGTAATGTGGCGGTAATGACCATTTCCTCTGACATCCTAGGAAAAGTGTTAAATATTTTAAATTCCATAAAGTGATGTTTACAACAATGTTCAAATTATGATTCCTGACAAAATGACAATAAAGCTTAGGTAGATAATTGAAGGTTTTATGCAATTATATTTTTGAGAAATTGAAGTGCCCGAAATCAAATAATCACCCTTATACCAAACCCATGCAGATAACACATTTGCTTGATCGCAACCAAAATTGGCACCTTTTAATGTTCATGTACCTGTAAGTGCTGTCATACTCACTCCAGCATTGTCCTTCCAGCTCACTGCCTGAGAAATAATTATTGTCTCCATGATTAAATTCAAACACATGGTACAAATTTTTTTTTTTAAAACAGACCTCCCTGCAAATGTATAATATGCACAGTTGCGAATGCTATTTGTATCATGATTTGATTTTTTTTAAATAACAAAGAACTGTTACATACCGTTGATGTCGGAAGTTTACATACACTTAGATTGAAGTCATTAAAAAAATGTTTTAACCACTCCACAGATTTCATGTTAGCAAACTATAGTGTTGGCAAGTCAGTTAGGACATCTACTTTGTCATTTTTCCAACAATTGTTTAAAGACAGATTATTTCACTTCTAATTCACTATATCACAATTCCAGTGGGTCAGAAGTTTACATACACTAAGTTGACTGTGCCTTTACATTTTTTATATTTGGTCACATATCCTTTGTATGCCATGACTTCCTGATGTCTGTGACCCAACAACATCAAAATACTCTTGATATCTTATTTTCTGGTACTCTTACAAGCGATACTATAACATCTCTGCATTTGAATGGTTCTCTATGGGAATTAGGGGGTGGCACTAGATTTACCTGTAAATTATGCTGGAACAGTATGGAATACATGATTGGTAAAATGGTTGTAAGTCAACAAGGGTCTGAGGTATCAAACAAGCCTGAAACCATCACTCTGCTGCCAGATATGCCGTAGATATGGATGGATCACTTTAAGGGTTGTTTCTCCTGACAAATTTTCTGTAATGATCAGACTGTAATGTTCAGAGGTGGACTGTTAGGGGGTTATATACGTCTGATCTGAACTGCAATTTGACTTGGTAGCTGTAAAGTTTCAAAAAGCACTAACAGTGGTTCTCTGGGGGGCTGAACGTTTGTTCGGGCACATCTTGTGCTTACGGAACATCTGAGTAAAATCTAGTGGCACTTTCCCAAGATTTGCAACCCAAGAAAATGGCGTGGCCACCAAATTGGGAAAGTGCTTGGGGGCACGGTGTAGAGAGGCAATTTTACCGTTGCCTGTGAGCCAGTGACTATTTTCCACATTACTGGCAGCACTGCACTACAGGAACGCGATGCGTATCTCTTGTTGATGGCCGCTGATAGCCTATGGCATTTGGCGTGTTTCATTATGAGGAAATAATGCTGAGGCAAACCAAGTAAACTTGGCTGATTTAAACCCATCCTATTCCTGGAAGGATGAGGGCAGTTGTGTCCAGGAATTGCAGCCTCTTCATCATAATAAGCTCAAGACATAGATCAAAATTCGAGTCTGCGGTGTCTTGGCTGCAACACCCTGCACTTGTGGTGAAATGCTGCATCCTCAACACAAGCCAAAGTGTGTCTGCGTGACCCTTTTGCAACGGGCGCTGCTCTAAACCTTGTTCCACCGCGCTCCTCCCTGCAGATCGTCATCAGCATAGGCCTGATGTTTTACGTCGTCCACCGAGCACAAGTGGAGCTGAACGCCGCCATCACGGCCTGCCAGATGGAGCTCAAGTCCTCGTACATGAACGGAAGCACGACGAGCCACGCCAGCTCGACCTACTGCAGCAAGCGGACGGGGGCGACTGGAGGCGGGGTCAACGTGGTCTGAGGCCTCCCGCTAAAATCTCCCGCTGTTGTTTTTTTTCTCCCCCCTTTTTTCTTTTCCATTTGCAGTCACGCAGCACGGAATTGAACCGAACGCCGAGGTAACGACATGCCAAACTAATGAATGTGCGGAAGGGCTCTCTGGCAGTTTAGCGTGCCATCGGCGCTCCGGCCGGTTCCACGTCACCGGGCAGGAGAGATACGGTTGTTGATAGGCAGCCTCGGGGTCACAAACTCTGTACCCGGATGCAAGCCAAGCAGTTTCTGTCCGCTCGCCCCCCCCCCCCCCCCCCGATGCGTGGGAACACTGAGCCAGTACTTACAGTTGTGTTCAATTAAATAGCAGTGCGTTTAAAAAAGTGAATAAAGCGCAAATATTTTTTAATGGCTTTTAGTTCCATATTTCAAATGTAGTGGAAACATTACACATTCAATTCCAAATCAAAGCATTAACACATTTTATCAAGTCTGCGTTATTCTTTTACAGGAAGCAAAGAAAAGGAATATTAATCTGTTCAAAAAAATAGCAGTGTCGACATTTTTCTCTTCAAACTCAAACACTTAGTGTATAAACTGAAGAAATTTTTCAAGATTTAACTTCACTTTAAATTACTGAACAAATATTTAGTTGCATAACCATTGTTTTTGATAACTGCTGCGCATCTGCGTTGCATCGAGTCAACCAACTTCTGGCACCTAGAAACAGGTATTTCAGCCCAGGATGAACGAACTACATTCCACAGTTCCTGTGAATTTTTGGGTTTTGCTTCAGAAACAGCATTTTTAATGTCACCCCACAAGTTTTCAATGGGGTTGAGGTCGGGGGATTGAGCTGGCCACTCCATTACCTCAATCCTTTTTCTCTGGAAACAAGATGTTGCTCGCTTACTTGTGTGTTTGGGGTCGTTGTCTTGTTGAAACACCCATTTCAGGGGCATTTCCTCTTCGGCATACGGCAACATAATCTCATCAAGTATTTTGATGTATTCAAACTGATCCATGATCCCTGGTATACGATAAATAGGCCCAACACCGTAGTATGAAAAACATCCCTATACCATGATTTTTGTGCCACCATGCTTCACTGTCTTCACAGTGTACTGTGGCTTGAATTCAGTACCCGGGGGTCGTCTGACGTACTGTCGACGACCACTAGACCCAAACTAATAATTGTAAAAGAACTCTCATCAGTCCACAGAATGTTACGCCATTTCTCTTTGGGCCAATCGATGTGTTCCTTGGCAAATTTTAACCGATTCTGCACATGCCGTTTTTTCAACAATGGTGCTTTACGGGGGCTTCTTGCTGATAGCTTAGCTTCGATCAAACGTCTTCTGACTGTAACAGCACTTACAGGTAATTTTAGATCATCTTTGATCTTTCTGGAGGTGATGATTGGCTGAATCTTTGCTATTCTGACTATTCTTCGATCCGTTTTAACAGTAGTTGCTCGTTTTCTTCCGTGTGTTTCGGGTTTTTGTTGCCATTTTAAAGCATTTGAGATCATTTTAGCTGAGCATCCTATAATTTGCTGCACTTCTTTATACGTTTTCCCCTCTCCAATCAACTTTTTAATCAAATTACATTGTTCCTCCGAACAATGTTTGGAACGGCCCATTTTACTTAGCAATTCAGAAGGAAATATATTTTATAACAATGTGTGAAACATTTGTTTCCCTTCTTCCTTAATAAAGGACAATTAATGACACCTGTTTTTTCACAGAATGAATGAATTATCTAAACTCCACACTGCTATTATTTTGAACACGCCCCTTTCAATGAATGAGTCAATTACTCAGAACAAGCAGCGTGCATGTCATGACAGTTGGGTCTGTTGTTTTTCTATTACACTACTACATCTACAAGAAAATTATTTGCCATGCAGGTTACTGATGTTGTACTGCTATTTTTTTGAACACAACTGTAATTATGTATTTGGTTTTGCGGTACATTTATTTGGGCTTTTTATTGCTTTATATATTTTTTCCCCATTATAAGTTGTACTAATTTTAAAGAGTTTTTAATTTGGTATGTTTGAAGTTGAGAACGGGCTTACAGGGTGTTTTCATGTCAGAAACACAAATATGTACAGTTCAGGTGAACTGTGGTTCATCTTCACCGCAAAAAACACCGCAAGACCCCATCCCTGGTCTTGGACGCCTGCTATGCCTGATGGCTTTCTTTTCACCCTGAAAGCCACACACTGCAGCCATTCACTTTACCTCAGCGTACAGTTCTTATTTTGACCGGATTTCACAGAGCGTTAGAAGGGCCAAACCTGCTGGGATAGTCTTCCGTTAGAACAAGGTTTGAGTGGCGCTGCTGTACAGACTGGATACGAGGCCAACAGTGGCCATACAGCCACATCCGCCCATTGGTTAAACACAACTAAATGGTATTCTGCAGGTGCCATTGAATTCATATTAACATGAATATCAATATAGAAAAGAAGCAGTAACGGATTTAAACGGCATATATCCATTTGTTATTTTGCTCGGGACGAAACGATTTGACCATTCCCATCTGAAAACCACGTTGTGCTTACCGTGTCAATAAGGATGTTTTTGGGTTGGGGTTTTTTAAGTTTTTAAAAATGTGGCCCCTAGGTATACACAAGGGAAAAGCTTTGTGCGCATGATTCTTTTAAGGAATAAACGGTACAGCCATTTATAAGGCTTGACACAATTGAGACTTTGTATCATGACGATCATTATCTGTTTAAATATTGACAATCAGATGTGATGTGGTCACTAATGTTTAGTTGGCTGTACAGTTTTCTGTACACCTATCTATACCGTATATAATATATATATATTTTTCCTGTCTGCTGCTCTTTAGATTTCTGTTTAAGGTTTGAATGATCAACGCTGACACTGTTGGCAAAGGGCTCCCATGGAAAACACCTTTTGGTTTTTTTTTCTTTTTTTTTTGGTGTTGATGAGATTGACAGTTTAGTCAAAACTGACCAATTATTTTACTGTGGTTTTATAAACTAAAAGCCGAGTAAAACAATTGTCTATTGTTGTTTGAAACATTCCTTTTTTTTGTGGGGGGTGGGATTTTTCAATACCTACAGTCAAGCCGGAAAGTCTCCCCACCCTTTCACCTTCTCCACGTTTTATTACGTTACAGACTTATACTACAATAGATTGAGTTAATTTTTCCCCTCAAAATTCTACACACAACACCCCATAATGACAATGTGAAAAAAGGTTTTTTGAGATTTTTGCAAATTTATTAAAAATAAAAAACTAAAATTTCTCATTTACATAAGTATTCATACCCTTTGCTTTAACATATTTTTAAAGTATCATATTTCATATTTGGTCGCATATCCTTTACATGCTGTTACTTCCTGAAGTCTGTGACCATCAACATAAAAAAAACTGTCGATATCTTATTTTCAGGTACTGTTACAAGCGATACTATAACCTCTCTGCATTTGAATGGATCTCTATGGAAATTGGGGGGTGAGACTAGATTCAGCTGTAAATTACACTGGTACAGTATGGAACACATGGCTGGCTAAATGGCTGTAAGTTATCAAGGGTCTGAGCTATCAAACGAGCCCCAAACCATCACTCTGTTGCCAGATATGGAGTAGATGTGGATGGATCACTTTAAGGGTTTCTTCTCCTGACTTTTTTCCCCATAGAGTTCTATAGGAAAATGAGTCCGGAGAAATAACCCTTGCAGTGATCCATCCACATCTACTCCATATCTGGCAACAGAGTGATGGTTTGGGGCTCGTTTGATAGCTCAGACCCTTGATAACTTACAGCCATTTAGCCAGCCATGTGTTCCATACTGTACCAGTGTAATTTACAGCTGAATCTAGTCTCACCCCCCAATTTCCATAGAGATCCATTCAAATGCAGAGAGGTTATAGTATCGCTTGTAACAGTACCTGAAAATAAGATATCGACAGTTTTTTTTATGTTGATGGTCACAGACTTCAGGAAGTAACAGCATGTAAAGGATATGCGACCAAATATGAAATATGATACTTTAAAAATATGTTAAAGCAAAGGGTATGAATACTTATGTAAATGAGAAATTTTAGTTTTTTATTTTTAATAAATTTGCAAAAATCTCAAAAAACCTTTTTTCACATTGTCATTATGGGGTGTTGTGTGTAGAATTTTGAGGGAAAAAATGAATTTAATCAACTTTGGAATATGTCTGTAACGTAATAAAACGTGGAGAAGGCGAAAGGGGTGGGGAGACTTTCCGGCTTGACTGTACGTGTACCCTGAATCTGTTTTCTGTTCTGGAGAGTAAATAGACCCTAAGAGTTCTGAATATAGCAATAATGTTTGAAAAGCAAGCAAGACGGCAAAAAAACTGGATAATATTTGAGCACCCAACATTCCCTGGCTTTTTGCTACAGTATTAACCTGCCTTTTTACCTTCAGCTGCCTCTGATGTTTTAAAAAAAGACTACATACTGAACTCCTCCGTTCATGTCCTGGGCAGGCCTGTCTTGCAGTTACAATGAAGACCGTATACGGGGAAAATCAAGTTATGTCAAGATGCAAAAAACGAAAAAGGGGTATCTAAGGATGGATCACATAGACTCATGATGTTGCTTTGAAAATGTAATATGTTTTAAATAAAGATCTGCAAACCTGTGGGTTCATACATCAAACACCATTGCTCTCTATCTACAGACTCTACTTAACATAGACATATAGTTATGCAACAATGGAATTCAACTATGAAATCTAAGGGGAGAAGGGAGGGTTTCATGGGTTTTGGATTAGTCCTGGCCTCGAAGTAAATCATGCATTCAGATCAAGATCACTGTTTATACATCTAGTTGTAGATCAGGACAAACCAGGGTCTGTGAAATCCTCTCCCCAGTTGTATCAAGTGCATTACACATATACTGTATTTTGTAATACAGAGAATTTTACAGTGTGTAAATGAATATTTATCGCTGTAATATGCTTGTTCAGTGTTATTTATGGGAGAAATAGTCGTCTTAAATGTAAAAGTTGTTCATTCTGCTCTGGGATGCAAAACCATTGTTAGGATATAATAAAAAATAAAAACAAGTGCAAAATGTTGCCTCTTTTTACTGCACTGGACAAACACAATGTTGCACCTTTTAATGTTCTAGGGATAGTTTAGACTTTGTTCAGCTGCAAGTCCCGTGAGCAACAATTTATAATGAAGGGTTGGCCAAAGAATTACTGCTTACGTAATAAGAGTCCAGGTTTTTCTATGGACACGGCCACGTCTAAAATTATAATGTGGGCTTAGTAAACTATTAACATAAACTGGCAACATGAGAGCTTGGTGCACATTTTAGATTTGCCGTTTGGCTGGATTGCTGCCCAGATAAGACTCCGAAATGTATTTCTGTTTCAGTGTGCTATTTAAAATTCTCTGCCTGACATTTTTAAACCGCTTTTTTTAAAATGTCAGTCCCACGTTGTGGCAACTCATATGACAAGGTAGGATTATTTCCCCCTGTGGAGTTGTCTGGTTAATGATTGTTGTGCCGTTACTGTACGAAGACGCCGCAAGTCCTCAAATCCTTCAAATCATCCCTCCCTCAGCCACAAAATATTTCCTCTGGAGCCGTTTGACGAGGTGATTTTTGGGGCCGCGGCGATGACGGCACGGTAATTTCCATCTGCACGAAGGTGCTAGCCTGGGCTCTGCTCAAATTTTGAGTCTGGCTGCTCGTCAATAACTCCGTTTTTGCTCCCGACACGTAAGGCTGTGCGGAAATGAGGAAAAAAACGGCGGTAACTAGCCTACGACCGTAAGTAAAAATAAAACTAATGGAATGTGATGGGATGCCCAGCTGCTGGGCACTGGCAAGAAGCATCATACCAATGGATGACTAACGTGTTTATGCAGCTGGATGTGATCAGGACTACAGAATAATTGTAATTTTTGTAATGGAGGGGGGTGGGGATGCACATATAGATATGACTTTGCATGCATATATACTTTTCATCAGCATGGTATGGCACTGTTGTCAGGTGTAGCCTATACATTTGAATTTGCTAAATGTTTATAGGTCTGGGTGTCACATGTCCATCTTGCCCAGACCGCTGTTGCTTCCATCTGCATGGCTTCAGGCCTGCCCCTGTGGTGCTGGTTCCAGAGTAGCTTCTCTTCTAATCTTTAATCCACAACTGGACCAAAGATAAGAAACCATCACGTCAGAGCCCTCCTTTCCTGAGGTGAATGTACATAACTGGAGTGATTGTGTGCAAAATAGCATTAAAACTATCAAAATGGGTCAAGATGAGGTCCCAGTGGTGCTATCAAAAAGCCATGATGGCACCCTCTACACAAGATCATAATTTGTTTTCAACTACTGAACGGACGTTTGTCCATTTTATATCGAGATTAAATGATGGAACAGGATACTAAAAATCTGTGTTGAACACAAAGATTATAAGGGAGTGGGGTCATGTCAGGTTCTGTAAGCCTTACTTAGTCTACTGCTGCAATGACTCCTTCAGTAGGAGACAAATGAAAAACTGCAGAAACCAGAACACCAGAAGCACCTTGTGATGCCCTTTTGAACTTTGTAATTCTGTAAAGCAAGGCTTGGTGCCTAACTGCAGAGCTGCTCGCGACTTGCATCAGTGGCTTCATTTAATTGAATTTTAATTTTCATTCATTACGAGTATTGGAAAACCACAGAAGTGGAACTTTCAACCGACTTCCAACCGCATTTCTACTCGATGGTCAATTTGAGTGTAAGCTTCCAAGAGGAGGAATTCCGCAGGGCGGATATTAGTTCATTCTGTGGTTTCAAAGCAAGATGGGAAATAGTTGGCCCTAAGAGTGGAGGGGGGTGGGATAAGGACAGCGGGGAAAGCAGCAGATAGATTCTGTGGGTTATTTGTGGAGCCTTTGATTTCGGTTGATAGTATGAAGCCCTATCTGATGAGACAGATGAGGAGAACACAGAGTGTAGATGCTGGTAAGCAGCCAGGACAAGAGGCTTCTTTTCTGCAGATTGCAGTTTGAGCCTGTCTGCACATAGAATGAAAAAGCCACAGTCAGAAAGAAGATAGTTTAGCAGGATGGGAGTCAGAATCGAGGGTGCCAGAACGCGTGAATAGCGTGGAGGCAGTATGCATTAGTAGGCATTTCTGAGAAGGCCTCTATGGAAGGTAGAGATGATATCACCTTTCCTGAGAAGAGGTTGTGTAAGTTCCAGCAAAAAGTCACCGTTGGTTTGGAGGGGTGACTATTCACAGAGCGAAGGAGAGGACGTAGCAGTCATAGAGATGGAGCATTGTCTCATCAAATCAACTTGTACCACAATTTCTAGTGAATATAAGGTTGAGTTGGTTGCCAGCCTTGTGTTGGAAAGGACTGGCAACTAGCAATTTGTGTTCTCTTATTTTGAATTCCATGTTTAAAATGATTGAATACAAGTAAAACTTTTATTTTTAAATACTTAGCCAAAAAGGGTACCTCGAGTTCCATGGATATTGTCAGGTGTCCTATTGGATATCCGCAAAAACTGTCACAATTATAGTCATTATATTACAACTATAAAAATTCAGTCATGGTGGCCCAATGTGTGTTGAGAATAGCAGCCAAATTAAAAATCTGTATGAACAGCTGGGTGCTTCTGGTTGATTAACCTGATGGTATCGAAGTAGAGGGCAGAACCATAAAGACAAAAGTGCTGCAAAATAGTGACCATACTGCCCTCTGGTGGTTAGCCTGAGAACAAACTGCTCACATTGCCTTCCTGCAAGAACTGACCTCTCAAGTTTCATTACTGCATCCTGACACCAGTGTTATTCAAAAAATAATAATGTGTCTGCATTTGTCCAATAGTTATGTTCAGAAGTTGCTGAAATGTGCTGTAATCAAGCCACAAAAAAAAAATGCGAACACTTGCCACAGACTGATAACATGCACTCTAGCATTGTCACTCGACTTTGCACAGAGGCTCACTGAAGTCACCTGAACTCCTGAAGATTGTCAAACAGGGTGAAATTAACTTTTTTACCCACTGGATTCTTAAAAATCACCATTATCAAAATTTAACAAAATTATGTTAATTTCACACCCTGCTATCAAGGCATCCACTAGGTAAACACAGTACCTCCATCCATCCATCCATTATCTAACCCGCTTATTCCTGGTCAGGGTCGCGGTGGTGCTGGAGCCTATCCCAGCATGCATTGGGCGAGAGGCAGGAATACACCCTGGACAGGCCGCCAATCCATCATAGGGCACACACACCATTCACTCACACACTCATCCCTATAGGCAATTTAGAGTATCCAATTAGCCTAACCTGCATGTCTTTGGAATGTGGGAGGAAACCGGAGTACCCGGAGGAAACCCACGCGGACACGGGGAGAACATGCAAACTCCACACAGAAAGGCCCTCAGCCGAAATTCGAACTCGGTGAGGCGACAGTGCTAACCACTGCACCACCTACTATCTAAAACCAGCTTATCGGAATTAGAAAGGCTAAAATGAGGTGTGTGTGATTGCACGGTGCTGTTTAAAGTCAATACTAAGTGCCAATTTGGATGCAATTTATGGTAGCTTGACCATGATATGAAGTCTTTAGACACCCATCGCCTTGGCAACTTAAATTTGATCAAAATCTCAGCAGCAGAGCGATTACAGATAAAGAGCAACTAAACCCCACACTTAAAAAACTACCAAAGTGCATTCCTGCTTCTGACTATACCCATTTTTATGGTTGCAGTCCAACAAGTAGTCTTTTCAAACTGTTACAATTTCATTTATTTATTTTGCAAGACTTAAAACAGTTCTGCTGTCAAGGAAAGGCCAATCATTGGTTATCAACATTTTGTAAAGCAAGATCCCAATACACGCCCATCCATGTCACCAAAATAAACAACCCCCTATAAAAGAGAACATCCCAGCCTCTGACAAGGCCACATCAACTTTTATGAGAAAGCGCTGGAGAACATTGTGATGGAACAATCTATCAGTGACAATGAGCGGAATAAAATAAGGCAGGCAGTGTGCTCACCCCACAACATCCCATTATTAAAATTTAAAACATTTACGTGCTGGAAGGAACCGCGATCCATCAAACCTGTTGACGACAGGCTGCACTTGGTTCTACCAATACTTCATCCCGTGCTCCTGTAGCAGTATCATTTAATGGGTTTCCTCCGGGTACTCCGGTTTCCTCCCACAGTCCAAAGACGACAGGCTGCACTTGGTTCTACCAATACTTCATCCCATGCTCCTGTAGCAGTATTATTTATTGAAAGGAGGACTGGGAACTGTATCTCTTAATAACATGATGAAACATGATGCAACTGAACATAAGAAATGCTACAATATATCTGAGGAGTCCAACGCAGCAGTGTTTCATTTCTTGACACAAAAAAGCAGTTGGACTGGCCCCAGTTTTATTACCTGAAAAAAGAGTCCTGGAATGTGAATGTGATAGTTATTCTTCATCGCACAATTACTGACATAATGTGACCTTAAGACATATATAATCCTTCAGTAGATAGATAAAGAACGATTAACAGAAATATTACTATTCAGAGGTTTTCCACTATATGCAAACCAGCATATATAGTGGGTCCCCAGGATAGAGTTTGAAAAGGATTAGGAAAGACTATTACACACACTTTGGTGACCCATTTACCTATAGGCTATGCATTTGTGGGTGTTAACTTACAAGACCAAGTAAGAACACAGGCCTCGAGCACGCTCCCCAAGGTTGACAGTATCCAAGCCGTCAACGTTCCACGTGAGAAGAGACAACTTGCCCGCCTCATCTTCCTCCTTGCCTTGTACAGTTGGTCCTTCTCTGATCCCGGGTGCTGTTGTGTTACTGGAGCAGGCAGTTTCGTCACCAGTCAGGTCAATACTGTAAGGCCGAATAGTAAAGCTGAAGATCGAGCCAAAGAAATTATGATGATGCCTTCTATAGCTTCACATCAGTTAAAGTGCTCACCAGTCCACGGTGTCAGTCAGTGACGTCTGCTTGCTACTCATTTTCGAAGTGTCACTCTTGTCTGGCAAATCTTCAAATTCATCAAATACAGCTTTAGTTTCTGCCTCGAAAAACGAGTTCAAAGCCCGCTGAAGAAATTGGAAAATAATGATAGTTTAACGTTAGGTAGCTATAGACCAGGGGTGCACAAACTTTTTCAGCGATGACCCAAAGATATCAATCCATACTTTTCGCGACTCAAACTGTCATTTTCACTAAAAACAAGTAAGTAACAATTCAGTGTTAAACTGCTGACAATAATCATGTTTTTAATACCTAAAAACTAAATAGTGAAACAGAATTGTATGCCCTATTCGCACTGGACTAGTATTACCTGGGGACCTCGTGTGATTTAGGAATTCAAAAATAAATTCTCAACAAAAATGTTTTCAATGTACGAAAATGCCAAGTTACTCAAGCACAAAAAAGTCCATCCCAATTCTCGGCAACCCATCCCAATTCTCTGCCCAACAGGTGTGTCTTCTCTCCACGCCACAATGGTTTCCCGGCCTTGCATCTTCTAGCATCCTCCTGATTGGTTACCACCAATTCTGCTGAGTTTGGGAAATTATGGTGGTTTCCACCTCTATCTCCTCCTCTTGGACCCAATCTCACCTTTGCCCCCAACTTTCTTGGACTGGTAAACAACTGTGGCGCAGCTGTCTGTTCCCCAAAAAATAAAAAGTGTTTATATGTCATCCTGACCGGCTAACTATTTGTGCTTGTCCTGGCAACTACTTGGGCCTAAATATAATTCTATCACAGTCTATGAGAGTGCTTGTTACAGTATGAAAGTGCTCTTTTTACTCAGTGTGCCTCTACATTATTCTGTGCTCATACATTGTGCTTTATATACTTTGAATACATTCAATACATGTCCATGTTGTCACAGGTAATACAGTTCACAGGTGACCAATGGAATATTTCCAACAGTATTACCTGGGGACCTCGTGTGATTTTCTCAACAAAAATGTTTTCAACGTACGAAAATGCCAATTTACTCAAGCACAAAAAAGCACTGTCTATAACTAGCAAAATCCATGAAAATTCCATTAAAAGTATTGATCAAAATGAGGCCAAGTTTCAACAAACAAATTTGGCTATTTCAGCTCACAAATTAAACAAACTCCTTTCCAAAGCAATGCTACCCAATATTTCCTACATTATTCGATGTAACTTGGACCTGTGTCTTTTCATCTTACCATCTGAAGAGGGACTAATATTATCAGATAACTTTAATGCGTTTTGCGAAGTATGGTAGCTAGGTAAATTGCAGTGGAATTTTTACTTTTACTTTACTGGTCGTAGGCTACGGGATTAAGATCACAGACGACCTCAGCAATATACAAATCACACGAGGTCCCCAGGTAGGCTAATACTACCCTGCTGAAAAAAATCCATCGAAACCATTACAAACCATTACAGATTCCTATTGGTTTCCGATTGTATTTTGCCCATGTTTGATGGTCCATTAGATTAGGGTGATGGTTCCTACTGGGTTCCTGGTATAACTATTAAGACTATTCAAATCAGGACATTAAACCTTTTTCAGCAGGGCATTAGGCTTTATCGATGAAGCACAGTAGGGGGAAAATGCTCAAAGCTGCCGGATCAGAAAACCGTAGGATAAAAACAAAATATTAACGCTCATTAATGCTGGTGGGTTCCAGGCGTTCGTCAGCGTGCGTGATGCATTATTAGATAAAGTTGAGCACGTTTTTACTATTTCTCAAGGACTAAAGGAGGACAGTTTGTTGGTATTGCTGGATTATGGGGGGGGGGGGGGGGGGGGGTCCATTACCAGAGAAAGTCAAAATAGGATACATATGTTATCCTGTGAGACGCTTTGTGCCACAGCCTTTGCGGTGCTTTAACTGTCAGCGTATGGGCCATGTGGCAGTTGTGTGTAAGGGGAAGAAGAGATGTGTGAGGTGTGGGGAGGGTCATGGTTTTGGGGAATGTGAGGAGGGTAAAGGCTTGAAATGTTGTAATTGTGGGGGTGAGCATAGTGCGGCGTATGGGGGTTGCAGAGTGCAAAAACAGGCCCAGGAAGTGCAGAAAATTAAAGTTACCCAAAATGTCTCTTACTCGGAGGCTGTGAGGAGGCTTCCCAGAGAGTTAGCGCGGACGGGTGGTGCGGGTGTGGCTCCGGCTGGTGAATTAGCAGAAGGTGTTAAGGGGGGAGGATGTGATCATAGCTGTATTGTTGATCCAGATGTGCTTCATGTTAAGAAGTTTGATTTTGTAGCATTTATTGCGACGGTTGTTAACTGTGCGTCTCAGGCGTCAAGACGTACGGAGAAACTGAAGATAATTCTGGGGGCGGCTGAGCTCTTTCTGGGGATTACTGATATGTCTTTTGAGAATCTGTGTGATAAATTAAGTGCTCGGGAAGGAGGTGTGCTGTCGCAGCCTCCTGGTTAGTATAATGGCAATTTTGCTTCTCCAGTGGAATGCTCGCAGCCTGATTTCCAACGGGCAAGAGTTTAAGAGGTTCCTTGTGGAGGCTCCTGCTCTGCCGGAGGTTGTATGCATCCAGGAGACGTGGTTGAAACCGCATCTAGATTTTGTGTTACCTGGTTATGAGTCAGTCAGAAAAGACAAGGTTTGGGGATGGGGGGGGGGGGGGGTGTGCTACATTTATAAGGGAGGGACTGGGATACCGGGAAATACAGGTGAATACGGAATTGGAAGGTGTGGTAGTGGAGGTATTTGGGATGGAGAGCAGTTTGATGGTGATTAATTTTTACAACCCATGTGCTCCTCTGTCGTTGGAGGCCCTTAAAGGATTATGCGGCAATAGGGCGGTTTGTGCGGTGTGGTGTGGTGATTTTAATGCTCATAGCACGCTGTGGGGCAGTGAACATACGGATGCGAATGGGGAGATTGTTGAGGAGCTTATGGAAGATATGTCGCTGGTCTGTGTGAACACGGGTAAGGGTACAAGGTTTGATGTTAGGACTGCTTTAACATCTTGCTTGGATCTCACATTAATTTCGAGTGACATGGCTGCTGTGTGTGATTGGAGGGTGTGGGCGGAGTCAACAGTGGGGAGCGACCATTTCCCGATTTTTTGTGAGGTGGGTTTTGGGGTTGACCAAAGGCCTGGAATTGCTACGAGGGCTTGGTGTTTTAATAAAGCGGACTGGAATAAATTTAACAAGCTGTGTGAGGCGACTGTACAGGGCATCTCTGTTGAGGGGGATGTAGATTTGTGTGTTGAGGGGCTGACTGACGTTTTTATTGGGGCTGCTAATCAAGTGATTCCGGTGCGTAGGGGTAAAGGGGTTAGGAGGGCAGTCCCGTGGTGCACGGATGAGTGCTCAGAGGCAGTTCGGGCAAGAAACCAAGCTTTTAGGGCTCTGAGGGTGTCTATGACTCAGCAGGCTGTGCGGGAGTATCAGAGACTGAGGGCAGTGGTTAGGCGACGGTTAAAAGGGCTAAAAGGGCAGCGTGGCGACGGTTCTGCTCCACTTTTGGGAGAGAGACTAGCATGACTGATGTGTGGAGGATAGTTAAGAAGATGAGGGGATGTGGTGGGATGAGGCGAGTGCCTGTTTTGGTGGATGGTGATCTGGTTGCCAGATCAGACGGGGAAAAGGCGAACATGTTGGCCAGGACGTTGTCAGGGGAAGCTGGTGGTGTGAGGTTGAGTGCGGAGTGCATGAGGCAACGAAGGGAGGTGTTGGAGGAACGCAGGGATTTATGTCATAAGAAGATGGTATTTGATAGTGTATTGGATGTGGAGTTTACTATGCTTGAGCTTATTTTGGCTGTGAAGAGGGCAGGTAATTCATCCTCAGGTCAGGATTTGGTGTGCTATGAGATGCTGAGGCATGTGTCAGAGAAAGTATTGATGGTAGTGTTGAAGGTATTCAATAAAATTTGGGTGGAGGGCAGCCTTCCGGGGCTGTGGAAGAAGGCGGTGGTTTTGCCATTTGTGAAGCCGGGGAAGGACCCTGCTAGTGCTGCTAGCTACCGCCCAATAGCACTGACATCTAATTTTTGTAAGCTGATGGAACATATGGTGGTGGGGCGGTTGACTCATTTTTTGGAGGGGCGGGGTCTTTTATCGCAGGTGCAGAGTGGTTTCCGGAGAGGTCGCTCCACATTTCATGCCCTGGTGAGGTTGGAGACGGATATTAAGAAAGCGCAGGCTATAAAGGATGTGGTGGTGACGGTGTTTTTTGATATTGGAAAGGCATATGACTCTATGTGGAGAGAAGGCCTTTTGTTAAAGTTGGAAGGGTTGGGGGTGGCTGGACGGGTCTATAATTGGGCTCTGTCCTTCTTGTTTAACAGGTCTATGCAAGTTAGGGTGGGGTCTGCTCTTTCACTCACAGGAACCCTGTGCAGTGAATATTGGTACTCCACAGGGTAGTGCAATTAGTCCACTACTGTTTAGCATCATGATTGATGATGTTTTTGCTAGGGTTGATAGGGATGTGGTCTGGAGGTAGCATTGTACGCTGATGATGGTGCTTTATGGAAACGGGGGCGTAACCTAGGCCACGTTAGGAGAAGGGTGCAGGAGGCCATTTTTAGGGTGGAGGAGTGGTCCACGAAGTGGGGGTTTAGGTTTTCGGTACAGAAAACTAAGAGCATGTTTTTCACACAAAAAAAACATGCGGAGGCGGATTCCTGATACGGAAGTGTTTAGCCTATATGGCCAGCCTGTGGAGAGGGCTCGCTCCTTTAAGTATTTGGGCCTTTGGTTCGATACTAGTTTGACCTGAAAAATACACATCGATCATGTGGTGACAAAATGTAAGAAGGCTCTTAACCTTATGAGGTGTGAAGCAGGTTGTGAGTGGGGGGCGGATAGATCTTCCCTTGTGTCCATATATTATGCACTCATAAGATCAGTCCTGGACTATGGGTGTATGGTGTTCCGTTCAGCTGCGCCGTCAACATTGAAACGTCTAGATGTGATATAGGCAAAGGCTTTGCGATTATGCTGTGGAGCATTTAAGACGACCCCAGTGTGTGCAATGTTGGTGGAAATGGGGGAATGGCCATTGGAGCTGAGGAGGCTCAAACTAATGATGGCATATTGGGCCACATTGAAAGGGCACTCCAGTGCATTTTTGACGTCTGCGGTACTGCGTGAGTGCTGGGAATATACAGCTAGGCCGGGTGTGGGATTTGGGTGGACGGCTAATAAGTGGGCTACTGAACTGGGTATTATGGATTTCATCTGAATCCCTGCTATCGCTTTTCCACACTCCGTAACAGTAGGTGGAGGTATGCACCTGACAGTTGGTTCAACCCGCCATAGAAAACCCAAAGAAGAAGAATGGTTCGTTTACTACTTGAAAATTTGAAGTTGCAGTCAGAGTTGACATTGAAATGAGTTCTATTTCTTTAAACGCATTAAAGCAGGTGTTCCGGTCTATGGTGGATAGTCCTGGCTTTGATCGAGTGTTAAGTAAGGTAAGTTTTCTGAGTCGTATTTCTAGCTAAGTCATATCTATGTTTAGTCGAAGCTACGTTAATTAGTTAGATTGCATGTAATGCGTTTAAAGGTTGTATCAGCGATTTTGGGTGGAAACATAAATGATCACATTCATCTGATTTTTCCTCACGATCCGCTAGCTGCCCGCCCCAAAGGCAGGCCGTCAAAAAACCGCGTCTCTGTAGGCAGCCTATGCTCCGAGATCGTACACAAAAACAAATGGTACTACCAACCACTCAAAACCAAAATAAACAGTATTCCAACCAATCACAATGATCTGCACAAACGCTAATACTCTTATCTCGCTGAAATCTTGACGGATTTACAAACGGTTTGGTTTCTTACAAACGTTATTAACGTGGTTATAATTCTGGATGCTTGAACACTATTTTTTAAAACATAACATAATTATTCATAAGTATGTTTGTTTGGGATTTCGCTTCAGAAGTGACGTCACGTTTGTGCAGATCATTGTGATTGGTTGGAATACTGTTTATTTTGGTTTTGAGTAGTTGGTAGTACCATTGTTTTTGTGTACGATCTCGGAGCATAGGCTGCCTACAGAGACGCGGTTTTTTGACGGCCTCCTTATGGGGCGGGCAGCTAGCGGATCGTGAGGAAAAATCAGATGAATGTGATCATTTATGTTTCCACCCAAAATCGCTGATACAACCTTTAAGTTATAGCAACGTTGTTTGCCAACGTTCGCTGGCTGGTTAAGTTCATATGCCAATGCCACTTCATTTCTGCGTTGTTCGTCTATGCCGTGTGGTGTGTCTCACGGATCTTCAGGTGAACGTCGTTTCTGCAAATCCCGGTAAAATTGTCTGCGAAATTAAGGTCGAGGAAGCGCATATAAACGGACTTGGTATACTGCACGGAGGGATGACCGCCTCATTGGTCGACGTCGTTTCCACGGCTGCTTTGATGTACACAGAAAGAGGATCGCCTGGTGTGAGCGTGGATATGAACATCACGTGAGTTTTTAATATTTTTGGTGCACACGTGGTTCAGCTAATTTAACTATCACTGCAAACCGCGTGTTGGGGCGAAGTGACTGGATTCAAGGTCAGAGTCAACCTCCTGGCTATTGCTTTCTAACACGATTGTCACTGTTGAGGTTGCCTGTAAAACGTAGGTGCCTACCAACTGTACTTGACTATAATTTCCCTCTCTCTGGCCGAACGTCAGGTATATGAATGCTGCTAAATTGGGAGAGGATGTCCTCATTACTGCTCAAGTCCTGAAACAAGGAAGGACATTGGCATCTGCCACCGTAGATCTCACTTCCAAGGCAACGGGAAAGCTTATTGCACAAGGAAGACAGACAAAGCATCTGGGTAGCTAAACCTAACCCAGCTGAAGTAATGGGAGATTGTGTCACCATGTGCTAGAGACCTTTCCCTGCAGTTCTTGTATTATTCAAATGTAAATAAAGCCTGTAACAATGTTGATTTTCATTAGAATTTCGAACAAAAGAAATCAAGGAAAACAGAACGTTCACCTTTATATCCACTAATGAAAAGGTTCAACAAATGTGCCTATTTGTGTCGTACTCTGTGGTGAGTAAAGACCGTATTAGCGTTGGGTTGTCAGTGACACAAATATGCTTTTGCCTTATTGTGCAGTCATGTATGATGATTTCTAGTATGTGGCAATGATCTGTAAACCCACAAAACTCTTTAATCCAGTGAGTAGTAAGTCGAACCAGTTCAATTCAAAGGGTCGTTTGAATACTTGTTCACTTAAAGTAGGTGCTTGGCAAACAAAAAAAGTGTTCAAAAGTTGGTCTACCTTCTATGAACTCCACCCTTAAAACTGACAGCTATTTATACCAAACCCATGCAGATAACACATTTGCTTGATAGCAAAATTGGCACCTTTTAATGTTCATGTACCTGTAAGTGCTGTCATACTCACTCCAGCATTGTCCTTCCAGCTCACTGCCTGAGAAATAATTATTGTCTCCATGATTAAATTCAAACACATGGTACAAATAGTTTTTTGAAAAACAGACCTCCCTGCAAATGTATAATATGCACAGTTGCGAATGCTATTTGTATCATGATTTTTTTTAAATACTGTTCCAGTGTAATTTAGAGCAAAATCTAGTCCCACCCCCAAATTACCTTAGAGATCCATTCAAATGCAGAGATGTTATAGTATCGCTTGTAAGAGTACCAGAAAATAAGATATCAAGAGTCTTTTGATGTTGTTGGGACACACACAGACATCAAAGTCATGGCATGCAAAGGCTATGCGACCAAATATTTAAAATTTAAAGGCACAGTCAACTTAGTGTATGTAAACTTCTGACCCACTGGAATTGTGATATAGTGAATTAAAGGTAAAATATTCTGTAAACAATTGTTGGAAAAATTACTTGTGTCATGCACAAAGTAGTTTGCTAACATGAAATCTGTGGAGTGGTTAAAAATGAGTTTTAATGACTTCAACCTAAGTGTATGTAAGCTTCCGACTTCAACTGTATAACATTTTGATAATTGTGTAATTTATGAATGTTTCAAGTGTTTAAAAACACATTTAAAAAAAACACCTACAGTGCCCACCAGAATTATTGGCAACCTCACTTATGAGCAAAATGTGCAGGATTAAATTCTGCTCAAAGTTTGAGTCTGGCTGCTCGTCAATAACTCAGTTTTTGCTCCCGACACGTAAGGCTGTGCCCGCAGCCGCCAATGAGGGAAAAAAACGGTGGTAACTAGCCTACGACCGTAAGTAAAAATAAAACTAATGGAATGTGATGGGATGCCCAGCTGCTGGGCACTGGCAAGAAGCATCATACAAATGGGAGACTAACGTGTTTATGCAGCTGGATGTGATCAGGACTACAGAATAATTGTAATTTTTGCAATGGAGGGGGGTGGGGATGCACATATAGATATGACTTTGCATGCGTATATACTTTTCATCAGCATGGTATGGCACTGTTGTCAGGTGTAGCCTATACATTTGAATTTGCTAAATGTTTATAGGTCTGGGTGTCACATATCCATTTTGCCCATACAGCTGTTGCTTCCATCTGCCTGGCTTCAGGCCTGCCCCCGTGGTGCTGGTTCCAGAGTAGCTTCTCTTCTAATCTTTAATCCACAACTGGACCAAGGATAAGAAACCATCACGTCAGAGCCCTCCTTTCCTGAGGTGAATGTACATAACTGGAGTGATTGTGTGCAAAATAGCATTAAAACAATCAAAATGGGTCAAGATGAGGTCCCAGTGATGCTATCAAAAAACCATAATGGCACCCTCTACACAAGATCATAATTTGTTTTCAACTAATGAACGGACGTTTGCCCATTTTATATCGAGATTAAATGA
Source organism: Synaphobranchus kaupii (assembly GCA_029718625.1). Taxonomy (NCBI): domain Eukaryota; kingdom Metazoa; phylum Chordata; class Actinopteri; order Anguilliformes; family Synaphobranchidae; genus Synaphobranchus; species Synaphobranchus kaupii. Next base: position 8,268,525 of record CM056396.1, on the reverse strand, counting down.
TGGAACTGAAATCTGTGTTGAACACAAGATTATAAGGGAGTGGGGTCATGTCAGGTTCTGTAAGCCTTACTTAGTCTACTGCTGCAATGACTCCTTCACTAGGAGACAAATCAACAACTGCAGAAACCAGGACACCTTAAGCACCTTGTGATGCCCACTTGAACTTTGTAATTCTGTAAAGCAAGGCTTGGTGCCTAACTGGAGAGCTGCTCGCGACTTACATAAGTGGCTTCTTTTAATTGAATTTAAATTTTTGTTTATTACGAGTATTGGAAAACCACAGCAGTGGAAATTTCAACTAACTTCCAACCGCATTTCTACTCGATGGTCAATTTGAGTGTAAGCTTCCAAGAGGAGGAATTCCGCAGGGCGGATATTAGTTCATTCTGTGGTTTCAAAGCAAGATGGGAAATAGTTGGCCCTAAGAGTGGAGGGGAGTGGGATAAGGACAGCGGGGAAAGCAGCAGATAGATTCTGTGGGTTATTTGTGGAGCCTTTGATTTCGGTTGATAGTATGAAGCCCTATCTGATGAGACGGATGAGGAGAATGCAGAGCGGAGATGCTGGTAAGCAGCCAGGACAAGAGGCAGTCTTTTTTTCTGCAGATTGCAGTTTGAGCCTGTCTGCACATAGAATGAAACGCCACAGACAGAAAGAAGATAGTTTTGCAGGATGGGAGGGCAGAGTCAGAATCGAGGGTGCCAGAACGCATGAATAGCATGGAGGCAGTATGCATTAGTAGGTATTTCTGAGAAGGCCTCTATGGGAGGCCGAGATATCACCTTTCCTGAGAAGAGGTGTAAGTTCTAGCAAAAAGTCACCGTTGGTTTGGAGGGGTGACTATTCACAGAGCGAAGGAGAGGACGTTGCATTCATAGATGTGGAGCATTGTCTCATCAAATCAACTTGTACCACAATTTCTAGTGAATATAAGGTTGAGTTGGTTGCCAGCCTTGTGTTGGAAAGGACTGGCAATGAGCAATTTGTGTTCTCTTATTTTGAATCCCAGGTTTAAAATGATTGAATACAAGTAAAAATTTTATTTTTAAATACTTAGCCAAAAAGGGTACTTCGAGTTCCATGGATATTGTCAGCTGTCCTATTGGATATCCGCAAAAACTGTCACAATTATAGTCATTATATTACAACTATAAAAATTCAGTCATGGTGGCCCAAAACGTGTTGAGAACAACAGCCAAATGTATGAACAGCTGGGTGCTTCTGGTTGATTAACCTGATGGTATCGAAGTAGAGGGCAGAACCATAAAGACAAAAGTGCTGCAAAATAAAGTGACCATACTGCCCTCTGGTGGTTAGCCTGAGAACAAACTGCTCACATTGCCTTCCTGCAAAAAGTGACCTCTCAAGTTTCATTACTGCATCCTGACACCAGTGTTATTTTTAAAAAATTATTATAATAATGTGTCTGTATTTGTCCAATAGTTAAGTTCACAAGTTACTGAAATGTGCTGTAATCAAGCCAAAAGAAAAAAAAGCGACCACTTGCCACAGACTGATAACATGCACTCTAGCATTGTCACTTGACTTTGCACAGAGGCCCACTGAAGTCACCTGAACTCCTGAAGATTGTCACACAGGGTGAAATTAACTTTTTTACCCACTCTGGACAGGCCACCAATCCATCACAAGGCACACACACCATTAACTCACACACTCATACCTATGGGCAATTTAGAGTATCCAATTAGCCTAACCTGCATGTCTTTGGACTGTGGGAGGAAACCGGAGTACCCGGAGGAAACCCGCCCGGACACGGGGAGAACATGCAAACTCCTCACAGAAAGGCCCTTGGCCGGTACTCGAACTCGGTACCTTCTTGCTGTGAGGCGACAGTGCTAACCACTGCACCACCGTGCTTCCAAAACCTTCATCACAAATAGCAAATATCATGCAAACTCATGGAAAGCCATGAATGTTTATCTGCTACTATCTAAAGCCAGCTTATCGGAATAAGAAAGGCTAAAATGAGGTGTGTGTGTTTGCACGGTGCTGTTTAAAGTCAATACTAAGTGCTAATTTGAATGCAATTCACGGTAGGTTGTAACATATCAGGTAGCTTGATCATGATATGAAGTCTTTAGACACCCATCGCCTTGGCAACTTAAATTTGATCAAAATCTCAGCAGCAGAGCGATTACAGATAAAGAGCAACTAAACCCCACACTTAAAAAACTACCAAAGTGCATTCCTGCTTCTGACTATACCCATTTACCCTTATGGTTGCAGTCCAACAAGTAGTCTTTTCAAACTGTTACAATTTCATTTATTTATTTTGCAAGACTTAAAACAGTTCTGCTGTCAAGGAAAGGCCAATCATTGGTTATCAACATTTTGTAAAGCAAGATCCCAATACACGCCCATCCATGTCACCAAAATAAACAACCCCCTATAAAAGAGAACATCCCAGCCTCTGACAAGGCCACATCAACTTTTATGAGAAAGCGCTGGAGAACATTGTGATGGAACAATCTATCAGTGACAATGAGCGGAATAAAATAAGGCAGGCAGTGTGCTCACCCCACAACATCCCATTATTAAAATCTAAAACATTTACGTGCTGGAAGGAACCGCGATCCATCAAACCTGTTGACGACAGGCTGCACTTGGTTCTACCAATACTTCATCCCGTGCTCCTGTAGCAGTATTATTTATTGAAAGGAGGACTGGGAACTTTATTATCTCTTAATAACATGATGAAACATGACGCAACTGAACATAAGAAACGCTACAATATATCTGAGGAGTCTAACTCAGCAGTGTTTCATTTCTTGACACAAAAAAGCAGTTGGACTGGCCCCAGTTTTATTACCTGAAATGTGTTTGGAATTTGCCCTTCTGCATTTAGCTTGTTGCACATATTCCACGTAGCTGGACAACAGCAGTGTTTCTCCAGGGTCTGGATGACGCAAACACCCTGGTCTTAGCATTGGGACCCCACTGTGAAGCTGCAGTAGATGCCCCAGTGGTCGCTGGTGTAGCGGCCGCAGTCTAGTTTCTCGAGGCCCACCAGGGTCATGTGCTCGGGGCCCACCCGGGGCCCCTCCCTGGCGGGTCTCAGGTACACGCGGTCGAAGCGGCACCTGCTGACGTAGGGGATGTCCTTGTTGCTGTTGGCTTTGGTGTCCCAGGTGTACCTGCAGTGCTCCTGTTTTCCCAGGTGCTCCCAAACATCGCAAACACCGACGGGAAGGCCGCCCACCTTGGCTACCTGCAGCGACGGCACGCGCAGGAGTCAGTCAGCGAGCGTGACCAATGTCCCACCACAGCTCGCCAGGGCATTCTCTCATCAATTATTTTTAAACAACCGTTTACACATGCATTTTATTCTCTGCCCAAGACTTAAGACACATACACATCCAAACATAGTGCTAGGTGCAGGACCCAAAAAATGGTATCCACGGAAATAATAAACAGAATTTGAGCACATTCATTTCATTTGCACACACAAACAGACACACATTTCAATCATTGCTATGTGAGCATAAAACAAGTAATTGAGTGAGAGAGTAGTGTAGAGAGCACTTGCTTCCAATAATCTGTAAATTTCCTTAATACCAAGTCAGAAACGTGAGGAGGCAGAAAACTTCCCCTTAAACTGATTATTGGTCTCAATCATTTTTCAATCAGTTTCCTTGATTAACAATAGGCTACATCAGCGTTTAATTCACAAATTTACTCATTGCCATTAAATGTAGCCAGTTCTCCTCAATTAGGCTATTATGCAAGTAATTAAATTATTTTAACTTGCATCGCAAAATTCTGCACATTTTAATCAACATTATAATTGTGGATATGTGCTCTTCATTCTCCGCACTCTAATTCCGAAGGTATTCATGGTAATTAAACGATATTAAAGCTCAGATTTTGTTAGATTATTTTTATTGCAGGTTGTGCAGTTTTTTTTTCGTAAAGTGTACTTTTCCGTTTAATCTCCCAAACATGATGTGAAGAATGAAGCTGTGTCTTCACCTGCAAATGGATTATTCAAATCATTGGTACACTTGTTAATCAAGGAAAATGGTTGAAAAAAAGATTAGAACCAGTTTAAAGGGAAGTTTTCTGCCTCCTCAATTTTCAGCTCAGGAGCCGCCACTGATTGGAACCAATTATTTCAATGCAGAACTAAACATTTTCCGGCGTTATCGTGGGGATAAATTGCACATCTAGTGCCTGGTTCGTTTACTACTTGAAAATTTGAAGTTGCAGTCACAGTTGACATTGAAATGAGTTCTATTTCTTTAAACGAATTAAAGCAGGTGTTGCGGGCTATGGTGGATAGTCCTCGCTTTGATCGAGTGTTAAGTAAGGTAAGTTTTCTGAGTCGTATTTCTAGCTGTCATATCTATGTTTTAGTCGATGCTACACGTTACTTAGATTGCATGTGATGCGTTTAAGTTATAGCAACGTTGTTTGCCAACGTTCGCTGGCTGGTTAAGTTCATATGCCAATGCCACTTCATTTCTGGGTTGTTCGTCTATGCCGTGTGGTGTGTCTCACGGATCTTCAGGTGAACATCGTTTCTGCAAGTCCCGGTAAAATTGTCTGCGAAATGAAGGTCGAGGAAGAGCATACAAACCGAGGTGGTACACTGCACGGAGGGCTGACCGCCACATTGGTCGACATCGTTTCCTCGGCTGCTTTGACGTACACAGAAAGAGGGTCGCCTGGTGTGAGCGTGGATATGAACATCACGTGAGTTTTTAATATTTTTGGTGCACACGTGGTTCAGCTAATTTAACTATCACTGCAAACCGCGTGTTGGGGCGAAGTGACTGGATTCAAGGTCAGAGGGTACCTCCTGGCTATTGCTTTCTAACACGATTGCCACTGTTGAGGTTGCCTGTAAAACGTAGGTGCCTACCAACTGTACTTGACTATAATTTCCCTCTCTCTCTGGCCGAACGTCAGGTATATGAATGCTGCTAAATTGGGAGAGGATGTCCTCATTACTGCCCAAGTCCTGAAACAAGGAAGGACCTTGGCATTTGCCACCGTAGATCTCACTTCCAAGGAAACGGGAAAGCTTATTGCACAAGGAAGACACACAAAGCATCTGGGTAGCTAAACCTAACCCAGCTGAAGTAATGGGAGATTGTGTCACCATGTGCTAGAGACCTTTCCCTGCAGTTCTTGTATTATTCAAATTATAAAGCCTGTAACAATGTTGATTTTCATTAGAATTTCAAACAAAAGAAATCAAGGAAAACTTTCACCTTTATTTCCACTAATAAAAAGGTTCAACAAATGTGCCTATTTGTGTCGTACTCTGTGGTGAGTAAAGACCGTATTAGCATTGGGTTGTCAGTGACACAAATATGCTTTTGCCTTATTGTGCAGTCATGTATGATAATTTCTAGTATGTGGCAATGATCTGTAAACCCACAAAACTCTTTAATCCAGTGAGTAGTAAGTCGAACCAGTTCAATTCAGAGGGTCGTTTGAATACCTGTTCACTTAAAGTAGGTGCTTGGCAAACAAAAAAAGTGTTCAAAAGTTGGTCTACCTTCTATGAATTCCACCCTTAAAACTGACAGCTATTTATACCAAACCCATGCAGATAACACATTTGCTTGATAGCAAAATTGGTACCTTTTCATGTTCATGTACCTGTAAGTGCTGTCATACTCACTCCAGCATTGTCCTTCCAGCTCACTGCCTGAGAAATAATTATTGTCTCCATGATTAAATTCAAACACATGGTACAAATAATTTTTTGAAAAACAGGCCTCCCTGCAAATGTATAATATGCACAGTTGCGAATGTTATTTGTGTCATGATTTTTTATTTTTTTTAAATACTGTTCCTGTGTAATTTAGAGCAAAATCTAGTCCCACCCCCAAATTACCTTAGAGATCCATTCAAATGCAGAGACGTTATAGTATTGCTTGTAAGAGTACCAGAAAATAAGATATCAAGAGTCTTGATGTTGGGACACAGACATCAAAGTCATGGCATGCAAAGGATATGCAACCAAATATTTAAAGGCACAGTGAACTTAGTGTATGTAAACTTCTGACCCACTGGAATTGTGATATAGTGAAATAATCTGTAAACAATTGTTGGAAAAATTACTTGTGTCATGCACAAAGTAGATGTCCTAACTGACTTGCCAACACTATAGTTTGCTAACATGAAATCTGTGGAGTGGTTAAAAATGAGTTTTAATGACTTCAACCTAAGTGTATGTGATCTTCTGACTTCAACTGTATAACATTTTGATAATTGTGTAATTTATGAATGTTTCAAGTGTTTAAAAACACATTTTTTAAAAAAGCACCTACAGTGCCCACCAGAATTATTGGCAACCTCACTTATGAGCAAAATGTGCAGGATTAAATTCAATTTGTTTAATTATGTCTTCTATGCTTGGAAAGTTAGAAAATGGTTTTAAAATACAAAATTTGTTTTATTTTGAAGATGTGTGTCACAATGATTGGCATCCCTGTAACCCTGCACCCTCCCTTTGCCAAGATAAGAGCACTGGGTCTTCTCCTGTAATGTTTGATGAGGTTGGAGACCACATAGCAAGAGATCCTTCAAAATCCTTGGTCCTGGCATGTGGACTCTCCTCCAGGTCAGGGGACTGGAATAGCCATTGCTAAATCTAGATTCTGTGGTCAGTGAGCCATTCAGTGTAGCTTTTGCAGTATGCTTTGGTTCATTGCCCTGCTGGAAGATCCAACCACAACCTACTTTAGCCTAATGGCAGAAGTAGGCAGATTTTGGTCTAAAATCTGATATTTTATGTTTAATTTATTATATTTTAGTCCATGATGCCATGTATCCTAGCAAGTTTCTCAGGGCCTTTGGAGGAAAAACAGCCCAACATCACAGATACACCGCCATACTTCACAGTGGGGCTATTTTCTGCATAACTAGGTCACATTACACAAAACCCACCTTTGGTATTTATTTACTGCCAAAAAGCTGAATTTTTGCCTTGTCTGACCACTAGGGTAGTAAGGTTCCAGGAAAATTTTCCATTTTTAGGTCATTTTGGGAATTTATACTGTTAATATTTTTCATCAATTGTAATTATGTCTGTCTTTTTATGTATTGGGCCTATTTGAGGGGTCACTGCAAATACTTGCACACATTGTTAGGGAGAAAACCATGGGTTTTAAGAAATGTCAACAAACATCATGTTGGTTTACCACAATGTGAACACGTATGTATAATTTTTCAAATGCAGTTTGTATTACAAAAATCATTCAACAGGGGACATGGCTTCAGACTGGCATAGTCCCTTCCACCAGGTTGCTGCCTTGATGTCTTTGGCTGCTTCCCAGATGGCATCAGCATTCTACAGCCCTTACTTGATGGAAAATTTAGCCAAACTTCCAAGAACTTTCCCTGATCTAGATTAAGGTGCTGTGCTGGTAGTGATGGTACCATATGCTGCAGAAAACTTTTTTTTTCAAATTGTGTTTTTTAGTTTAAACTTCCTATTATGTCAGGGTCTATATGACCCTACATTACTTTTTGTTTTTCCGTAATGTTAAATTGGTGATTTTCTTTAGCAAACGCCTTTAAGACATCCTAGAGAATTAGGAAATATGTGTAAAAAAGATATTTGGAACTTTTTTTATATTGACCTGTAACAAACTTAGAATATATAATATATAGAGACAGCGATGCCAATAGAAACCAATGGGGAGCACATCCGAACCAGGAAGTTTTAATTTTGCGTTCATCTCACATGCGTAGTTGTGTTCTTGGAGTCACATGTACAACGAGGATGGCGCAGAAAGTGATGTGAAGACGGCTACATCAAAGCCTTATGAGTATGTAATTGATTGCCAACTAGCGCGCAAAAATAAGACGTAGGCCAGAATAAATAATGAAAAAATTATATCTTTGTGTGGTAAGAAAAATAGATTTGACCATGGAAAAATAAGCAATTTTTAAAGACATTTTAATGCACAGAGTTGACATCTGTATATGAGTGGAATTTTTTTTCTTTTTTTTTTGTAAAGAAAATCCTTTCACTGTGTGTGGGGGCAAACTACACTTGCATCCTCTTCCAAGTAGGTTGATCACAGCTGGAGTTGCTTTAAATTTCTTATTTATTGCCCTAATGACCACATAATAGTTGCCAAAAACTTTGCTTTAAAAGAAAAGTCAAATCAGAAAATCACAGTAAAAGTCAAATATGAATAGAAAGATACTTCAAATAGGTTTTATGTGTAACTAGTTCTAGCATTTCCAATAATTCTGACACATTTTTGGGGGGGAAATATTGATAATATAAATATCATTTAATTTGGATGTTTCTCCTCTTTTGAGTGTAAGGTCAACAAAGCAATTTTTCCTCATATTTTCCAGGGTTGCCAATAATTCTGGTGGGCACTGTAAACACACCTGAATGAACCTGAAGGGTGCATTATCTCACCACTTTACATCTAGAAAACAAGAGGCAGACTATCTTTTTTATATCATAGTGAGGCCAAAGGATGAAGTCCGTTTCCTGGGTGCATTCTATGACATCCAACAATAAAATATAATGGCGGGAAAGGGGTGGGAGAGGGCTATTGTCAAACAGGTGTCTAACCCCCATGTCACAATAGCAGCATGACTTGTAGGTTGCTTAAAACCCAAATGGAGATACCAGAATGGCACTCATGTATACATGACTTAAATATGATTGTAACTGATTTATGTAATTAAGTCACGTTGTTAACCATATATTAAGTGCTTTTCCTTTTAAGTGCACTTTTATATATTTATGTAACGTTTAATAAATATTGATATGTTCAAAATTCAACCAAGAGTAATATTTTAACTGAGTATTTTTGTGGCAATGTGACAAAGTGGCCACTGGATGTCACCAGCTCTGTTCAAGACCTTTGATGCAATGAATTACACATTTATACTATAATATGCACTATGCCGTAGTTATGTGTTGTATGAAAATGTACAGTACATTACAGTAAATGATTGGGTGATATTTAAATGCATATATCTTTCTAAATAAATGTTGGTAATTAATTAATGTGGTGACTAATTGAAAGATGAAAGACTTACAATCCCTGTCCAGAACAATTTCCATCTTTTCAAGTGACTCATTTCCTTATTTATTTTGGTGGTGTTCATTTGTATCTCAAAACAATTTGTACAAAATGTAGTTGTCTGAAATGTTGACTGTGTGTATTTCAGCAACTACACACAGCACTTCAGTTTGTCAAATTTAGCTAAATGTTATTTGATGAAATTCCATTGAGACCATCTTTGTGAAAATCTAAGTGAAACAAGAAAGCATAATGTGTTCACCTTCCACACCAAGAACTTTACCACATCACTTCAACATAGCGTAAGAAGCTGAAAAATTAGTGGAAGACCAAAAACGGGAACTGTTGGTTCAAATCTTGGGTGAGTTCCCTTTAGCAGAGAATTGAAGCTGAAATGTTTCTGTGAACATTTGAGTGAATAATATTTATATTTTAAGCCAAAAATAATGGTTTCTTCTCATTAAGTGAAATAATATAAAAATGTGGCTTACCCTTGGTTATGCTGTGCTAATAAACTGTTGGGATGGAACAAACTTTAAGTTATTTTTGGCTAAAGACCACCCTGTAGGTTTATTTTACTTCAAAGTTGTTTAAACTAGATGTCAAAACGTGTTGTAAAATAAGTGCTTGTTATTATTCTCAGTGCCTGAGCTGACCTTAGGGTTTTGGTGGTCCTAAACAAGAATGTTGTTGTGGGCCCAAAGTGCTCCAACACAAATAACTAAAATCACATTTTTAAGAACTTGAATTATGTGGCCCAGTGATAGTTGTTCTGGCCCTAAACGACAGCATAGTGTTTTTGCCAGCGGTCTGCTCTGTTCAGCGCGCTTTCAAGATTAGCCTTTGAAGTGCTATCTGCAGATTTACAGCTATCTTAACTGCCGAAGATAGCCTATAAATCATTAATTAAAATAAATAATTGTCTGATGTCAAACTGTCACGCGTAAGAATAGGACATAAAACCCCCTCTCCAAGTGCCTTCTGACAAAAACACCTCAAAAAGTCAATCCGATCAGAACCAGATAGGAAGGTAGGCTAAATATAATGTGTTGTAGCCTACTACGCTGTATTCAATTTTCGGACATCAATAGTTCTTGAACAGGAGAAACCACGTGATAAAAGTGGGCTAAAAACTGAGAACGCGGCAAAATGCTTGTTTTAGATATTTTATTTTTAGGCCTTTTTCTTAGTTTTACGTCAAAACTCATCAGGAACTGTTGTTGAAGAAAATATAAGACCCCAGTCCGGGCCAGATGGACTGGGGAGTTTCTCCCACACAATTGAGTGTTTCTTCAAGAAAAACAACCATGATCTTCAGAGTCTGATGCAATCAGGTTTATTGCATATAAACATACATTATATAAACATATATTGCATAACATACAAAAAAACCCCGGGCTGGTCTGCGCAGACCAACTCATATTCAATCTCAGCAATCGTAAAAAGCCCCCCTCATTTTTAATTACTAGGCCTTTTATCCTGTCCTTATCTCTACCTACTTGGGGCGGAACTTTGCATCCTCACAGAGGTAGGTCCCATCCTCTGAAATCCTACACCAGGCCTTTTTCTTTTCATGGCACAACATTTTAATTATGCATTACTTATGGCATTTATTTATACTGTAGTTTGATGAAATGCTATGATTTAAATATACAGGAAATGGCCTGGCCATGGTTTGACCATTCTAGTTCAATAAGTGATCATTACAATGATCTACTAGCTTAAAACAATAAAAGTACAATAAAGTAACAGAAATAAATACAGTCAGAAACCAAAAATGAACTAAATGCATATGACACATGTAATACAGAGACTATTGATTGTAGTTAATTTCTCCTTACATTTAACATGCGAAATATGGAACACAATATTAGTAAGCATTAACACCAGTTTGTGTGATACAAATAACAGCTGAGTTTCAGGTTATAGAACAAACAAATCTCTCTAGAATGTGTAATGTAATTGTACAATAGATAATTCTTACAGAATTCCTTTACTAGCAACACAGTTTTACAGTACAGCTCACCACATTTCCCCTTTAATCAATGTCATTTCAATACTTTTACACAAATCTAGAAAGCACTGCTTACTTTACACAATTGTAATTGTACAAAACACTAGTTTTCTCCTTCACTGCCAGAAAGCACTTAATGAGTTCCTTAACATTAGTTTTAGGGAAATATTTCTACTGCCTATGTGAACAGTAAAATGAAATTGAAAAGACCCACTGTGGACCAGATACCATTGTAGTTCATTTTCATCCACCAATTTTGAAAACCTTTGTTATAATGTACTTATCATACAACATTTACCTTTAAATATTTATCTAACAGTGTTCTCAAGACATAATATTTAAAATACTTGTGTTGTGTTGTAGTTGTCACATTTACATACAGCCCACAGTGGCATCAATAATAAGTTTGTGAAAAGAACATCAGGCCGTCGATTACTGTGAAGACACACTGAATAGCACTGTTGCCCTCACAGATATAATTTAATACTTATCACTCCCATCAATCTGACACACTCGAGAAACTATAAGTTTTATTTCCACAGACCTTTGTGTATGTGTGAATATGTTTAAGAAATATAAGCCAACATTTTTCCTAATATAATTCTCGAATGTTCGCATACACTCATGTTAACTTTTTCCTCTCGTCTTTGAACATTCCAGACAAAACCCAAGCTGGGCCTCTTAGCCTTGAGAGATCTGCAGCCCTAAACTTACTTGAAGAAGTGTGTGTGTTCTTTTCCTATGTGTGTGTTCATGTCCTTCTACCATGAAGCAGAAAAATACCTATAATTGCATCTGAATGGTCCTTTGTCCGAAGATGAGCGCATACTTGTGACTATATCTCACTTTGACACAAGCTAGATTAGGATGGGCCCAGGCTAAGAGACTGAAGGCCGTATTTTATTTTTAATGAGCACAACTGCATGAATGTGTTTTTGACGCTTCAGCTTGATAAGCTCGCCGGATCTCTCTGGTAGGATATGGGAATTTTCTCCCACTCAGATCCTTACAATACCAATTAAAAATGTGGCTGGGCCCCTGATTCCAGTGTGTGTAGGTCTGCCCATGTGTCTTTGATGGTGAGAGGCCTATGTGCGCGTATATTGGTGTGTGTGTGTTGGTTCTGGTTTAGACTTGTTTTGCGACTAGCCCAAACCCCCCTATACAGAATACCATCTTTATGTAAGCGTGTCATAAGCCAGTCAAGGCCATGCCCGGCACAGAATATCACGCTTACATAAAGTCAGAACAGGGCCCTTACTCTGGACATACAGTGGTCTGTAGTGATACATTATATACATATATATATACATATATATATATATATTATATACATATATACATATACCTAGATGCAATCATACATATACATATATACAATACATCGTGTATAATCAAATATAGTGGTCATATATTGTTTTTAGGCCTCATCATTCCCTTTTATACATTTATGTGTAAGGATACCTAGGTGGAAGATGAGGGCCACTCCCTCAATCTCCCTGCCCTTACACCCTGCACAATGCCTACCAGGATTATGTCATTACTGTTTATACTAGTACTATTTAGACACATTCTGAATGATTATTCTCATACCTGAATTTTATTCCACACTGTGGAATTACAATAGTGGTCAATTCCAGAAAACATGCATTAAGATGAGGATCCTTCCAGCATCTCGATACAACCTTTGATTCATCAATTAGCCTAGTCATTTTATTAATTTAAAAAAAAAAATAGGCTAATTAGGTTCTCAATGATAACTTCTTATTGTTTGTATTTCCAGTTGAGAAATAAACATAGGAAAATATTATGTAGGAAACTGAAAGCTCCAAATAAAGTTTTTCAAAAGTTCTGAAAATGTATTATTCAAAGCTTCTACATGGCCAGTGCAATTCTCGCCAGTAGCCGAGCGCGAGCCGGAACCGCGTAGGACGGTCTTTAGAACACGTGATCAAAAGGACTATTTAATCCTATGGCGCCAGTGTAGAAACAGCACATTGTTCCAGTGGCTTGTTTGCGGACTAGCGTTACCTGACTGCTTATCACAGTAAGTATTGTAATACTAATTGAACGCTATCTGCCATTCTACATATATGACTATTTAAACGTTGTGTCGCTATATCTAACACATAAGACGAAAAATACCGGTCAGTCAAGCGAGCTACCGCTGGCTAGTATTGTTATTGTCTGATGTTAGCTGGCAGTCTACTAAAGCTTAACGTTAGCTTTCATTATTTCACGTTAACACAACTGTTTCCCAACGTGTCTGTTGTTCGCTTTTTTGACATTAACGTTATATGGTTAACGTATGTATGCGCTTTGTCTGAGTGAAAAACTGTTGTAAAGCGAACTTTCAGACAAAATGCTGCCTAATGCAACTAAGTTAGACGATTTGCCTAACGTTAAGGGACTGTGATTTTCTTATAAGCTACAAAGTTGTAACCAACAGGCTAAATACTGTGAAAGGAATTTTTATTTTCTCGTCTTTACTGATTTAACTTAGCTAAAATAATTGAAAGGATGGATGACGTGGGCTGGCTAGCCAGCAGTGTTTGCTATCTAACGTTACGGTCTTAGGTTTGGCGGCTTTTTTTCTGGCGCCAGTGGAATCGGCACATCTGTTGTTCTGCGACTAACGTTACACTGCTAACGTTGGCTACGTACTAAATCTTAAATTTGGGTTTTTAAGCAGTCGTTATCCAGTTGTGGAATAAGAATCCTCATCCCTGATACAAAATGTATTACTAAGCAATTATTGACCTGTCTACGAGAAAATCGCGAACTAGATTGGCTATAACTGGCTAGCGAGCTGGCTATCATCGGTTCTTGCTAACGGTTACTTCTGAGACTGGCCCTGTTCGAGCGTCATACTAAAAACGAAACCATTACAAATTGTCCGTGTTATAAAGAAGCCACTGTGTGCCGATTAGCGAAATTAAAAGCAAATGACCAAGAAAAGCGCTAGAACGAGGACACACGCCCGGCAGTGTTCAAAGCAAGCCTACACAGTAATCAACGGTTCTACCTAAATTGCCGCTAAACGGCATTGTTTATTGTCGGGCTATTCAGAAACTTTCTTTTTATAAATTAAACTAACGTTCGCTGGTTGTCTTTTAGGCTCCTGTGTTTTGAAGATGACATCAAACGGGAAAATGAAACGCACGGATGTGGCTTCAGAGAACATAATGGTAAGCATGACTATTCAAATTTAATTACATTAGTCTTTCTTCAACATCGCAGGTAACATTAGCATTGAATGGGCTGCGGTTAGTGTTTGAAATGTGTGATCACTGGCTGACTGCTTGTCTGAAGTTGTCAGCGATGACCCCTGATTGTAGCAGAGAAGGTTGGAATTTCAGTGATACCGAGTTAAGTTATGGCTTCTAAATCCTGTTTTCAGTTTAACGTTAGTTGAATTTCAATAAAATATATAGGTGTTAAGCTCTCACTGAAATTTCACTTTGAACAGTAAAGATGGAAGATTTCTTGCGCTACATATACAAGTGTTTTGCATATTGCAACATGTAGACCACTATTGTTGAATGAAACTATCTAATGGAATGTAGTCTCATCTATGGTCAGGAGTTGTGCCCAATTTCCTGTCCAATGTTTTCTGGCATTGCATTTTGTGCCCGTTAAAGCAAAATTTACCATTTCACCCTTGAATATACCTGGGTGATGGGTGCAGTACATTCAACCTTCAATTGTAGTTCATGTAAAACGATTTGATTTCCATTGACTGTACTTTTACAGGAAAATGAAGAAATGCTAACCTGCTTCAGTCAACCCTTTATAGTAATCGGCCTCAATCTAGAACACACAACTTTCTGTGGCATCATGTCATTTTGCCGTTAAGGGGAAGATGTCCGTTGGCTGCCTTGTGGGTTGGCTGCATGTGCCTACTGGCATATGCCAGGTCCTTGCTTCTGTGCTGCATCTTACTTTTGGCAGACCAACCATGCACGCCATGTCGATGCGTTTTACTGCACGACGAATCGCATTTCTACAGATGGCTGAATTGAATCTGTCGTTCGACAAACATGGTTCGGGCAATCTTGCATCTGCTGCGAGACTGCAACAGTGTGCATTGCAGGGAAAGGGTGGTTGCGGTTTGGAGTATTGGCAATGGGGGAGCTTGGCAGCCAATCAAAGCCAGAGTTCAGTAGTAGGAGTGTGGGTGAGGCTCTGTGCAGTAACCTGAAGATTACAGGTTCCAAGAGCCTGGGTTGTAAACTGCTGCTGTTCCTTTGATTGTGGGGATATACTTGAATTGCAGCAGTAAATGTCTAACTGTATAAACAATGGTTATTTGCCTGCATTAATTTTGAGTTTACTTCAGAATGGTGTTTTCAAAAAGTCATGGACAAATTGATTGGATTTATATTGTACTTGTCCTGAACTTTATAATTTAATATGCTTTAGGTGTCTTCCTGAATTGTGTACTTGCTTGCATAGTGTAAATGGTAAACATTGAATGCATCGTGTTCAGAATGCTTTTACCTTTTTAGGGGTGGGAGTTCTGCTTTAAACCATACCTAAATTGCTCTCAAAGTTTGTTAACCGGAGACCTTGGATACACATTTCATAAATTATTGGCCACCGGCAGCTTTTCTGAGGCATTGCATACTGCTGCTTGTAATTTGATAACTGTACCTCTTGCTGTCACCATTGTTCCCTGTTGAAAAACATTAACTAACCTCTAACTCTCGGCTGCTCTAATCATCATTTCTGAGCCAGTTCCCACGGTAATTATTTGTTGAAGAATGTTGCAGTAAGATAATAACCTGTGGAAACGAATGGCTGCCCGTGGGAACTGAATGTAGTTGCCCCATAGCGCTGAAGGTAAACCTGCTCCTTTCCCACGCTTGCAATGCCGTCAGACACGCAGGGTTGGTCAGCCAGTTCTCTACTTATTTGCTATCCAATGCTGACAGAGTAACCACAGTGTTGGTTGGTGGGGGGGGAGAGGGAATGGCACCATGTCTGAGTTAATGCACCCTGTCTGTGCTGCAGTCGGGTAAATTGATTAGGTTGTTCTTTCCCACCGAATCTTTGCATTTGGTTTTTAAAAACCGGTTTTGTGACTTTCCCCTTGTATTCGCATTTAAAACTTGCGTGTAAGTTTGTTACGGGGGTACTCCCACCCCACCTCCTAGTGCTCAGTATCCCTTTAAGACCTATAATGGGTGTATTGTCGTTCCCACAAGTTGTTTGATAGAACTTGGGTTTATTTTTGAATGGTAACTAATTTCGGAAAATTCTGGTTGGGAACTGGGATTCTTTGGACATGACCTTTTCCTAAAGTCAGGTCATTTGTCCTTAGGCTTTGAAAAATTGCCTGAACTCCCAATTTCCATTAAATATTATAGGAACCCTGGATGTTACCTGTGCTCATGTTTCCCTTTTTTCCTCAGAGCTTTTTAACTGGAACAACTAAAGGAGGGCTTTCAGAACGTAGAACACTCCAAGTCCTACAACCCTCTGCAGTAAATGGGAATCTTGGAAGAGTACGAGAGGTAGGTGTGCGTGCTGTAAAAGTGTGTGAGGGTTGTGACAATCCGGGGTGACTATCGCCGATTGCTGAAGCCTCTAACGAAGTAGGCTATAGTAGGGGTGAATCGGATTTTCAGACTCTCCGGTATGGCTATTGTGTTTTTTTTCCAGGTATGAACAATGTCCAACTGCTAACGACCAATATCCGTAGTCTGAACTCATTGCATATTTTGGCTGAGTGTACAGTGCTGAATGGAACATGACTAAAGTTACTGCGTGTGCTACGTTAGGCTTGGCTGAGTGTACAGTGCTGAATGGAACATGACTAAAGTTACTGCGTGTGCTACGCTAGGCGCAACCAAGTCCCCTCCCCTGAGTCCTGTCTATAAATGCCATTGCTAGCATATAGAACTTGCCACTTGTCAGAGTTCTCGCCAGACGCCTGTCTCATCGGGCTCTTGCAACTCGGCGTCGTGCTATCAGTCCCTTGCATTCTGATTCTTGGATATTCATCGCCCATTTTATTGCTTTGTTTTCTTTAGCTTCTTTACGCTTTAAGGGCCTGATTTGCTAAGACCTTCAGCATGTGCAAAACTAATGACGTAACCAATGATTGGTGCAAAACAAATGCCATGACATCATTGGTCATGTTGTTGGTTTTGCATGTCCTAAAAGTCTCAGTAAATCAGCCCCCAAGTCATTAGCTAAAGCTCTAATGTGTAGTTTTGAAAGATCAAACCGAGTGTGTGTGTGGTTGGTTTTTCCATTTAAAAAAATATATATATTGCAGCAATATACGTATACAAACGACACATTGTGTAGCACGTTAAAGGTAATCCAACTTAAAGGTTAAAAGAGAACGAAAAACAAATAAAACTGTTTGCATATCTAGGCCTACTTCAGTGCAAGTTTATCACAGTTGCCAGCTATCCTTGCTGAGGCAAAGTAAGATGGGATGATGCATTGATCATTATGATTCATGTGAGCATAAACCTTTATGACTGGCTTGCTGCCTGTAAGAGTAAATATCCCCCTCCTTTAATAAAGATTTCCCTTAGAGTTTGGCATGGTTCTAAAGGTGGTTACGCATTTTTAAAGGCACACCCCTAATACTAAAAAAAATATTTTTAAGTGCCCACTCCCCTGGATGATGAGATCAGGTATCGGCGATCTCTCATAATGACGTTGGGACGATCTGAAAATGGAGACGATTGCCAAACCCTAATGTGAGAGACTTTGGCACAAATCGAACTGGGCCTAAACGCACGCAGGCTTTAACTGCTTTCTGTTCATTCTGTAGATGGGAAAGACCGTTCTGAAAAGAAAACTGTGGGGTGCAGAACAAGCAAAAGGTTCGAAGAGGATTAAAGCTGAAGTTGCTGTGCTAAATGAGGATGTTGAAAACGAGAACCAGTCTGAGGGGATGACAAAGCAGGCTTATGAGCTGTTGGTCAAAGGTAAGCCGCCCCCTTGACTCGCTGCCAGTTTCAAATGGCCTATTCTGTTTCATGCGTATCATCCCATACATTTAAAAATGCTAATGGTAAGCAGTTTTTGGAGGCTTTAAAGGAGTAACTGAAAAGGGCACCAGGAGTGGTTGGGCCCCAATAACATGAGTTTAAATTAAAACATGCATCCATATGGTACAGAAAGAATGCAGGTTCTTGAAACTCCTGCATGTTCAGTCACACACACACACACACACACACACACACACACACACACACACACACACACACACACACACACACACACACACACACACACACACACACACACACACACACACACACACACACACACACACAGTCTGTACCTGTGAAGATAATTTTCATCCTTTACTTTTGTTTCATCTCAGAAACGCCACCGTCCACATACTGGAAGGAGGTAGCAGAGGAGAGGCGGAAAGCCTTGTAT
This sequence comes from Synaphobranchus kaupii, assembly GCA_029718625.1. NCBI lineage: Eukaryota > Metazoa > Chordata > Actinopteri > Anguilliformes > Synaphobranchidae > Synaphobranchus > Synaphobranchus kaupii. The sequence continues at coordinate 8,250,072 of CM056396.1, read as the reverse complement.
AATGTTCTGCAGGAGAACGAGAAGGTGAGTCGGGACAAAACATGATGGGTAATATTAAGCGGCCACCTCGTCCTATTGCTTTTCTTCCTTCCTGTCCAATTTCATAGGTACCTTTGACATGTAGTCCACAGGCACCCGATCAACCAGCGAAGGTTGCTGGGGGGGGGTTTAATGAAACTTTTACTAAACTGTTTATTTGTCTACCTGGCTGTCCGCATTCTGGGAAGGTTTGATTAGCTGCCTGCGATTGATGCTGAATGCCATTATCCGGATGCACAATCCTTAAGTATTTTCCCCATTTGTTCCTCCACCAGTTGCACAAAGCCATTGAAGCCAAAGACGAAGAGATCTCCAAGCTGCAGAGCGAGAACGAGGAGCTGCAGGAGCTGGCCGAGCACGTCAAACACATGGCGGACATGATCGAGGTGAGGAGACCCTTTAGCGCGGGAATGTTCACTTGGCAGTTGACATCAAGAAGCGTCTCGATTTGCATCACATCTTAATCTTTTCCTTTTGCGGCCTCCTTGCAGAGATTAACGGGGAAGAGTCCTGACAGCTTGGAAAATGTGCAAGAGCTCTCCTTTCAGGGAGAGGAGGAAGAGACTGGTGAAGATGAGTTCAGCAGTGGTGAACGGGATGACTTGGAATGGGGGGAGGAAGACGAGGACAGTGAGGAGGAGGAGGAGGATGATGATGATGGTGGTGAAGATGTGTTTGGCAGTGGTGAAGAGGATGACTCAGAATGGGGGGAGGAAGACGAGGATGACAAAGATGGTGATGAACATCAATGAGCTGATGGCTTATGGACTGTTTGTCCTTGGACTTGGGATTCAATGGAGACTAACTGTAAACATTTTGCTGGACCACTGAGCCTTTTGGCTTCATACTGCCCCAAACATTGTTCCTGCTTTGTACAGTGGATTTATTTTTTTTATTTGATTCCATTTTAGTTTAAGTTGTCCACCCCCTTTCTATCATGGGCGAAGTAGTGCCATTTCAGTTCCGTTTTGTCCGGTGGATTAAAATTTCACAACTGCTTTTTTTTATATGGTTATTTTGCCCTTGGTCTTGTTTGCTGAAATTTTTGGATACAATGATTTTAATCTGAGGGCATTTAATTGTCATTTGAGTTTGCTAATTTGATTATTGCAGTGTGACTACTGGTATGGTCTGATCAGTCACAAACTTCCAATTGTGCAGTTTTAATGCATGCTACCTGTACATATGTAAACTAGAGGACTGTACTGTAATTAAACTCCCTTATTTTTACAAATCTGACATCCTTTAACTTTTTTTAATTTTTATTACTCTGATGTGCAGTTGTGGTGAATGAATATGATTTTCCAGTTGTGTAACAAAGCCTATGCTAAAATGGCCACTGAATCAATTTCATGAAGTGTCACAAACTAACTTGGACAGTCTAGAGTACTCAAGTAACTTCCCCATTCATTTAGACCATAGACATTAACTAAAACTTATTTTTAAACAATTTCTAGTGATTATGGGCTCTTGGCGCTTGGTCTAAACGCATGGCGTAAAGTGCATTTAGGGCGTGTCCAAGACTACTTTTGCTAGTTTTTTTTTGAGCGCTATGCATAGCACAATATGCAAATGAACTGAACTTAGTCTCTTCATTAATTATAGGTGTGTCTTGGGTGTAACATGCAATACACCAATCAAAATGTCATATCCCATTCCCTCAAAGCTTTTCCACCTTGGCAGATTCCTTATATCAGTGGTTCTGATAAAAAAAAAAAAAAAAACGCTTGTTAAAATTCTGGTATTGCAATTGTGGTTGGAACGAAAACCAGCATACACAGTGGTACTCCAGGACCAGGGTTGAGAACCACTGCCTTATATGATGGCGAAACAGACATGCTCGTGTGTGTGTAGTGCGAGCAAGGAATAGATCAATATTATTCGGACTAACCATTATGAAGCGTTTTGGATGTACACAATGATCTTTAACGTTAGGGTTTAACACCGGCACGGGTTCCCGGTAATTCCTGACAGTGCTGTTACATTAGAAAATGTATTCGGTTAAATTGTTAAGCACCTGCAACAGCTGAGAATAAGCTACCAGAATATGTCTTCAGTCTCACCTTAGACAACGCCAAATTGGCCTGCTTGTTTAACAAATTTTTTTTTTGATTATACAATGAAGCCTTGTCTAACATCAATTCCATGAGGCTATTCTCATGGAGTTCGTGAAGTTAAAGCTTCATCTGAAGTTCATTATGTGCATTGTAATATTGATTAATAACAAATGGTGTTATTTTGCCTTAATGTCGACACTAAATACACTAAAGCTGATGGGAACCCATAGGTTCACACATTGTCCCTTGTTTTATAATTTCCTGCTTATGGAAATGTGACCAACCTGTTTTGCTGGTAGCGTAATGCTTTAAACCAAGACCACTTTCCCCTGCGATTTACAGCAGGGGAAACGGACTAAAAGCTAGAATTGCTTTGTGGTTAACCGTAGCGTAATTTCTGACCTTTTCGGGCGGGCTTCTCAACTTAGCAAGCTAACGTTAACTCGTCTTCAGCGGCAACACTGCCGAAAATGTCCAGACTAGATATCTGATTAGTCCAGAACCACCCGTGCGTTGCAGTAATGGATATGTAGTCGGTTAAAGTGGACTACAAACCGCTCTATCTTTATACCACACAGGCCAATCCAGGAAAGTTTCAGCTCATTCTATAAATCAGATTTCAAGAAATTGTCGATAGTCTCCGAAGCCCAAACTCTGCCCAAGTCTGACGTACTCACTTGAGTACTCTATCGGGGCAAAATGCAGCATTTGGGTGAATTTTAATTGAAGCAAATTTCTTACCTGTATTTAAGAACAACATTGGACTGCCTAATATCTTGAAATGTATGTGGTAGCATTTGGTTTCTGGCTTTTCTCAGCCTAGCCGGAAGACCACAAACTTGAATGCATGTAGTTTAAGCATTTAACCGGTTGATGCCCTCAACTGCATGTTGTATTCATGCTTGATGTTTCTACGGCTCTGAAAACCTCTGAAAAGTCCTATTTTCAATCGTAGCTTGTTGTCCATGCATTACTTTATAGTTTAATTCCAAAGAATACCTTTGTTTTGGTGCATAAAACTATTTTAAATGTAAGTTCATGTTTTGCATCAAATCTCCGACCATTGACATTGTGGGGGACAAAATAGTTTCTCATTTTGGCGAGGACCTACAGTACACCACCACCACCAACCCCCCAACCCAGTCCAGGGCACATGCTGTACGATTCTAACATGGTCCTTATGGCAGCTTTTGTTCCAAGTACAGTCTGTTCTGGAAGGTAGCGGTTCAATGCTGTAGCTCTGATGGTTTGGCTGCCTGTAACTGCAGGGACTCCTAGTGCTGCATGTTCAGTGGAACGGAGCCTTTGCAGGTGATGGATGTGGAAAATTCCAGCAAGACTTGGTAACTGGTTTGGGACCATTTTTCCCAATATTCAAAATGCAGAGATTCTCATTAAGTTTTGTGTCCTTTATCTGTTAACACTGTGTTGGCAAACCTAGTGTATGTAGCCCCTGTATTCTAAACGGCCTGTAATGTGTACAAGCAGGATACATCTATCGCACTTTAGTTTATAGCCATTAAAAATTTACTTTGATTGCAGACTTCACGTCTAAGTCGATACAAAACGAATACCAAATTCAAGTTAGACTATTTTAAGGGATGTTTACAAATTGCTACCTTTAATGCTAATTAAATGAAGACAATCATGAAAGGGGAGATGCCCATTTGTTCCAGACAGGGTAGTGGAAGTACCTGGGCTGTGTTGGAATCAGCCCTATCTACTGTGTCCTGTGTACCATTTACTGCATACTGTTTAGTACATGACATTGCAGTATGATGTATCCTCCATACTATTATCAGCAAAAACCCAGAAATAATATCATCCAGGTATTAAGTACACTACATTTATATAACATTTTGCCTACTTAACTTTCTCATCCAGTGTAATCAAAAAAGACTCAATAGTATGGAAGGGCGTTGATTCAGATGCAGCCCAGCTCTTCAAAAGGCAGGAGCCTTTTGAAGCAGGGTTGTCATTGAGCAATGCATCTCGCTCTTGATAAGTAATCTCTCGCTATGCAAACTGCAAGGAAGTCAGAGAAAAAAGCATGCCAATAGCTGGAGGTCACATCAGTTAAGACAGGTCATACGCTTTCCCACAGCCTCTTAACATTCCAGCATCACAGGCCACCGTTTGTCCTGCAATTTGGCTCAGAACAGGCTGACAATGGAATGCCTTTGTTTTGCGTATCTCACCTTATTTTGGAAGTTCCCACGGAGGGCAAAGAGGGAAGAGGTGCAGTTTTTTTCTCTGTGAAAAGGCACCAGCTCCAAACACATCAGCCCCGAAAAGCAACAGGCACAGCAAAGAACACTCTCACGCAAGTTATTAAAAGACAAGATACTTTACATAGAATTATGCAAAAATAAACTTTATTGCCACTTTTAATGAACTGAATGAATACTGAATGATGAACCAAAAGGAGAAAGAGTAATCAGTGCGGCAAAAATTATTTTGACCAATAATAAATCTACCAAATTTACTCCATGTCACATGTCTGACAGATTTAAATATTCAATACGGTTGTGAGGGACTTGAATGCTAATAGGTATGTATTAATGCCATAAAAAGTTATGTATTATGTTTAAAAATGACATTGCAGTTGTAGAGAAAATCTATATATTGGAGATGTTTAAAGTGTCAATGGACTTGACACTCCCAATTTGTATTTTGACTTGAATTTTTCATGGTGTGTGACTTGGAAATAAATATGGTATATACAATAGCATGTAACAAGCCTCTTGATACCTCTGTGAAAGACAAGTGTTATCTTCAGAAGAAGCAACAGAAACATAATATTAACCAAAATATTTCCATATTAAATAGAATTCACAGTACAAACTGGAAAAAAACTACGGCTCTGTTAATGGGGAGTAAGAGGTCTTTTCAACTTAGCCGCAAAATGAAAAGCCATATAAATTTCTAAAGTTAGCGGCCATCTCATACACACTGTACACATGTCTATTCAAGGTTTATATAAAACTACATGGTTTTGTTACAACATAAATACTGCTTTAAATTATTTTTCCCAGGTAATACTATGGCTTTTTGTTTTAAAGTTATATTGACGTCTAAATTGTAGTTACAACAAATTAAATTTTTTCATCTCATTTCTTCTTCAACAATGTTAAAGTTACCAACTTTTTTACCAACAGTTCAGTCAATTAATTCATGGTAATTTCAGAATCTGCCCTTCAGATTTCATGATGACATCATTTGGTCTTTTGCCTGTGTAACTTACAGAGAAACATATCCACAAAAGTTGGGCAAAACAATTCATGACAAAACTGAAACTATAGAAATGTACCTCAATATATTCAAGCAAAAAAAAAATCAAACCAGCATGTTGTAGTCCCATAACAATGGAGCTAATTCACGAATAAGGTGCTGGTGAAGTCTTTTTTGAAGTCTAATTTTGGGACGAAACATTAAAATTCACACCACCTAGGGAAAAATGACAGTCTAAAGCATAGACAAAATTAAGGCGGAACTACTGATGATTGCTGTTTTCTAACCAGAAAAAAGGACATTTTGTTTCTGAAAATAAACAGTGTACAATTATGGAAAATAACATTAATATAAATACACAGCTTATATGCAGCTGAAATTTCATGTGTACCACAAACGCTTTTCTTTTCTTCTAAAAAAAGGGTTAAAGAATCAAAATACTTGAGCGTAAAAAATGAGTAAAGAAAAACTGGTCACGGTAAACGTCTCAGCAGTACAGTTACAGTAGGCACACTAGCTGAATTAATCGCACAGCTTTTAACTTCAGTCTTCCTTAAAGTCTCTTCCCCACCCCTGTGCTCAAAAACCCCCTGGTTCAAGACAGGCTCCAACTCATTCCCCAGAGATGAACTGCTTAGTAGCCTTCATGAGACAGGTGAGAGAGGAGCTGTAAATAACCGCCACCAGCCTGAGTGACAGCATTTCAAACCGCTCCCTCTGTACTCTGACCTCGCTAACAGCGCACTGACCTCGGATCTCGCCCAGCTGGCGGCCGTTTGGACGTGCTGAAGCGACGCTCGTGGGTCGGGGAGTGGGGGGGGGGGAGAAGACGGACCCCTTTGAGAAAAAGCCGGGGTCTGTGTTCGTTACCGTCTCAGAGCAGGCCGACAGATGCAGGGGATTGTGGGAGAAACACAGCATGCCCTGAACACCCCCCCCCCCCACTGCCCTCTGAGCAATCCCAAGCAGAGGCCATGAAAACTCACAATACATGTTGACAAAAGCAAACAAGAGTTTGTAAAAATCCCTGAAACTGAACGGTACGTACCAGACAAAAAAGAAAAGTCAAGTACAATTTTCCACATCATACAAACCACTGTATAATGTGCTCTATTTACAGACCTCTGATAAGCAGCAGTGCAATTTTCAAAGCGCAAAAAAAAAAAAAAAAGAGTAAAATTCAAGAATATGAGCCGCTGAAACAAATAATTAATACTCAGTCTGATACCTGTAATAATAACAATGAGGACAACCATAATTAGAGTAATAATTAATAATAAAATGCTTTGTGCAGACAGAAATGGCTTAATAGTGGTCAGAATGAACACCCAGTTATGTGGTCCAGTCTGTGAATGAAAGGAACCTTGGGCGTGTCGAGGACCCCCTGCTTGGGCCCCCGGGGCCAGTCCAGCCTTAGCCTCTGGAGGGACTCCAGGCTCAGGATAGTGGGGAGACGGTGCCGGGAGGGGGAGCGGAGGGGGTCCATGCGATCCTGGATAAGGTCATCTCAAAAGGCAGTGGTGACAGCGTTCCCTCGCCGTGTGCCCAGTCGCACCATCTCCCTGGGGACTGTGTCGAGCTGCTCGTAGGCCAGCCTCCCCTCCTCGCCTGTGGGAAGAGCGACGGACATGCGGTGTCACCCCTCTGCGCACAGCCTCCAATGCATGCACACAGTACATATCATGTCTTCATTTGCACATTCTAAGGCCTTTGAATTGTGTCTGCTGCTCTACGGCCCTGAGTCCTATTTGCAATCGTAGCTTGTTGTCCATGCATTACTTTATGGTTTAATTCCAAAGAATAACGTTGTTTTGGTGCATAAAACTCAATTTTAAATAATGTGAGTTCAGGTTTTGCATCGAATTTCCTACCATTGACATTGTGTGTAAAAATTGTTGCTTATTTTTGGGCGAGGACCTACAGTACAGTACAGTACAGTACAGTACAGTACAGTACAGTACTCCCCCCCCCCCCCCCCCCTTTGCTTTGACTCTCTTTGCTGTGTTGGGCAGTGCTTTGAGCACACTGTATGAAAAGCATTGTATGAATAGATTTAACTATTACTATTACATGCATGCATACAGTGCAGTCCGTAAGTATTTGGACAGTGACACAACCCTTGTTGTTTTGGCTCTGTACTCCAGCACATTGGATTTTAAATGGAACAGTGACTATGAGGTTAAGGTGCAGACATTCAGCTTTAATTTGAGGGTGTTTACATCCATAATGGCTGAACCGTGTAGCAACTGTAGCCCTTTTTATACATAGTCCCCCGCAAGGGGGACCAAGAGCAATTGGACAAATGAACATAAACTTAAATAAAGTCATCGTATTTCATGAGGGGGGGGGGGGGGGGCTAGATTAAGCTGTAAATTGCGCTGGAACAGAATGGAACACATGGTTGGCTAAATGGCTGTAAGTCATCGAGGGTCTGAGGTATTAAACGAGCCTCAAACCATAACTCTGCCGCCAGAAATGCAATAGATATTGATGGATGCCTTTAAGGGTCGTTTCTCCTCACTCATTTTCCTATTGAACTCTACGTCAGGAGAAAAAACTGAGAAACTAAATGACATGAGATTGTGTACTACTTGAAAAATCACATATAATACGATTAAAACATAATAAATGCCTGAATAAATAGAATACTGAACACAGTCTATTTTCACCAGCCCCTGGAGGAGACGAGCACAGATCCATTATCAGGGAGTTTTACGTGCTCTTAAATTGTGACTCTGGGGGCACAGCCAGAAGGTAAACAGGACCGCATTCTTCTTCAGGCTTTTGGGCGACCTCTGCTATTCACGTGTTCACCTGTGAGAGCCGGAGCGTGGGAAACAGCCCTGAGAGAATGCCAAACGCCTTTTGCATGGCCGCGCGCCCGCGAGAGGACAATAGGCACTTCCACGGAACCCGAGTTCTCCTGAGTGACATCGGCTCAAAGCTCAGAGCCGCGAATCCTCAGGCAGAGGTAAACGAGACGGAGCAGGAAGGAGAGAGGCATCGGAGAGCGGCGTCTAAACTCGCGGCCGATGCGCATCCGACTATTGTTCTGCCGTCACTCACCGAGGGTGAGGAGGGTTTCTATGGCGACGTGGCGGAGCTCCTCGTCGGCTGAGTCGCACAGTGATACCACTGCCTCTATACTTTCATAGGCCTGAGAGAGAGAGAGATACTGATGTCAGAACAGTACTATGTGCCTTAATTGCTCAACAGAATTCAACAGACGGGAGTCCTCCATTTTTATAGCGAACGTTTTTTGTGTTTGTTTTTTTTGCCACGTCATCACCACTTCCTCTGTGACAGCACATATTAGCATATTAGCCAAAATGTTTGCAGTCAGCAAACTGCTTCTTTACCGCTGCAAACTTGCAGCTGGGCTGTCTTTACTGTACAGCCGGGTAGATGGCAGGCACCCAAATATCTGCCCATAATTATCTCGGCCAAGACCATTGATCCAGGTTGAATGATTACAAAAAGAGAAATACACGATTGCAAGCATTTATGCTAATGCCGTCTTTCTGACAGTCTGCTTACATTAGTTATAGTTATACAGCAGACAAAATGGACACCATTTACATCAGCGTCCCTGCTCAGCCCCGCCTCCACCTCCGTATACTGACCTGTAAGCAGCTGAGAGCGGCGCAGGCTCCTCTCTGTGCCACCACCCCCTGCCTCCGACAGGGCCTGAGTGTAGCAATCCACCGCCTGCACAACCAAACGCAGTAATTACTTCCATCCACAGGGTGGCGATCAAGTGAACCTTTTAAATCCACCGGTTACTTTTAATCCATCAAGAAAAAGCTAAAATGCAAACCTGACACTGGCAGTACCAGATCTATTTTACTCGCACGTACAAGGGGCGGGGAGCGACTTACCTTAGACCTGAACGGGAGGTGAGTGGAGGCGGAGGTGATGAAGGTGGTCGCAGCCTTGCTGAGCTGGGGAGCGTCAGTGGTCAGGAGTGTGGCCAGAGCCCTCAGAGTCTCCGGATGGGGCTTTAGACTGGACGCCGTCGCCTCCTCCAGCTCCCTTAGGGCCCAATCCGGGTCACCAGAACACAGGCTCTCCACGAACACAGCTGAACAGGCCACAGCAGAGTCAAATTGAATATTCAGTTAACTGGAGTAAGTAAATATTCACTAAACTACATTTTGTCTTGTTGGGAGTCTCAACCCGATGACAGATTGTGGTAAAATCTGGGTACTGTAAAAATCATACTATACTATTAATATAATATCTATAAATAGAGTATAGTATATATAATTCCTTGACCTTTATTTCAGTCATAAAATAATGCAACGGATTTGATGCATCGAATGAATTGAATATTGCGTATATACACAATATTGACAATCATCACAGAAGATCAAAGGTCGCATCAGAGCCACCAGAAGAACGTTGCTGCAGCGTTTAATGCGACCGGCCTGCGACGCACCTTCCCGCGCCACCTGCAGGAGGTGCTCCTTCATGTCGGACACGCCGCGCGCAGAGGCGTAGCTGTGGAACTGGAAGACCGTGAGGAGATCCTGGGACACAGAGGAGGGCGAGGAGTAGGGGGAGGAGGCCAGCTCGGTCCTGTCCGTCATCTCCCTCAACAACCGCTGGATTACTGCGCAACAGAGACATAGAGCGGAGCTCTCTCAGGATCGACAACTCTGAAGGTCACTACAGACACAAACCACGAGCCTCACAAAGACACACAATGCTATATCATTCATCACTGGTAAGAGCCGTTTTAAATGCTTGCAATTTCACCACTAACACACTCGTAGGCCCTTTCGACAGATACATTTTAAATCCAGTATTTGAGGTAAAGCTATCATGTACTCGAGAGGGGAGCAGTTAAATCCCTCCCTCAGCCAAACAATGGCCTTATACCCCTATGCCGCAGACTGCCCTGAGACAGCCGCTGGATACATTACAGCATGTCTGAAACACGGCCAGCATTAGCTTGAGTATCAAGTAACCTTAGGATCAGCTCATATTAGCTGACAGGTTTAAGACAGGTCTCTCAGTGGTACAATGGAGAAAGGGGAGGGGGGGGGGGGGGGGGGGGGTAGTGCAGTCCTACTTGAGTCAGCTGTGTGGGCTCGGCTGGCCTGCAGGGCGGCGCTGAAGCTGCGGTCCATGTGCTTGAACACCCTGTCCGCCGTGGTGTGGAACAGGCTGCCGGAACCGCTGCAGGTCGACCACAGGGACAGCAGCGCGGGTTTTTCCGCCAGGCCCGGGACCACTGAGGTAGTAACAGGGTGACAGAGCACAGGGGATATGAGTGACACACTCGCACGGGCTCAGCGCTTGCGGTCGAGCCAGAGGGTCGAGGCCTCTCTCCAGGGGTCCGGGGCGCTCACCGTCAGCAGCCGAGACCATCCCTCCCAGCCGCTCTGTGCTGATCTCGCCCAGTTCCTCCAGCAGCTGAGTCTGAGTGGAGATCTTGTGCAGCCTGGCTTTGCGTTGCGAAGGGCTCCCCCCGGTGGACAGGAGCTGCAAGCACGCACAGTCAAAGACCAAAGGGACTGTTTATAAGGGCTTGTGGGAAAGATAAAAACTTTCACAAGTTTAAACCAATCTACATTCAAAAACTGATTCATTATTAATTAGTTTTAGTCAACTGTACACTACGATAAGCGATTCAACGATATTTTTTGAAAAGCTATAACTATGTTCAAGAAATACCACAGACAACAAAATGTGTTTTGGTGTTTCTTAAGATGGTCTGTCTTTGGAAAATAAATATACAATTCACCCCTGTTTTCTACAGTTTAAACAGTAGCCTCTTTTGTGTATGGTGTGTACATATGGAATCTGTGTGTGTGTATATATTGTGTGTACATGTGGTACGTGTGTGTATATATATGGTGTGAGTACCTGGATGAGATGGCTGCAGTACTGCAGGTGAATGACGATGGCAGTGTCCAGGCTCTCGTTGCCCGTGGTGAGGGGCAGGGGGCTGCCGGCCACGCTGTTCCCCACTCCCGTGTCCTCTGTCAGGGCTTCGCTCAGGTGGCCCCTGGCCTCTGGGTGCTGCCCTGGCCTGTTCCATTACAGAATACAACAAAACACACAGTCACCACAAGGGGGCAGTAGAGCACTTCATCTCTCTTACAGGGAACAATACAACAGCACTGCAAGTGATATGAGCACAGTGCAGACAAACAGTTTGGGAAAATAAATAAAACCGTGGTCAGTGAAGGTGTTGTACATTTAGCCTGTAAGTTCAGCCTAGCTACAGTACATTACATGCAGCTTTCATATCAGCTAGCATCTAACATCTAACCATCCTTATTTGAAATGGATGACCAATTACATTACATTTACATTACATTACATGTAATGAAATGGATGACCAATTAAAAGAAGATTCTCACAAAACAAGAGGAAGCATCATGCAAAACCCACTGCACTATGGTTGATGCTAGATTGGATAGCTCGGAGGGACGCTCTGCTGTGATTGGTTGTTAATCTAGCATCAACCTTTTCCCAACCCCTAAACATAACAGGCGGCAGTGTAGTATAATGGTTAAGGAACTAGCCTTGTAACCGAAAGGTTGCAGGTTCGATTCCCAGGTAGGACACTGCTGTTGTACCCTGAGCAAGGTACTTAACCTGAATTGCTTCAGTATATATCCAGCTGTATAAATGGATAATATGTAAAAAACATGATTAAAAAAAAAAGTTGTGTAAGTCGCTCTGGATAAGAGCGTCTGCTAAATGCCTATAATGTAATGTAATAACCTCACAGGAGTTCACGTAACTCGGACTCATGCTCGAACTGTTAAGATAGTGTCCCAGGGTCCCGCCCAGGTCCCTCCGGGCTATCCAATCTAGCATCAACCCTGCACTATGATGATGCTTCCCACAACTGGAACGCAATGGGGGGGGGGGCGAGAGAGAGAGCGGGGAACAGAGGGAGAAAGAAAGAGAAAGACAAATAAGAGGTCAGGTTGGATGGACATACACACAGAGGCCCAGAGAAACGGCTACAGCACAGTCACACCCCCACAGGACACACAGCCACATCACAGTCCAGAAAGAACCTACGCCTGAGAGGCATAACCTGAGCCCACTGCACACAGTCACAGGGCTACAGAGCAAACAGGGGGGAAGAGAGACAAGCGGGCTTAGTCACAGACTGAAGGCGCACACACACACACACACACACACACACACAGGCGCGCGTGCTTGCGGTGTCCGCTCGTCTCACTGGGCTGCAGAGGTAAGTAGTGTTAGAGGACAGGGGCTGCCAGGAGGGGGTGGGTCACCGCAGGGGGCGGGGCCCGGCTGACTCACCCGATCCTCTCCGCCTCCATGTCAAAGAACACGGAGCGGGGAAGGGCGTCCTCGCCCGTGTCGTCGTCGTCAAAGTCTGAGGTGTTGAGGAAATCAAAGCTCTCTAAAGCACTCTCAACCGTCAGACTGAGACTGGATGCCCTGCTCCTGTGGGCGGGCGCTCGGCACTGAGGGGAACACAAGAGCCACCCATTTAAGACATGAGCCCTGGGAGGGGGCGGGGCATCATCGGGAGAGGACATGCCCCACATGTAGGACACGCCCTCAAAGCACGACTGGACCCTTGCTATGTCAATCAAATGGAGAACAAATTAAATCTGCCAAAATAAATTACATTTATTTAAAATGGCACTTAATAATAATAAATGCATTTTACAAGGGCTTGTTTTAATATACATTCCATAAGAGCCTGGAATGTATTACTTGCACAAATATAAAACTATATCCCCTCACCCATGTGCTTCCTAATAATACTGCATTCTTTCTCCCTCTTAGACCTGCAATGGCATCTAGCTTTATGTCATAAGAGTATGTATTAACTACCATCAGCACTGTTTATTGCCCAAATCTGTATGTATGCACTTATGGTAGTCCCTCTGAGTAAGAGTGTCTCCTTAATGCCATAATGTAAACGTACTTAAATCTCACATTGAAAGTGAAATAACCACACGATGAAGGAATTTTATTTTTCAGCTGAAGTAAAGTGAAAGTGTATTTTTATGTGTGGGGTTAAAACCTGGGAAATGGGCATCAGAGCGAGAGGCTCACCTTCAGCAGGTCCTCCAGACGCATCACTTCCTGTTCCAGCTCCTGCAGCTCCCGGCACACCTCCCCCAGGCTCTCCAGCCTGAGGAGCAGGCTCTGAATGGCCTCCTCCAGGCTGCTCTCCAGTGGGGAGCCGCGGCCAGCCTCCGAGCCCCCCCAGCTGACGGGGGCCTCGGGCAGCATGTCGGCCGACGTCAGCCTCTTCACCAGCTGCTTGGTCAGGCTGCCCTCGTCCGTGTCCAGCTCCACGGGCTTCAGCTCCGAGCCCTCGTCCGGCAGCAGGGTGTCCGGCATGCCGTGGTCCAGGTACACGTCCTCCGGCGCCACCGCGGACAGCCGGTCCGAGCAGAGGGACGGCGAGCCGGTCCGCTCCCAATCCGAGTCCGCCTCGCTCGCCAGGCTCGCGCTCGCCGTCTCCGCCCCCTCCTGGTCGGGCTCCTCCTCCTCCTCTCCGGGCCGACGCCCTTCCCCGGCCCCCGGCGGCGGAGGACGAGACAGACGGTCCCTCTCCGGGGGCGTGACCATGATCTCGGGGTTGGACTGTCCTGAGGCGGGGCGGGACTGGGGCGTGTCAGTGAACGAGAGGCGCTTGCACTCAGGGGCGCCGCATCCGCCGTTCTCAAAAACGTCGTCGGGGAGGACCGACTGCCAGAGAGAGAAAGAGAGAGAGAGAGAGAGACCATCAGGACATGGAGGAGAGCTGAGGCCAGAGGTTCACCCAAAACATGCTGTTTTAATAGTGATCCCCACCACCACAATAGTGATCCCCAGTCTTCCTGACTGGTGTTTGAGGAGTCCAGCCCTCACTCAACGGGGCCCAGGGGTGAGCGTAACGCACCCACTTCCCTCTATCAATCACAGTTCTCTCTGCTGTTAGTTTCCACTGCACACATTCCTCACACAAATATCCATGCAGGCCAGTTAGCACAGGCTAGGCTAACACTGCACAGTAGCACAGAATGTGTCTTTTGCTCCATAAGCTGAGGCTGTGTATTTCTACATTTTAACAGCAGTTCCAAAGCCACACCCATGCGAGGGAAGACCATCGGGGGAGATGAGGAAACTCCGCCGCGTCGACCGCACACATAAAAAAGCAGAGCACACAGCGCGGTAGCCGCACACCCGGCGGGACGTGCCGACCACACTCACGTAGACTTCCAGGCTGGACTTGGGCCGCGGCCGCAGGGTGACCAGGTCGCCAAAAGAGCGACTGCGCCCCAGCTTCTCAAAGAAGGTGTTCCGCAGGGCGCGCAGGAACGAGGGCCGCTGGCGGTCCTCCGGGCGTGGCTGCCACTTCTTCACCACACAGACAGCCGGAGGGGGCGGGGTTAGGGTTAGTGAGGCGGGAGCGGCAAGCAAGAGGACACGAACACATGACACTACCTCCTCACGCTTTCACCGACACGACCGTTATCATTCATTTGGAAGCGGTCCAGGACGCACACCGGGGTTAAGACAGGGTCAGGAAGAGCGCGAGCTTGTGACGAGGAGCCACGCGATTTAAGAGCCCGGCGAGGTAGCGGCCTCGTGAGGGAGGGAGGGAGGGAGGAGAAAAAAAGACTCACGAAAAAGGAGGTGTCCTGGAAGGTGGGCGTCTCGGGCGTGCCCTGGCTGTACACCGACACCCGTCTCTGCAGGGCCGTGGCCTTGCTAAGGTTCCCGGAGGACAGGGTCAGGTCCTCCACATCGAATGGACTGCAGAGAGAGAGAGGGGACCCAGTCAGAGAGCAGCGGCACGGTTATGCAGACATTCAGACCCTTGGAGGTTCTTATATCCCAGTGGCAGTGACCCAAAAAAGAGCCACACCTTAAATGTAATTTTCCAACAGTTCTTGCTCTTCTGCCATTTTGCAATTGGTAACCTATTCTACCAATTATTCAATTCTATATTAATAGCAGCAATGGCTTCATGCCAACTGGTTCTGCACAGTAACTAAACTTAATAAGTGAATTGTTAATATTTGCAGTGCTCTTATTACGTTTCATGAACCAGGCTGCAGTGACTACTTTGTTGACAATACCCCATTATACAGGAGTTGATGGACAGAATTATTGCATTTTTGTCATTCTGGGAATAAGTAAAATGCACACTGGATTCAAATGACAGTTTTATGGTCCAGAGGAATACTGCAACTAGCATGACATAGGTTTTTACTCTATGTTTAATATGTGGCAATATTAGCCCCATAGCAATATACCAAAATATACCAAAAACCACTTCTGACAGAAAAGCCATGGGTATTATTTAGTCATTTTCAATAGAAATGTGAGTCAGTTTTCCCCCACAGAGATATTTTGTCTGCAAAGTGATGCTGGCACTAAGTTGTGGCCAATATGTTGCTAATTGTAACGACACATATATTTGTGCACACAGGCACCTTTGAGGTAACCTTAAACCATATATTACATCACCAACAGTTTGTTAAACCTCCCCTATATAAACAATGTACTCATGCTGCTATATCTGTTTAATTAAACTCAGATAATGTTCATTGATTGCAATGGTGCAATCCTAACACTAACCAACAGGGGGTAGCAAGTAGTTACACATTAATTACTCAACTGAAGTGGAGGCATTTCAGACATTTCATTACATCCTTTTAAGTTCAGCAAGTTCAGAAATTGTGCCCTTTTCCAAATAAACCCTACATTACACCACATTTATTGCAATAGCTGTGACCATGATATCCCCTCATTGTGTTTCACTGCATGGCAAAATATTTTTGACTACATATTAAGAAATTATGCTTAAATACAGAAAACTGTCCTAAATATATTTGAATCCTAACACAATTATAATTTCCTCGGATTTCAGGATGACACTTCTCTCAGACGCAGGTCTCATTTTCAAAATACAGATCGTCTCTCTTCTCAGCCAATCGGGGACTCCACTTACAACCACGTGACCTCCAGGTTGAGCTTGATGGTGCCGAGGTCATTGACGTCCACGGCGACCACCTGCGGCATGGCGGTGAACAGGTCCTTGGTCTCGCAGATGACACTGCCCACCAATATGTGTGTAGCCAGGCCTTTGAGCTCTGTCACCTGAGGGAGCAGATCAGAGATTAACCTGCGGTCAAGGAAACCAATGACCGTCAAACCACAAGGGTGTGGCCTATATAGCAACACAGGGCGGAGACAGAAACAATAGAAACAGCTAGTGTGATTCCTCCTTAATTTAGTAAAAGGTAGAAATCCACCCCAAGGGCCATGGGCCAAGAGTGAATCAGCCTTGTGGCTTCAAATTTAAATCCCCCCTTGCCATTGGACAGCGGTGCATTTCTGGACCAATGACATACAGTATGTATGCATACATAAATGAATACTCCGTACACCTCTGCTAGACATTTACAATTACAGAGGTAGCGATAGATTTCGGGGAAACAGAAGACCAAACACTACCCTTGCACTCCCATGATAAATGCCCATTTCAATCCATGATCATCCTGATAGTCCTACCATGCGTCTTTGCAAATGAAGGATTAACCAAATAATAATACTCGACGTAAAATTCACAACCAGCTTCACGCTCTCAGTAGACACAAAATATATTTTTACAATGCTAGCTGGCCAATAGGCCACGCCCCCGTGGGAGGGGCCAGGAAGTGGTGTCTGGGGCCTTACCTTGATGGAAATGAGGTCTGTGATGAGTGGCATGAACACCATCTCCTCCCCGTCCCAGCTCTGCCTGGAGTTCACCTCAATCTTCCCCTTCAGCTTCCAGCGCTGGCGGCCGTAGCGCATGAATATCTGACAAGACACAGTGCGGGATGAATAACGCGCTCACTTATCAAGGCGTCATTTTCCCCATTACGTTGAAACGGATCAAAACAACATCGCAGTATATATCAGGCACGTCATGTCTCTCTGGTAGCTGCGGGGTAAAGGTAGACGGTTTGTTGGATTGAGACCAGCCCTAATAAAAAAAGAAGGTAGATGGTTTGTTGGATAAAAGCCAGCCCTCGTAAAAAAGAAGGTAGTTGGTTTGTTGAATAGAGACCAGCCCTAGTAAGGAAGAAGGTAGGTGGTTTGTTGGATAGAGACCAGCCCTAGTAAGGAAGAAGGTAGATGGTTTGTTGGATAGAGACCAGCTCTAGTAGAAAGTAGATGGTTTGTTGGATAGAGACCAGCCCTAGTAGAAAGTAGATGGTTTGTTGGATAGAGACCAGCCCTAGTAGAAAGTAGATGGTTTGTTGGATAGAGACCAGCCCTAGTAGAAAGTAGATGGTTTGTTGGATAGAGACCAGCCCTAGTAGAAAGTAGATGGTTTGTTGGATAGAGACCAGCCCTAGTAGAAAGTAGATGGTTTGTTGGATAGAGACCAGCCCTAGTAGAAAGTAGATGGTTTGTTGGATAGAGACCAGCCCTAGTAGAAAGTAGATGGTTTGTTGGATAGAGACCAGCCCTAGTAGAAAGTAGATGGTTTGTTGGATAGAGACCAGCCCTAGTAGAAAGTAGATGGTTTGTTGGATAGAGACCAGCCCTAGTAGAAAGTAGATGGTTTGTTGGATAGAGACCAGCCCTCGTAGAAAGTAGATGGTTTGTTGGATAGAGACCAGCCCTAGTAGAAAGTAGATGGTTTGTTGGATAGAGACCAGCCCTAGTAGAAAGTAGATGGTTTGTTGGATAGAGACCAGCCCTCGTAGAAAGTAGATGGTTTGTTGGATAGAGACCAGCCCTAGTAGAAAGTAGATGGTTTGTTGGATAGAGACCAGCCCTCGTAGAAAGTAGATGGTTTGTTGGATAGAGACCAGCCCTAGTAGAAAGTAGATGGTTTGTTGGATAGAGACCAGCCCTCATAGAAAGTAGACGGTTTGTTGGATTGAGACCAGCCCTAATAAAAAAAGAAGGTAGATGGTTTGTTGGATAAAAGCCAGCCCTCGTAAAAAAGAAGGTAGTTGGTTTGTTGAATAGAGACCAGCCCTAGTAAGGAAGAAGGTAGGTGGTTTGTTGGATAGAGACCAGCCCTAGTAGAAAGTAGATGGTTTGTTGGATAGAGACCAGCGCTAGTAGAAAGTAGATGGTTTGTTGGATAGAGACCAGCCCTAGTAAGGAAGAAGGTAGGTGGTTTGTTGGATAGAGACCAGCCCTAGTAGAAAGTAGATGGTTTGTTGGATAGAGACCAGCGCTAGTAGAAAGTAGATGGTTTGTTGGATAGAGACCAGGGGCCTCAAGGATAAACGGAACATACGTACAAAAAAGATGTGTATGCTAGTTTACCCGCCATCGGAGTCCCCAATTCCCACAGTCTCAAAACTGTGTGTACGCACGAGTACACATTTGCGTAAATGTGGGCATGTTTTGACGTTTGTTTTTGCAAATCCCAAATCCATGGGGAAAGTGGCGTACGCATGTTTTTTGTACGTATGCACCATTTATACATGAGGCCCCAGACCTAGTAAAGAAGGTACACGGTTTGTTAAGATCGATTGCTGTAAAAAAGAACAGGATTTCACACAGAAGGGCCAAAATGACCTGTAATAAATGTAGCTTACTTCATACTGATCTCCTGGACAGAGACGTGCAAATCCTGCCAGACCTGAGAAAGACGGAGAATGAGACAGACAATGAGACAGAAAGCCAGAGTGATAGTGGAGAAGTGCGTACGTTATTAATATCAGCGTCTTTTTATATTTGTAGCAAGGTGATAATGACACTTCAGTGGTTCACAAGCTGCAGTGCATTTACATCATTCAGTTACTCCAAATGAACTACTTAACACTGCGCCCCTGTCCACAAACACACACATCACACACGCGCGCTCACACACACCCCTCAGGGACCCTACCTTTCATCTTAATGTGGAACTCCCCCAGCAGGTTTTCCAGCTCGCCTTCAAACGTGCACATATTCTGCACAAAACAACAACACAAATCAATCGTTAACGGCGCTGTGTTCGCATTAGGGAAGTGTATTTGAACCCCGGCCAGGAATTCACTAGGATTTAGAGTGGAAACAAAACCACGCATTAACAAGATGAGGCGTTTGAAACCGACAGCATTTGGAGGAAATTGGAGTGCGCTTGCTGCGTCCTGCTCGCCATCTGCTCTGATGTATGTGTTAGGTAGTGTGTGTGTGTGTGTGTGTGTGTGTGTGTGAGGTTGTGTGTGCACTGTGTATGTGTGTTTATGGTATGCTCCTGTGTTTATGGCACGCCGTGTGCGGTAGTGCATGTGTGGGCGTGTTGCAGTCTGCTTGAGGTAGCGTGTATGTCTGTGTTTGTGGGTTTGTGACATGCTGTATGAAACAGTGTGTGTGTGTGTGTGTGTGTGTGTGTGTGTGTGTGTGTGTGCGTGTGTGTAGAATGATTCACAAGGTTTGTGTCTATGTGTGCATGTGTTTCTGACCCATTGCATGAGGTATCATGTGTATGTGTGTGTTTGTTACACATTGTGTGTGTGTGTTCATGTGCATGCATACGTGTATGTGAGCGTGCGTCTACGTGTGTGTGCATGTGAGCTTGCGTGTGTAAGCGCGTGCATGTGAGCTTGCTTGTGTAAGCACGTGCATGTGAGCTTGCGTGTGTAAGCGCGTGCATGTGAGCTTGCTTGTGTAAGTGCGTAGGTGCATGCGTGTATGCGAGCTTGCTTGTGTGTATGTGAGCTTGCGTGTGTAAGTGCGTAGGTGCATGCGAGCTTGCGTGTGTAAGTGCGTAGGTGCATGCGTGTATGTGAGCTTGCGTGTGTAAGTGCGTAGGTGCATGCGAGCTTGTGTGTGTAAGTGCGTAGGTGCATGCATGTATGTGAGCTTGCTGGTGTGTATGTGAGCTTGCGTGTGTAAGTGCGTAGGTGCATGCGTGTATGTGAGCATTACTCACCTCGCTGTACTCCTTGTAGCGGCGGTTGACCTCGGCCAGACTCTCCCTGGTGCCTTTAGTGGAGGGCGAGGTGGAGAAGGCCTGCTTCATCTTACAGGCTCCGTCACGCAGACGTCTCTGGATGCAGAAGGCTTCATACAGCTCGTCAACCTGCGCAAGAACCGTGGAGACTCAGAAACGCCCACGAGGCATCTTCGGACACTGGCCCAGAGGAGCCAGCTTCACCAGACCACAAGCAGCCTTTGAAGTCTGGGACACATTTCAGTTTAGTAATCACAAGAAGCCCCCGGCTGATAAAAATCAAAGCGGAAAACAAGCTTCAGTCCCCCTCCGCTCTGCGCCTATGGTTCAAGAACACATAACTGTCTAATAAACTGAACATAAGCCTCAGGACTAGGGCCAGATTTGACGGTATAGTGTGTCTATTTCAGTCTCATCAGGGGAGTGATGCATTCACATTTGGTCCTGACTGAGGAGCGGCAGCCTTTCTCATGGTAATGCTCGCTCAGCGTGTTTACATCTGATCGCATGCTCGCCCACTTTCCCTTCCATCTGTGTTAGCCATGCTAATCCCCATATCATGGACAGAGAGAGAGAGGGGGAAGAGGAATGGAGGGAGAGACTGAGAGAGAAAGTGACAGAGAGAAAGAAAGGAATATGAGGGGCAAAAAGAGAGAAAAGGAGGGAGAGGGAGAGCGAAGAAAGCAAGAGACAAGAAGCAAGCAGAAAAACAAAATAAATAAATACTACTTGGACTTCTCCTCTCTCCACATGCTGCCTGTTGGCCAGTCTCCACTGACAGCTCTCATTATCCCAGCCCAGCGCAATGAGTTCTGCATATAGCCTCTAATCAGACCCCAACAAAGTACGCTTCCCATAATCCTTGCAGGCTTGCATCAATTCACACAATCAAATAAATATTCACATTTAAAGCACTGTTCACTCATTTCAAACAAAATTGGAACAGCACCTGACACAGTGAATGTTAGATCTGTATTTTAAATGTATTTTCTAAGGCCTGAAGAAAAAAAAAAACCTACTGTGGTGAACATCAAAATGGACTTTTCAAACATGCGCACGCAGTGCCAAAGTTAAAAAAGCATCTGAAATATTGATGTCAGGTTCTCATTGGGGAAAACGGAAAGAAAACCGAGGTTCGTGGTGTTTTTGAACATTGCCGCAGCTTCAGCCAACGTTTCCAAGTGTGTTTTGTGGGGGGAAGTCCAGCACTTAAGAAAACAGCCAGATGGAAGAGGGTAAGAGAGGAGAGTGAAGAAAATGCTGTTGGGGAGACTGCAGCCAGGTGGGAGGGTGATATTCCTTGTATTGTTTCTCGCGTCAGTTCCCCCTCTGTTTTGTTTGACGCCCCCCGCGTGGTTGTTTACGCTTCATTGCACTTTTGTCCCCGGTCCCAGCCTGTCACGTACGGGTCGTCACCCCCCACCCCCCCGCCCCCCCCCCCCCCCCCGCCCTCCACGCCCATCTCCCGGGCCAACCCGGCCCACTCCCCGCCCCGCCACATCCCCACCCCCGCTGTGGTATGCGTCTTGCCTGTTTATCCAACATGTTTTCAATTACGTCCTTAACCAAACCCCGTTTGGTCCTTCTGCCGCTGCTAAACCGTTTTCTTTTAACACCTCTCATTTTTAGAGCTCCAGAAAAGGTCAAACTGGCTTTAAGTTTTGAAACACAGGCCTTGTGAGATCCGTCCACCTGGAATGTGTGCTGAGCCTGTCTGTACACACGCCGTCTCGCATGCGAGAGACGTTTGGGGGAATCCGGAGTGATTGATGGAGCTGGGGGTCCGGTCAGGCCACCTGCCCAGGTCCGTCTCCCGTCACTTCACGGTGACAACGACACCGATGGATTAGCCCTGAAGAATGCGGACAATTTAAGCCGGGATACTGGGGAACGAAGGAGGGACAATTAAACTGCCTTTTATCGTCCGGCAGTCGCTCGTCTGGCCTGACTTTCACCGTTTGTGTTTCGCACCTTCACCCATTTGTACAGCTGCTACTTTTGCCAAAGCAATAAACACTAACGCTAACGCTAACGCAAACGCAAACGCAAACGCAAGCGCTAATAAATACCCAGCATAGTGCCGCAGAGTAAAATCACACACTTTCAGCAGCTCTGCAGTGCAGCGTTTTACATATTATCTGACTTTAAATTAAATAGCGGGTTGCAGGTTTCGCTCCAGCATGAAACGGTTGCCGTGCCCTCGAGCAAGGCACTTCACCCGCGTGGCTTCATTAAATATTAAATATTCAGCAGCATAAATGGATGATATGTAAAATGCAGGCCATGCAAGTCATGCTGGATGCTAGTTAAGCAAACAAATATGTACCGTCATGTTATGCGACGGGATACAAACATACTCCAGTGCTCTGGCCAATGAGCAGAGCCAATGCTCTACGCTGATGACACGGTGATTTAGAAGACAGCTACTGGTTTGTTCCAGCTGAATTTTCAGTCACCATTGATAAATCAAGAGGCTGAACAACATGGTTCAGCAGGGGCTTCCCAGTGGACTCTTCTTTCTGTCCTCTCTGTGGCAAACATATGAGCCCCAGAATTCACACTTCTCTGTGCTGCCAGCAGGGGGAGTAGCACGAGAGCCAGTGTGTTTGTGTTTTCTCTTGTTAAAAATTAATATTTTAAGAGCACATAACCAAACCTAGCTCACATCCGAACAGATGGTTACCCTGATGGAGACCTTGAGGATGTAACCATGTGACATACACCTCACACCTGACTTAGAGCCGCTGGCTGATTTTGACAAGCAGAAAGAGTGGGGGGGAAGAAGAGGATTCTACTACCCCACCGCTCCAGGGCAGAACGAGCGACTGCTACGCAGCCATGCGATCCCCAGTGATGACTGCATTATAACCAAACCCAGAACGAACTACACTCCAACTGAACAGACTGTTCCCTGAGACGAGGTGTTCACACGGAGCCTTTGAAGCACAATAGAAGCCTAAAATGAGGCAAGCGAACAGTACGCAAAGTAGAGAGGCGAGAGAGGCGTTTAACTGGGGCAACAGGACAAGGGAGAGGGCCTGTGGAACAGACGTAATCCTCTTGTCACTGGAGATACGTGTGCGATCATCAGCTGTGCGGACGTGGATTCGCCTGACAACAGTGCTGCAGCGTGAAGCTGAAGTTGTGATTAAACGAAAGATTAGCAAGCAAGTCCCCTCGATCAAATGCAGATAATCTTTCAGCAGCACGGGATTAACGGACGGACCGAGGGAAGCGGCAAGCAGAGACACTCCATAAATGTAGAGTAGAGTAACAAGACAAGTAGAATTACACGGGCTCTACAGGGACAATGATTCTGTACCCTTACGTGTGGTACTTTACCCAACTAGCAACTCTAAAACATTATTCCTCTCTTATGTGTTCCCTATCGCTCGATTATGCGTGTGAGCGTTTGTGTGTGTGTGCGTGTTTGTGTAAAATGGTAAACAGTAAGTCGATAAATAATAAATAGCAGAGTAATAAGAAGAACACACAGGGCAGGAGTTCCGTGCCTGTGTGTTAGGGGGTCATGTGACCCAGGTTGTGTCCTTGAGTGTCAGGTTTCCGTGTGACAGTGGCACCGTGTGCGGTGGGAGTCGAATGTCGGCCTGAGACGCGAGGTGGAGCAGACGCTCGTCTCCGCACACAACGCCTCCTCTGGACCGACCGGGAGGCGTGGCCGGCCGCCTCCCCGCCTCACAACTCCAACGGCCGACCGCCAGATCTGGCAAGCCTCCAGCCAGGAAGACGGTTACAGAAGTGTGACCGTGTCAATTACACCCATGTCTGCTACCAGGGATCCTTACAGACGGCGGTATGAGGACGAGGGAGGGCAGTATTCTTGGCCCGCTCGCTAGATAGGCAATCATCTAGTATCCCCTGTGGCAAAGACCAAAAGCAGGCTTTAGTCTCCAGCTGGCCTGCACATACTTTAAGAGCACTCAGCTGCATCAAACGGAAGCCCTATTTATAGCGGCCCTTTGAGGAGTAATCTCGGCGCAGTATGGCATTTGAAAGCAGCGATTAAAAAAAGATACACACAGTTCCGAGAGGCCCTGCCCTCCCCAACCCAGTGCCACCTGTCCCGCAGCTTCCTGTTTGTTCCGCCCCTCCTTCCTGTTGCCAACCGAGGAACGCTCGCAGTGCCTGTCACAACCGTCCCTTTCACAACAGCCATTGCTGAGAAACTGTCAGTTTCCATTAAATGCACGCTGTTTTGACTTCCATGGGTGAGAGCACTCATAAGGCCGGTTTAAGTTCCGACAGCCATTATGCAGACTAAGTATCTGGGAGGCAAAAACTGCCAGACAGGGCCCTGCGTAAGCATAAAACCAACACTATGGAAGACCGGATTTGTTCAAACCACTACTTTCCTTTGTGCTGTTGGGAGCAATAATATCAACGGGACGTGGTTTCAATTTCCTAACGTCAGTGTTTTTTCTGGGCAGTCCGATTGTCCCGGCGGGGCAGTTTATTAGAATTGATCCAAACAGACAGCAATCTGCTGACAGCCGGCTCCTGGCCTGCCGCGGCCACGCCCGCAGAGAGAGAAGCGCAGATAAGCATCAGTTAGCCACCTACTGGAGCTGCCGCTATCCCAGCAGGCAGTGCAGCATAGACTGCCTTCTTTTGCTTTTTCCCCCCATTTTTTTTTTTGTTGCATTTTATATTCAGGTGAATGGAGCCTTTTGGGTTCAGGATGCGTACAGCGCCCCACCCCCACCGGTTCGTGAGGCGACGGCAGACCCCCCCGCCGAGGGATGAGAAGTGATGAGCTCCCTCCCCAGGGCCCGGCTTCGCTCAGCTGAGAGAGAGAGAGAGAGAGCACCACGCAGTTCTCTTTCTGAAAAAGACAGCCGTCATATGCTGGCCCCCCTCCCAAAAGACCCTCATTAGCGCTGCTGTATGAAGTACTTGTATGTTCAGCTATCAGATGGGCTCTCAATAGCTCTAGAGGATTGTTTTGACCTAGATTCGGCGCAGATTCAGTCAGTTGATAACAAACCAGAACAAAAAAAAAAAAAAACAGCAAAACAAAAAAAAGTTCAGAAATCAGGCCTTGGATTATGAGTCACAATTGTAGTATTGAAGGCTTTAAGGGTTTGGGAGCGGGGGGAGACAGAAGAAACGAGGGGCTGCGGAGAGGGTCAACGTCGACAATGACTGGCTTCAAAGCCTCCCGTCTTCAGGTTTCCATGGATACCTTTGGTTTCGCGCTGCCCTCAAATCTCTGCTTTTGGACTCCTCGTGATTGGCTACAAGGCGGCACATGCGCATCGCGGCCTGGGTGATTTATGGAAGGGCCGCTTAGAGGGGGCAGTGAAGGGGTGGGATTGGGGGAGGCACTGGGCACTCTACGGGGGCATGCCTGTATGGCACTGCCATGGAGCCAGTGGGGGCTCACAGTGCACCCTCACATAAAGCAAACTCACAACGTGACAGTCGCCAGGACGGCAAAAAACCTGAGCGCTTCCCTCCAACTCAGTTTCAAATGCTGTGATGAGAAGACCTCCATTCGAGGCAACTATCCCTCTAGAACACCTTGCTTAACTGAAGCTGTGGCCATTTTAATTTGATTCCCATTAATTTCGATGGAATGAGTAATGAAAGAGTAATTATGCATTACTCAGGTACAACAAAGGGCGCTCAGAATCATGGGAAACGCTGGATAATGGGCAATGGTACTCAATAAGCTGGGCGTATGCAAGTGCCACAAGTAGAAACGAAAGAACAGACAAAGAAAATGAGAGCACAAGAAGAAGAAGAGGGAGAGGCAGGAGAGGAAGATGGGAGTAGTACAGAAGTACAGAGGAAAGGGGAACAGAGCAAGTGTCTCTGGTTTAGCTCAATAAGGATGTGCAGTAGTGAAACACACACAAAATAAGCTGTCCAATACTCCCAGTGTTCTGGATGTGAGAAGTCTAGATTCTGTAGTCACATATCTGTAGTTTGCTCCTGAAATTAGGACAGCAGCAACATTCTTGACGCCACATCTCAGACTTGCAATGAAGAGAATTCGGCCTGCGGTTCTATTGACTCTAAACCACAGTTTACTCCCGGTTTTCTCTCATTCTCTGCGCTGACGGCAGACACACAATGTCCTTACGCAAACGGGCCCACCTAGCAGTTGATAAAGTCGGTCAATACGGTGCTTCAGGTGATACACTGAAACATGCAGCTTGGTTTGAAATGGAAAAACAAAAACACTATAATTGAGCGCATTAAGAGTCACAGGGTAGCAGCCATGTATCTCAATCCATATGCTCCACTACACAAGACGCATATTCCACTGCAGTCTGCCCATAGACCTCCGTAGTCCCGCCCACTTTGGCCACTTTTCAGAGAAATACTATGCAAGTCAATGAAAAGGTTTTTTTTTTTCTATATTCAGGCAGCTATACATTCAAAACACCCAAGAAAGGAGTTTGTTTTAGTTGTTTTTTTAATAATTTATAAAATTGGTAATTTGAAATGATGTCCAACAAATAAACAACAAACGCGTTTTCAAAAACAACTAAAACAACATCCGGGCTACTCACTTGCTCACCAACACTGCTGAAGTGAAAGCCTCCACTAAAGCTGACACTTTCAACATGGCCAGACTAATAGTGATTCTTGCCCTTGGTGATAATCTTAGTTTCACTTCCATAATAAGTTAGAAGAGCAAACAAAGTGATAGCCATTTTCGCTAGCAG
Organism: Synaphobranchus kaupii; assembly: GCA_029718625.1. Classification (NCBI taxonomy): domain Eukaryota; kingdom Metazoa; phylum Chordata; class Actinopteri; order Anguilliformes; family Synaphobranchidae; genus Synaphobranchus; species Synaphobranchus kaupii. The sequence goes on along the minus strand of CM056396.1, from coordinate 8,223,154 downwards.
AGTGGCCGGTAGCTACTTCATTAGTTAGCAAGAGCGGGAGCCGGCAATGTACCAGGGATTCTGGGTACTGTAGTTATGTTTCTCAAATTCTTAATTATATGATTCTAATTTGATTTAAATGCAGTGGTGAGTATGTAATGGACTTTGAATCACATATACAGTTGAAGTCGGAAGTTTACATGCACTTAGGTTGAAGCCAGTAAAACTAATTTTTAACCACTCCACAGATTTCATGTTAGCAAACTATAGTGTTAGCAAGTCAGTTAGGACATCTACTTTGTGCATGACACAAGTATTTTTTCCAACAACTGTTTACAGACAGATTATTTCACTTTTAATTCATTATATCACAATTCCAGTGGGTCAGAAGTTTACATACACTAATTTGACTGTGCCTTTAAACAGCTTGGAAAATTCCAGAAAATTAGTGTCATGGCTTTAGAAACCTGATAGGCTAATTGACATTATTTGAGTCAATTGGAGGTGTACCTGTGGATGTATTTTAAGGCCTACCTTCAAACTCAGTGCCTCTTTGCTTGACATCATGGGAAAATCAAAAGAAATCAGCCAAGACCTCAGAAAGAAAATTGTGGACCTCCACAAGTCTGGTTCATCCTTGGGAGCAATTTACAAACGCCTGAAGGTACCACGTTCGTCTGTACAAACAATAGTACGCAAGTATAAACACCATGGGACCACGCAGCCGGCATACCGCTCAGGAAGGAGACGCGTTCTGTCTCCTAGAGATGAACGTGCTTTGATGCGAAAAGTGCAAATCAATCCCAGAACAACAGCAAAAGACCTTGTGAAGATGCTGGAGGGAACAGGTACAAAAGAATCTATATCCACAGTAAAACAAGTCCTATATCGACATAACCTGAAAGGCTGCTCAGCAAGGATGAAGCCACTACTCCAAAACCGCCATAAAAAAGCCAGACTACAGTTTGCCACTGCACATGGGGACAAAGATCTTACTTTTTGGAGAAATGTCCTCTGGTCTGATGAAACAAAAAATTAACTGTTTGGCCATAATGACCATCGTTATGTTTGGAGGAAAAAGGGTGAGGCGAAGAAGCCGAAGAACACCATCCCAACCGTGAAGCACAGGGGTGGCAGCATCATGTAGTGAGGGTGCTTTGCTGCAGGAGGGACTGGTGCACTTCATAAAATAGATGGCATCATGAGGAAGGAAAATTATGCGGATATATTGAAGCAACATCTCAAGACATCAGCCAGGAAGTTAAAGCTTGGCCGCAAATGGCTCTTCCAAATGGACAATGACCCAAAGCATACTTCCAAAGTTGTGGCAAAATGGCTTAAGGACAACAAAGTCAAGGTATTGGAGTGGCCATCACAAAGTCCTGACCTCAATCCAATCGAAAATTTGTGGGCAGAACTGAAAAAGTGTGTGCGAGCAAGGAGGCCTACAAACCTGACTCAGTTACACCAGTTCTGTCAGGAGGAATGGGCCAAAATTCCAGCAACTTATTGTGAGAAGCTTGTGGAAGGCTACCCGAAAAGTTTGACCCAAGTTAAACAATTTAAAGGCAATGCTACCAAATACTAACAGAGTGTATGTAAACTTCTAACCCACTGGGAATGTGATGAAAGCTGAAATAAATAATTCTCTCTACTATTATTCTGACATTTCACATTCTTAAAATAAAGTTGTGATCCGAACTGACCTAAGACAGGGAATGTTTACTAGGATTAAATGTCAGGAATTGTGAAAAACTGAGTTTAAATGGTTTTGGCTAAGGTGTATGTAAACTTTCGAATTCAACTGTATGGCAAAGGTTGGTCCATACAATGCCATATATCATCATAAGGTTGACTGAAAGATCCCAAAGTGGGAAAGGCAATAGCTTTCAGCAGTCTTCCGGGACCAGCCAGGGACAGGAGGGGGCTGACTATAAGCTCTATACTCAATTTCTGTCAGGCAAGGCAACAATTTTTCCACATTCGATTTAAATCAGGATGATAAAAAATACACCCACCTTACTGATGTGGAATTCCAGGCGTCGAACGTATCTCTCGATGGTTTTGATTTGCTGCTCAAGAAAGAGACGCAGGAAAAGGAAGCTTGAATGTGGAGCGGTCAACAAACTCCAATGAAGGAGGCAATTTCTGATTTCTCAAACTAAAATAGGGTGCACCAATATCCTTGGGTGCCTTTAAGTCTCTTGCTCATAATACTTTGTGAGAAGAGTTTAATTATTTTACATTATAGGATACTATGCTCTGTAGGAATTACCTACAGCCATCTTCTATTTTTCTACTGTTCTTGTGTTTGTTTTAACATGGAACTTTTACACATTATATTTTGTGGTTGCTTTCTTTGCCAGTTCTCCCTCAAAAGAGGGATTTTTATCTCAAGGGACTTGCTGGTTAAAGAAATAAAATAATTATAATAAATAAATAAAATTATTCAATAAATATATTTAATGTGAAGCACGACTTGGTGCTGAATGCGCTCTGATGCTTATCAAAAGTGCTGCACAAATATATCAGATTCACAGGAGGACAGCGCGTCATTAATGCAAATTCTCTTAAGCAAATTCACTTCCCCTCCCGAGTTAAGACTTCAAAGATCTCCGTCGACAGGTTTGACAGGTAACTGAGCGTGTAAGAAAGCCCTCCCTCTCCGTTCAACTCACCTTGTCGAGATCATACAGTACACCCTGGAAGACAATGCAAAACAGCTATCACCACAGGCACATATTAGAGCTGCCATCTGCAAAACTGTAAATGACTAACATTATAATCAGTCCTACTACAAACTATTTTACACCTGTCTGCCTATGAAAGACTAACATTTGAATATCATCAATGTATATAGGAAGCAATGCAATACATTATTTATTTTTATGTAGTACATAGAAATTGGACCCTGATCTTTCTGACACTGAATACACCCTTAATATATATCAGAGGCCATTTAAACTTTCGCCATTCATTTAATTTGTGATATTGTCTTTACAAGACAGTCCAATGATGTCGTGCCAGCATAACCAATATGTTTTTCAAAAGGACAGAAGGCACAATCGTAATAACTGTATTGACAATCATAAGCATTTGGAAAGTGACAGCCGCAATGCATTCGGTGTCTACATGGGCTGTACGAGAGACGATGTCATTTCCTGTCTCACCAGTCTGGAGTTTCTCTTCATGTCTTTCATCAGAGAGGTGAGCTTTTCCAGCTCTGCCTGGTGTACCTCCAGGTACTCACTGAGTCCGAGAAGAGACAGCATCTCAGAACATGGCTCACGCACAAACACACACCATCTCACGTGGAGACAAACAACTGACATTGACAATGTGTGTGTAGCGGATAAAAGAGAGCATGTGTGTTTATGGTGTAAAGGAGATTGTGTTTGTACTTCAAGACTGTTCACATACTGTAAGTGAACATAAGACTGTTCACATACTGTAAGTGAACATAAGACTGTTCACATAAATGTGTGTATATGTTTGCGCCTTTTTTTGAAAGAAGATAAAATTTAGTGCACATGAGTGTGTGTGCACAGGACAGGGAGAGAGAGCGTGCGCGTGTGTGCGCATATGCATGTGCGCATATGTGTGTGTGCATATGCCAGGGAGTCAGCGTACGTGTACGTGTGTGCGCATGCACATGACAGGAGGACGGTACGTGCGCATGCCTAAAAGCGTGCGAGGGGCGCGGACTCACTCCAGGCCTCGTTTCAGGGCGCCGTACACCTCCTCCACCCTCTTGGGCTGAGGCTCATGGGAGGAGCTGCTGCTGGCCTTGTGCCCGGACACGTGCGTCTTCTTTGGCTTGGACAGAGGCTTCTTCAGCGCCGCCGAGTTTCCCATGAAGGAGTTACACCTGGAGACAGCCGCGGACGGACCGTCAGGCAGAGGGAACCGACAGCGCTCGCGGCGAAAGCGGGACAGCTCCCGGCCCCCCACGCGGGTGAACTCCGCGGGGGTGGTCTCCAGCTAGACTACGCTGCCTGCTCTGTGGGTGACGTGTGGCTTTAGAGTGCAATTTTATCACTGGCACCCCACAGGGGTGGCACACAGAGCCAAATATCTGAGCAAGATCTAACCAAGACCTTACAACGTTTCAGTAGGCCTACATACGTGTCCTGACACATAACTGATATACAAGTGATTTCATCACTGTAATATACATAATTATTATTATTATTAAATCACATTAAGTTTTGTTATAACTATACATCGTCTCAACAGGAATATGCTCCCATGAGGAGAAGCGATAATTTTTGCAGAGAGTACTACCGCCCGTCACCAACTCCGGCATTGAGTCATGAGAAGCCACCGGACAGAAATGTCACTCGACAAGTCCATACATGGCGAGGACCTACGCAAGCCGTGGGATTTCATCTAAAGCTGAAAATCTAGGCCGCTGTGTGAAATGAGCACACACTGTTGCCTTGGGTCACGCTAGCCCTCCGCACGCCAGTGCTTGGACACACGGATCCGATTGGCTCACATCTTCACCAGGCACTACGCACTCTTCCCTTGTCTTATTGGATAACTGCATTTCATAAGCATGTCACCATAAATCGGTCTCCTAAACACATAAAACAAAATAGCTCATTGGGCCATCCAAAGAGAAAAAGAGAAAAAGAAAAAAAGGATTCTCATTGATATTCTCAATTTAGTTGTCGTTTCGGTGGTAAATATGTTCAGAGAAAATGTGGCTAGAAAAAAACTCCCAGAGATTCCTTACCCGCATTAAATCTGCAAGAGAATCTGGACCAATAGCAGTTTAATAAAATGTTAGAATGGTACCATTTCACATTAGCATTACATACTGTATGCAGTGTCAATTTGAGCTATGATTTATATTAGAGTGCACTGGCATTGCTACGTTTTCTCCTCGGCTCCCTGCAGTTCATAATGATATTCGTTTCATTTTTATGTGGTGTGATGACGTGACATTCTAAGAGTCAGCCCTGATCAGGATGCTTGTTGATTAGCTGATCACCGTCTGCACAGCCACTCTTTAACAAACTAAACAGGCCTGTATGTCAGAAAAACAGGAATCCAGTGGAGCGGAGAGAACAAACGCACCGCGAGCGCCTCTCCTGCAGGGTGCTGAAGCCGGCGAAGGACTGGCTCCGGATGATGCCGTTGGGGCCTCCGGGGGAGTGCGTGCCGGCCGCCATGATCTCTGGGAAGCGGGACGACACTCCTGCAAGGGGAGAGAGAGAGAGGCAGGGGCGCATCAGCGGCGTGGGGGGGCAGGGCCGCGGGTACGGCGCAACCGCCCGCACAACGGCAGATAAACGCACTGAACTTTTCAGAGGTAGGGGGCGGGTAAAACTGGAGGAAGTCCCTGGTCGCCGTTTGGTAACTGACACGCACGTAAATCTTGAGGAGTGGAATGCTACACGCCGGGACCCAGCAGGCCAATTACTGCCCCACATTTCCAACCAGTTACAATGTCACACAGCCTCAATACAAAGTAGTCACTGCGAGGTAGGTACATTTCTCATTTAGCTGAAGAAAAACTGGATGAAAAAATAAAGCTTAAGCTCACGTCTTTCAACTTTCAAAAATGAATGCACAAAAAACATATTCCAGGACTAATTTCACACGGTCCCAGGAAAACTGACAATGGCCTTTTCCTGGAAACACAAATTGACAGCCACAAATGGCGGGCTTGTGTCAGGCGACAGTGAGACAGCATTAGAGTGACAGGGACAGGTCACACATCGGCTGCCTGATGAAGATGGAGCAGAGGCAATGCTGTGATGGTAATCTGTACTGAGTTGCATTACTATTTAGCTAAAATACAACATAAACAATACAGTTTACTACACTGACAATGATACCTTGAATTTACTGATCAGGGTCTGAAATGAACACCAGCCAGCCACCAGCCAAATGCTGGTCAAATCTTTTATTGTGGCTGATAAGATTTTTGCTCTAGCAGCCACTCTGGCAGGTAACCCACCTGTGTTCTATTGTAAAGGGTAATGTGGCTGGTAAAATGTAGAAAATGGCTGGTGATTTTTAGAATGCACAAACCACTATGGCCAGTGGAAAAAGTTAATTTCATAACCCTGTGTGATTCACTAAACCCTGTGTGATTCACTAAATATCAGTATCAGCCAAGGGATAATCTTTCTCTCCCGAACAGCGGCGTTAATCAATCTCTGACAATTATCACACTTCTAGATTAATGGTTCTCAGCTCAGTAGTTCAGCTGGGAGCTTTCCCCCGCTAAGTTACGGGCCGCCGGCTCCACGGGTAACCGGCACGCGGTTACAGAGGGCCCAGAGTCCTCTGAGCAACGTGAAACTCTGCCTGGCTTGTCGAGCAGCGAGATCTGCAAACGATAGCCTCCAAGAACGACGGGCACAATAGCAACGTGGATCCCTAGGAAAGACAAGATCTTGTTTTGCAGCGGCAGACACAAAGACTGCTGGCTCGATATTGTCCATTGCTAATTATAGCTTCCTATTCATTACCGGCTGACGTTTTTTAAGGTGTACGAAACTTTTGGGTATCTGAATATCCGACAGCTCATGACAATACGCTTCAAGTTCTCAAAAGAACTGATGAATGTGGAAAGGTAGAGAGGATGCCAACTTCAGGCCAGTCCAGCAGTTACATCACAAAGTTACCAAAAAAACCATCGTTTTCCACACTAAAGTAGCACTGTTTCAATTTTAAAATATAAAGTTATCATAGGCCCTGTGTTGAACATCTTTGCGCAAGCATACCATACAATATATATTCACACTCAGTTTTTAGAAAAATGGAAGACATTAACAGATTCTGGGATAGCTTTTCATTAGCATAAATAAAACAGCGACTGAGAGGCACTGATGGCAATGGATTACCGCTAATGTGCCGCTAATGCGCCAACCTTTTTGTTTGGCATGATGCCACTGCTAGTCATTACTGTCATATTTGTAACCCGGGAGGTTTACTGGGAGGACAGACTCAAAAAAGAGGAGCAGGAATGGTACATGGAGATGGACTGCGACCTGTACACTTGCGGTTTTCAGCCTTCGGTGGCGAACTTGTTTATTTCAACCCAGTCGTTTTAGCCATTATGAAGAGACTTTTTCAAAACAGCCACACACTGGCAAATCTGCAGTGATAGAGAAATAATCACAAACAGTATGGGGGCCATTTTTGTAGCCTCTGCTTCAGAGCATTCACCGTTTGAGTCTCTCTGATGGAGATGGAACAAGTCATAAAAACACGAGGGCTGAAAAGAGAACTGTAAGGTGGTCAGGCTCTGTGACCTTTGTCATGCCATGGACATGCCTCGCAGGACACACATAAAGACGTACGGAGCTACACCAGAGAAATCACTCCTTCAGCACACAATAGAGAACTTGTTGCTTTGTTGGAAGTTGGTTTGGCTGACTGCTTCTGGACCAGGAAGAAGAGAACAACACATTTAATTTAGTTTTTTGCACCAACAATACAGTTAGACAAAGGTAGCAAAAGTAAAAAATAAACATAAAAACACATCAGTACTGATATACTCAGTAGTTTATTCAAAACCATACCAGAAGTGCATGTGCCATTACGCCTTTCCAGTCCGCTCTCTGCTCTACTTTCAATCCAAAAAAATACATATAAAATCAGATTGAGAGCCATTTCACAAAACATGGATATGCTAAAACTTGATTTTCACAAAACACTACTGAGCCAAAGTGTGACACAGCTCTTTTTTTCAGTGCAGTGGGGCTGGCAGATATGAATGCCCTCTATAACAAATCGCAACAATAAATAATAACTGTCAGGAAGGACAAACGTGATTTATTACTGCGCACACAAGCACTTCTGTCCACTCTTCCACAAAGCCAACTGGCCTCCTACCGAGCACGGTTTCCCCACACGGCTCCAAAAATTAGCCTTGCGCTTCAATGCGACTGTAACACAGAGGCCCTGATCCACACGGCTCAGGATGGAGCCAATGCAGGGCTACCCAGGAGCTGCCAGTCACTGGATGGGCCTTTCAGTGGCGGTGCCCTCACGCACACACACAATGTCCCTCAAAAAAGGACGGCTGCGCAGCGTCCGTTTGAATGCCAGCCTAATCGATATTCGCCTCCAGTGTGCTTCTCTAAAACACCCTGGCAGAGGGCCCTGGTCTAGCCAACCCCCCTCCCCTGCTTGCTGAGTCTTCTTGTAAATATGTCACCTCAAACAGGGTCCCTGTGTGTGTGTGTGTGTGTGTGTGTGTGTGTAGGGGTGGGGAGTGTGGGTGTTGAGGGAACCGTCTGGTGGAAATTCAGCCCAGGGGGTGGAGTGCATGCTGGGAAAAGTGGGACGTGCCTCCCACATCCGCTCCCACAGCAGGGCCCATGGCTCTGAGCTTTAGAAAGCAGCAGGATAATCTGCACCCACTGCCAGGACACGGGGACAGAATCTTGAGAACCAGACAACTGAGACACAGCGTTCGCCTTCTCTCACCCTCTCTCTCACTCTCGCTCTCTCTCACGCACACACACAGACAAACACACACAAGCACAGACATAAAAAAAACATAATAAACACATATACACACAAGCAAGAGCACACAAACACACATAAACAAAAGCGCAAAGACACATACACACATATACATGAAGACCCTTAAGTTATGAATGCAGGCAGCATTTGAAAATACAATTAAACCCAGCCCACGGTGTGCGTTGAAATGATTATGCCTGTATAAATTATGCTTGCCATAGCAACGGCACACAATATACAGACTGTTGTGTAACAACATTGCCTTTATAGCCCCACCGAAAAAGTGGGCTGCCACCTCTGACACAGCATCTGAATCCCTGTTGTTCTCTCAGTTTTTCTGTCACAAACTAGTCAGTAACAAACCACCATTTGGATGATGACACTCTCGTTGGCCCCTGTGAAGGTAGCCAAATGTCTCGCTCACCTTTCAATGATGACGGAGATAGACGTAACAGAACCCAAGCTTCATCTATTAAGCCAGGTCATGTTAATTCATGAACAACCCCTCCACCAATCCAGCGACTAGACAGGTCAATGCAGAGGCCCTGAAAATAAATCTTTTGGTTTGGTGTTTGGAAAACTGTCCCTGACTTTTAACCCAGCAGTAAACAGAGCATTGGCCTCTAACGCTGACAGACAAAAGGCAGATCACCACAAGACGCGAGTCTTTCACCCCACAGCCTTGACCATGGGCAGGAAAATTTAACATTTTCTAAAATGTCATGTGGTGCTCAGTACTGCAACAGACACACACTAATCATTATAGCTGACCACTGGCACATTCCACAAACAAGATGAACAAATGTAATTACGAATAGGCCTGTGACAAACAAAGAGGGTTCTTTTCACAGACTCCTCATAGACAGCAGACATGGTTAAATCTTTACCCCATTGTAGAAAACCATCACAAAGGCCTACAAAAGTGCCACAGTCTTCTTGGATGCCAATGTGAATGGCCACAAAGACCATTTTCACTCTTTCAAAAAACGTGCTTGCTTTTTTTTCAAAAACAACTATGCTTAGCCTATTTAACAAGGCACAAATGAGGAATGAGGTACACCACGCTCTGTAACAAACGCTCTGTAACACACCCATGAATTCTAATAAAATGTAGCCACAGAAACTTAAATGGCGCAAACTGGAGGAGCAGTTAATTACACAATTTCTCTTCAGTAAATAAGTGTAGCGCCTAGCAATGAGGAAACAAAGAAAACAAGGTCATTTGAAATCCTTTCATGGTTTCGGGAACTACTTCGGACTACCTAACCCTCGAGCAAAGACCAGCATGCAATGCTCCACCTCGCCTTCTCTCGGTGGAAAATAACAAATGACATTTGCAAACTGCGTTGCTATAGCTCATTCTTTGAAATCCATACTCAATAACTTACACACATACAGACTAAAAATGCTTAGCTAAGCTGCAAACACTGTTCTTTGTATACCGAGTTCATTTGTGTTTTACCGTGTGTAATCTGAATATCCATTTTAGCAGTATGCTAGTCTTGCATAAACAGCAGAGGGGAGACAATCAACTTCACAGTGCATTCTGGGGGATGGAATCAACACAGGAAAACAGAGACAGATAACACTTGCTACACTTCAATCTACATTTGAATGATAAATACATACAGTCAAGCCGGAAAGTCTGAACACTCCTTTCACCTATCCACGTTTTATTACGTTACAGACATATTCTACAATAGATTGAGTTCATTTTTTGCCTCAAACATCTACACACAATAGCCAATAATGACGAAGTGAAAACAGGTTTTTAGAAAATATGAAATTTTATTTTACTGACAAAAATAGGTTATTTAGGGGTTACATATCTGTACACACCCTTAGCCTAATACTTGGTTACTGCACCTTTGGCAGCGATTACAGCTTCAAGGCGTCTTGGGAAAGAAGCTACGAGCTTGGCACACTTGTTTCTGGACATTTTTGCCCATTCCTCTTGGCATATCCTTGCAAGCTCCGTCAGGTTGGAGGGGGAGCGTCGGTACACAGCCATTTTCAGCTCTTACCACAGATGTTCAATTGGATTCAGGTCTGGGCTCTGGCTGGGCCACTCAAGGACATGCACAGACCTTCTCCGAAGCCACTCCTTTGTTCTCTTGGCTGTGTGCTTCGGGTTGTTGTCATGTTGGAAGGTAAACCATCGCCCCAGTCTGAGGTCCAGAGCGCTCTGGGGCAGGTTTTCTTCAAGGATCTCGCTATCAGGACTAGTCGCCCTCTATCAGGACTAGTCGCCCCGTTCCCGCTGCTGAAAAACATCCCCACATCATGATGCTGCCACCGCCATGCTTCACTGTAGGGATGGTATTAGCCAGGTGATGAGCGGTGCCTGGTTTCCTCCAGATGTGACGCTTGGTATTCAGGCCAAAAAGTTACAGTTTGGTTTCATCAGACCAGAGAATCTTGATTCTCATGGTTTGAGAGTCCTCTAGGTGCCTTTTGGCAAACTCCAAGCGGGCTGTGATGTGCCTTTTACTAAGGAGGGGCTTCCGTCTGGCCACTCTACCATAAAGGCCTGATTGGTGGAGTGCTGCCTGAATGGTTGATCTTCTGAAAGGTTCTCCCATCTCCACAAGGATACGCTGGAGCTCTGTCAGAGTGACCCTCGGGTTCCTGCTCACCTCCCTGGCCGAGGCCCGTCTTCCCCGATTGCTCAGTTTGGACGGGCGGCCAGGTCTAGGAAGATTCTTGGTGGTTCCAAACTTCTTCCATTTACGAATGATGGTGGCCACTGTGCTCTTTGGGACCTGTAAAGCTGCAGAGATTTTTCCGTACCCTTCTCCAGATCTATGCCTTGACACAATCCTGTTTCTGAGGTCTGCAGATAATTCCTTTGACCCCATGGCTTTGAGTTTGCTCTGACATGCACTGTCAACTGGACCTTATATAGGCAGGTGTTGGCAATCCCCAATCATGTCCAATCAATTGAATTTATCACAGGTGGACTCCGATTAAGTTGTAGAAACATCTCAAGCAGTATCAGTGGAAACAAAATGCACCTCAGCTCAATTTTGGGTGTCATATCAAACACTTGTGTACATATGATATTTTACATTTTGATTTTTAATAAATTAGCACAAATGTCTAAAAACCTGTTTTCACTTTGTCATTATGTGCTATTTTGTGTAGAATTTTGAGACAAAAAATTAACTCAATCTATTGTAGAATATGTCTGTAACGTAATAAAACGTGGATAGGTGAAAGGAGTGTTCAGACTTTCCGGCTTGACTGTAGTTTATATGGAGATGAAAAACTATTTTTTATCTTAATGCTAGGAGTTACACATCAAGTATTTTCCCATTAGAGAAGGGAATTGTCAGCCTGACAACACAGCATGCAATGCTTTTGGAAGGAAGATATGCACTGTACCCTTGAGCAATGCACTTATCCAGAACTGCTTCATTATAGACTACATGAAGCTGTATGGATGCCATGAAAAAATGTCATGTAACATGCATACCTACCAAATTAATAGCAATATTTTCCCATTCCAGAGCTAACACAGTATAATGTGTTGACCAATGATTGGGAACCTTTTTAACTGTGAATGCGTACACCTTCCGATTAGGTTTTCCGCCCCACAAGTCCCCTCCCATTAGTGATGTGCATGAGGCTTCAGCTTCTGGTCCACTTGTGAAGGACTTTATGACCACAAATTAGCTTCAAGAGTCATGACCTAATAGGGTGTGGTGGGTTTATTGGGGCCATAAACGGGGTTACGGAATGAGCAAGCCTTCCACTCTACCCTCCAAACTCAAAAAATACACGTAACCCTCTGCCATAATTTCAGGGGTAAAAAGAAGTTCCCACACAATGCAGCACGCCGCACCGCTGTAAATAACGTGGCTGACGCTTCGGAATTCGCCTCCCTGTTTCAAGCTACAAAAAAAGAGGGTCAAAGAGATGTCAAATTGCCCCTCCTGGAAATTTAAATATTGTTTGCTTGTGATGAGAGCAATTAGCCTGCCACCCAGAATTGTAGCACAAAAGTAACAACAGGCTAGGTGATGTGATGTGCCTCTCTCCAAAACAGACAGAAATGCAGTCCATATTTTGGGGACGTGACATGCTATTGTGGATTTTCCTCGTCTTTATTTACATGCATATTTTAGATGATTTTACTTGTAATTTTATGTGGAGGATATACAAACAAAATCATCGGAGTCTAGGCTCCAGGACCCAAATGAATATGTATTCCTTCAACAAGCCTTGAGGGAAAGCCATAAATTTGATGAGCCCTTCTGTGACCTCCTGTGACCTTTAAGTTGAACAAATAAGCAGTTGGCACTGCTTGTATCATAATGTTCACAAAACATATTGGGAATGGGGGTTCAAACGGGTGCCGTGGGGCGCGGACATATCGGAGGAACTTCAGGGAAGGAAAGCTGGGAAGATCGCAGCCTTTCCATTCCCATCCGTGATGTGGTGAAGTACAGATCACAAGCTCCGATCACATGAACGGAACACGAGGAGCGACGACAGCAAGCAAACACAAACTCCTAATTGGAGAATCGGCGTGGTGAAACGGTATTTTTTCTACAGGGCTTTAAAGTCGGCCAAGGCAGGCATTTATGCCGGACCTGACGGAAAAAAATAGTGCCGTTCTGATCAATCTGGAAATCGCATCAGGGTCATTTGATTTAAGGTACTTCGGCTGCATGCAAGAATTTATCTGTAAACAGTCGCGCATAAATACTTCCAAGAGATTCTGCTGCTGGTGATGGAAAAAAAACAACGACACAAACTACACAAAAAAACAACTACAACTTCTGTGCATTTACATACTATGCCACATATTCTTTGGGTTTTTGAATTTCAAACAGAAAGAGGATGTTCTCTACCTACAGGGTCAACCAGTATTGGAAGACTAAGCTACTGATTACTCAAAGTGGGATGCGCTGGCGGTTTACCAATCGTTCTGCACGTCACAGGTTTATGAGCCGGCCGTGACCTCACAATGTATGATGAGACTACAACAAAACACCGAACTCTATGTATTTTGGGTCCCCCCCCCCCCCCCCCCACCACCCACCACCACTGTTGAAACAGCATAGCCTTTATCAACATCCACTCTCACTGCAGCTCACAGTAGCCAGCATAGGAGGAAATGCTTTTAAACTTTATCAAGCTAGGCAGAAATAGCTTGCTTAATCTAGTTTAGACGGACACAGCTTTTTAGTTCCGCTTCAAAGTTAGCAGTGCTGTTCCGGGGGAAAAAAGCACGCACATAAGAGATCCTGCCATTTTAAAATGGAACGGCCCTGACAATAGAGGCTAAAGTGGGGCAAAATCGCACGCAGACCCCAACGCAAATGGAAGTGATATCCGTATCGGTATCTAAGCATTGCGCACAATGCAGAAAGCTGATAATTATAGAACACAGTGAACAGGAGTGTGGGAAAAAAGGGGGCATTCCTCTGTGAAGAGACACAAATGTCACGGTTTCAAGAGCACTCATTGCTGGTGGACCTGAGCAGAGCCTCTCTGTCTCAGGTATGTAAACAGCAGTACACTGGGAGACTAATCATGAATGACTGATCCATTAAGAAAATTTCATTTCAAATCATCTTAGTATGCAAGAGATTTAAACTGTGTTTTTGTGATTCTGTGAAGCTGGTATTTTTTATTTTTTTTAACCTCTGCTGGGCAGAAGAGTGAAGACATGGACGTCTTTCGGTAATTCTGGATCCATACCAAGGCTTTTCAGCGCCACGGCGTTATGTAACCACCTTTTTCCCTGGAAGTTTTTTAAAGGTTATTTTTTCCATTAAGAGGGTGTGGGAGGGAGAAGGAGATGGGATGAACGGCCTAAATCCATTTAACAATATGTAAATAGGAATAGCGTGCCGTTCTCAACGTTAACACCACACGTCCAACAAGGGCTTTAGCCATGCAACCGACCGAACCGAATGAACCTGTACCAAATTGAACCAACGCGGCTCCTCCAGTGCTCTGTACCGTCCTCGCTCTTATTCCCAGCCACATCCTCTGCACAGCTACTCGACCCCGCTTTGAAGAGCAGGAAATTAAGTGCATTAATAATTCAACGGGAGATCTGTGCTGGCAGCACACTGCAAAATGACAGGTAGGACGGCTAATACGACGGCTGAGCCGCAGCCACGGTTCCGCCTGAATCGGCGCCGTTATCTTCTCAGATCTTCGTTACGCCAGCTCTGGAAATATTCAGCTGCATAAATAACACATTTACCATTTTAAGAAATGGCTAATAGCTTTATTACCCATGAATCATTGCGTGCATTCATAAAACAAAAACTACTCTGTCAAAAGAGATGACATGAAATAAAAATAACAAAAAACCTTTTCAATAAACAATGTCTTAATATCAATCTTAACACAAGCCATTGTGAGACTGTGCCTTGGAAATGTTCCAGCGTCACAAACATTCCCCTTCTCATCCAGCAACGTAGCATGTTCTAGTTATCACACCTTGTGCGTGACAAACTTAAAATGCAACCAATAATTTGGAGTGCATTGTTTACCGCTAACACGCCAATGGCTCTACTGGCATCACCTGCTGTGCCTCTGGACTAGACGACTTTGTGCAACTGTGAGTCTGTGTCCCGACTCCCTATACATGTGCACTTGTCATCGTATGACTGTGGGTCAGATTCCCTCGAGCACAGATACAATTGGCACACGTCTCTTCACGTGGTATCAAAGCAGCATGTTCAATTATCATGATTTTCTTCCATAAACTGGGTTCACAAACACTGCTACATTTCTACAATGCTGCCCTTTGTTGTGCTCGTCACCCAATGGAGTCAAAAGCCAACTAACAAACCTTTTCCATCTCCAGCTGCTCACTGCAACCAAAAATCTGATAATTTTGTGGCACCTAAACACCCAGCTTATCAGTTTAGCTATTGTAAAAGCCAAAACCAGTATAATACAGGATGAAAGCCTATCAAAGCTATCCTAAAAGGTCTCAATGAGTGTGTGTGTGTGTGTGTGAGAGAAAGAAAGAGAGAGAGTTAAGCATTGACAAGTATTTAGAGTTAGATAGTGATGATCCCAAATGGACTGTTAATCAGGAGGATTATGAGAGAGCTATTGAAAACACTGTTCATCTGGTCAGAGGAAGGGAACGAGACACGGGTTCTCATTCCCATCCAGGACAGGGTGGTGCAACACCCCAGGCTGGACCAACAGCCGCTCGCTTCAGCACCTGCCACCCCATCTTGTCAAAGTGTCCAAATAACACACCATTCCCTCTTGGCACTAGACCATATGCACCACATCCACAAGAAGAAATATGCATTTATTTCTCCCATCATCAGCAAAACCTGCCATTTTTGTTTTGCTGACAAAATAATTTAGCAATATAGGCCTACTTTTATTGAATCTGGACTGCGGTTGGTAATACGAATAAACCATGATTGGAGGCAAACCGCAAATAATACTGGATGAAAAATTATGCGCGGATGAAAAATTAACTGTCACGGATAGAATTATGACGTGGGCGGAGCATTGCCACCACTGTGATCAACGGAGCAGAAAAGCAGACCGACTTTAAACCGAGCGACGCGCGCCCCCCCCCCCCCGCTCGCTGCCCCCGCATTCGCGCTCCTCTCCCTCCGCGCCCCGCCGCACGTCGGAGTGAACCGAGGACGACCGCGCTGATTTAATCGAGCTCCTCGCAGACGCGACACAGCCGGCGGATATCCGCCCGCCGCGCGCCTCCGTCCGAACCCCGGGACGGACGAGGATAAGACGGTCGCGGATTTTCCCCTCGCCGTCTCGGAGCAGCCGGGCCAGAGAATGTCAGGCATCCCCGCCGACCCACACCCCGTATCCACCCCACCCCAAACTACAACTGTGCGGGTCTCGGTCAGGGTTGAGACGAGTCGAGACATGCAGGAAGGGCCGGGGCGAGGAATGTCGCTCTGTCTAACCCCGCGTGGAACCGGCTGACAAAAGTACGATGAATCACCGAAAGAATCCCGGCATATGGCATACACCCCAGAATGAAGCATTTGAATTAAGATGAGCACTTGGACTCGGCTCTAGAGCTCAGGCTAGACTCCCCGGTGAGTTGAGACTGCACACATAGCATATATTAGCCTACAATAAAATGACCAGCAGGCTATATTGCATGTCAGTACATTTATAGACTACTTTGAATAAAATTATAAAAAATTGGCAAGATTTATTACTGTTATAGTCAGAGGAAATGCTGAGCCCACATCATCTGTGATTAAACATGTTTTGGCTATCAAGAGTGAATAACATGCCATGTTAGATTGCAATCAGCTGTGAAATCCTGAAAGACTGCCTCATGTATCCTCAAAATACAATCAAACCACAAAAAAACATACTGGTGTGCAAGGTGCACACACATATAGAGGGTTTTAAACGATACACATTAGGGTAAACTGTTCTTGAAGAGGTGAACTCATGCACCTCTCTGAGGGAGATGGTGGTGTGATACACTGCCAGGTTTCACAAAACACTATTATCCTTTTCTATTTAACCCCATCTCAAATCCAACTGTCTCTCTGCTACACTGTAAATGTAGTCTGTGTGGCAATGAACCCATCGCCCAGAGGAGGGCTTCAACTGAGGAACTTTACAATTGTGTAACAAAACCAATATAAAGAGAATGATGCTTCTCTTTCAATACTAATTTACCTTTAAGGAATATTTCCCTTGAGCAAGGATCACATTGGGCCTGGAAAAAATATTGGGGAGTCAGGGGTGACATCAATGCCATAACTGACCCTAGTTAACCTCCATTAGAGAGTGTCTGTGAGACAGAAATACCGGCTGTCCAAATGTACTTCTGACTACAAGCGATGACGTTCTCAATAAATTGATTCACTTCCTTTGAAACAGTTAAGCCAATTAAAGGCACGACAGGTTTACTCTGCCTTCGTGCTCTCTCCCAGCCGCATTTTCCCCCTAATACGCCAGACGATAGACCACCGACCACCCCAGGGGGAAAAAACTTTAGAAAAACATCAGTGAAAAGGCGGCGGGGCGGCTCCCAGACAGCCGTTCCCCCGCACATGTGGACATGTTGGTTTTGGAAACTGGGTAACTGGAACACTCGACTACGAGCCCCAAGAGTGGATCAGGACACAGGGTGCCCGCGAATCCTCGCCATCCCCCAGTCGACAGCTTCTCGCCCGTCTGTCGGCAGGCGGGCTTGCCGAGGGCGGCGGCGACGCCGAGAGCATCTCCGTTGAGTAACACAAGGAGACAGAGAAGCACTCGCCGGAGTCACAGAGCCCCGTCTGGCAAAGCGCACACATACTCTTCTCTTACTACTCTTTCCAACTGTTTACAAAACAAAAACTGCTTCGCCATCAGCACAAGTCACTTTGCGAATGCACAACATACAAGTATTGTAGTTTTTCATAGATTTTTGCTTCTTAAATGCCTTCCAACAAGGCATAGTAGGCTATTTGTTCTTTTACACTGCAGGAAATGCATGGCAGTATAATGGTCAGCTAATGGCACTGATTAAATCTGTGTTGGACTACCTGCCTAGAGTCTCCGCTTTCCCTAAAAGCTAAGGTGTGAAATCTTTAGATTTAAATTTTAAATGTGGCTCTCTGAATAATAAACAATACATAGGCTATGTAGGCTATGTGGATGAGGGAGGTGATTTATATGACTGTTGGCAAAAAAATTAACAGTTCTGGCGATTGTTGAAGCTCTGAACATGATGCATTTAGTTTTACATTATGTCAGTTTTAGTATCAAGGCAAACTGAAGAGATTAATCAGAAAGCCATCACAATTAGTCACATTTCCATAGTCCATGTTCACTCATTTTAACTGAATATACTGAAACGACGGAATGCTGACAGCTCACACCAGCCGAGTTGTTATGTTAATGCTGACCCCGCCCTAACCCCCAAGCTCTAAGGAGACATGAAAGGGGCTCTTACCAGAACCATATAAAGTTTATCTGATGATGAAACAGACTCGCCACCCCCACCCAAACGCCACTGACAGGCAGATACCACGGGTCTGGTTCTCTTCCCTAGATCCAGCGGGGCGTGAATGACACAGAGTGGACTTTCTCACCAGACTCCTACCGAATTATCCGCCCCCATACACCTGCGGAAAATCCCCTCACAATTCTGTGCCAGTCCATCATCACGCCATTGTGTGATGTACAATCCGTCAGTAATCCCAATGATAGGCTATACCATTAAGTAGGCCTACTCCATGTGTCCATTTGTGAATATTACTCGATCCGCGTCAGCAAAATAAAAGTGGTCAGACACTCTGAGTGAGTGGCCACCCGGTGTAAACAACGACTTCCCCTCATCCAAACAACTTATAAGTTGTTTATTTATTTGTATAAATGCAGTTAGGCTACAGCTTGCCAATTACCAATGTATGTAGCGATCCTTGCTATCAAGCAACATACTTTTGTTATGTGAAACAAAGCAATCACTGGAATACATGCAGCAAGCCAGCTATGTAGCCTATCCCACGCGAAACAATTTTCAAAGTGTCTACTGAATTTGTTTAGCTATAAACTAGAATATTTCGTTTGCACACACGCATCTACCGTTAGTTGCTTGGGCCAGTTCTTTGTATATTCCTGCATACGGAATTCATAGACTGGGAATCGTAGGCTACTCTTATTCACTATGTTGTCCCACGACCAAAAACCTCTTCTAAGGAAAGACAATGACAACCGATAGGAAACCCTGACTACGTCGTTTTTTGCACTTTTATGAAGTCTGTCTAGCTAATAAGTTCGTCAACTCGCATTTTTAGAGTGTCCGCATTTAGCGAGTTGCATATGGGCAGCTGCAACATTAGATAAAGCACGCTGAATGGAATAAGGTCCACTCACCTCTAGGTAAACTACTTCAACTGAATCCGATAGCCTGGTTACCTGCGTCCTTCCATCCATACGTTAAAAGCACTTTCCTTCTTGGGCGCCGATTTTTTGGTAACGATTCAGGCAATGCATAAATTGAAAGAAACCATTCGACTGAGCGCTCCTGCTGATGCCTGCTAAAAATATTATTATTATTTGCTTCTTGATTGTTCCAGATGTAACCGCGCATACAGTGTCTAACAAAAATCATGTGCATCCCAGTTTGGGTTCGGAGTAGCCTACCCTTTGGAGTTGCGACGAACCAATGAACATCTAGCATTGACCCAGTGGGCGGGACATATCCTTACTTTCCACAACAGCAAGCGCTCGCGCTCGCGCTCGGGGGCTTCTGCTGCTGAGCAATAAAATGTTGCGAGTGTTCTATCTATGCGAAGCGTCTGTTCTTGAAGTCCTATCTCCACTTAGAATTTACACAGCTGTTAAAGCATTTATTTATTTCTAACGTTAGCCGTGGCTCTATACCGTTATAATTGCTATGCTTGTTCTTTGCGAGAGCGGCCTAATTAAGCTTGAATAAACTGCACGCTGACTTATCAAGGGGCACCATCCAATTCCCCACAGGCAAACACAAAATTAAACGTAGTAAACATTTAAAGGGCCATTAAAACTTTTTAAAAAGAGTATTAAGTTGTGTGGGTGATAATTTTTCACCAGGAAAAGTGAAGATTCTTTGTACAAGACTCCCAGATTAATACCTCAAACAAACATTCTGACCCGCACGTGAATGGGAAAATAATACAGCACTACTATTCATGGCCCCAAAGTGGGAGTTTTCTTCTGCCATAGTCTCCTCCCATCATGAATGACTTGACATAGTTCACTGCCTGTCAACGTGATTTTCCCCTTAGCTGGACATGCACTCTGCAGCTTGCAGATCTAATTCTGTTACTGTTTGGAGGGGGGGGGCTAGCATGGCAGATTCTGGCATGAATTTATCAGTCAGACCCATTCCAACATAGGAAAGCATAACAAAGCACCATATTAACATAAGTTTCACTGAATTAGTAGCCTATCTCATAATTGGAGCTCATTTACCAGTAAAATGGGCGGCAGTGTAGTATAATGGTTAAGGAACTGGACTTGTAACCAAAAAGTTGCAGGTTCGATTCCCAGGTAGGACACTGCCGTTGTACCCTTGAGCAAGGTACTTAACCTGAATTGCTTCAGTATATATCCAGCTGTATGAATGGATAAATGTAATAAGAAGTTGTGTAAGTCGCTCTGGATAAGAGCGTCTGCTAAATGCCTGTAATGTAATGTAATGTAATGTAAAATCGAATGGATGAGCGCATTTTAAATGGAAAAAAAATGTTTACTATCATGGGCAAAATACCTTCTGGATGTTTTTTGCATTCCTTTTTTTCAGGCTGTAATTGGGAGACATAAAGGTTATCCGAGTGGTTTTTCAACTGTTTTAATTTTACAAACCAACAAAGCCTTAAAAGCAATATTACAATTTAACAAAACATTTGATTGGCTATAAATTAGTGTTTTCTTTTAGTATGAACCTTTTTACTTTGGAGAGAGATTTTGTGACTGGAAATACCAACATCAATGCAAAACCCTCACAGGGTCACCCAATGCTGTTTAATTGAGGACCTTTGAATTGGCAGTGAGAGAATGGTGGTGAAATCTGACAAAAAGTGCAAGTCTTGCTAGCTTCCATATGCAATGTACTGGAGTTCATTCCAGTAGATTTTCAAAGGCAGCCTCTTGCAGCACAGCTCAGACACCTACACACATCTCCACTGAGCTGCTGCAGTTCCTGTCCTGTAATTATGCCCGTCATCAACAACCCCCGACAACCGGCTATATTTACTGGAGACAAACAAGCAGTCGCATCAGTTAAAGGAACAGCTCAGGATATGTGCGCATTTCCATAATTTGTGTATATGATCTATGTAATGACATGACACAAGTTAGGTTGTTATTATTGCACACCAGTTATATTTTGTTATCAAAGTACTTTGTTATCAAAGTAAGCCTTCAGGAAGGGTTCCAAATGCAGTGTGATTGGTCTGCACTTTAGATCGCTCACCTCCTTCCTGTCTTTCTCTTCTGTAATCTGTTTCTGTGCCAGTGATCCTCTTCTTAGTGTAGTGTGGCATGTCATAGGCTCCCCCAAACAACGGTTGTCAGTGCAAGGGCACCTTTCTAAAACAGCTCAATAGGAAATGCCTTGGGCAGTTGTGACCACTTAAATGCAGTTGGACATAAATCTGAAGGCCACATGACGTTGGGGTGGGGGGGTGAAAGGTCAAATGGAGTAAAAGGAAGGAGGCACAGCTGAAGATGGTGGGTGCAAATAGGGGACGGGCCCTTTGAAGATGCCGAAAGGCTTTCTCAGGTTTCTTAAGCCTGACTGTGTTTGGAGAGGTGTGTGTGGGGGCGGTGGAGCTGGATTGTGCACAGCTGACATTTGCATTAATCACTCATATATTGTGGTTTGTGGGGAGTGCTGCATGTCTCCATATCTTTTTGAAGGGCTTTGAAAAATGAGACCTCTCACACGAGAGCATGTGTTTTCACTGGTACTGTCAGTCAGACGTGAGTTTTCAAACGCGAGCCGATTACAGGCTCTCAGACACACGTGGCGCGTCTGCTCAGTCTTAATGACAGGTTTGCCACAGGTAACTCCTACTCCTGAGCACAGCTGTGTGAGGGCTGGAAAACCTCTGTGCTCCAGGTGTTTCACATTACCTCACCCCTCGCTGGTTTACAATGTTGAGGCCAAGCCATCGGTGCACTTGCCAGACTGACCGGTTCTGTAATTCTGAGAAAGTACATTGGCAGGGCCTGTTCTAACCTTCCTCTTCAACTCTCTGTTGTAAGAAGAAAATGGCTCATATGCGGAAAATTCCCTGCTTGTTTCTAAAAAAAGCTAAAGTTGGTCAAATGGATGCAATAGTAATGTAACAGGAAGACAAAGCATACCATGAATGAGCCCTTGGGTAAATACTATGCCATTTTCCCTCAGGGCTACAGACGTTGTTACAATATTACTCACTGAAGCTTCCAGTGCTATTTTGCCATAAGCACCAAAACACAGTTATTTGTCAAAATCCCCAGGAAACTCCAAAATACAATTACCGATGGCCTGATTTCCTCCTGTTATTCAATATTCCCTCATCTTACACTCTAGTGTAACCCGCTATCAGATTGCTGCTTGAATGTTCAATAGTGTTTCATCATCTATAATATGATGTATGTAAGACTTTTTAACTGTGTTTGTTAAAGCCCAATCAAATGAAGTGAGCATTGAATGGATCCTTGTGCCAGATGTTGTTTTTGTAGCACATAAAGACAGAAGCCCACATCTGACAGAAGCCCAAACATCACGGTTCATGAATTCAACAATAATAAACTGAGAACTCTGTGCAACCACTGTCTGTGGTAATAACATTTAAGAGCCACCTGATATCTACAGTCCATGATATCATTGTTAAAACTATACGCCTACTATCAAACTAAAACCTGTAAATAAATAATGTCCACCATCTTTTTTCATCGTTCCTCCATAAATCATTGCAGACAGTGATTGGCTAAAATGCGGTATGATTTGGTCTGCTAGTCACCCTGGAGAGGATAGTGTTTCCCAGAATCAAGTCCAAGACAAGTCTAGACTAGAAAATGGAGGATAAACGGATTTCTGAAACCGGATCTCGCTTTTTGCATCTCACTGTTGCCACAGCTCTTTTGTCCTTGATGGGTCTTGTATGCAAGCATTAATGGTAGAGAAAACCCTTAATTATTACAAATGGATTTATAACTGCACCAGAACTCCTCAACCTGGTGCAGCAATGTCTTCTTTCACTGTTTCATAGGCTGTTCAGGTCAAGACCAGCACCTCACGGGAAATGTCATGTTTTCCATGTCCTCTCATAGAGAGAAGGGAATACATTACGGTTGAGGATTTGTATAAGTAAAACTCCCAGGTATGAGGGCTTTTACAAAATTCCCTCTTGCTGAAGTAGTGTTCTGTGTTTTTGGCGTAACAGTTTATTTAAGTGTCCCGCTAGGACTGATACGTGGTTCTAAAGTGACCAAGAGTGGTTTTTCCTGCTCTTGTCAAACTTCAGTCTGCGATTTTCATGAGTTTCGTGGTATTTTCACTTTCTCTGGGCCTTGCGAGCAGCCTCGTGCAAGCCAGGTTTTAAATAACCCATGAGGCCCATACTAATGTTAGTCAAAAGAATCCATTGTGTTTATTTCGGTCACAATACAGCTGTTGTGTGGCACGCTTCTTGTTTATTTGCACCAGGTCTCTAGACAAGAAAAATTAATCCATAAATTATACTTTTCCTTTGTGAATCAAAAAGTTAACTCGTCTTCACTTCTCCTAACACTTCTGAGAACTAGCGAGAGGCTTCATTTTCATGCAAGATGAAGTTCTCTCTTTTTTTTGTGTGGAGATTTTAGTTTTTCTGTGAGTTTCAGGTTTGAGAGTTACGGAGAGAGAAGCGTGGCCCTGGAGGCCTGTCTCTGATCCATATCAACGCAGTCTGTCTGGCTGCCTCTGTGCCGCTCAGCTTAGCTTTAATTACTGCGTCTGTCTCGTTCAGTGACACCGTCTTAACATTAGCGTGACATCGTTTGTCACTGTGATTTACCGCGTTTAGCCTTACGTCACTGCGTAACTTCCACTACTGTGTTCATCTACAGTATTTGAGTTTTATCCACATTGCTGTCACTGTGTGAATATTTACATCATTGGGTTGCTGTATTTTACAGTTGAGTTTTATTTATATTAATTTAGAGACAAACCCTGTGCTTCACTGGGTTTGTCTCTGAATTAGTCTGTGACTGGGTTTGCATTACAACATCACTGTTTATAATATTTTTCATTGGCTATGATATATCCTTCTGGCTTCAATCAGCCGGTCCACTTGCAAGGGATGCCCTGTAGCCTAAAGTTAGTGCAGCTACATCAGTGACAGCCCATGAGCAAGATACAGGGTAGGAATGAACTTAGCATTCATGTTGATATTAACTGCTATTTGCCACTAACCTGTTCTTAGTTTAATTCAATTCAATTCAATATTTGCATATCCCTTTTTATAGGGACACTGTCATAAAGGCACTTCACAGACAATTCATTAAAACAACTTATAAACTAGGGAATTCAGGCACACCAATCAGCATCAAGTTCATTCTTACTTAATTGCAATTGGTTAATTATTACAATGAATCTAATTTAATCAATACGTGTTATAAACGATTCCGATTATAATGGAAGGACGAGCGATCTTTTTTAACCTGCATATATAAACACACAAAGCCTCACAAAAGAGGCATTACATCTACTCAATCAAAGAAGTAATCAGCTGCTAAGTGGTGGACGTAATTACATACACTTATTAATTATCCAAACAATCAAAATTAGGTTCAGTACATCAATAAGGTGAAGGTTTTCTGTATCTATCCCAGTTCCCACTGGGCACCACACATTTTTACCCATTATCAGAGATGGAGGATCATGGTAAATCAGATAGAGGTTGATGAGAGAATGATTAGCTATTAAGGGCATTTAACTGCATATCCAAATCCCACAGTGGAAGTGTTTACTATATGTATAACCCCACAGCTTGTATCTTAAAACATCTGTGATAGGTGGGTATAAGAATGTACTTGGGTTAATTAACCAAAATATGACCAGTCAAGGCAGAACATCAAAAGGGAATATTTGACTCAGAACACTTCCTTTGCTTGGCAGGTGCATTGAATGCGTCCTCAGGTCCTAGCAGGAAAAAAAATCTCTATAAACAGAGCAGTGACCTGAATTATGAAGAACGTGATGAAAGGTTGCACTCCACCTCCAGCGCATTGACATTTGGCAGCAATGTGCCACCAGTGAAAAATGCAGCCACAGCCATAATTCATAGCTCCATCACTGTGTTCCAGCGTAGCAGCTTTTCCACATCATTTTGAATTTCACGTATTCAGTTCCTTTTCCCTTTGATATTTATTTTATTGGAACGGTATCTCTAAATTGATTCCGGTTCATGGAATACTATATAGCATGAAATGAAAGAAGCTTTAACCTTCCTATTACGTTCGGGTCTATATGACCCAAAATTACTTTTTGTTTTTCTATAACTTCAAATCTTCCTTAAGACATCCTAGAGAATTAGGAAATACATGTAGATATTAGGATTAGATATTTTTCTATATTGACCCATAACACCTTAACGGAACTTGCAGTAAAATGCTTAAAGGTTAATTAGAAACTTTAGCGAAACAAATGGCAAATACAACCACACGTAGTATGTATAGTGACATGTACTTACGGTTAATCCTACAATTTTGGTCCTAAAATGCCTACAATTCATGTTCTGCAGGAATAGGCCATTGATGATCACTGGCTTTGGTGACATGCCATTACATCATCTCGTAATTGGGGGTGGGTTTTGGCTGGGGGGGGTGGTCGGTGGGTGGACTGGGTTTGCTTGTAGCCTCGCTTGCTAGGCTCTGGATGAATGTGCATCTGTGTGACTTTTCAAGGCTTGCTGCCTGTTCCACCTACATACAAGCATACCACTTTACATTTGCATTACTGTAGAAATAGCAACTCTAGAAATGGAATGATCAATAGACCCTGTCTAAAATTGCTCTTTAGATACATTTTTCATATTTTTCTGTTTTTGTAGAACAAATTATTAGTAGTAATAATATTTAATTACTGAATAATAGTAGTAGTATTTGAAAGTGAACCCCTGTGCTTGATTGGATGCACTAAGCACAGATAGTTCACCCCCATGCTCTTTCTTTGGGAGGCTGAGCCACACCCAGTTCTGTAAATGGAGAAGTAGAATGCTGAGTGATGTCATGCATGGTGAGTGATGCATGGTTCCCCAGTGTGATTTGACTGTGGACAACCTCTGTCAGCATTTATCACTATGCACCCGAGAGCTATCGGTCATCCGATGCATTTATCCAAGCTCCCCGCAACTCTGTGTCAGCTGTGGCATGTATCGCCAGGCACCCCAGAACTCCCCCATTCCTGCCACTCCCACAGCTCTTTCAGATAAGCTGGGAGGTTTAGGGCTCTTGTAATTCACAGCAGTCATCGTCCGGAATAGCTGTGCTGCACAGATTTCACAGCCTTTTGGCAGTCACTGTGTACAGTCTGCTTTTTGGCAGCTTAGTCTCTCAAATTGACAAGCAAATTGAAAGCGGCACTATACAAAATACAACAAAAGTAAATCTGTGCCACACGAACTGCTTTGAATCAGCTGTAACATGGTAAACGTATCTTGCGCAGTGAATGTTTAAATGGCCTGCAGGCGCACGGATCTGAAGTTATCTGAAGGCCCACCCCATGCTCTGTGCTTCCTCTAAGGCCCATCCAAGCAAGATAAGGGATCTGTGCCAGTTCTACTGAGGTAAGCCAGATGCTATGAAGATATGCTTCAGATCTGTGTTAGGATTGAGACATGAAGGCAGGCATACGAATACCAACTGTTTTAGAGGCAAGGAACAGCATATGAAAAAATGATTATTATGGTTGGAGTATCCTGGGCCATAAGATTGCCTGAAATCTCGATTATATTCCTTCTTATTACATCGTAATTTTGTATATTCTGTATATATTTTTTTGTTTTTGTTTGAAGGTTCTGTACACTTATGTAAAATATGCATTTTAGGCCATGTTTAAGCACAGCATGTTCACTGACAGGAAAGAAGGAATCTAGATTACGATTTTCAATGAGACGTTTCATGCTTCATCGAGCCATCTATAAGTGGAATATGAAACTGCAGCCCTGTGCATTATATTGTGTATTATAACACAAATGTACAAAAAAATAAAAAAAAGCTATTATTTGGCAATTGTGTACTAGATGTACCATTCAAAAGACAAAATAAGAAGTTCAATGCAAAATTCTGGTTTGAATTGCCATTGTCACACAGCTGCATTTCTGATAGGTCGCAGGTGAGGACTGGACGTATCGATACGTCATTAAGACCTATTGGTTAAGGACACACCACATATGTTTCCTTAGGCAATCATTTTATTGTATTGATTCATATATTATATTTTTGAGCTCTGTGCCTTTTATAGTGCCTTCCAGTACTTCAATGCACTTATTAGATCCCAAAAGTGATATTCATATTTAACTTGATAATTACAGTTTTGGGGAGCACATGGAACAAACACCATCTAAACTGTATCCCAAAGCTCAGTCTATTCAGACATTTTCATTATAACCTATTGATAACAAGCATGGGTTTATAATGGTACAAAATCACAGAAATTGCTGTATGTAACCTAATGAAATTGCAGTATTTACACATACATTAAAAACAATTATTTATGATTTCTTTACAAATTAGAAAAAACAAATACTAAAAACTACAGTTGATAATTACTAATTTCAAAATCTGAGTGGAATACACAAAAGTGCCTATTCAAGACTGCAAAGCTTCAAGCTCCACTGAAACAAGCCGACAGGTGAACATCAGTGAATCAACCTATGACTTCACAAACTTAGCAAAGCACTCAACGAGAAGCTTGTAGGTACAAAAAATAAGATCCGAACCGTCACTCAACCACTGCCATGGCCACAACCACCAGTTATAGTGACATAATTCATGCCAAGTAAGTGCGAAATTCATCCATTACTGTCAAACAAGTGGCTGAATTTCTCACGTGTTGTCCACCAAACCTGGCCCTTTCATGGCCATTTGAGCAAAACCCTGAATGCAATTCCCCTGCTGCTTTTGTTGGGAGTACGGCCCCTTCCCTTGAACCCTGGACCACCATTACCTTCCAGGAAGAAGTCATTCTCCTCGTGCATCACAGCATCTAGGTCAGCCTCCGTGATCTCAGCCATGACGGCCACTTTCTCCTCCTCGAGCGGCAGTTTGTCGGCGAGCTGCTCTGCTGCTAAATTGGATCAGCGCTGGCCGAGCCCCCGGGGCAGTTGCCTTCGCTGACAGAGTGAGCCCAGGCTGAGAGGCAGGAGCTGTGCAAAATGTCTCCTTATTTCAGAGGGGTGAGTGCGGAAGAGCCTGTAATGTTGCCCTCCCCTAGTGTTTCGTCAACAGGGTGGTTTCATAATCTCTGATCTGAGAGGGCAGGAAGACCTGATCTGCTCTGTGAGACTGCTCAGATGGCTGGCTATTAGCCTGAACAATCAGCAGGAAATGGGTGAGGGGCATAGGACCAACTTTGAATCATCTACCATAGTGGCTTGCTTGGAATTATGGGATATTTACACACACAAAGCACCACAAAAGAGGCATTACGTCTGTTCACCTTCATAGGAAAAAAACTCTCTCTCTTCTCGTCCTTGCGAAACAAAGTGAATTATGTCCAAATCCCTTATCTTCTTGCAAGGCCAGTTTGATGAGGCTCAAATGCGTTGTGCATGCCATTCACAGTTTAATTGCAATTCAGAATGAATGACGTTAGTTTCTTGTAGAAAAATCAAAGGCCCTTAAGCTTCGCGACAACATAAGGCTGGTGATTTAGAAGTGCTGGCATCACTGATTCCTGTCTATGTGTTTTGTCTTAGCTTTAAATTGCAGAGGTGCCAACTGGCATCTTCACCACTTTGACTGAATGGGTTCATGAAAATCATGAGTGTTCATGAGTGATCTTTTCAGTACAATCCTATCTAGTGCCACAAACTAGGTGATATGATTTGCAATATGGAAACACACAGAGAGTTAATACTTCAACATAATAACTAGGCGGAACGGAATTAATTTAAATTGCGCTTTGCCCTGTGAGATTGTAACATCTCTCTTTTCACACTAAATGAATTAGACTTCTGCCAAACTCTTGGGATCCATCAAAGGAGCTAGTTTATAAAATCAGTAGTATGTTACAATGGTTATGAACATTGCAGCTTTTAAAGATGTTTCTAGAAATGTTAAACTGAGTGGCTATAATAGAAATGGCTATACTGTGTGTGAGGGGATGGGATCAGAGACGCGACTGTGAGAGGTTCAATAAGTTACCCACAAGACGTGGAATAACCGCTAGTACAATGGGAGGAAAAGGAAGTATAAACAAAAAGGGAAATAACTCCTGGCGTATATGCCAACAAAAAGCAACCCCGAAAAGAGGGCGAAAAGTCTAGCAGACTCGAGCAGATAAATAGAAAAGGAAAGAACGACCTCTAGCTCAATAAATAACAAATAAGCTCAACAAAGAGGCGATAAGAGAAAGGTAAACAGAAGTTACTGCCTCAAAGAGGACAGAAAAGCAACAGAGGAAAGAACCAAGAAAAGAGCGAAAATAAAAGGAAAGACGAATCCTTACGGATCTAATCGTAAACTCTTTAAACTAAGAAGGTTCCTGCGTTTCTTTCAAACACAAAAGAAATGCAGTCCTCCGGCAATACCGGTTATCTGGCTTAACGTGGCAAAGTATGACACAAAAGCCCGGGATACAGGAGGTGCGGTGCTTAAGTAGCCGGTGCGCACCTGCAACTCGTAACCATAATTAGTCCCAGAGAGGGAGAAATCATGATCGGAGCACCCTCTCGCGGCCCCGAGAGGCAACGACCGATCAAAGACCAAGCAGGCAGCAAAACCATGACACTGTGTGTGTCAACTGATGGGTCATTGATACCTGGATGAGTGCAACATCTGCACAGCCTTGTGATATGCTTCTGTCAAACAGCAGTGCATTTAATTTAAACTCTTGAAATATTTAATAGATAGTGGTTACGTCCCACTTTTTTGTCTATTGCACTGTTTTGTGTTTCATTTTGGCTTTGGGCTGCTGTGTTTGTTTGTGCCTCCCCTACATGTGGAGATGATGATGGCACGGTCCTGTTGCAGAGATCCAGGGAGCTGCGCTGGGCCGTAGATGCATGCCGTTTCCATGGAAACCCTTTTGAGAACGCAAGGAGACAAGGACGCGACACTGCTGACCAGCGCCTAGCAACATTGGAAGATGCCCATAACTGGGGGCGCAGAAGACTGTCGCGGAGCAGCTGAATTAAAAAGATGCGGGACAATACATAGCTTGTCTCCATCTGCATCTAGCAGTCCAATTCTTCTGATGCTAGTGACAGTTATGACTTTCACAATATGCTGGCTAGCTCAGCTACTATTGAAGTTACATTTGTTTTAGATATATTAATTTGGGGTTGGCCCGATTCCTGTTTTGAAACATCTGGAAAATACTTGTGGCTGGACTTTGAGGAGAAGACCCCGCCACTTCGACATGGGTTCTGGACCTGCACACTGGCTGCCCAGTGTGACTTTGCAGCCTGCGCTTGTATAGCTATATACTATCGAACCATTATATTTCTTTAGAGAATAGCAACTTCGTAATGCGTTTGTGACAATAAATGTTAGTTTGTTCTTTTCTATACCACAGCGTGCTTAACTGGGTTTTCTTTGAGGTTGTGGTTATTGTTGATGTGGCTCAGGTGGATTTTGGGACATAACAACAGCACAATGGGATATAAGTCCAGAGCTCAAGATTTTGAAGTGTTTCTGACCAGCATCCGACTCCATATCCCATCAGGCTCTCTCCAAAATATTGTGGGGTTTTTGAAAATGGAATTCTTAGGCCAGACTATACAATATTGCTGTGTGTTATATAAGATTGCACAGAGCATTGTGGGGACTGTGGGATGCTGCACAAGATGCTGAAGGAGTTGGAGTTAATTCCCATGTGAAATGTTGTCTCTGTACCTCCCAACGTGGTAGCCAAATAGCTTAGCTCCATTCAGATTGTAGCAATACAAATGTCTATGATATAAGTAATCTATCTATGCAAATGGACAGTCCCTCAAGCAGAATTGTGCCATATAGCACATTGTGCACTACTCTAACAATGCATGGGGAAACTGGGTGTATAGCATGGGTGAACCAACACACAATGTGTATATGGAATCATCATTCAACATCTCTGAGGAGACCAGCCTGCGTTGGTTACTTCCCGCTACAATAAGAGGTCTTGTTTGTGTGGAGACCAGGCCTGTAGGCTACTCTGAATGGGAGGTGTACCTCAGCAATGAATAATGAAAGAAGCTCAGGAAACCAGAGACCAAGTTCATGGAGGAAGTGGTGCATTAGATTATAGGACAGAGAAGGACTTCAACTTCAGAAGAAAAGGCATGGTTAGTCTGTGCTGTTGATCTTAGGGGAAAAGGGAAGCAGAAATGAAAAGTAAAAAAACTGAGGCAAGCCAATGTCAAAACATCACAGCATAATTTTTAAGAGTTTCCATAAGCTGAACAATCACTGAGCCAGATCCCCAGAACGATTTGTCCACCTGCTTCACGGCTACAAGGCTGATGGACGTCGAGTCATGACGCAACCACTTTTCTACCTATAATAGATCAGTGTTTTGTACTCATGCCCATGTTGCAATATATCAACGTCAAAAAAAACGTTAATTTCTCCCCCACTAATCGATGACATATCCACCTACATGACCAACCGTTGATTAGACGTCTAACCAACGTCAAAATGTTTGGTGGAATAAGTCTGTCTGTACTCACAATTAAGGCTATCCCAGCAGCTCTTCATCTGATAGCTCTACAGATTGGAGTTTGCACTAGCTATTTTGAACAGCCAAAGCCTAGATTTCAATGAAGATCAGTATTTATTGCTCTAACCCATTGCCTTTGCTGAACTGGCAAGCTGACTTGGCTATAGTCTTCATTGGTATGCAATGAATTTGCTGTATACAGTCACCCTGATGCATTTCCCAAAGTATACTGCAGCAAAGTATATATGGGGCATCTTTATGTGTAACGTATTACTTTCTCAAGAACGCCCATCAGATTTAATAAGTAAGTTGATTAGGAAATGAAGAGGAGGCTCTGGAGCACAGACCAAAATGCAGCCTGGGCGCCCCCCTCAATTTGACGTTCACTGCCCAAGAACTTCCCCTATAGCTCTTGGCTGGTATGATAACAGACGTTTAGTTGTGGACAATATGGCCCAAAAGTAATGCTGAATTATTTCTAGGCTCATAGGATGAGAATGATGTGCTTTTCGCTGGATTTATTGATATTGTGCTTTTTCTGTAAGACTTGACACTACACACACCACACACAATAATACAAGGGAATAATTTTTACTATGTGTTATGTCTCACCAGCATGTACCAGAATAGCACAGCTTAGCAAAAACTCTAAAAATATCACACGTGTGAACTAGACGCCAGATCTGAGCATATCACAGCATGCATGACATTATTAAGTTAAAACGACATTGTGTATAAAAGTAAACTGGTAAGATGTTGCCTCTTCTTCATTCTGTAGTGGCTTAAGGGGCTTTGATGTGGCTCTGCAAAGTGTCTGCTCCACACCACAAGCCCAACGTCGTTCTGCCTGACAGACCAAACACTTTAATGTCATACTTATTTGTGCCCTGTAAGCCAGCTCTGCTTGTGCGTTGATGACAATGCTGAATGTAAACTGTCGTCATTATCACCCTTCGTTTGAGACAGCGGGAAGTGTCACCTCAGAGGGGGACTATTCCTTCAAACAGCTGAAGGAAACGAAAATGAACTGTAGAACCTGCATCCTCCTGACACTCGTTTTGCACACAGTCCTGCCAAGAAAGGCCAATATTCCAGTGTGACAGAGTGAAAATTGGCCACGGCAACAACAAACAACAATTAGCAAGGGTCATGTTTTCCTCACTGCATGCATACAGAAGTGATAACAGGATGCTTTATTTCCGGGGGCACATGGGATTGTACAGTCTTTCTCACTCTCACTCTCACACTCACACACACACACACACACACACACACACACACACACACACACACACACACACACATCACTTGGTTCCCTTCTCACAATGGACTATTTTAAGGATTCAACAATGAGGCTCTTTGCCTTGCAAATTGATGGTTGATAGAACAGACAATACAGTGAAACTGAATGGGATACTGCATTCTGTTTACAATTATGTAGATGGGAATTCATTTGAGGGCTGTGGTGTCACACTGTATGTTTTTATTTTTAAACCGCTTTAAAATGTGCGTGTTCTCCACGTTTGCAGAGAAACAATATTGATTCTCTCTGGCAGTTAGCGAAAAAAAAAAAAAAGAAGTTGACTCTTTACAAGCTAAGCCAGTTTAGCACAACAAAACCTTCCAAATGGAGGGAAGCAAGGACAGGTGATTATGAAGGAAGGCAGGCTGTCAGAGGTAGAGAGGGTAGAACTGCAGAGAAGAGAATGGGCGCTGGTGGCATTGCCCGCTGTGTGGAAAAAGCAACAGGTGGGTCCCCCCCCCCACCCACCCCACCCCACCTCACCCCCCCGCAGAAAAACCCAAGAGTGTGCGCTGGTCTAGCCCTGTCACAGTGGTGCACTGTGCTTTTAGTGCAGACAATGAGGGATAATTGTGAAATGGCGCTGGGTTTCCATGGGAACAATAATGAGGGCAGCGCTGTAAAGCCGATTCTGGCTCTGATTCATCTGCCTTTATGGTCTGGAAAAGAATTCACTACGCTGTGCTTTCAGCCTCGACTTCTCCAACGTTGCGGATAAACGGCCAACCCCCCCCCCCCCCCCCCCCCGCCCCTAATCCGTTCTGTCAACGCTTAGAAAAAAATGACTGACGCACACAGAGGGTTCACTTTGCTCAGCTGAGACGCGTCAGAAGTGGCCTCGTTGAAATAACGAATCCCTCAGAATGGCGGTTTAATCACATTCTATTTCTTGAAGATGCAGAGGAAGAAGAACGCGGTACGACGGTTGTTTGGAACGAGCGCGGTGACGCTCATCAGCAGGGTTGCCAGACTGGGGGATTTTAAAAATTCATGGGGGAATTTTTAAAGAAAATATGTATGGGAGTCAATGATAGATGGGGGATTTTAAAAGGAGGTTTGGGGGGGGAAATTGTGAGAAAATTGTATGGGACTCAATTGAAGATTAGGGATTTGCGGAATTTTTTTGGGGGAAAATTGATTCAGGCATCTGGCAACACTGCTCATCAGCAAAATGAACTGAGCTGGAGGGCTCTGGAAACCAAATGCCGCTCGGCTCAACGATCCGCAATTGAAATTCATTTTGCGCCGCATATAGCAGCGTGACAAATTTACAATTACAAATGCATTCCAGTTATTTTCCGACCGAATAGTCGCAGTTGTGTTTGAGGTCATTGGAAGCCATGGCAACAGTGTTACTAATGCACAGTAAATCCCGAAGACATGTTCGTGACAAATTGGAACAAGGACATAGATTATGATTCCTGACTCCTTCCTCTACCATTGCACAACCATATAGCCTAACCAATGAACATTTCAGAAAGCCCTGCACTTGTGTAAGCACTGCCATTACACAAGTGCCCCCTTTTTTTGTCCAGACCGGTATAGCCTACAATGTTTGCAGCTGCTAATTGTCAGCTGTTAAGTGACAGCTCTGAAAATATCAAAAGGATGACATGTGTACTAGATACTGAAGGAGGGGTGGTGATAACAAAAACTGAGGCCTTCACATCCTGCATTCTGGTTCTGCCAGAGGGACAGATTTAAGGGCCTATCACTACACCTGCTTTGAAAGCATGCTTACTAATACCGGTGCCACAACAACAAAACTTTAAGTAGCACAAACTACCGTGTGTTGAATTGTGGCAAATTTCGCTATATTCAAACAAACTATTCCCTTTCTTCGCAGTTAAGATGCATGCATTCTGAGAGGAGAGGATTACTGATTTTCAGATTTTTGACATCCATTCGAAGTACTGCTTGGTATCGTGGAGTTCCCAGTCTTCCCACAAATGGTTGCTTTACAAATTACGACTTGAACACCTCTATGAATGCGCAAAGATTCATATATAATCCATTTCCCTCGGGCCCCGCCCGCTCCCCCTCAGGGGTTTGGTTTTCCCCTGTCGGTGAAGCTTCAGCTCGCTGCGCTGCTGTCTATTTCTGGTGGAGATAAACAGAGCCGGTGAGAGGCCCGGGCTGGGTGGAGCTGCGTGGTCTTGCGGTCAGAAGCCGGGTGCCCACAACATCCGTTCCCACAGAACAGGTGACCAGAAAAAGAGGAAGTGCGCCCTGGGAGGGAGGGTGTGCCCTTCAGTGAAATCTCACTCTCGCCATCTACATATGTGGTAACAGCGGTGTGCGGTGTGCATGTGCACAGAGCTCGGCTTCCGGGAACAGGCGCTGAGGAATGTGAACGTCGGTGGCGGCAAGAGATAGAAAGAGGAAGGGCTACTGAGAGAGCATAGTAAGGGGTGCATCTCTTAGGTTATGAGAGCATTGTTTGTGAAAACAAAGGAGCGCTCGCTGTGATTCGGCGTGGCTCTGGTGTATGGCGGTGAAATGTCACCCGGAGCCTGAGCCTGTCACCCTTGACAAGACCAGCAGCCCAACGTCTCCTTCACAGGAATGTCCCAGGATCTCCAGTCTTTGACTGACAGACCAATTCTGGCCAGACTGAGGCAGTAGGCCCATGTGTGACAATTGGAGCCATCAGCCCAACGAACACAGAACTCCGTCCATCGTTGTGAGGCAGGCCTGCCAGGGCAATGAGAAAAGAGTGACTAATGTACTTAAAAAGCACTCGTGTGTGAGTGTATCTATACACCCCAGTACAGTGTTAATTTATTCCAAGAATGTTAATATCGACACATGGATGTGTTTGAAAGATGGAATCATTTCCTCATGTAGTCAAAAAGCTAAAATTGTAAATTGATCATGTGTGAAGAATAGCACAGTACAGTACTAAGGCTACTACAGTTTATTGATATAGGGGTCGTGGTTACTCAGATATTAGTAGTCGCAGGTTAGGCAACTCAGCTACAAGTTCACAAACACGGATGGGAGTATTGTGGAGCCTACTTCATGACTTTCTACTCGTGAGTGTACAAACCCCACACAACGCACTGCATTTGTTTTCAAATCGTCTATACTTTCTTAATGGGTCCATGACTTCATCCTCCATTGATTTATTTTCCCAGGAAATGTCAGGACAGGTCAGCACCTCTTTCCGAAGACATTTATCCGAGCAGTGCACAAAACACTGTGGTTAGTGTTGCTTCCCACATTAAGAAACAAGAGCTCTTTTCCGGTTCTCATTTGCATGAGAATGCGTCTCCCACCGAAGCTGTACGTTAGCAATGCCGCCTCTTTCACGCTCACCAGCGCAAGCTGTTGGCAATCCTCTCAGGGGAACTTCTCGATCCCCACTTAACAAAGCCCCGCATCCTGCCTGCCGCACTGCCAACTGCCCGCGGCCTCCACAATTACGCACGGGAACACCGAGAACCACTCTGTCACTTCCGCGTCCACAATCCGTTTCGCTTTTGAATAGCCGCGGAGCTCGCGCGTAAAGATACAGCCGTCGCCGTTCACCGCCGACCATTTCCAAAAATGGTGACGGATCAAAGTTTTTTTCTTTTGTTCTACATTTTGCTTTGTTCTATTTTAATCCTTATCCCATTGCTGCAAATACAATCTAGCTCTTAGAGCTCCCCATGTGTCAAGCACACGCGTCCACATCACGCCGAGCCACATTTGACACTGGCAAAGCTGGAACTGGATCCAGACCGTGGGTGTCACCATCACTGCACTAAACACAAGTGCCTTAGCTGGACATATAACCTAGTAGCTCCAGATCCATCTTACTTTCAATCCCATCCAACCCTTCACGTGTGGAGAGGAATGTTGCCTGGCGAGCACGGTAGATGTCAGTTGTTCTGACCACAATACATCTGGGGAGTCCTCAATGTCCTCCTGATGGTGTCTCGATCTGCTGAGCCATCTCCGCACATGAATTATTGCTACTGCTTCTGGGTTTACTTGTTATTAAGTGATATAACAGGCTTACTTATCCAGACCTACGGTTATCAATCCATTACAGTACATAAAATATATTACAGGATATACTGTAAATTGGCTCGTGGCTTACTGCTGCCATGTCCTTGGAAGAACTTAAATGGCTTTAGCAAATATTCAGTGGTACAAATGGAAATGAGTTCTTTAGTCATTGTGGATATGGCTGACTGCTAATACGAATACTGACCAATAAAGGAGTATTTTTGCACTAAATCACGTAATACTGCAATAAATTTGATTACGTGTGGAATTGTGGACTTTCATCAAGGAAGGAAATTGCCGGGAGGCGTTCCTGGTTTGCTGCCTTCAGCACTTTTGTACAATTCATTTTTGACGCCATTCCCTCTCACAGATGAACAAGCAAGTCTGCGCAGCGGGTCTCCTAAAATGATTTATTGTCCTGTCGTTGGCTGAGAGAGATGTCCAGGACACTGCATTCGTGTGTGCGTGTGTAGGCGTACGAGCGCGTCGGTCTGCGTGTGAGCGTATGAATGTGTGTGTTTGTGTGTGTGTGTGTGTGTGTGTGTGTGCATGCGTGCGTGTTAATTCCTCGTGGCTGTAACATCATGGGACACACAAGGACACGTCGGTATGAAGTTTGTGCCCTCAGATGCTCCTGAAGAAATTCTCCAGTCCAAGGCCACGTTCAATCTGAAAATGGTGTGTACCGTTTTGCTACGGTTTCCAGGTTGAACGACATGTTTCCTCGAAACGGTGTGAAGCGGTGTGCAACGGGCTTTGAGGTACGTTTTCTCTCATTTGGTGGGTGTGTCAGAGGTGTTACCCAATCAGCAGCGACATGTATATAAACCCCGCCGTATTAAAAAGCCAACGCTTGCGTAACACAACAGGGTGTTCAACGCACCACCGTTTCCGTTTAAATAAACGTTTTGACGGGCCTGAACGCAGCCCAAGTTTGTCAGAGTCAGTGGCATGCCCCCCAGGCTGGACTCTACTACTGCAGGAGGCTGTAGCACTATTACAGAAAAGAGGCATAACCTGCACAGTGGTCAGTGGCCTCTGTAAGCAGGAGAGGAAGGACCCTGAGGAGGAACTGAAAATACAGCTGCTAAAATAGTACACACAACAGACTGTACAGTGCACAATAGCAGTAGCCATATTAGTGGTGGTAGCGCTAGTAGTTGGACGATATAGTGACATATTATACATTGTGATGTGATGAAATAAGACACTAGACCCTTGATAGTGAGTAAATGGAGTTGAGTAAATGCTTAGAGCACTGAGACAACTTCACATCAAATGTATTGCGGTTTGCATAAATCATGCAAACACCACACATTATGTATAAGTCTTCTTATACATTTCCTTGTTTAAAACAACCCATTCACACCAAGTAGCTACTTGTATGATGTCGGCTGGGAGTGGGACAAAAAATTATTTTGTTGCGTGACCAAAATATCATTGTTATGCACACATTATCATCGATTAACTGATATAATTAATCCTTCACAAAGAGATCAAGGGTAACACAAAATGTCATAGAAAATGTGTTGCCAATTTCATTTCTAAAACATTGAAACATAAATCTTAGATGTTTGTGTATGCCATTGGTTT
Source organism: Synaphobranchus kaupii (assembly GCA_029718625.1). Taxonomy (NCBI): domain Eukaryota; kingdom Metazoa; phylum Chordata; class Actinopteri; order Anguilliformes; family Synaphobranchidae; genus Synaphobranchus; species Synaphobranchus kaupii. Next base: position 8,184,437 of record CM056396.1, on the reverse strand, counting down.
GTAACGTGAAATCATATTTTGATGAGATTTAAACACCACCTAATTTCCAAGTCCAGTATTTGTGCTTACGATGCATTTTTTTTCCACAGAGTGGGACGATGTGCTGGCTGTGAAGCCAATTACAAACCAAGTTAAGGAAACACCGCTGAGAAGGGGGCGGGGGGATTAAAAATAAACTGCACTGATCTCAGGCGATGTCAAAAAAGCAGCGTGATGCGAGATTTAATCTCTGCAGATAGCCACATGCCAACGGGCCTTTGCTGTCCTTGATCTCTAAAAATGTATTGCGCCACCTTTAAACTGCCAGTCCGTCGCACAAATAAGGCCTGCTCCAAAACCGGATGCAATTTACACTAAGGTCCAGCAGCCTCAGCAAATCCCAGGGCTGACGGCAAACTCGCTGTACCCGGTGGATGCGTTTAAACGCGATGTGATGAATGTGAAATTTTCCACAGTAATCCAACAAAGCCCTGCATTTTGCTGAGTTGTTAACAGTATCCTGAGAGCGGTATGAACCAAGAGCGGGGTGGCACTGGAGAGGAAACAATAAGTGACATCGCCTGTTCTGTTCTTACCATTTCCTTTATGAATGGCAGTGACAACGCACTTGCAATTTCCGACAGAAAATAAGGGTGCGAATTTCCCTGTTGTGAAACACCCCTTTTGTAAGCGACACACTTTTTAGAGTGAAATATTAGAAACAAGGTTACGGAAGACTTTTACATATACGGACCACCACATAGAGCTGTGACCAAAGGAGTTTGGTGTTTCGCAAGACCCCAGAAAAAAGGACACGCATTTCTATTTAAATGCTCCCGAGGTGGCTCGTCGATGTGAAACTAAAATCCAGTGGAGTTCTGTAAACTGCATATATTAAGCACTCATACAGCAGCCTTAGAGGGAGTCAGATCTCAACTAAACACTTCCCTGGGGCCCACACTCTCGTTTTCATTCGTAGGCCTACATTTAAAAAATAAATGGTGCGATACAATTTATATTACACTACCGTACAACGTCTTACTGACATGTATAAAGCAACTATGATTGCATACTGCATATACACAAAGAACATTACCAAAAGAATAATAAATAAAATACCGGGAGTGTGTTCACTCAACCCCTTCAAAAGCACTGAAATCCTTTGAATTTAACTGTCAAATAATTCTGAAATATACCTTTGAGAATTGATGTTCCATGCTTCCCCAGGGCCTGGTGTTTCATCTAAATCTGTCTTTTGCACACCAGTGTACACATGCATGCACATATAGGCTACTGCGTAGTATATAAGCTATACATAGTTATTTAGTAAAATGTTAATACAACTCTGATTTGGAATGAGTATTAAGAGACGATTGTAAATGGGCCTGTACATCATTTCATGATATCTCGGTCCCTGTTGTCCTTTCGTGATTCACAGCTGTTGTTGATTAGATGTTTTTCACCCATGTGCTCATGTCTTAGGACAAGACACATCAGAACTGACAAGACTGCACGGTTCACTCTGTTCTCGAGAGACTGTAACTGAATGGCTGTAGCCTTGGTTACATCTGTGAGCCAAGGCTACAGCCGTCACCCTCCTGGCTTGGACATTGGGTGTCCGTGGGAGCGTAGGTGTGATCCAACACTACATGCTGTTAAGGGACTGCAACCGCTAAATAAGGCCCCCTAGTGGTCAGTACCGAAAACTGCACTTTGAAGATGTGCAGACTGCAGAGGTGTGCAAGATAACTGAGGCAACTTAAACAAGTTGCTATTCACAAACTAGCAACCTTTGTCAGATCAAAGCTCTTGATTCAAAGCTGTTGACAGATCCGGTTCTGTCACTTTTGACAGCACGAGTGGGAAGCGGCGAATGCTCGGATGCTGGGTGGAACTGTACCACAGGGATTCAGAGAGCTGAGGAGCCGCCCGCGTTTATTGGGGGTGGAAAAAGTCTGCTTATTGTGAGCCGTCTCGCCCACAGCTAAGAACAGCGGCCCTGTCCCTCACTGAGAAGACTACTGCAAGATCTGGGCGGTGTGAATAAAGGTGCCTTTAAGCAGGCATGCTCATTCTTATTAACACATTCTGTGTAAAAAAAAAAAGCCCACGTTGTCACTAAATCCATGAGTCAGTCACTAAAAAAAACTGTATAACAATGACAACATTCATCAATTCAAAACACTGCGACCGTTCCTGAGCTGAAGGCACCTTTCACAATCCCAGGCTGGGCCCTACAGTCTTACATAGCAGTTCTGCTCTGATCTAATAGCAGACTATGGCCAGGAGTCCGCAGTGGTGGGACACGATTGGCTCCTCCTGCCAGGGGAGGGGTGTGGTTAAGCTTGCCAGTGTCCCTTTGTTTCCATTGTTCCTCACAAGAAGACATCAAGCATCCACGGGCTACTGACTGTGAGTGAGCGAGAGACCCTTCTGCTCAAACTGGCACTGGGTTTAGTGCTCTGTGGTCTACTGTGTGGAAATAGGGGTGAATGTACACATTTAAGCTGCTGTATGCGCTCCTCGCGTGCACGTGGGGGGGGGGGGGCAGAGCAGTGACTTAAGAGGCACAGCTAGAGATTACAAACTTGGGGGGGGGGGGGGGGGGGGTGGGAGAGAACAAGGTTAAACAAAACGCACGGTGGAAGGCTCCCTTAAAAGGGACGGCATTCGTTTGAAATCGGAAATGCGGTTGACCGGAAGCTTAAAATCAAGCTTGGCCCATTCGCTGCGCTGCAATCTCCCACAGTTTACCTCCCATAGAGATGGGGGTGGAAGTTAAAGGGAGCCTGTCAGGGACACTCCCGGCTGTCTTTGATTCAGTGGTAAAAGGGGCACGATTTGGGTCAAACTCTGATCTGAGCACAGCGAGGTCACTATAGATAAGGGTCTATGTCATCCAAACACACAGGAGTGCATTCCTGACCCACACCTGGGTCAAATACATATCTGAAAAATGTTAAAGGGATAGTTAACTTTTATGGTGACTTTTGACATTATTTCAGTTGTAATGCATGCTTTCATTAGGCCCAGACAGTTTTGTGTGCAATGAAGGGTTTTAGGTAAAGAAGTTTCAGACGACCTGCCTGCTTTACAATGGCTGGTTAGGGGCATTATGGGATTTGTTGTCTAAAGCTAGAAAATACACTCCAAAGCAGCTTTTACTAGTACCATGTCATTTTCCCAGAGGCTGTACATTTGCACAGATTGATTTTACAGCATTTATTCAGAATTATAAATATACATTTCTGTTTGTATATCATGCCAGCCTTATGTGCCTGGTCATAGTGGTCTCAGGTTGCACGGTCAGGAATTAGTTCCAACCAAAAGGAAGATTAAATTTTTTAAAGTATACTCAGGTAATATACACACCAACAACCTTCAGAAGTATAAAGTGACTGTACAGGCTGTAGAATTTCTTGAGTTTATTTTCTTCCTTTAAACCACAAACCCCCCCAATGCCCAATGAAACAGTTGCTGTAAAGCCGACAAGTCGACAGAAACTTTCGTAAACATCTAAAATATCCTTCACCGCACACAAAAACTGTCTGGGCCAATTGAAACCTCACACTAAAGCTGAAACAATATCAAAAAACCCCAGAAAATGAACTATCACTTTAACTCTTTAGACACCGGTGAAACTAATGCAGATTTCTTGCAGGCTTCTTTTCAAATAAGCATGTTTTCAACAACATTCAGAACAAAATTCTTCCTTCATAAAGGTTCTACGTGTCGGTTAGTAACACGTTCCTTTGAAAATATTCAAAGGCAGGTTCCAAATTCCAAAATGCATTTGATCTGGCTCTGTCCCAGGAATCCTCAAAGGCCCTGCAGACAAGGCAACCGCAGATAACGTTGCGGGGCGGGGATTCAAAGGAGTTTGACTGCACAGATCATAGAGCCGCAGCACCTCAACTGTACCTAGCACCGCCTTTGGAGCTGTGAGCTCTTCCTCTGCTGGTGTCACGTATCAGAAATGAGCTTCACACGAGCCCAAGCCCCTCTTCTGCTCTAAAGTTCGGACAATTTTCATGGGGGTAGGGGAGGGGGGATGAGATGGCAGAAAATGCTCATGCAGTTTTGTAGTCACCTCTGACTCGGCATCTGGTTCGAATTAGAATCTTGCACCCTACTTAACACCATGCTGATTCATTTCAAAGGGTCTATTTTCTTATAGATTTGCTCAGGTCACAGTATAACAGTATATAGAGTTGCAAGAAACATCCAAGTACAACTATTTCACTTATTTTACATTATTTATCTTGTATAACTGGCACACTGAAAAAACAGTTATCTAGTGTCACGCAAAACTTACACTAATGCAGGTGGATATTTATTGAAACAATCCATGAAAAGTCCCTTGCTCAAGGGCAACGGCGACAATGACCCCACCTGGGAGTTGAACCTGCAACCTCTGTTACAAGCTCAGCTCCTTAACAACTAGGCGTACATTTCTGCCCACATGCAGCTCTTTGAGAATTTCCGCACCCAGAACAACCAATCATACGCATGCAAGCCCAGCCACCTGCAGGCGGTAAGTGACCGAGCCCTCCCTGTTACGGGCCTCTACTGTTCTGCCTGACAGGGGCATCAATCGCTCTCCCTAAAGCAGTGGTCCCCAACCCTGCTCCTGGAGATCCACCTTCCTGTAGGTTTTCACTCCAACCCTAACAACGCACACCTCGTTCAACAGCCAGAGATCCCGTCGTGCTGCTAATTAGCAGAATCACGTGTGCCAAGATAGGGCTGAAATGAAAACCTACAGGATGGTAGATCTCCAGGAACAGGGTTGAGGGATTACTGTCCTCAAGTTCCCGTGGGCAAACAGCGGCAACGGGTAGCGCCTTGGTCGCTTAAGGGGGAGCAGGAGGTTTAACGCGGTTACGGCATCCGTCCACTTGCACCCGTCAGCCAGCTCTCCTGACCCACGGTCGGCCCTGCTCGCCAGGCACCTCGGCGCAGTCAGAGAAGGGCGTGGCGTCGAGCTGCTGCAGCCGCTTTTTCCACAGTGAGGGTGAACCACTCTAGCAGCCTCCCAGCAAGACGCGAGCTCGCTAAAACTAAACGAGATCGGTACTGAGCGAGACGCGACGGTCCCACAGCTCAATCTTTACTTTCGCGAGCCGCACGTCTCGTCTCTCTCATTCTATTCATCAGGGCGACTCTTTCAGACGAGATGTTATTCAGTTCTTTTTTTAAAGGGTTTCCATTAACATATGGAAATCCTACTGTGGTTTGGAATGAGTGGTAGGCTATATTTAAAAGAACAGCTTTTTCCAAGGGCCTCTCTCCGTTTCTCTCTCATTAAAGACAGAAGTGGTGCCTGTGTGGGGGTTCTTGCTCAGGTCAAGCCAAACCCTACCACAAGAAAATCACCAAGTAATGCCTACAGAGATGAACCCTTCCTAGCAGACAATGTATCACGACAGCATTTAGAATTAATTTACACTGCACTGTCTAATGCATAATGAATGAGAACCACGTGACGTTTCCCCTAAGACAGCACTGCAGAGCTGCACTTTAACCTGTAAGATGCCCGTAGATGCCATTTTGATTAAATACCCACTGATTCGCTTCCATTTATTATTAAACAGCGCTGGCAGAGATAACAGCCATTACTGGGAATCGGTGCATAAACAATAACCGGCCATCCTTAAGTTCTCAAATAGCGAGGAGTTCAGGGACTGGGGCTACTCGGGTAACAGGGCCAGCCACAGATATAGAATTACTAGATCAGGAAACAACAGTGAAACGTAGTATGCTAGCCGGGTGGCCATGTTCCACTGTGATGAACAAAAACTGCTAGCACAACAAGACCCAAACGTATGCATCCAATCAGGACGCCGTGTCAAACGAACCGCATTTTGGCTCTAGCAGTTTTGGTCTACGCAGCAGCTACTGAAGAGAACGCAGGACCGCTGTATCGAACGATCAGCTCTGACACAAGTGTGCAGAGAGTTGTCAAGCAGAAGCGGGAACCCGAGGCTCGACTACATCAAACAACATCAAAGGCACCGTTTAAATTACGCACCCTCGCCACCTGGGACTCCCTGCATTTGTGCAGGTTTGGTTTAGTAAAAGGCCTGTGAGCTGAAACTGAACTGAGTAACATCACACGCGTGCAGAGACACCATCACAACACCTCCATTGTGTAACAAGTGACACCTCTCTCTCTCTCTCTCTCTCTCTCCCTCTCTCACAGGACTCCAATTAACCGTCTTCCCGTAAAGCCATTGGCCGCTTTTGCTGACAACATGTTCTACAAACATTCACCATATTGATTGCCTCCAAAGAGTAAACTGGCTTTATGTTTTCCTTGTTTCAGTGGAGGGGACAAGCGGCGTGCGCCGCCTCCTCTCTCCATCGTGTGCGGCGTGAGGGCACTTACTGTTGAACTCCCTCCGGCGGGCCCTGACCCTCCAGGGCCGGCTCCTAATCCAGCGCAGCCGTCCCGACAGGTCCATGGTGCCCTGGGCTCACCGGGCGAACGGCGGCCCCCTGGGTACGGCCCTCATTCCGGGGCCCCCGGCGCGGGGGGGGGGGCTCTCGGGGGGGTCGGAGTTTGACGGGCTTCGGTGCGGGCGATGCGTCTCCTCCTGCGGACGTGCTGCCTCCTCTCCAGGCTTCTCCCGGCTAGCCTATGTTTTATGCATGAGGAACACTACCCCCCCTGGGCCCGAGAGCCGCGCACGGCCGCTAATGAGCCAGCCTCCCTCCTCAGGTCGCCGCACCTATTGGCCGGCAGCATCCGAGCCGGCGCCTGCACAGCCAGCCGAAATGTGATATCCTGGACTGCTGACGAGAGCAAGTACATACGTACGAGTGCGCACACAAACTCAAACAAAAAATAAATATATATATACACACACACACACACACAAAGAAAACACACACACACCCACACACAGAAAACAGACACAAATATCAAGTGTATGCCCACAGTCAAATGCATATACTCAAAGACCACACACCCACACAGAACTATACACAAAAACGGCAAGGCCATGCACATGTCCACGTGACACACACACACACACACACCTCATCACCCTCTGAAAAGGAAGGAATTATAGGTATAGGTCTCCAACCTATACTTAGGCATACACACAGTGCATAACCATCAAAAAATTGATACAGAAATGTTTTTAAGTGGTGCAGCCGCTTCTATACGTGACGTGTGTCTGTCCGTCCTTCCGTCTGTCCATCCGTTTGTAGCATGAGATTTAAACCAATCAGGAGTCGCCTATGCGTCACATGCCCGGCAATACAATAGTAGCTTGAGAAAAGCATGCCCAGCTTCAGACAGCGATCTCAAAAAATATACATGTCACAGCTTAGATATTCACACCGTAGGAATCCTGGGAACCAGATGCACATCTGTATATAATGTCTTGTGTAGCTTAAAAACTGTAGTCGTGGTCACAAGTTAGAAAATGGGTTTGAAATTGAAATTACCAGCTGCTAGAGTGGAGTTTTGAACATTCCACCTGTTAGCAAGGTGAGTCGCCGTAGCAACCCCCCCAAAGCAAAATCAATACAAAATCTACCACCAGTGTTCTGCTGGACCCAGTCAGTTATGGAACGGCCCAACAATCCATGCACCCTCTTGTTGAGTTTGGAATTCCATTGTTATTGTTCAAGTAATAACTGTAATCTTTCCTGTTTGTTATCAGAGTACTAACTGTCATATTTCCTGTTTCTTCTGAAATACCAATGGCTGTCCTTTTATCTCCAATATCACCAAACCAGAGGCCATTGTTTTTGTACATGTAAACAACACACACATTTTCTATTGCATTTTTTTTATATGATTGCTCATAAACCTGCACCGCTTACTTCACCACCTGGGTGTGATTTTTTAACAGATGAATGGAAGACTGTCAATTCCAAAAATAATAACGCTGTTATTCATTGTACCAAGTTATACTTTGTACTCACCGGTTATGTCATTTTTGAACAAAGCAAGACAAACTACCCTGCTGCCCTCATGTGGCCAATCATTACATTGCACAGTATTTAAAACACTATTTTGTTGCTTTGAGTGTAAAGTTTATTGTCATTTGGCATGTACATGATTCCTCCCAGAATAAACAGATAAAAACAAAGTATCCACAGAAGCATGGCGTTTCACAAAACATGTGCAGATGCACTAGTTCTTAACAGCAGAATGACAGAAGATGCCGGAATGATAGTGTACAATGGAGTATATTGGGAGGTAGAAGTCTATGTTCTGGAGAGTGAAGTACACGAGACATTCATATCGACAACGTACTTTGCAAACTGCACTAACATTCAACATTAAGCAAGAGAGCAATTTTTCTGTTTAAATTACGACGACTGATTAAGCTAAGGCACGTTTAAACGCGTTCCTTTGTGCCGTCCACACTGGACAGTGGTGTAACAGTACTCCGGAGATTACAGGCCGGGAGACGCAAGAGCACCCGGGACGAAGGGCACGCCAGTCACAGCTGGCCTCGGATCCTTCGGCAGTACAACGCACTGGCGCCATTTCAGTGTTCAGCATGTGTGATCAAAACGTTGGTGTTCAAGTAGGTGGTGCTCGGGACCTTGAGGTCGTTAGCTGGTGGTGTCTTTTGGTACGCGGGTTCTGGTCCTTGACGCCAGGTAGGTAAAGTTGTCCGTTTAGTTCTGAACATGGGGTTAATCTCCCCCTTTGTGTTGAGCCATGTTCATGGCACATTTTCAGCTACAGATACACTAGCCTATAGCTTCTTACACAAGAATAAATTCAATTACTACAGCGAGACAAACAATGTAATTCCAGTTGCATAAACAAACCTTTTGAAATGAACAAAATGACAGCATTGCAAGTAACAATAACAAACAAATCACTATCAGCAGCTGTGATATTGTACAAGGAAAATACAGGACAAGAACAAGTGAACAGAATTTGCTTGAAGAAAAAAAAAAGAAAAAAAAAAGAAGTATATCTTATTTGCTTTTGCACAAGTCATTTAAGGGTCCTTTTTAAATATTGCATATTTCCCCTCAAACTGGTCTCCTATGACCTTCTGCTGGCTTTCTGCTGCTCATTGCGTGCTGCAGAAAGGGTCAATGAGGCCAAGCTCCCAACATCCTAATCTGTAACCCGAGTGGTTGTGCTCGTGAAATCATACGCCGCTATTAAAACAGCTAAACCCTTGTGTATTGAAACCTTTGCAGGACGCCAGTGAACGCCAATAATTAAGAACGTGGTGCCTCACCTTAGCTCCGTTTAAGAGTTACGGTCCTCCTTTACGGTGACCACAGTAAGTAAGTAAAGTGACCCTACTTTTGCAAGCAGAGGCTCTGGCTGTTGGGCCGGGGACAATGCAAATAAAAGCTCTTACGCAGACAAATGCTGCCACGTGTAACATGTATTACAACCATGTGGGGAAGACCTACCATTGAGTGAGCATACAAATGTGCGCATTTCTTAATTTTCCATTATTTACTGCTTGCCAGCGGCTACAGCTGACATAGGGATTAGGGATGTGAACATTTCACGGTGAAATGACAATTATTTGCTTTTTACGCAAATCCTGAACGGTGCCACAAGGCAAAAAAAAAAAAAAGATCAAAAATAAAAAGAAACAAGCAAGCAAAAGCCCACTACAACAGCATGAAGAACATCAACCCTGGAGGAACGAGCAGGGCTCAACTTTTGGGGTTTGGGTCTAGTGCAGGGTTTACCTTACAAACCTGAGGCATCACCCAAAAGAGAGCATACGCCCATATGGTCTTGAGTCCACACTTCAGCATCAGATACACAAATAACGAAAACAAAAACTGAGGTCTCTGCGTGTTGTGCATCAATGGCTAGTCGACCGTTATATTTAAATCCGCGTCCGTCAGCACCTCAGCGCACCCAAGACATTTCTCTCAATCGTTCCTAGGATATTTATATATGCACACCGGCAGGCGCCGGAAGTTACCATAATTTTCCTAGCTGAACTATTTGGAAATGAAACGCAAATATCCAAGTCATACAGGACCGGCTTATGAAAACTCGGTGCATACAGGGAAAGAGGATTTCGAGTGAAAAGCATGTGACCGTTGCCTTGAAATGTTAACCACGGGACAGTCACACTAAACCGCACGGGCAGCGGCCGGTATGGAGATTACATACGACCAAGTCCCCTCTGTACTGAATCGATCCCTCTGCAGTAACGTTTGAGAACCGTACTTCGCGACCGCGTCCACAAGGGGGAGCATGCGTATCACTATGGCTTCAATGTGACTCGCGCCGTCCCTTAAAGTGCACCTTTACACATTAGAGCAGAATGAGCTTGTGATCTTATAACGCCTTGGATTATGTAACAAGTATGAGGAAATTAAATCCAGGGACACTGTTTCTTTGGACACACTGTAATAAGCATGCACCAAATCCCTAAGCTTTACAGGCAGACTGGTGCTTGGTATGTTCGACACCAAACCCTACCCTCAGGTTTTCCATTTGCCTGACAGAACCTAAGGTAGCCTCTGAATGCAACGACACATTGGAAGTTTTAAACATAAATAAAGGCACGATAACGGTCACTTTCAATAGCGGGAAGAGTATCAGGCCTACTCTCATTTTCAGGTCTGTATAGGGAGGGCACATTATTGGATTTATTTGGGATTTTCTCTGTATGAGATTAACATATTCTAAAATATTCTATATCTGTTCAAATGTCCTTGATAAAATGAACACAAAGTCAGGTACTATAGCTGCAAAACACAATGGACAATTCTACCCAAAGGTGGTTTTGTGTGTCTGCGTGGGGGTGACAATGCAAGTATGAAGCTCCTGGTCAATTGCCAAGATTGGCTCGGCTATCGTTTAGGTTGTCACGCAGGTAGAGCAGGCATATCGGTGACGGGACAGCACCCATACGAAATATGCCTGCGTGTACCTGAGTAACAACCTAAACAATAGCCAACACAATTATGAATGTCATTTTTCGTTTGTAATTGTGAACGGCTTTGGGTTAGGTATTTCTAGCTCCAACGGAAACTCGAGCGATCTGGCACAAGCACTGTCACAGCATTTCTTTGTGGCCTTAGCATGAGTTTTGCGGCTTACTACAAAGTTCAGTCAGAAATGCATTAAAAAAAATTTATTTTAAATAAATAAAGACTTGAGTGATGGTCCAGCATATCTGGTCGACAGTCATATTCCTTCCTGATGTGTGTGTGTGTGTGTGCGTGAGTAACTAGTTACCGTCTGAGATACGACTTCATTTGGTCAGCAAGGCCACCGCAATGCAAGGAACCAGGTTACATTAATGACCATTAATTGGTCACCTCACTGACCGGAACATAATTCAACAAAAGAACATAACCAACTTAACTGCATATGTAAAATAGTCCCACATTTGCAATTCACGAAGCAGTGTCACGTGGAACACGCAATACTTAAGCTACTAGAAAATAAGATCTCATTTAAAGCCAACTGAAACCGAATTGTATAAATGAGTAAGACACCCCTAGTCAGCTCTCATCCATTTGATCTTGTTTCAATTTCTACCGCTCCTTATAGGGAACCTCCACAGGAAAAAGAGAGAAAAATGTTCTTAAATTAAAGGTTGTATCAGCGATTTTTGGGTGACGTCACTTCTGAAGCGAAATCCCAAACAAACATACTTATGAATAATTATGTTATGTTTTAAAAAATAGTGTTCAAGCATCCAGAATTATAACCACGTTAATAACGTTTGTAAGAAACCAAACCGTTTGTAAATCCGCCAAGATTTCAGCGAGATAAGAGTATTAGCGTTTGTGCAGATCATTGTGATTGGTTGGAATACTGTTTATTTTGGTTTTGAGTGGTTGGTAGTACCATTTGTTTTTGTGTACGATCTCGGAGCATAGCCTGCCTACAGAGACGCGGTTTTTTGACGGCCTGCTTATGGGGCGGGCAGCTAGCGGATCGTGAGGAAAAATCAGATGAATGTGATCATTTATGTTTCCACCCAAAATCGCTGATACAACCTTTAAGCAATTCTCTCATTAGGTTCCACCTTCAAAATTACTTACTTTGATGCTATTGGCATTTTAAAAGTCGAAGGCCTTTGTTTCCAAACGCAGTGGAGCACTGCATTATGGGACACTGCTCACTGACCATAGTTTCCCTTTTTAAGGGGCGCGGGCTGTTTTTGGGTTTGATGGGTGTGGTTTCAAGGGTCGCTGATTTGCGTTAATGAATGCTTAAGACAAATAAACCAATACACCCCAGGATAATTAAAACAGCTGTTTCACTATAATGTCACAGCTGAGAATAGAGGTCAATAGACGTTACATCTATTTATTAGATGTAAAAGCCATCTGGTAGGACGGCAACCAGACATTGTAGAATCGCAAACAGCTGTTATCCTACTGAAAGAACTGCAGTAGAACTTGAGCATAGATTCTGGGTTGATTGTATGTAGTATGGTCACTGGGCTAATGCACGGATGGAACGGTTTCTTTTTGATGGCTTGAACCGCTCTAGCTGCTCCATTTCTACGGTCACTGTGATGTGTTGCAGCTCTGTGCAGTTGTCACAGGCACACAGACCTTGGGCTCAGGGAGGGAGGGCGCACGGCAGGTCTGGCGCTGCCTACCGTAGCCGTACGCCTCCCAAGAGCTCTGCTGGTTTTCGGCCGTACAGCAAGGTACGAAAGCAATTTAAAAAAGCGCAAATTCTAACTCGACTCATAAAAACGCTAAATCGTATCCCATTGTTTATCCTAAAACACAAATACTACATAATGAACCTCAGTCCTTGCGAGACACTTGTTTCTTCCTCGCGATCCAGATTTGGAATTGCTCAAAAGGTGCAGATTGAGGCCTGTCCCACTCTTCTGCTGTGGTGGGGAGGGCCAGGTATGGCCCCACCCTAAAGAGGAATGCGTCCCAACATGCCGTAGGGCTGAGAGAAGGCTGCAAACCGTACTCGTTTAAATCTAAATAGTCTCCTTCCTACAAGAGTACCACAGGCCTAGGTAGAGTACACCTTTTATAAGAGCGTCGTAAAATCATGTAAAATAAATAAAAGGGGGCGTGAAGCGTGTGCGGTTCGGAGAGGCGCGTATGGGGGAGCCCGTAGCCCCGCCCCCATCTCCTCACGCTTCCTTGTCCTCCAGCAGGTTGTCCAGGTCCAGCCCTGGCTCGGCCACGCAGCAAAAGCACAGCTTCTGGGTGTTGAGGGAGATGCAGTCTGCACACGGGACACAAACCAGGGTGAGAAGCACACTAACAAAGCACACCCTTCTGCCTCTAATTTACACACTAATTATTATACATGTGTATCGACTCTTTGACTGACAAAGTGAATGAGCATGCATCCGTGGATCTATCCGTATATCAATCTTATTCATTAACCTTTTAAACTATTTATTCCGCCAATTAAGTTTTGTTTCAATTTGGAATGACTAGCTTTGACTGAGCCATTTTATTGCTGCAGCGCTATCCACTATTTTGGTATAGAGCGCTAGCAACCCTGTCCGCTGAGACACACCGCCAGCTGCTGCTTCCTTTCACTCTGTAGCACGCCAGCTGAGGCCTGTGCGGCTAACGCAGCAAATGCGGCTAAAGTGGCTAACAGCTAACGCAGCTAATGTGGCTAAAGCGGCTAACAGCTAACGCAGGTGGCGCCGCTAACACGGCGAACGCAGCTAATGTGGCTAAAGCGGCTAACAGCTAACACGGCTAATGTGTCTAAAGCAGGTGATGCAGCTAACGTAGCTGGCACAGGGGGATGATCGCGGGCCGCCGACGGGGGGGGGGCCCTTTCTGGCTGGCTGCCCGTGCCGGGTCCTTACCGAGCATCTCCTCCAAGAAGGCGGGGCGGGAGCTGGGGGACAGGTGCACGCAGAAGAAATAGACAGGGGCCCCGGAGAGCGCCACGCCGATCCCCACCAGGGAGTTGATGGTGTCGCTGTAGAGCGGAACCACCACCAGGAATAAACTGCACAGGCAGAACACTATTGGGAAGAACAGACTCAACTGGATGAAGGGAGGGAGGGAGGGAGGGAGAGAGAGAGAGAGAGAGGATTTTACACAACGCAACAGTTCCCACAAAAGCACTCAGGAATTTCCTCATATAAATACATTAAATTGTAGTATGGAAAGCTAAATGCTGGAAACCCCAGTCAATTGTTACTCATTGTGAGAGAGAACTAACTCCTGCCATGGAGGGCTGTGCACTGTCCTTCCAAGCTTTTTCATCCCTTGGGGAGCAAAGCTAAACAGACTCAATAATAAAAATGTCCCCAGTGGCTGGGGAAAGCCCTGCAGGAAGCTCAGTCCTTCCAGGACCAGGGCAGAGAAGCTTGTTAAAGTCTCTGCAGAAGAGAGTCCAGCAGCAGGAGTGACATAAGCAGCACTGGCGTTCGTACCTTGACTGGACGGTGCATTTCTGGCCGTTTGACACGCAGGTAGATCTGACTGGCTATAGACAGGCCAATGAACAGCCAGTAGTTGAAGCTGAAATAGTTGATGAGCTGAAACACGTCCCTCACGCACAAGAAAATCAGAGACATGCCTCCCTGCAGTGAAGAGAAATGAGAATTAGATTTATTGGGGAACAACCGGAGTTCATGTAAAGCTGAAAAGGTTATTAAAGGTTATTAAAATGTCCCCGTTGAGGGAGCAGAACTGTGCCAGCAGAATCAGTGATAAATGACGGCCTTTGAGAATGCAAAGGTTTCTTTTGGATTCTCAGGGACAGTTGAGGGACCACTCTCAGTCCGACAAACTCTGGACTTACCAGCTCACATCTGCCGTTTGACAAACCACAGGTCAGGGGGTTTGACCACCAAATATAACATTCCAGAGACTTCAAAGGGTATCAAACATCCCTACAATTTCCTTGCCAGTCAGCATTGAAAACAGTGGATTGTGGGGCTTGCCCTATTATAGACTGAAATCTGTGGTTGTGGGTATCGATGATGTTTAAACATTACACTGCTTCACTGCACAGGCTTGGACACAACTGCGCAAACACACAACTGCGCAAACATACAACTGCGCAAACACACAACTGCGCAAACACACAACTGCGCAAACACACAACTGCGCAAACACACAACTGCGCAAACACACAACTGCGCAAACACACAACTGCGCAAGCCCCTACGAATGCCGAGCACTCAGGACGGCCGAATGTACTCACATTGAAGAGAAGGGCTGGGATGGGGGTGTAGCGCTTGATGTGGATCATGCAGAGGACGTTGGGTAGATGTCCTTCCCGGGAACCCACAAAGAACAATCTACACAAGGGGAGAGGGTAAGAAGGGTCCACAAATTACCCAGAATTCACAGGAGAAGCAGAAGAGTGCCACAACATAGCCGGCTTTAAATAGCAGCCTGCTTCATTTCAGTAACAAATGTGAGGGTGACAGAGCCACCCAAATGAACCATTATTTAAGACACTGGGAGGCACTGTCACACCAATTCTGTTGCTCCTGGTGCTAAATGTGTTTGGGGAACACATTTCAAGGGCATCGCAAGGCAGTATTTCTGAATAAGACGAACAACTAGAAATCCAGGACTTCAGCCCAGCAACCTATTCTGCATTAAGACAAATGACAAAGTCTTACTTGTCTACTGCCCTCCATACATAATACATTTGACACCAATAAAATAATGCTGAAATCATTGTCCTCAACCTGAGGAAAGCTGGTGAACTTAATCCCACCCTACCCCAGGAAGGACAAAATCACCTGCATCCCTCCACTACAGACCTCCAGTCATAATCACCTAATAACATAGCCCAGGGCTTGACCAGATGGCACCGTGGCTATAGGGCCCAGCCTGTGCTCTTGGCAAGCTTCCTTTACCAACTGACCACCCCAGCACCCATTTCAAATGGGCCATTTAAACTTAAAAGACAAAGTTCACTAGGGGACTGAGGCCATCAGCTTAAACCTATTAGGGAGACAACTTGAAATTTAGGGCGATTTACTAAGACATTTAGCATGTGTAAAACCTTTTAGCACACGCAAAACCGATAACATGATTGGTCATGTTATTTGTTTGGCTATTTGTTATTTGGTTATTTGTTTGGTTATTTGTTTGGTTATTTGTTTGGCACCAATCAAATTAGTTTTGCATGTAATAAAAGGTTTTGCACACGCTAAAGGTCTTAGTAAATCAGGCCCTTAAGAGTGGCCTGGCGTTACAGGATGCAATAAATCCTGCAAACCCCTGTAATTTAACAAGGTTTAGATGACTTCCAGTCCTGATGCGCGCTAGTGGTCCCCTTCAAGCTCCTGTACACAGAGAGGCTCTCTCACCTGGAAGCAGCGATGATGGAGGAGTTGAGGCCTCCGTAGCAGGATATGGCCACTGACAGGGGAATGAGCCAGCGGGCGTGTCCGAGCACTTCATCGGCGAACGTCTGCGGGGACACGGCAGCATTGTAACACACCGGACACACAGTGACCCAGACGGCCTTCTGCACTGGCGCACAGAGCGGGGCTCCAACGGTCCCACTGTAATGGCTAATGTCATTAGCTGCTATCTGAGGATGACTGAAGCTCGAGATTACAGCCATCGATCAGAGCAAGAGATCAAAACACTGTAACTCAATTCTCTTCTGAATAAACAGACGCTGTCAATTAATGTTATTATGTTTGTTGGTGTGCATGCGTGTGTGTTATGTTTGTTGGTGTGTGTGTATGTTATGTTTGTTGGTGTGTGAGCTGTGGGTGTTATGGGTGGGTGATATTGCCTAAAAATAATATCCCAATATTTTCTGCCACTTTGATGTTGATATTTTGATGATATTTCAGGTTTTTTAAAATGTAATAACATTTGACGTTCCAGCTTCCAACGTAAGTTTAAAAAGCTAACCATGATAAACAAGTGAAATGAAGAGGTGTTTCCCAATGAAGGTAGCGTCGTATTTTATTTGCTTTGGGTGCACTGTGGAGCGTTTAAGTGCGTTTGGTAGTGGATGCTACCGGTTGCCATAGAGTTGCGCTAGCATTAGCAACGTGTGCATGTCCAAAAGAAGGGACAGCATGGAATTAGCTGAAAATGGTTTCCATCAATCAACTACATCATGGGTAAGTCGTAATTGAGACATTATGTCCAAAATTCCAAACTATCCCTTTAATGCATATATTTAAAGCTGCGAGTTTAACATGTTTCTACAGCTTTGTCTTTGAGCTCTGTAAAAAGTAAACAATATACAACTAGGTTTTCTTTCTGTAAGCACAACATGACAGTTCCCATCTTCAGTATGACTGGGACGTCAGGTCATGCGGAGTGACTTGAAACCTGGCTAGCTCACCTCTGCCGTAGCACTCCTTTACGGCATCTCGACTATACAAGCGGGTCCTATTCTCCCTGTAGACTAGTGTCTGCATTTAAGAGATGGGCCATATATATTTTTACATTCCATATGGCGGTTTCATTTTAGACAAAATCCTTTTAAAGGACACTGTGTTTATGCATACGTGTGTATGTACGCTAAGGTTGGGAATCTCTAAGGCCGCGATCACACCGGATCCGCTTTAACAGCTGGGGGCGCCTTTTTCGAATTGTTTTCAATGAGTTTGAAGCGTTTTCCACGCTGCTTTTGCGCCCCGGGCGCCTCGCGTTTATCCGCTCCAGGCGCCTCGCTGTTTTTCGAAAAATGCTCGGTGCGCACAGGGTTGAAAATATCTCAACTTGAAGCGCTCTGAGGAAAAATGCGCGCCACGTCACTGTCATTCTTTTCTCCTGTCCAATCGCACGAAAGTAGAGGCGGACCTTGATTCTCCCTGTCGGTTCCGTGTAAACGAAGACGATTGAGGGAAAAAATGGTAACGTTAGTTGCCATTTCAGCCTACCAGGAGTTATATGATTTCAATAATCGTGAATACCATGATAAAAATAAGCGATCCAAGGCACTCCGCTTATTCGCGGCTTTTTAAAGACAAATAACGAAGCAAACTTTCGGGTAAATTTAGTTCGCTAACACCGTTAACAACGTCAGCTAAGTGATTGACAGGAACGGAGTTCGGTTGCCTAGCAACAGCAAAAAAGACGCCTCCAACTGCTTTTTCAGAGTAGGCTTTCGTAAAATCAAGACAGGTAGTGCTCCTCGCGTTTTCAAGCCTACAAAGCGCGTCCGGTGTGATCGCGGCCTAATGCTTCCTTAGTTACTTCCTTATGTTTTTCACATTTGTCTTCACATGCTGGTGTAATGCAAAACACAACACTATTTTTAATTCCCCAATTAGCATCTGAACCAACCCACTTTCTATCATGGCACAAAAGACATCTTCAAATTAAACACCAACACCGTGACATGTGTTGTTACTGTAGTGAGTGTCTAGAAATAGTGTTTTTTTTCCTTTACTGCCCAACCACAGCTGCAATGTGAGCGAACTATAAGGAATGAGGCGTGACATACTCACCACAGCCACAGCCTCGCTGTTCAACACCGTGTCTGCGTTCAACACCGCGTAATAGGCCACGTTGGTGAGGAGGTATATCACTGTGACGATGGGCATGGATATTGCTATCGACAGCGGGAGGTTCCTGTTGAGAGTGGGGTGAGAAAGTCGACAATGGCGTGTGAAGTGTTTGTGGCGGAAAGTTATTTTATTACAGAAAATAACAGCGATTCGTTTAGATTTCCGTACTAATTGAACATTTTAATAGTTGCTTTGCAATTAAATGTGTAGGATACTTTTGTTAGGCATGTTCTGTCCACAAGGGAGTATAAGAAGGGAATAAAGGCAAAGAGATTGTATAGTACAGAGATATGTCAACTGCATGAATATCATATTTCACCTCTAGGGGCGACTATGAGCACTAAAACTGGGCTAAACAGAGGGGAATGAATGGGGGTCAATGGAAGTTTTTTCCAGAAACCCAAATCTATAAGAGATAATTAATGAAATCTTGAACCGTTTAGAGAAAAAAAAACTTTTTTTCTCTGGTTATGCAAATTTGGTCATGAATATTCATGACCGCTTTGGACGTGATGCTCAAAGAATGCCATTGCACTTTTTCCCCGTTACATTGGAGTCATTGGAGTTGGCAAGGCTTTCTCTCTCTACAGGCTTTGATTCTACTGAATGTTTTTACATAAATCCTTGAAGAACAGTGATAAAACAAACAAGACCTTGACAAGTAGAATCAGGCATCATAGCGCTGGGATAAAACAAAAACCTGCACACACACACCGGCCCTTTTCAGATACGATTAGACACCCCTGGGTATAGATCATGTATTTTCGCTCATCAATGAAACCCTTATTTTTTATATCAACCACAGCATTCTCACCCTGCTTGCACAACCTAGGGAACAAGCCGGGCTACGTTGTCAAGAAACACAGTTCTGTTTGGGTTTGGCAGTGCGCTGTCTCAGCACGGTCCTTTTGGAAGTGATTTCTCAAAAAACACAAGGTGATCCAAAAGCAGCATGTTTTTCATTTACAATGCACCCTGCTGAGGAAAGAACACGCTGCACTTGAAGATAAGTGGCTAACAGCATTCCTGCACCAAGGAGCGCATACGCAGCGTCACTGAAGCACTAAATGGAAGCAAACTACGCAAAACTATAATTCCATAATTCCAATCATAATTACATGCTGATAAGCCATATTTAAAAATCATGAAAAATGATGGGAGAGCCACCAAGATGCAGTGTGAATAGGTGAATATGACAGATTATTGCGGTTAATAGTTTATCATCGAATATAGAACTGCAATGTATCTACAGACTTCCAGCACAGAGCAGAGACAGAACCTCTCTTTACAATATTCGCCAAAATCTCAGATTTTTCATGACACTGACTGAGCGGCATGCTATAACAGTGTGTCACACGTGATTGAGTGTGATGTCTGTTTAGGCCTTTTGCGGTTACCGTAAATTAAGTTGCTGGACTGGTTGTCACAACAGTTACTCAGTCTGTACTAATGTAAATCAAGCCTCACAACTCCCAACAAGTAATTTTCATAGAATTTAATAAAACAGTACTGAATGTTCTCAATAATTTCCCACAGAAACAAAAACTGACACGGGGCGCCACGCTTACTTTTAGGAACACCCTAAGTTGAAAAATTGTGCCCTAAGTTGAAAAATTTAAGGACAGTCAAAAATTAAGGGTCACAAAGTTAAGTCCAATTTTTTGAGTACTTCACTGTTAACATATTACATTGATAACATTACGCACACACACGTAATCAGTTGTTTCCAAACACATACATACTGTTTGTATTCTTTCCCTTCTCCAGACGCCGGAATTCAGGGTATGAAATTAATTTTTTCACCCACTGGCCAGAGCGGCTTGGTGATTCTAAAAATCACCAGCCATTTTCAACATTTTAGTACCAGCCACATTACCTTTTACAATATAACACAAACTGGTTGGCCAGTGGCTGCTAGAGTAAAAAAATTTACCAGCCACAATCAGCATTTCACCAGCATTTATCTGGTAGCTGGTGTTAATTTCACACCCTGCCTGAATTTACAAAACCTATTTATTTATAATACTGTTTTACAGTACTATTACAAGGGGTGATTGGTTAAAGCAGGGGTGCACAGCTCCGGTCCTGGTTTCTGTTCAAACCAATTACCTTCATTTTAGTTTTATAAAAGCTAAATACGCTGGTTCACTCCTGTACTTCAGCACAGTAAAATCTTTAGGAAATACACTTGCAGTCTGCAACTGTAACTGTGCTTATACAGATGTCAGAGCAAGATATGATTGGGCTAATTCAATAATTAAGAGCAGAAGTTGGCACAAAATCCTGAAACGGATGTGCCAACTTTGAATATGATCAGCTAAAGATGATGGAACAGTTAATCATATAAACTATATCTATCAGTACTGGCCTCCCAGTGGTGTAATGAAGTTGTTGGTGGTTAAGAGAGCAGAATAACCTGACATACTCATCTCCAACATATTCAAATATTCAGACTGCATCAGCTCCTCCCATCATTTTTTTTCATGTTTATCTTAGTAGTTATTTTATCGTATACCTTGTAATTGGGCCTCACTTCTATCTACAGGCAATAGCTTTACTCACTTAGCCTTAGGACTTAGCCATAGCTTTACTGTGTGTGAAATAAGACTTGACGTTCATGGTTTGGACTGCTGCTACTTTGACAGAATTTGCATTTTATCTGACGTATGCTTGTAATTTGCTCAAATGAGCTAGCAGTGTTTCCCCTAGATTTTTTTTCAGGCCGGGCGGTGAAAGTGCGCCATTTTGCGTAGAGGCGGAAACTATAATTACACCCTCATAATATCAGCGCTGCCATTGAAAATTTTAATTAGGCCTAACGGGAAACCGAAGCTGTTTTGGCAAGGGTTTTTCCAGATGCTATTTTGATCATTCCCGCATTCTGCGGTAAGGGAAATATTGCAGCTACATAAAAATAAAAAATAAAAGATTATATATTTTTTTTTAAATAATAATATAAAAAAAAAAATTTTTTCATTTAAAT
Organism: Synaphobranchus kaupii; assembly: GCA_029718625.1. Lineage (NCBI taxonomy): Eukaryota > Metazoa > Chordata > Actinopteri > Anguilliformes > Synaphobranchidae > Synaphobranchus > Synaphobranchus kaupii. Next base: position 8,163,044 of record CM056396.1, on the reverse strand, counting down.
TATTTATTTTCCCTCTTGTCCAAGCCGGGCGGCACGTGAGTTTGGCCGGGCGGGCCGCCCGGCCAAGATAATGGTAGGGGAAACACTGGCTAGCATGCACTTATTCTGCGTTGCTTTGGATTGAAGCCTATGCCAAATAAATGTCATGTAACATCATTATCTGCGTGTAATTGCGATTGGCATAATGGTTGTAGATTTGCATAGTTTACATTTAGTGATGCTGCATAAACCCCGCCCCCCCCCCCCAGTGTCTGGGAAAGTGCATTTGAGTAGCACGTTCTGGGGTGTGTGTGGGATTGAGTAGTGTGTACCTCTCTGGGTTTTTCAGCTCCTCTGTGATGAAGTTGAGGGTGTCCCAGCCAGAATAGGAGTAGAGGGCGGCATACATTGCCAAGGCCGTGTCCCCGGGGTTCAGCTTGGAGCCTTTAAACGAGTCCTCAAAGTTCCCCGTTTTTCCTACAAGGGAAGGGCGACGTGCACAACACAGCAGCAAAAAAAATGAATAAAGAGGGCCCTATATGTATAAAATGTTTTACTTAACCCTGATTTTTGGATTTCACTCGTTTATTCCGCCTGACTGAGTTTCCTCACCTGATTATTTTGAAATAAAACCCCCCTCAGAACTTTTACATTTTACATCACGTCTTCTGAATGCATGATCATAGCTTCCGATTCAAAAAGCAGGTTAGAGACCATTCCTGTCGCAGCTTTCAAAAACAATTATGAAAATAAATGGGTGGTGTCGGCTTTGACACGGCGGGACTGACAGCGGTAAGCTTTATTGAGGGCCTTACTGCAGTCACGGCAGGAAGTTTCTTTCAACATGCTGCTATAATTTGACTCATAATTTGAATTGGAAGGTGGCGCACCGACAATTACCAGATCAGGATGTTCAACATGCAAATGCGGATTGCATCAGAAATGATTGCTTACCAGAAAAACTTGCTATCCAGTTTCAGTGTTCTTTCAAATCAAATGCATTTCAATGAAATACGCTTGCATTTTGAAGACGTAAACCCTGACACATGCAGACACAGACAAGCCCTTTTAATAGGGGGATGCATGTGCCGATAAAATAGAGATTACTTGAGGGAGGGTTCCTTCTTTGAGATCGGTATCTTTATTTTGTGAATGAGAGCAAGAAACATTTCTGCATTCATTTTAAATTAAAGTATACTTGGATACGATTCTGCTCACAGCTCAGAGTATCTAAACCTCTTCTATGATAAGGGCAACAGGTGTTCCATTCACAGTACTATTTAAAACATGTACAATGCAGAGTTCTCTCTCTTTTGAAGACATTATTTTCCAGGACATTTTATGAGACCTACCCGCTGTAATATAATTGTGATCACGAGGGGTGGGGGGAGGGGGTTGCCATATTGGATTGGGGGAGGGGGTTGCCATATTGGATTGGGGGAGGGGGTTGCCATATTGGATTGGGGGAGGGGGTTGCCATATTGGATTGGGGGAGGGGGTTGCCATATTGGATTGGGGGAGGGGGGTTGATTCTGATCGCAGATGGAGGAGGAAGACGGGGTATTGTGGTTGCAGACTTTAACCTTTAATGCTGTTAAGCTTCATACTTGTATACAAACCTGCTCACAGCTCAGTATATCGAAACCTCTTCTATGATAAGGGCAACAGGTGTTCCATTCACAGTACCATTTAAAACATGTACAATGTTAGATAATCCTACAATATAATATCAATAAAATCCACAATAAGGGCTGGTGAAAATTAAAATTCTATAGCTAAGCGTGTACAATGTACTCACTTGGGTTAGAGCCAGCGGGAGGCTAGATATAGTGCATGATGGGACGTGTGTGTGTGTGTGTGTGTGTGTGTGTGTGTGTGTGCCCCTGCATGAACCCCCCGTTACCCATGCCCGACGGCGTCCTACCTTGACCCAGCACCACCAAGCCGGCCACAATGATGACGATGAGCGCCAGGACCTTGGCCACCGTGGAAATGACCTGCAGGATGGCACCCCACTTCACCTTCATGCAGTTCACAGCGGTCAGGAGGCCTAGTGGTCAGTGTGGAGAGATGGGGGCGGTCAATACAGAGTTTAGCTGCCCAGGCCAAAACACCACAGTGATGAAGAAAACGATAAAACCTCAACTGCTCATCCACCCCACAGCCACACTCTGTCTGCGGCGGTCTTATCAGCGCTCAGAAACAAATACACACTCAAAGCCCTGGGCTAACTCAGGATGTCTGCTTCGCTCATGCAGCCTGCCGGGCTTCGACCGAACGGGCCTTACCATGTCGGCGTTCATGGCGGCCGCCTGAGCGCCGCTGATCGGTTTAGCTGCCCGTTGGATTCAATTGGAGGGGGCCTGTTCGGAGGGGACCGGACTAATGAAACACGGCTTCCTGTCTCCCACGGAACACGCAAATGGAATTAAGGAGGAAGGCAAACTGACGAGCCGGCCAATCAACAGCCAGCTGAGCAGAAGCTTTTGCAGGCCTCGGCTCTCATGGAAGTTCAGTCCAGTAACCCCTTTAAGGTCTCCCAGGCCAATTAGTGCAGTGAAACCTGCTTGTAAGAATAGAATTTGTCCTGAGCACTTGTTCTTTACAAACAATATGATTGGAATATCCATTTAAGTCCAGTCCACCCCTCCCCCTCCCCCCCGAATATGTATTCACTCCAGGTATGTAGTCACTACAAGTCATCGGCAAAAATCTGAGAAGCTCACTGCAGGAAACCAGAGTTGCCTTAAGGCAGAAGGTGCAAGTTCATGTGGGTTTATTTATTATAACATTGCAATTTCCGCTCCTTTGATTTTCATCCCCTTGCCGTGGTTAAGGATTCATACGCGAGTAAACCCACTTGCCGAGGGGAATAACAGAGATCTCTCTCAGCCTTTAAATACAAATATGTTACTTACAAGAGTAGATGGAAAGTCTTATTGCAGCAGCAGCGTATAGAACAAAATATATAGTATATCCAAAAGGCCTTTAGAGAGCACTAGTACTTATTTTAATATGCTCATTCCGGGGGGAAATGGACCCTTTTTAACCTTGACCTCTCATATCTTTCTGATATTTGACACCCATAATGTAACCTTGGTGTAATGACCATTGTTATACTTTTGAGAAATAAACAAAAAAAATCATTAAGAAAATTAGCTTATGTATTTATTATCATGTTGGTTCTTTTATTGTTGAGTAGGCTACTATTGTTGTTATTGTTGCTGTTGTTTTTGTATGCGGCTTTAAACTGCTCTGGCCCTGTCTTGGCTAGGTCGCACAAAAGAGGTTTTAATCTCAATGTGACTTCCTAGTCAAATAAAGGTAAAAAAATAATCTTGGTTAGGGGTCGGCGATATTGCCTAAAAATAATATCCCGATATTTTCGGGCACTTTGACGATGTCAATATTTTGATGATATTTCAGCTTTTAAAAAATGTAATAATAACATTTGACGTTCCAGCTTCCAACGTAAGTTTAAAAAACTAACCATGCTAACTAAGTTAAATGAAGAAGTATTTTACAATGAAAACATCAGACTTTTTATCAAGTTCAAAAATAACACTTTTATTGATAAAAATCAACAAATGCTAAATGAATGCATAAAATAATTATACATCCGCAACTTTTTCCTCAGTTGACCTTAAACAAGTAGCATGAATAAATAAAAATCCCTAATTGAAGTTGGAAAAACGTAAAACCGTATCTGGAATTTATGGCATATTAGTTATAAAAATATTCAAATCAAACAGCAGTAAGTTAACAGTTGCACTGCAACATTCAAATAAACGTGGCTAATTTTACTACTTTATTAATGTGGCGTCTAGTGTGTCGGCAACTTCGGACCTTTGCGGTTGTAGGACTCGCAAAGCTTTTCATAATCTGCGTATTACCTTGGAAGATCAATGCTAAAGTGGTGAAACAGGTTTGTTGTAGAACTGTCCTTCGCTGCAACTGCCAGTTTGCAAAGCACACTCTCTTGTTTGGTGTCAGTTCGTTCAAATACAAACCATCTCCAGGCAACTGAATTTGAACCACGTCTAGGAATTAAATCTTCATCGGGTTCTTCAGAGGCATAGGTTGCTTTCTTTTTTTTCCCCAAACAAATTTCCTAATAGTTTCTTTCTTTACATTCCACCAAGGCAGTACATTACAAACGCGGTCAAAGAATCTGCAAGCCTTGCGCATTTCCAATTATTTTTGCAACACCAGAGAAACAAGGGATTTGGATCTATCCATAGCATACCCTAGATAGTAAACCAGACCATTTTTAAGAAAAAGGTTGAAAGAGGAGAAAAAAAACAAAGAGGAAGGAAAAAATAACTTTGGACTATTTCATGAAGTGTTATCCTATGCCGTGTCAAATAGTCTGTCAGCTAAATGAGGTCACAACAATGCGTAGGTTGCTTTCGATGGAGAGACATGACATTAATGACACAATTCCGTATCGGGCCCCCTTATTTTTTTTTTTTCTAGTTGCGTCACTCATTTTGGTGTGTGGAGTTTTTAGCCGCACGGAGAGTAGCAATGTGAAACGCACAGCTGTTTACTCTTGTCACACTCTATATTGACAAATAGCATTTCGTGGGAATCTAAATTACGATATTATCGCAAACGATGTAATATCGCCCAGCCCTAATCTTGGTCTCATTGTAAGACTTGAAGCGAGTAGAGAAGCCAAGTTGTCTTCGAAAAGAAAGAAAAGGTTAGAAAGTTATGAGCGTCTGATTCGTACTGTCGGGTAAGTGAGGACTAGGTAAAAGGTGTATTTTCTGAATCCAGCGGTTCCAACAGTCAATGCCCTTGTTAAAACGTTCAGCACTCTGAATACTGAACATAAGCAATATTGCGTGCTAGAACCCCTCACTTAACCTACATTCAAAATAAGTTTTACGTTATTTAATTTAATAATTATTATTAAAAATGACAATCAATTAAATCGCTGAATTCTTTGATAGGTAAGTCGAACAGTAACCTGGTGGATCAACCAACAAGCCAAAACAAAGTCTAAATCAGGTCTTGAGATTAAGTAATTTTATTAAATTCAATTAGAATAATGACTGGGAATCATACATCCACGAAGGAATGTAGGCTGACTACTTATAATTCACAAAAATGAAGGCATTAAACCAGACATTAACTAGGAAATACCAGTAAAGAGAGAGATAAGCCAAAAACTGCCTAATTATTTACCCTCCAGCGGAACAGGAACAAAAGGAAACGCACGAGGAACCAAAAAGAATGACTTCTTCACCCACAAACTTGACTAACTTCTTTTTCTGCGGTACTCATAAAATACCTCCACAGGAAGACCATCCCTGTCCTGATTGGGTTACGGTATGGGGGAGGGGGGGGAGAGGGGTCATTTATGACAAAGACTGGCTTATCTTTGATGTTGGGGGGTGAGAGTGAGAGTGACAGATAGAGAGAAGGGGGGAAATATTAGATATCCTACAGTACAGTAGACTCTTGACCTCACACTAGTTGGCTATATGGCATCTCATCACTTTTTAAGCATGCGGCTAAATTAATAAATCATAGTATAGTGGCATGCAGGCAACATAATTGCTTTTCATTTCACTTCTTTTTCACATAAGTCAAGTAACATTTGTCTTACTTTGTCACTCCATTAACTGAGCTAAAGCTAATGTAACATTAGTAGGCAAAAAGATGGATGGAAAATAACATTGTTAATCTAGTTAGCAAGCTGGTTGGTAAACGGTACCAAAGTTACTGAACACAAAAACGAATAAAAACACTTTCCCAGGGGTTATAGAGAGTGTATCGACAGCAAAACAATTAGCCATATTGTCAGTTGTGGTTTGTGTGTCTCTGGTGACCAGTGATGCAGGCACTTTCATGGCATATTAGCCAACTATCACTACTATTTACATAAATAGCTATTGTTTGCAGTACATTAATTTCCAAAATCTGATGCTAAAATTAAGATGAACCTTCATCTAATGCCTAATCTAATGATTTTTTTTTCAATAAATGATACAAGATAATAAATACGTTATAGAATATTATTACATATCTTCTGCAATCTCTGAACTACCCTCCCCCTCCCTGGCTGGGGGACAGGAACAATGCTCCAGGAACTAAAATCGCCCTGGGTTCCTCTGGCGAAAAAGGGGCAAAAGTTCAACACAAAGTTTCTGAGTTCCAGAAAAGGTTCCTCTGGGGGAAAAGGGGCAAGAGATATGAAAGATACAGTATGTCTGGAAGGCTCTGGTGCCAGTGTGTCTGCTGGCTAAATGGTCATTTTTGATCTGATCATGACTACAATACAGTTGGTACAATGGTAGAATAGCGACCGAGAGAGAGATTAGGAACTACTCAAGTCAACAAACATGCTAATTTAAACACACAGCCAGACAGGCCAAAACGGGCCTGTTTGTTATATTTATAATAGTATTTAGAATAGAATTGTAGTACAGCTGATTTACTCACAGCTTACTGTGAACTACATTCAATGTTCATTACTAGGGATAGCTGCTACGTTATGGTTAGGATGTGCTTTGTCTTATCTGTTCTGTAGTTACTTCGATGACGTTTCTGTATGCACTTATTGTATGTCGCTTTGGATAAAAGCGTCTGCTAATTGACTGTAATGTAATGTAATACACTACAGCCTAACTTGATAGGTGTCAAAGACTCACTGCATCCTTCCTGTTTTATGGATTGTATCGCTCCTGAACAAGGCTTGAAAACTTAAGCACTAAGTAGTAATCACTGAAAAGGCTCTGGGTTCAGTCTGACTGAATCCGATGTAGGCTACCGTTCGTGCACTTTGTCACTGTTAATATTGCAATAAAAACCTTGTAACTTACATCAAGTTCGAGAGACATCCTTTTTTACTTACAAAGGCCACAGATTGTGAGGATCAGCACCTGCTCGTTCTCCATAACCATCAACACCGGGGTCCCCCAGGGTTGCGTGCTCAGCCCACTGCTGTAATCTCTCTTCACACATGACTGCGTGGCCAAGTTTGAAACCAACTCATAAAGTTTGCAATTGACCACCACCGTAGTCTGATTACAAGCAACAATGAATCAGCCTACAGGGAGGTGAAAGTCTCGGCAGCATGGTGTGAAAAAAACAACGTCTCTCCGAACGTAAAAGAAAAACCAAGGAAGTGATAGCGGTCTTCAGGAGACAGAGGAGAGGGCACCTCCCTATCAACATCAATGGGACCGCACACAGAGAGTGTGTGCAGCCTCAAGTTCCTTAGTGTTCACAATCACTGAGGATTTCACCTCCACACCACCACTGTCATCATGAAGGTACAACAGCACCTGTCCTTCCTTAGAAGGCTGAGAAGGCTCAGCATGCATCCGCCGATTCTCTCTAACTTCTGTAGGAACACAGTTGAGAGTGTGCTGACCGGCTGCATCATAGCCTGGTACGGCAGCTGCACGGCCCAGGACCACAAAGCACTACAGCAGGCGTTGAGAACTCCACAGTCCATCACTGGACAGGATATCCCACCCATTCAGGACATATACACAACGGTGCCTGAGGAAGGCGACCCAACATCTCCTCTCCCTGTCCACGGCACGCAAACGAGGCTATGCGTGCCGCATTCTCCACCATTGCTTCCACAAAAATATATAGCTCTGTGATTGCTTCTGCCTCAGCAGCGGCTAGCTACTTGGGGCTCGGCAGTAGCTGGAGCTAAAGTGTTAGTTTGTATGTCTGAGTGAGATAGGTAGCGAGAGAGAGTGGAACAAAACAGCCGCCGGCTTTTGGCTACTAGTGAAAAAAAATTGCTGGGGCGTGGTTTGATACCTGGGGCTCAGCCCCAAGATTATTACCTTATCACGCCCAGATTTTGGCTTTTTTTTCCTTTCTTTTTTTTTAAAGGGGGTGGGGTCTAGCTAAACCAGCGTGCTTTGTTACCCTTTAATATTAAACCATGCATGCAGTGTATTCTGTAAAATGGGGCCTGCAGTCTGCTGGCACTGGGAGCCTAGGGGGGAAGCGCACTCACTGGATTACTGAAAAGCTCCTAAAACATAAAACAGATTAGAGACTCTTGAGATCACAGTGAAAACATACACTGATTTACAGTGACTTAAAGCACGGAACCACAATCACTGACTTCCATGTAATAACAGCAGGGGAACTCCTGGAGCATCTAGGGGCTGGTTTGGAGGGTAAATTCCAGTTGTGGAGTGAAGGAGGCCAGAGGGGGCAGAGGTAAAATGAAAGCCCTCTGGAATCAGACTGAGAAACTGGCCCCAGCTTCGTGCAAACTGTTCAGGGACAGGGATTGGCGGCACACTTGGTAACTTTGCATTATTATCATTAAGCTCTGCTCTTGGACTGGTCAGACGCCAGCTCTCTCCAGCAAGAGAGTAAATATTGATTTTGTGGGTGTTTAAGCACAGCGTTACCTAGGATTTCCTAAGTGTGTTACAAATTAACAACCAGTCCTTTAAATGTGAACATCATCATATGAGACCTTTCTCCGGAGCAGCGCAGTAAGGCTGGTCTATATTCAAGCCTCTTCAGTAAGGAACCCAAGAAAAAGTATACCCTACATTGACCGACATATAGAGAAGTCAAATGCTGACCATCAAAAGTTTAATGCATACAAAGAAATAGAGAAAAAATAACTGAATATTAATAACACATATCCTGATGATTTTTTTTTTTTTTAAAACAACCTAAAAAGAGTAACGGTGGAAATTTCCAGTCGGGCACATTTTCTTGTTTGCTTTCATTCTTAGCGATTAAAGCTAACCCTCAGCTGGGTTTTTTTTTTTCAGGATTTCGGGGGAAATTGATATTTCCTTGAGGGCTAGGAAGCTTGAGCAAAGTTTGTGTAAAGCCACATGTAGGTATGGAAATAGAGGTCACACACTTGTGTGTATGGTATGCCAATAGGGCCTGCCTACATTAGTGTAAATGCAGTGAAATGTCTTTTACTCCATGGCTCAAATTGGTTCTGTGAAAGCTCTGGAACAGGAGACTTCCAAATCCCTTCCAATGCCTGTTTGGGCTTCACAATTTGTCTTCACATGTTTCTCCGCCAACAGAGTGTGAAAAGTAAGCCAATGAAAGTGACAGGATGCTGCCCCATCCAACTAAATTATGAGTCCAAGCTAAATAATGAGTTGCATAGTCTTGACAAACTGGAAGTTCAGCTCGAAAGTACAGTTTTCCTATGTGTGACCGATGCTAACTATGGCAGGGGAGTCCCAGAGGGTGATGCTTAACCATACTGCTGCCCAGGGATGCAGGGTTTTCAGTCTGCATGCAGGCCTCACTATTGTATAAGACCATTCTGCCAGCACCAGCTGCGCAGTCCTCCAGCAAAATGGTTGCACAGCTTGCTGGCGGTTCTCAGACTGAAAATAAGCAGTGGCTGCCTAGACACTGTCCAGAGGATACAGCCAGTGCTTGCAGTGGGCCCGAACAGACCGAAACGCCATACCGGGACTTCTACGTATTGCTCATATGAGTACCGGCACTTTTTCTAGCATTCCACTACTTCTCATAAGCTGTAGGCCCTACAGTGGCTATGTGCCTGTGAAATTCTCTTTTCTCTTATTCCCACAACAGTCACAGTGTAGTCCATAATGACTAAACTTATTATAAGTGAGCCCACCCATTGACATGTCATACAGATGGACTTCATTACCCAGACGCTACCTGCTTTCTTGCTCTCTTGCCGCTTTTCTGCAATGGAACCCGTCTTTTTAACATGTTCGCTTTGTAGGGAAAAATACATTTCCTGCTTCAATGTTCTTGGATGGTCACCTAACACAATCAGCCTTACTCAATGATCAAGGGGGGTTAGAAACAAAGCCTGGTGACGACGGCACCGCTAGGGTGTGAGACGGGAGTTAGCCAGCTTACCTAGGTGACAATAACCATTTGGTTCCCTCCCACACCACATACAATGTCCATTTGTTTGCCTGTCACCCAATCAGGGACAGGAACCTGCATTCTATGTCAGCATTTTATTTCAGGTTTGGGGTATAAAGCTTGTACCCCACACAATACTATTTGGTGATTGAACTGCCTTACGATTACCCGGTATCTTGTATACTGTAATGAAGACTATTTTGCATTATAATTAAATTGCTATTGACCTAAACTTTGGAACTCCGAGTTTTACTTTACAAAGGACAGAATTCCTACAGCTTGGCCCAAAGATGGGAAGTTCTAGAATGGACCGGGACTTCTACGTTTTGCTCATCAGTACCAGCACTTTTTTTTTTTCCCCCCCCACTTCAAGTGTTGGACATACCAAATTTCCAAAACTGAAAGAGGTGGTGTATCAATGCGACATGGTTACAGCTATGAATGGACATCCAAAAGAAATTGGGGGAAATGAGAAACAAACTAGGGGTTAAAAAGCTTTAAGGACAGTACAGCGTTTCCCCCCCAAGCGAGCTTACCGATGATGGCGGCCGCTATGAGGCGTACGGCTGCATAGGGAGCTATGCATGTAGGGTAGAAGGGCTGGACCAGGTAGCTGGAGAAGGTGAGGGCGATGACCGCCTGGCAGGCCGGCTCCACGATCAGCAGCGAGGTCCAGAGCCGGATGAATGCCAGGAATCCCCCGAAGGACTCCAGGATGTAGGCGTAGCTGGCGCCCGACTTACGGATGGTAGTGCCGAGCTCGGCGTAACAGAGCGCCCCGAAGACGGAGAAGACCCCGCCGATGGCCCACACCACCAGGGACATGCCGAAGGAGCCCGTGTGGAGGAGGACGCCCTTGGGCGAGACGAAGATGCCCGAGCCGATCATGTTGCCCACGATGAGGCACACGCCGTGGAGGAGAGAGATCTCCTGCTTCAGACGCATTGAGCCGGTGGACGCTGTGTCTGTCTCTCCCCCCATGGCTCTCGTCAGACTGGGTGGAGGTGGTGGTGGAGGTGGTGGCGGCGATGGCGATGGCGACAGCAGCAGCAGCAGGAACAGCAGGATCCCAAGCACGCGATGACCTCTAACTTAGGTCGGTATCTCTCAGCTGAGGAGCATCATCACTGGGTGCGTGGTCCACCTAGAAAAATATTGCATTTTATAGCCAGTCATTGCATACACTGCTGTTTTCCAATAAATTTGCGTCAAGACATTAGTATTCTGGCTAATTTTACACTACAAAAACACACTGAATTATATATTTTTTCCAACGGAACCCACAAACATTTGGAGGGTATTCCACTATATGTGTGGATGATAACTGAAAGAAAAAGGCAGTCCTGAATTGGGCCTCTACTATGCCTCTTCACACTGTAGTGTCCTTAAAGTCAAGCAAAAGATTTCAGCAAGGTTCCCTAATTCATAATAATTCACTTTTGTTATTTTTATACAAACGGACACATTGAATTGGTGCAATTTTTCTCCTTTTCTTTTTTTAAGGGGTTAACAAGTTTGTAAAAGTGTGCCATGGCCAGGCTGTAGAGGTCACTGGAGCACTGCGAAGTAATGACGTTTGTGCTTTCACAAGTGTGAAGTTCACGGCACTGTGTTGCGGAGGCCCCGTGCAGTTAAGCTTAGGTAAGACATTTCATCTGAGGAGACTGAGTTGAGTAGGTGCCCCCATTCCACGGCTCCAAACAGGATCGCGCTAATGAAGCAGAGGTCATATGACTATATAATTTAGTCTGAGGGTACCCTGTGGTACTTGGCTGTTTGTAGGCCAAACACAAAGTCTTTGTGTGCACCTGTGTGTCTGCATTCCTTCCTTCTTTCTTTCCATTCTAGACGATAAGGGAAGGGCCAAATGAAGGTTAAAAAAATATGAATGACTAATGAATTAAAAATATGACGTCCCCAGGGTTATTGTATAGCTGGTTGGTGAGCACAATCAGTAAATTCTCCGATATTAGACTTTAAAAAAATAAAATAAAAATTTTGTTTTTTTTTAAAGACAAAACATTTCCCCTAATTGACCTTTTCAATGTTGGCAAATATATACAATGACACATACATAAGGCAATCAATGACTGAAAATATCCAATAATCTGTTAAATCAAATGAAATTACTTGATTAAACTTTAATTGTTTATCTTGAATCAAGGTGCACCACGGAAAACCAGTGGTTGACAACAACCAGATTCCAGATTATATTTTTTGTATATCTGGCAGAGCAATTTACAGGGCCAATACGGAAAGATAAATTAAATTCATATCACAGGAGCAAGAAATACATATGCACAGAAGACCCAGTAGTCCAGGAAATGCAAGCGGAATAGTACTGAATTTGTATGTGACAGAAGTGTGTATAGTTTCCAGCAACTGCCTTAAGAGAAACATAAAAACTTTGTGTAGAGCCTAATAAGCTTTTCATTCAATAAGCGACTGTTGGTTTTAACAAGGCGCTACACAAATAAAAGTTGTTAATATTATTAATGTTTGGTGGCGAGGTACTTAACCTGAATTGCTTCAGTAAGTATCCAGTTGTATAAATAGATTATGTAAAGAATATAAGCTGTTCCGCCACTCTGGATAAGAGTGCATGGCTGCAAGCTAAATACCTAAAATGTACATGTAAATGTTTTGCAATGGTCAGCTTTCAGGGATTACATTAGTTTGAACAGGGAAGATCAAGTGATGATGCTTCAATGTGTAGTTTGCACCAACCGGTTTCTTCAGGAATGTTCCAGAGAATAGTTCTCCTGTCTCCCGTACAGTTTACATTTCTGTAAGTACAGAGGCCACATCTGCTTCCTCTACTGCAGCGTTTCTCAACCCTGTTCCTGGAGGGCTGCAGGGTATGCTGGTTTTCGTTGTTACTCTGTATTTAATTGATCAATTAAAGCAGCCGACAACACAGTTAATTCACCACACCGGGTTTCTTGTGTCTGAATTGGTTGCCGATATTAAGGCAGAGACAAAATCCAGCATACCCTGCGGCTCTCCAGGACCAGGGTTGAGAAACACTGCTCTACTGAGAGCTGATAAAAAAACCCCGCCACTAAAACAGTGTGACTTCAGTCACAAATCGCCTTTTCCATAAGGCCCAAGATGCCCTCCGGCCTTGTGACTCTTACCGGCAGGCAAGCAAGAAACACGTTGAAAACACATATCCACTGGCAAGAACGCCAGGCACCACTCCTGGGGACAGCCCCGCGCCACCAGCAATCCAAACATGCCTTGCGGACGCGGCCAGCTGAAAATTAATGGAGTGCCATTACTGTAAGATAGAGCGGGTGTTGTGTTCCATTTTGTTACAAGTCAGGCAAAGTGTACAGATTCCATTTTATCACGGTCAATAGATCCGAGATGTTCCTTTGGAATCTTGTATGAGCTGCACGGAGCCACATAAAGCCATTAGGGCAGTGGTTCCATTGGACTTTTATTCTTCATGGCATGCATAGCTATTTCAAACATAACGTGGTTTAAGAGGGAAAATAATCCCTCTAAACATGAAAATCACCTAATTAATAAAAATGAACATCTTGTTAAAATTCTGGCATTGCAATTGTGGTTGGAACGGACAACAGCATACACAGGGGTTCAGAATAAGTGCATTAGGGGATTTTTCATACTTTTTAATCTACATCGCAGTCAACAACATACCGGTTTTATGACATTCTCGGAATAATGTCCTGAAACTAGTCTACAACCATTTTATAGGCTTTCATACTTCACAGTCAACGAGTTAAATAAATCTAAAGTATGGCTGATCCTACTAATGCAAAACGGGAAAACAAGACTAACCCGCCAATGTTCCCGTTGTAGTGAAAATAAACACAGTATAGCTCGTTACGCACGACTCCATTATCTTAGTCTTTTCATTTTTCTTGGCACATCCACAAATGCAAGATTACTGAGGAATTTATTACACTGCTTGCAAATACTGGACCGTTTCCCATTCAAATATATTTCAACATATATTGTCTTTTTTAACTGACTAGAAATGTGATTATGGCATTGTGTTAGATCTAAGCTATCCAGTCGTAGTATATTTGAGTAAACGACTAAACGTTACAGACAGTGTTTCAACTGTCACGTTATTTAAATTGCACATAATATTTGTAGTGCTGGAAATGCAATAACGTGTGCGTTTATATATTAACATGTAACGCTGATTAATTTAATACAACGTGTATTTACTTTATCGCAAACATGGCAAGCTCAGAAATAAACTGATGCCATGTGCTATTTAAAATACGCGTTTCATAAGCATGGCCTTCCGCATGCTTTTCGCAGCTAGCTAATTGTTCTTAAATCATTGCAATCAACCTAACAAAGCAACATAAATCGTTTTGTTTTTTTTGTCGTTGTAGGACAGAGTTCAAGATAAGTCGGTGTAGTAAGCGATCTTGCTAATAAAACAGCGAGTTAAACGGCTAGCCTACTCCCACTTTAAGCTAAGTTAACTAGCTAACAGTTACCCCCCAGTCATTCGGGTAGGACATTTAAGTTAACACCACGGATACTACCTCTGTCATTTTAAAATTAGCCAGAAAGAAGGTAACGTTAGCTAGCTACTAAACCGGACGCTGGTGGCGGTCGAGTCGTTACAGAGACTGTCATCATTAGCTAGCTAGCACTAACGTTACATTTATTAAAACGGCTTTATTTCCGAATTGCCTCGTAACAACTAGCCAACTCATTTTTCTATTTTAATACTAGAATCAATTGGCACGACTGTATCTAACAGTTCGGTCTGGACAGCATCTCTTCAGTTAGGACGCTAGCTGAACATTAGCATCAGTACGATAGCTACATCCTTAGCGTAACGTTACACGTGTGACTTTAGCTGGCTAATTTACTAGTATATGTTAGCTATGTTAGTTGTAAAAACGGATATGTCCCGACATGACCATTTTATTTGAAAGCATGGCATTGTTAACTAACTACCATATAATTCATAGGTAGCAAGCTCAACAAAAACACTTTTAAATGAATTAAAAGGACACGACTGCTTACCTCTAGCTAACGTTATCCGGATACTTCCTCTGATGCTGCCAACCCAATGAGTGTACGAAGGTAGCGCGCGCGTTTGCGACTTTGTCAGGATGAGGCCAATAAGCTCCAATCAGGAACAACCTTCTTTTTAATGTCATCATCTTTTTGTGTTGTCAGAGTTGTGTGTTCTGTTTTGATGCAAATAACCTTAGGTAACGCTACAGGTTAAGGAAAACACAGCTACACTGTTCAGATAAGGACCTAGGAATGCTGGCTGAATAGCTACTGAATTCATGATTGTTCTTTTACAAAATTTCCAATCAGATAAAACAAATAACTATCAAGCCGCAATTGAATCCCAGAAAACAGTGGACGTCCCAGGGACGTGACGGACGTCCCATTTTAGTCCCCTCAAAGTTATGATGTGACGTTCCATAGGGATGTCCTAAAAATATTACTAGAACGTTATTAAAGTCCTATGATGGTCACTGTTTGGTTACAATGTGACATTTAATTTGAATTTTTCGGGGACGTTCAAGCAACGTCCCTATCCGGTTATGATATGACGTTGTGCTCATAACATTCATGGGACATTCAGGGACGTTCCTGCAATATGTTACTGGTTAGGCTACAATCTGGTTACAATATAACGTCATGTTGTGAATGTCTGGGGGAGGTTACTAGAACGTCCCGGGAATGTTCTCTTTGACGTCCACGTAACGTTTAGAAAATCCTAAAAAAAGACGTCAAGGCGACATGCTGATGACATTTCGAGACGTTCAGGGACGTCCCGGGGACCTAATTTTGTTAGCTGTGATGTTTAATTATTGTTTCAAACTCTTATTCACCAGTCGTTTGACTTATCTATCACATGTGTAGCTACTAGCTATACATAAAAAACACAATCACAACTTAACTTATTTTTTAGCAAGCACCCTGAAGTGTCCTCGCGACAGTGACCAATGCTTCGACTCTGAAAGGCGGAATGTGTGGCAAAGTGAGAGTTGACACACAAAAAAACTAGTCGTAAGCATTTCCCCTTTGAAAGAAGTCAAGCAATAACGTCTGAGAATCGTCCTATCCCTTATAGTTCCTTAAACTCTGTCTTCATAGCTATGCAGCCATAGATTACTCCTGGCGGGGGCACCTGGTTCCTTCCAAGGTTTCTTCCTAGTTACACCAGGGAGTTTTTCCTTGCCACTGTTGCCTTTGGCTTGCTCTTGTGGGGAGTTTAGGCTGGGTTTTGCTGTTTTGCTGTGAAGTGCATTGTGACAACTTGTTGTGAAATTCGCTATATAAATAAATATTGATTGATTGATTGATTATGGAAAAATAATATACTGCAGTATATTCTAAATATATCAAAATTATAGTCACAGTATATTTGAAATATATTGCAGTATATTACATTTCCATAAGGGATTAGGCTACATGAAATTCATATTTTTCTATATTAAGTTGTGTTGGCTAATAATGTGTTTTGATAGATATAACCTGGCAATTATGTTTACGTCTCATTGTTTCATTTTCAAGTGTTACCATAATATACTGATACCGTTGAGCGCTTTTAATTTTAGTCCTACTGTTATTGTGAAAGAACAATAAACTCCGCAACACTGTGTCTCTTGCTGTGCTTGCAACTTTATTAATGAAAAAGTCTGTTTTTCACATATTGTGAAAGCTGTCTGATAGGAGGAACACATAGCCCAGTAATATAATTCTCAACATCAAATCTTGTAGCCTACATTCATTTTCTTTTCTTTTAAAGTTATTCAACAGCAGCATTCAAGCTATTATTTCTGTGGTTATTCACCAGTACACAAAATTAATTGGCATTGCCATTGTAGAATTGCTCTGGGTGCAAAAACCTGACCAGGTTGCTTTCTAAAATTTGCACGTTGTTCTATAGTTTTGGCATGACTACAACACCAACAAATTTATTTCAGTCCCCATTATGTCTTTACTATAAATAACAAGTCAATAACAAAAGAAAGGTTTTGATGAACAACAATATACCCTGTTTCTCGAGAGGCAAAGTAGATACAGTGCTTCCAGTTAAATGACCAAACTTTAGTTCTTTGGGAAAGGTTTATTGTGTGAAGCACAGGGGGCCATGGGACTGCATCATCAGTATTGTGAATGTAACCATAGCAACATCTCCTCTGCAGTTGCCAGTGCAATCACTTGAGTATCAGGATGAAGTCATTCAGTGACCAGATACTGGAGATTGGTGAGTGGAGTGTAACGTTCCGTTCCCATCCCGTCCGTTTTCCGTGTTTTGCCCTTTCCCTCCGTGTCATGTTTGATTCCCTTTGTCCGTGTTTTTCCCCTTGCTGCAGACTGGGCGTGTTCCTTCCGTTTGTTTCACTCCTTTTCCCCACTCCTGTCTCAGCCTATCTCCTTTCTCCGTTGCAGCATGCATTCCTCACACTTCGCTCTGTTCAATTACCCACGCTTACATTTGCACGCTTTCTTAATTGTTTCCAATCTCACTCCCTATTTAACCCTCCGGCTGGCTGCTATTCAGCGCCAGTTCGTTAACGTTGTTCGTTTGTATCCTGGTCTTTGAATCCGTGTCCTGTGCATCTAACTTCAGTTTGGTTCTGTCTCGGGGCTTTAATGCTCACTGCCTTCTGTTTGCTAACCAGTCCTGTCTGTTTGCGGTTCTTCCTGCCTAAATATTGCCTGTCTCGTTAACCACCATTCCACCGTCCCGTTTGTCCCGTCTGTCCAGATCCGTCAAGTCCAGTTCCGGTTTGGAACTTACCTGAGACCCGCACAGTCCAGTTCCGGTCTGGAACATTCCAGTGTTCCAGTTGTCCTGTTCCAGTTAAACCCGATCCAGTTCCTGTCAGCCCAGTTCCAGTTTGGAACATCCAGTGTCCTGTACCAAGTCCAGTTCCGGTTTGGAACAACTCCGTGTTCCAGTTTGACTATCCAGGTCCAGTTCCGGTTTGGAACAACTCCGTGTTCCTGTGATCCAGTTCTTGTTTGGTCCAATCCAGTCCCAGTGCAGTCCGGTTCCGGTTTGGAACATCCAGTGTTCCGTACCAAGTCCAGTTCCGGTTTGGAACAACCCAGTGTTCTGGTTAAGTCTCGTTCCAGAGTAATCCGTTCCAGTTTCCTGTCCTGCCCAGTTCCGGTTGGAACTCCAGGGTTCCAGTACCAAGTCCAGCTCCGGCTTGGAGCAGATTCAAGTCCCGGAGAAGCTCCGGACTTTATTGTGTTTACTGTTTATTATCTGTGTACAGCTTGGGACTACCCCAAGCTATAATAAATTGCCTTTTTCTGTCCCTCTGCCTCCTGGTCGTTGCATTTGGGTCCAGCCCGTATTAGGTTCATGACATGGAGGCCAAGTAAGAGAGCACCTTAAACAACCTCCAACCTTTAGAACCTAAATAATTTGTCATTATTAGATCCTGGTAATGCTGAAACAGATCCCATGGACTAATCAATGCCCAACAATCAATGCTGATAAGTACAAGTGCAGAAAGGCTAAAATGTACTATGTTTCAGATTGAGTGGCTAAATGTATTTTGTAGGAATGCAACTCCTTATTCACAAACCACGTGAATAATCAATTTACCCTTCATTATTTTTTTACAGGCAAGTTTTGATTTCTGCATTGCCTTGTTATAAAGAAAATAGAGATTTCTTCCAGTAAATAGCAAATATTGTGTTACTTTGAGCATTAGGAAATAATCCACTCACCTACAATGCACCTCACACAATGTCAAGTAAGGATTAGCGAACTCAAGACATGACCTTCTGATAAACCTGTCTGGATTTGGAACACCTGGTATCATTTGCATTCTTTTGGTGCTTGTCAGTCTTTCCTTCCAAAAGTGATTTTTGAAAAAAGTGTATTTCATTTCCTGGATGAACATTCTGATCATAAGTCCCATGGAGAAGGTATTTTGTTCAACCCTGTGTCTGTCCTATCAAAGGCCCTGACAACCTCATATGTGTCCGCAGTTGAAGAATTGTAAGATATGTATATAGCACTAGGTGTATTTTGGACAAAAACATCTTATGTTACAGTAGTGTATAGCTTCCTGTATATTAAATGACAATTGTTTTCCCATGTCTGGTTATTAAGCTCATTGGGGAACAGCGAGCCCAATTCTAGAGGGTCTGAAAGATTTTTTTAAATTGGACGACATTAACAATTAGAGGAGAATGAAAATTAGCATAGCCTGTCAACCTCGAGGACTGAAGTTGTCCGTGTCTCCCTGCAATCAAACTGAAAGAATTACATCGAATGTGCCTTTGCTTTTTGTAAGGGTGTGAATGAGTTACGTTTAAGTAGTGCTAAATGCACCCATTATGGTTAATCAGTGACTCTGGAGTACTTAACCATTGTTTGTGCCCCTATGTCAGATACCCGTGTTAAGCATTTACCCCTTGGTTATTTTCAACAACTCAAAATAATTTTTATTGTCATGAACGCATGTCAGTGCAAAGAGTCACATCAAATGAGTGTTGACCATGCATACATTTGGGAAGATAATTTGAAGGTGACTCTGAACTCGAATAGTGTTTTCTGATTGTTTTATTTTCTGATGTTTAAATTTAATAACATAATCACTTCAGGATCATATTAATGGCTATATTATGTACCCCCAGACAAAATAAAAAGAGCCTAAACACATACAAAGATGTAAACTTGACATACTGTAAAATACACTAAGGCTAATGCCAGTGCATGCAATCGGTGTTGATTGTTGAGTCATATTCATAGTCATCGTATTCACATTAAGAAATAAAGCACTGACCCACATGGCATGTATTTGTGTATAGAGCCTGACAGCCAGTACGGACATTTTTAGTAAAGTAACTTATCTTCCATTTGTTTTAATGTCTGTTCTTTAAGCTTAATGGTTTTCAGATTTCTTGTCTCTGCATAGTTACAGTCAAACTAGAATGTGTTAGGTCTCTACTGCAACCTTGTGGTGGAACAGCAAAACGGAAATTGAAATTTCCTCAGGATTTGTGTAGCCTATACCTGAATATGGGTTTGCATGATGTGAATATATTTTCATATCCATATCAATGTCTAAACTCTGGTTACGTCAGTTTTTTTATGTATTACAATATTTAGCACGACAAAGCTGTATTTTGCAGCTGGTCCTTTAGTTCAGCCAAACATGGGAAGGAAACAGCATTGCTTGAAGTTAAAGCAGACAGGAGGAAAATCACTGATATAATAACCATTTATATACACAAAGGTACAGGAACGTGGGGTGGGGGGGGGGGGCGGGTTTGAGAGAAAATATAAATTTTTTCATAAACTGTGATTAATAAATAGGCTATATTTCACGTATGTCAAGAAACCGAAAACTTTTTCCTCGCTGTAGGCTGGTTAGGCAAAATTTCACCATGCAAAAATAATCGTCAAGAGATTTTGTGAGACTGAATCGTTAAAAAAAAGGGGACACGCACATTTTCTCACTTTTATTGTAATTGCAGAATCAGATAATATTGTGAGCGCGTTTGTTTCTATCCCCGAGATGCGCGTCAGGGGACCACGGTAGCCAATCTGCTCGTGCGTGAAGACGGTCGTAAATCACTTGCTCAGTATCTCTTGCTCCCACCAAGCTCTATTCTGCTGACTCAGTGCCTTATAGTAGTCCTTTCTCTCGCCACAGACCAGAACTGCGACGTTTGCTTCAGTAGCCTACTCCAGAATTAGCCTACAGCACCAACGACAACTATGGCTAAAACCGCAATTGGTAAGCAACCAATTCTCTATATGCGTCAATTTTGGGATAGATAAACGGGGAGTCTGATGTCCAAGTCCGTGGATGCTGAGAGATCCAACAGTAATAGTGACGGCATCCTAGGCACAAAAGATGCTACGAGCGGATTCATGGGAGCGGTCAAAATCAGTCCTTATGATAAAACCGAGAAAAAAATTAAATTTTTAGACGAAAGTAGCCTATACGTTTATGTTTTAAACCCGAGTTCCATTGAGAAATCATCTTATTTGTGTCAATAGGACTGAACGGGATAGATAAATAGCTAACTATCAACAAAATGCAACATGAAAGTAGCTACGGGAATTCTCGTTGAAATGGTCCCATATATAGGCTAGTCTATTTATCATGCCACATTTAGGCTATAATGTTTTATTATGGCGATTGAGGAACGAGCGTGTGAGTTCATTAGTTAAGTGTTTTCCGTGAGAAAAAAAACGGGCAGAATATCATATGGAGAATGCCGCACCTGCTTCTGTTGCCCGGCACATGCCCCAGCAGCATAATGCAGACAGACCGCACCCAAGAACCCGGTGGCTTCATGATTTCAAGAAGGTTTCACGGGTGTGAATCAGTGTAATAAAAGCATTTTAGTTTCGTATATCGCTAGAATCTCTTTCCATAAATACAGTTGTACATGGTTTATGCAGTTAAAGAACAAGAAATACCGTTTAGGCTTTAGAAAAGAACATAGGCTATAGGAAATTGTAGCCTATCCCTTTACTTTTTTGTCATAACGAAGCTGTCAGGTGAACAAGAAATACGACCTGCAAACCAAAGAGGGGCGAGAATATTTACAATTTTGATATTTTTACCAACCGAAATTGTGATAAACAGATTAGGATATTAGATCATTGGAATGTAGACTAGTTTTGGTATTATCACAATGATTTGCTTCATCGACCACGTAGCTATACCCCTTACCTTTTTAATCGGCGTTGGCTACTGTGTAGCTTATGTGCAACGATGCATAAGAGTCTCTGTCCAAATTTCAGTTTGATTTAATATTTTAATTGACCATTTTGCCAGGATTTGCCAGGTGTTTTTATATAAACCCGAATGTATGTGCTATGTAGGTTATTATTTGGATTGGGCCTTTTCAACATTTCATGTTATGGCACTATAGGCTACATCAAAATAAATAGTATTACTCCTATAAATGTTGTTTTTTTAACGGGAAAATGATAAAAGTCCAAAAATTCAACGTATTTTTTGGGAAAGTAAATAAATAGCTTTTAAAGACAAAATTCACTGAAAACGGATCTCTTCGCATTTCGTTTAATTATTTATTTATTTATTTAGCATTTTAAAATTGAAAGCATCCAAAGGATTTAACTGTTTAATTAGACTCTGTTAGGATACTACAATTTTGATAGATGAATGAGCTCAAAGATAAAGAATGAATATATATATATATATATATATATATATATATATATATATATATATATATATATATATATATATGTTTAGGTCTGTATTTTATTTAATGGGAGAATATTGTTTGACAGAAGAAAGAGCTAAACTAATGGAATAGAGGCACTTGCCTCTCCTCCTTCTGTGTAAGGGTGGTGTTATGCCTTTAAAGTAAGTTGTCTACACACTGAGGGGGCAGACCAGACTCATAAATTGTCTCTTCAATGGCAGCCAGGCGGAGAGATAAGAGGAATGTGCCCTGTTTGTGTGGTCGATTCTTTTCATGGATTCACCATAGAAAGACTCAATTGCATTTGGCCGCTCTAATATTTCGGCATGATTTCCTCTTGGGTTTTAGAGTTTACATTTGCAGACAGTGAGAGTTGCAGTCTGCCTTTGAAAACATTTCACTCGTAATGTTTCAGACTGGAAGCTCATTGGGTCTGAACTTATCTCGATGGAGACACCTAGATGTGAACTGACCACTCAGAGATTGCTGTGTGTATCTTTAAAAGTGAAGGACCCTTGGAGTGTTTTCAGACTCTGGGCGACCAGGGGAACTGGTTTGAAGGGGGCACTTCCACGCTTGTGATGCGCCTGCCACCTAGCATCACAATAGATTTTTGGTGTGTGGTGACAGCATCATGCAGTGTGGTGGACTGTATTCAAATTGATCTCCTTTTGTTTGACTGTGCATGCTTGCTTTCAGTTGCATTGGTGGAACATTATTCCAGATATTGCACTTGACCTTGCTGGATTGCTGCCCCGTGTGAACATGCCCTTGCTTTGAATGACTGTGGACTGCTACTATGCAGAATATATTGAAAAGCTGAAGGTTCTGTTTGACCGTACCTCACTGTATCACAATGTGCTGGGTTGTACTGAAAAGGGCTTCCATATTGTAACCATCCATTGGTTTATAGGTGTTTCTCCAAGACACGTAAATAATTCTGTATATATATAGACACCACGGTCAAAAGAGCCTGTAAAGTTGTCAGGGTTACAGAGAGCTTAGAAGCACTGTCCCACTGCAGATGGCGCTATGTCATGTCACATTTGACAGGTGATGTTTGATCTGGAGATGTACACTTTTTGGTTCTGACAGTTTTCCTATCTTGCAACTCTTAGCAGAACAGAAGGGTCTGTTAAGGCAGCCAGGGGGCGCCTTACACCGCAGCCCCAGCTGCGGTTGGCTAATCTTTACTGACGATCTGCCGTCATACGCTGATGGATCACTGCAGGGGGGCCTGGAGTGTAGCTCGGTTACCTTGGTGATGAGAGGATGCCTCCTCTGCCCCTTATTGTGTCAGGTTGGAGGAGGGAGTTTTGCTGCTCTGCCATTCGCCAAGCGTGTTCTCTTACTGTGGAAAATGGCCAGTTTAAAGCATTTGGAATGCGTACCTCTGTTTTGGACCTCTTTTTGTAGATAGTGGATATTCTGATGACAAAATCACAGATGAACTATATCCTGATTTGATATTAAGCTCCATATGCTTAACATCATTGAAAGCCCACGCCATTCTATTTTTTTGAAGCTGAAAGCTGGAGTTGCAATCTCATAATGAATATTCATGAAGGGGTGTAGTTGAAGAGAGAACATCTATAGATTGCATAGCAACACAGAAAGTACGTTCTTCCAGTTGTAACCTCCTATATAGATGATTGAAGCGATGCCAGAGCTCCATATCTGGTCAATATATAGACTATCTATATCTATGTCAGCAATACCCCACTGGATTTCTTCAAATATTCAAAAGACTAGGATTCGGTCTCCTTTTCTGGCTCATTGCACTATCAGAAAAAAAACCTGTAGGGTACAATGGCTTGTCACACCAATTGTACCCTTTATCCTTTTAGATTAGTATTCTTAGGTACAAATATGACCCAGTGAGGGAACATTAACAGAATTTGTACCTTAGAAAACAAACACAGACTCCTATACTCTACCCCTTTTTCTGAAAGCGTGCTAAACTGGTGATCGTAGATGTCACAGTTATCAGAAATACAGTTATGAAAGTGCACTGGCCCGTATATAATCCACATACAATTTTAGGAGTACATTTGATATTTCAATTTTGTGTGAGAACAAAAGTAATCTCAAAGGAGAACATGATAACCCCCCCAATACTGAACAGCTCATCGTAAGACCAACATCTCATTCCCATGAGCAGAAATAGTCTTGTCCAGTAATTGCAAATTACTAGGCTTCCACTGATGGCAGTTCCCACTTATGTGCCTGAGGGCTCTTGTCTGTATTCCATTGGGAATCTGTGCCCCACATGGATTTTCATCTTCTTCCAAGTTTCTCCTTTGGGGAGGTGTAACAAACATGTTATTAAACAAGTGTCAACAGAGATACTCAAATCTGGCCCTCGGTGCCAATAGTACTGCTTGGCTGAATCTCAAACTGTGCCCTCTGGTCTCATGGACTGTGGACTTGCAGACTTTAAAGGGATAGTTCGGAATTTTGGACATAATGTCTCAATTACGACTTACCCATGATGTAGTTGATTGATGGAAACCATTTTCAGCTAATTCCATGCTGTCCCTTCTTTTGGACATACACACGTTGCTAATGCTAGCGCAACTCTATGGTAACCGGTAGCATCCACTACCAAACGCACTTAAACACTCCACAGTGCACCCAAAGCAAATAGTCTTAGTCTATCGGGGTTATTTTGAGTGTTTATACCATCATTTTTGAAGTCAAACTATCGTTGAATCCTTTACTTTGTCCTTTACCTATATTCTCTGTGGAAATACGGAGGTGGAGCAAACGTGGCCATTACAACTTGTTGCTCTTCTTTGTTGTTGTAGTCGACCAGTGCCGGCACTACATTCGTAGGTAATGTAAAGTATCGCTCCACCACCATACTTCCACAGAGAATATAGGTCAGCACAAAGAAAAGGATTCAACGATAGTTTGACTTCAAAAATAATGGTATAAACACTCAAAATAACCCCGATAGACTGTTGTCGTATTTTATTTGCTTTGGGTGCACTGTGGAGTGTTTAAGTGCGTTTGGTAGTGGATGCTACCGGTTACCATAGAGTTGCGCTAGCATTAGCAATGTGTGTATGTCCAAAAGAAGGGACAGCATGGAATTAGCTGAAAATGGTTTCCATCAATCAACTACATCATGGGTAAGTCGTAATTGAGACATTATATCCAAAATTCCGAACTATCCCTTTAATGACGTAATTCTGGGGGCAGGTAAGTCTGCATTGATGTGGACTTGCAAAAAAGGCCGGGTAGGGGGTGCGAAAGTCTGTGTAAGAGCATTTGCCATAAGCGCTGTTTTCACAATGGGTCAGCCCAAAGCACTGAAGGACTTGACTTGGAGAACGCACCTTTGAGTCTGCGATTCCAGAGAATGGGATTCAGCCCTAGTTTTCATTCTTCCCATCGAATCAGGGACTGATTAGATCTGGGACAGCAGGCGAGTGAAGTCACTGACCAATCACTGCCATTAATCAATCAATTAACTATGTGGTTGTCAGGAAAACCAGCAGTATCGATGGTCTTGAGGGATAGATTTGATTATCCCTGGTGTGCATAAGGTCACTTTGAGGGTTTGCGGAACAGTGAACACATGAAACAGGAATATGGTACATGCTAACATGCTCAGTTTATCCACTTTGGGCATCCCTCAGAACCTCACATATGTATGCTAAGGTCAGTCAGGGAGCTCTTCAGAAATAATTTTAGTACTTAGCATTTACCCTTTAGTTATGGACTATTGTTGTTTACTGCTGAAAGTCAGTGAGACGCTTCAAGGTCATGCATGCTGCAGTACAGCAGTCAGACCGTTTCTGCGAACAATACAAAAATACAGCATAAATTACCAACGCCAGAACAGAGATGGTATACCAGCAGACGTTTCTTAAATGAGACGTCAGGGCTAGGTTCCACGATGAACAAGACATGAACCATCGCTGTAAAATATGAGCAAATTGACGCTGGTGAAATTTCTTTGTTGCTGACTGTTTTTTTACGCGTGCATCGAAGATCTTTTTCAACCTGTTATATTTCCTTTTGAAAGCGGAGGTTAAGAGTTGGCTCCTGTTCCTTGGCTTCCACAGCATACAAAGAGAAGATGAAGGAGCTGTCTGTCCTCTCTCTCATCTGCTCCTGTTTCTACCCAGAGGCACGCAACAAGCTGATGTGCGAGTTTGAAGGTAGCTAAACACAAAAGTCAGTGCTGTTTCAGTGATTTCAGTTGCAGTGCTTTTATTAGGGACTAGGAGTGAAGTCACTGAAAAGAACTTCAAATAAAGTGTTTCCCAACATCCTTATATTATTCACTAATAATTCTGAGCTCATCTTTTTGAATGTTTATTAGAACTTGGCATTAAATGACATTTTTGTGATTGCGTGCTGGGGGGGGTTCCTCTCCTGTCCTGCAGACATGGAGGTGAAGCCAATCGATAAGCGGGCCTCTGGCCAGGCATTCGAGGTGATCCTGAAGCCGCCTTCCCCCGTTTCCGACGGTGCCCACAGCATCAACTCGCCCCCTAAGAAGAGGGACGTCTCCTTGGAGGACATCCAGAAGAAGCTGGAGGCAGCCGAGGACCGCAGGAGAGTGAGTGTCCCGCCGCCCTCCCTGACTATCCAAAATGTCGTCTTACCAGAACGTAACCTTTCTCTGCACCCAGCAATTTTCAAACTGTGGTTCATAGACCACTTTTGATCTGTGAGAACCACCGTGGAAGACATAACAATCAAAAAAGATTGTAGTAAAAATTGCATTAGTAATATGTATCTTGGTCGTGTGCTGCTGTGTTGACATTGGGTGCACCCACCCCATTGATAACTGAAAGTGAATTTAGCTTTTTATGCATTTCCAATGTGCACATTATATTATGTGGTTCATTGAGGTTTTCATGATTGTTTAAGTGGTCAATGGAGAAAAGGTTTGGGAACCACTCTAGTATTTAATCTGTTTATTAGCCGAAAGGATAGGTTCACTTTTTTTTTTAGCCCAAGCCTTATTGAAATGTTTTTTTTCCATCATTTATATTTGTGCATAGCACAACTTCACTGATAGCTTTATTTCTGAGAAACTTACCCCTCAGCCTCAGGCAGTAGTGCTTGGAAATCTGGGAAATCTCTCTTGGAATCTGACTTCTAGTCACATGATAAGCGATTACATAGGAGGCCATTAGGTATAATGGATATGGATGGTTTTAACAAACCTCATTACATCATAATTATTTACCTAGATGTATGCAATTAATACTAAATGCAGATCCAAAAAAATGCATTACAACTATTACACGCTTCGGTTTTCATTGTCCTTGTATGCAGCCTAATATGTACTGTTGTCTTTCTGGTTAAGCAACTTTCTGATTAAGTTCAGGTGCGCAACCGGCCAAGGTTCTGGAACCCTGGAGGGTGTAGTGGAGTCTAATGGTAGGAATGGGAGTGCGTAATGCGGGCAATGTCCTCTCCCTACCTCCAGTCTCAGGAGGCCCAGGTGCTCAAGGCCCTGGCTGAGAAGAGGGAGCACGAGCGAGACGTCCTGTTCAAGGCCATGGAGGAGAACAGCAACTTCAGCAGGATGGCGGAGGAGAAGCTCACCATGAAGATGGAACAGATCAAGGAGAACCGCCAGGCCTACCTGGCCTCCATCATGGAGCGTCTGCAGGAGAAGGTGAGGGGGCAGGGACAGGGGGGCGGGACAACTGGAAGGAGACCCTTTACAATGTGGGGGTGTGACAGGGGGTGCAAGGGGGTGGGGTCATGGAGGAAAGGTTTCTTTTTGAATCCTAAATTCAATTGGAAGGGGATGTTTTTTGCGGGGTTCACAGCATTTCGCCAGAAGGATGCATCCATGTTTGGAGTGCCTGCCGAAAAAGATGAGGTGGAGAGAAAGGGGAGGTCTTTGTGGTGAGGGAGTAGGTCAGGGGGCGGGGCTTGGTGGGTGGAGTCAAGAAGGACATTTTTTTAATTCAAATGAGGAAATTCAGTTGAAACTGGGCAATTAGGTGGGTTTTAAGTGTCAGTAGACCCAGTGCACTGTTTTTGGCAGAAGGGCGCAGTGTAACTGACGGTCGTGTGTCTGTGCCCTGCTCAGGAGAAGCATGCCATGGTGGTCCGTAGGAACAAAGAACTGAGAGAAGAGCTGACAGCGTGAGCTCCGCCCAGCCCCCCACCAGCCCCGCCTCCCCCAACCCCAGCGTACCGCAGCACAGGGTACAGCCGGAGGACCGCCCACCCCCCCCGCCCCCCCACTTACAACCTCGTCCGACAAAACAAAACACAAAATAAACATCTCACTCCTCTAAAATTAATGATTTGCTCGATATCAAACAAAAAAAAATGAAGATGGGTATTGTTTTTTGTAAATACTTCTTTTTTTTGTTATATGAAACAACAACAAAAAAGTATTGCATTGTTGAATTTTATAATTTTGTTTATTTCTGGATGTTTTCCGTTTCTTTAAAACCTGCAGCGGTTTGTCTCGTGACAGGCTTCGTGTGTTGTGAGTTGCCAATTAGCTGACGTTTGCGGAGTCTGGTTTCCCCCATGATGTCTGTTTCCGTGTCGGTGTGAAGAATGCAAGCGTTTAGTGTCACTCAACCCCCCAATTACAGTAGAGGTAGACTTCATGTGGCTTATTTAGCATTTACGAGCCCTTCGATTTTCTCCTCCTGTCTCTCTATCGCTCTCTTTCTCTCTTTCTCTCACACACGCACATGCGCATACTCACAGTTTTAATGATGTGGTGCAAGGCTCCCGAACATAGAGATAGGCTAGTCCTGCAACATAGAGATAGGCTAGTCATTTTGGGCCAGGGGGAGGGAGGAGGGCACGGGGGTTTTGTACTTTTGGCTCCGTCATCAGTCGCAGTCCGTGCCCCCTCTCATTGCGTAATGGCGTCTAACCTGCATGTCTCTCTGAACCCTCTGTATCACCCTGCCCCCCGCCCTCCCCAACCTATCGCACCCAAATATTTGATTCATTTCTCGCAGTGGGAGTGCTTTGATCTCTCCTGGTTGAACTGTGTCTAAAAAGCCTCTGCTTCCTCACACCAAGCTGATTGGCGGTTGTATTGCCCTTCTGCTGTGGTCCCTTTTCATTGGTCACTTTCCTGTGGTACCAAACAGTGGCCCTTTGTATTACTCCATGGTACTTTTTTTTGCCAAGGTGTGGAACAGGGAAACCAATGGCGATAATGTGACATAATTTAGTTATCTGTGTAGCATTTTAGCATTTTACAGTGTTAAAGTAGTATTTTAAAACACAAAAATGAAATTGAAAAGATGTTGGATCGGAAGCAGATTGAGGGAAGGATCAAAGGAGGAAAAAAAATGCATGCCTTACTATGAGATAGACATACACGCTGCTGCGCACAGATTTTGCAATGATACAGGGCTCTGGAAGAGAACAGACAGGGAACAGACATGACACACAAAGTCCTTGTCAGTGTAACCTTCTCCTCCAACTTTCCACTCGTGTGAGTGTGTGCGCGGACATGCGAGCTCCTGAGTGTACGTGATTTTCCAGGGAGCTGGATGGCTCGGGCATGTCCCTTCTCTCTCTGGACGCCAAAACGGGGAACGGGTGCGGACTGGCGCACCTGTAGAACACGTCAGTGCTTCTCTCTCTTTCTCTCTCTCTCTCTCTCTCTCTCTCTCTCTCTCTGCCTGCATCCCTTGCTTCCTGTTTGTGTTTTTTCTCCCCCCACATATATCTTTGTGAGCAAGCTGTGGTGAATAAAGGTTTGGGGTTCTGTGAATGAGATTGCAGTGTTTCTTTGTGTTCAGCCGTGCGCCTGTCGATTCCTGCTACCCGCTGTGTGACAAACCACAGCACATATCGCCCGACGGTTTAGCAATGCCTCTAATGATCAGCGCGCTGCAGTTTATGAAAACGCAATCACACTGCAGAAGTGCTGCACTTTGTAGGATACAAAAACCAGCCGACCGAAATCATACAAGAGCATGATGTTTGGAAACTGGGTGGACGACAAAGTGCATATAATATTTGTATAAAAAATGTAAGCCACATTTGAAACGAAATGCATAAAACGTTTAAATGTGTGATAAGGACAAATGCTATTGAAAAAGTATGCATTACGTTAAATTTTATTTAACCTTACTATCGTGTTAGAATTTGGCACACACGTTTTGTGTTAGCGGGTAAAATTTGACCCGGCAGGTTTTACCATTACAAAGCACTCATAAATCAATTATTATCATCCAATATGATGGGGCCCTATCTTACACCCGGCGCAAAGCGACGCTAACCCAAACGCAAGTGTCTTTGCTATCTTACACCCGGCGGTAGGCTCATTATAACGCCTAACGCTCACGCCGTTTAACTAGCATGTACTCTTGCGCCGTTTGGGCGTGTTGGTCTTAAGATGAGGAGTGGCCAGGATTCTTTTTGGCGTATTGCTATCTTGAGCCAGCAGAAAGCGCTTGCGCTAGAACCACCACTAACCTGGTCTAAAGTCATGTCGCAGTTGTATACATGTTATTTTAACGGCGCATATAAGTGCGTCTACAAAGGCGTGTGCACAATGCGCGTACCCTCCTGTCTGTTACACACAGGGGCGTGCACAAGCATGATTAAAATGTCAAGATTACAATGTGAAATAGTATTATTGTGTAGCCTATATCAAAAAATACATAATAATAAAAGGGTCCATAGCCTACCTTTCCCTCAGCGAAGGGGAATGCCATGCACATTAAATTGCTTTCAGCTCACTCCATCAACATCCAGGCGATGTGCGATGGTACGGGACAATGGCTATCCATTAAAAAGCAGCTGATAACACCTATATCAAGCCTAATGCGCGAATTGTCATTTACACCTAATGCGTGAATTGTCATTCAATGGAAAACTCGCGCACGGCAATAGACGGACATTTAAATTCTGAAAATGCGCTTCAGATGTCATTACAATACAGCTCTGTTTATCTATGAATACAGCCTGTAAGTAAATAGAATGGTTTGTGACTGAAAAAAGTTCAAAACCTTGTCCAGTGAATATTGCATTTATTGTTTTTCAAATAGCCTAGGCTACAGCGGATTCGCTGTGCATAAGGTGTTTTTCGATAGCCTATGGTTAAAAACGGAGATGTCACCATGTTAACTAAATTGTAACCTTAGCTATTCTTCGTCCTTCATATTTTTTAAATTACAGTGACCAGGTTTCCATACTCTCACCGTTTAAAACCCAGCTGATTTCACCCGTTATTCCATAACTGAACAAAACAATTTTAAAGAGAACTAAGCGTCTAATTAGAAACTAAAACAAATTTGCAGCACGTAACACAATTAATTCACAATTAATTTTAATGCCATTCTCTGCACGTGCGCTGCATGTTCTCTGTTTCCCCTGCTGTAAGTCGCACGTTTCACGGTCTTCCTGGGAAAGTGGATTGTTTTAAAGGATTACCCTACGAGTAAAACAGGTTGGTCACATTTCCATAAACAGGACATTATCAAACTAGGGGAAATATGCGTGAACATATGGGTTGCGAACCTGACAGCTTTATTGTGGGCTATTTAGTGTCATCATTAAGGCAAAATAACGGTATGTAGGCCTATGTTATTAATCAATATTAGCCTACTATGCAGGTAGCCTAATGAACTTTGGATGAAGCTTGAACTTCGAGAACTCCATGAGAACAGCCTCTTGGAATTGATGTTTGACACTTTCATTGCATAATCAAACGAAATTCGCTGAACAAGAAGGCTAATTTGGCGTTTTCTAAGGTGAGACTGAAGCCATTGATAGCTTATTCTCAGCTGTTGCAGGTCCTTTTAACGAAATTTAACCGCATATATTTTGTAAAATAACAGCCCTGTCTGGAATTACCGGGAACTCATAGGCTAATGGTTAGTCCGAATAATATTGATCATACTCCATTTAGCCTATTCCTTGATCACACTAAACACGCACGAGCATGTCTGTTTCGCCATCAAGCAATCCGCCAAGGTGGAAAAGCAGGCTTTTAAAGGGAATGGGATATGACATTTTGATTGGTTTATTGCATGGCACGCCCAAGACACACCTATAATTAATGAAGCAACTAGGTTCAGCCCAGTTGCACCTTGCGCCGTGCTTAGCGCCAAAAAAACACGCCGTTTAAAACAGCAAAAGTGGACTTGGACACGCCCAAAATGGACTTTACGCCATGCGCTTAGACTAAGCGCCAAGATCGCCAAGATAGGGCCCCATGGAGTTCTACTTCGTAACTAACCCATTATTCATTCAAAAGCACTACTATTACACTATGACATCTATTACTTTTGCATTCTGTGGTCCCAAGCTCACATTTACTTTACAATATACCACTTGTTTTCAAAAAATAGTAAAAAGTAATCTATTATATTTGTTATGATGAAGACGAGGTGAATATACTGTATGTTATGGGTCAAAATTGACCCATCTCCACATATGTCAAAAAAGGAAACGAAAAAAGGCCGAAAAAAAGTCGCTTTTCAGTTCCTAACATCAAATTTTATTTTGCTCAAAATGTATTTATATTGAACATGAACAATAATATTTCTAACCAGACAATACCAGATACAGAATGAACTTTTCCAAGAATACCTCTATCATTGAAGAGTTAATGCCTCTTTCTCTCTCTCTTTGTGTGTGTGTGTGTGTGTGTGTGTGTGTGTGTGTGTGTGTGTGTGTGTGTGTGTGTGTGTGTGTGTGTGCGTGTGCGTATGTGTTTCTTCATGTTTACACCATGCATATAATGCCTAAAGGGACATTGGCCTCTGAAACAGACCAGGCATTCATCTACAGTGACTTCAGGCACTGGATTGTAAATGGTGGCAAGCACTCCACCCATCTCATCTCAAATGGGAGCAAGTTTGTCCTTCTCATGGCAGGTCTTACGAATCCAATAGCTCTTGAGATGACACGAAAGGTCTGCAGTGACATAGTACCATAGAAAATATTCCGGCCTGATTCAGCATCCCATAAGCTGGCAGTGGCCTCATTACTGGACCTATACAGTCCAGCAAGAAGCAGCAGCCCCAAGTAAAGCATGCAGCACTTTTAGCTCCTTCCAACTATTGCTAAACACTCATCTCCACCTTCCATGTTCGTCATCTCAAGCACAATTCTCTCAACAGAGAGAAAAAAAAAAGTGAAAAGCTCAAATCAGAATGTATGTCTTGGACACTACATATCTGGTGGGCCCTGGGGTCATTCTAATTATGTTCTCTGTACACTGCCTTGCCTCTCATAAGGGGTTGAGGTCCATGACATACTGCCATTTTTTGATTGGAAGAGGTCACGGCTTTGAGCTTCTCTATCATTGGGGCTGCTCTCCTCATCAGAGCTCTCTCTATCATGCTCAGGATCATACTAAACATCTGCTTGGGGGCAGACTGCAAGGGTAATCTTGTTTGGGTCAAATTTGGTCAGCAGAACTCCCCATAACGTTTTAATGCTGCATGCCATACTCTCATACTACCAATATTCTTTGCCGGGTCAAGTGTGACCCATAACACCACAGATGTAACAAAATTTTTCAAAATTCAATAAAATGGCGAACACTGATTTTGTATTTTTGATATAGTTATTCTTGAGGATATCATGTTATCATCGTATCAAGTCTGATTTCAATAAAACTATATCTTACATATTTTACACATTTTATTTGACATTTTAACTTGAAAACACGTCAAAACTGACCCTAACACAATCGGAAGGTTAAGTTGTTACTGGAGTCGACAGTTCAGTTGTAATATGTAATACGACCAGCAGGTGGAGGTAAATGACCACAATATACCTCATCGAACACTGACGCAATGAGGAAAATGGGTTGCTATTGTCAATACAGTGGCCTATGCAAGAATGGACGTTTGGTTTTAGGGAGTAACGTTCAAATAAGATCAAATTTGACCAAAGCTGGAGGGAAGAGATAAAAGGCCGTGAGGTGAAGGAGTGGAGGGAGGAAGGAGTTGGGTCTGTGAAAGAGGGAAGATGAAGGGAGCGGGGTGTGTGGGAGAGCAGGAAACCAGGAGGAGTGTGCGCCGCGATCGCTCCGGGACAAAGCCCCGCTGTGTGCACACTTCCCTCTCTTTCTCTCCTTCGCCCACACAGCTCCCGCTTCCCACAGTCCGGACCAGGCGGGCCGCCATTGTCCAGGATATCCCCTTGTTGTTAATCGTTTCCTGGTCTTACAGAGAAGCCACAGAGCGTTAGTTTCACCTCTGAGTCAGAGGAGTACTGTCTCAGTCGCTCATAAACATCTCCAGTGTCTTATTGCTGTCACTTCTAAATGTATTGGGAGATTTATAGATGCATATATTGTGGTTTATGTATGTATTTCTTTCATCGCGGTAAAGTAATATACTCTGGCATTTATATTCACTTGAATATGTGCATGTCTTTCATAAGGAATCTTGTTATGTTTTTTGTGATACGTTCTTTTTCCAATTAGAGAATTACGAGGGAGCAAGACTGGTGTTTACTGTGGCTGAGGTATGGTCTTAGACTTGTCAG
Source organism: Synaphobranchus kaupii (assembly GCA_029718625.1). NCBI lineage: Eukaryota > Metazoa > Chordata > Actinopteri > Anguilliformes > Synaphobranchidae > Synaphobranchus > Synaphobranchus kaupii. The sequence goes on along the minus strand of CM056396.1, from coordinate 8,128,535 downwards.
TCGTGGTGCATTGTATCACATGGCATCCAGGCCAGGGAAATGGGTTCTCAAAAGGTGTCTTGGTAACACAAAAGAAGGAAAGAGAGAATTTGACACATCTGACACAGCTTATTTTATTGAGAAGTCATAGGTTGGTGCACAAGGATGGAGCACAGTACCATACGCACTCCAGCTCTAATGTACTGGTGCTAATATCCTCGCTATTCCTTCTGGAATAAAGCTGAGAAATATGATTTGTCAACGCTCTGCTCACAAATACACGCCTCTCTTTTAAAAAAAATGAGTGTAAACACCTGGTTTTTGTTACTAAAAATGGTTCTCTTGAAAGGTATACAAAAGTATTTTTGAGGGTGCTGTTCTTCGCACTCTTGTGACTAAAAAGAGGGGAGTGTGGGTGCGTGTGGGGGTTCAAAATAGCAAGCAACTTCACAAGGATATTGCGTATCCTTCAGTATGCTGGAAATAACAGTGTTGTATTCTGGTGCGTGTCCCTTAGGAGATGGAGAATTGCAACAAAAATAGTAACGTAAACAAGAAGGAGGCTGAGAATTGATCAAAAGTGTGTATTCCAAGGCGCCTTAGGTTTTTTTTTTTTTACTCATAGGCATAAATATATACAATTAAATGAAATTCAGCTTTGCAAGTCTCAGACATGCATACAAAATTCTAAAAATGAAATATTCTTTTTGAAAGAAATAAAAATCAACTAGCTGACTCATGAGATACAAAACTACACTCTATAGGTAACAACAGATTCAAATGATATTGTTACACAAGATAGTGAATTTGAAGGTTAATATGGTGTGTTAATACCACAGGAACACGTAAGATGGTGGACTCAGTTGACTGACTGCAGCACGATAACCAGACATTCGAAGACAGTCAAGTCAAGTCTAACCCTTAAGACGCCAAGCTGTCAACCCAAGGACATTGGTATGAATCTTTCTAAACAGTGACATTTCACACGCGAGATTTCATTTTAATGTCACTTGAGTATAACGTTTAAAAATGGTCTGTTAAATAAACAGTTGGTTTCTGCGATTCCAGCCCACAAAGTATTATGCAGAAGGGTTTGTGCCTTCCGCTCAGTAGTGGGGAAAGATACCGGTGCAGTACGCTGCTAAGCACAGAGACAAAGAGGACAGTTTCGCTGAAGTAAATGGGCAACAGCTTGACCATCTGGACAGTCCACTCTTGATTAGTTTAAAATAGGAGTGGCAATAACAGGGGAAGGGAGGCAGAACGCACCAACTCCCCCACACTGTTTAAAATAAAAAAACACAAAGTCAATGATGCTGTAAATCAGTCTGTTTTGTCCTTTCCTCTTTTGTTCAAAGAAGGAGAATTACTAAAACTGTAATTCTACGTCTCTCTACTGCCAAAAAAAAAAAAGAAGAAAGAAAAAAAAAAAAAGACAGCGAGAGAAAAAGAGAAAAAATGGCTGGCTGTTCTTTTGGCCGTTTTCACGAGAAGCCCAGCTCAGCTGGTGCGCTCAGTCCGGGGGAGGAGAGTTCAGAAAGCCCCGATCTCCATACCCCAGGGCCTGTAGGGCTTCCCCAGGGAGGAGGAGGGGGCGGAGGGGCTGAGGGCGCTGGGGGAGAGCAGCGGGAACGCGCTGAAGGAGAAAGGGAACGCCGACAGGGAGGAGAGGGAGGAGAGGAGGGGAGGCGAGAGCTTGGCGGCGGAGAGCGGCAGGCCTGGGGGGAGGGCGCCGTTTGGGGCCATCCTCAGGGGCCCGTGCCCCGGGTCGGGGTGCGGCGTGCCGCTGAGCCTGCTGGGAGCGTGGGGCTCGGAGGAGGATGAGGAGGCGGAGGAGGGGGAGGAGGAGGAAGAGGAGGAGGAGGAAGGGGGGCTGCTGGTGCTGCGTGAAGCTGGCGCCGCCTGCTGCGGCTGCTGCTGCTGCTGGTGCTGCAGGAGAAGGTGGTGCGCCAGGTGGGCGGGCGGAGTCCCGAAGGCGGAGCCCCAGGCCAAGTGTCCGAGTCCCGAATGCACCTCCCTCTGGGAGGCGTAGCTGTTGAGGTGGGAGACTAGGCGTATCCGCAGCGGGTCCGTGTTGTCCAGGCCTTCGATGATGCTCAGGTAGCGCGCGGTCTCTGCCAGGCACTCGCGGAAGCCCAGGCCCCGGTAATCCATTGCCAGCGCGTGGGCATCAAAGTAACCTGCGGCGCAGAAGGCAAAGCGAGGTCAGAGAGTCGCACGCTTTCAGACAATATCAGGAAACCAGCAAGACCAGAAAAAGGAAATCTCCTCTTCCTTCAGCTAATAAACTCCCGGGAGTGTCCAAGCCAAGCACTCAATTGGACACAGAAGCCTCTCAAATATGGTAAGCATTAATTTCCTGGACTTCACCCATTACACCTGTACTGCAAGCTAGTTTATTCACACCAATTTCTTTGCGGCCACTTAGACTTGTTTTGTGGTGGAAGTTGTCTATTACATTGTTTACATGCAATAAAACTTGTCTGCATTAGATACAAAGCCCTAAAACAAATATGCAAAGAACCCTCCAGATGTAATCATCGTCACAACCATTTTAATCTTTCTATGACTTAGCACCCCATTAATTCATATTCCATATTAAATTCTTTTGAAATCCCTTATAATGGCAAATGGCAAAAAAAATACGCATTGAAATTGAAATAAAATGATTTATCACATCTGCTTTACTTTACTTTTAATCTGCAATTCTCTGTACACCTCTAGGTATACTAAAACGATTGCTCAAACCCCTACAAAATACAAAAATGTAGTTGTCGCTTGAAGGCAACCACGCCTTCCCCCTAACCACAAACAAGCTTAGACGGGTAAGCTACACATTCAATATGATTCTCTTCAACGTGGCAGCCGGCTATAAATGCATGATTCATTTGCAGTCGTTACCTTTTCCACCAGCGGCATGAAGCATCTTCAAGTGATCCACAGTCATCTGCAGTATCTCCGCCTTTTCTAATTTCGCTGAACCCTGGAACGGTCAAGAAAAAGCGGTCAGAATGAAAAACTGCCCATGTCAGCGTGCACATCGCTTAAAAACATACACTTCACTGTATGTTGGTAAAATTTTGAGTATAGTTATGCTATTAGTGTTCGGTGATTTCATCTGACGGCCTGTTCGTACCTGCTTCTCAAATGCGCTGGGCACGAGTCTACGGAGCTCAGACAGGCTGTTGTTGATCCTGTCACGGCGGCGTTTTTCAATGATCTATTGCGATAAAAAATCGGTTGATTAGGTGATATAAAATAATATGAATGCCACCAACTTACAACTTATATTAAAATATAATAACGTTACGTTTTACAAGCCAGCACACAAACAAGTTAATGTTAGAAACATTATTTGAGACCTTATTAAAGTTAGTTAGCTAAAAAGAAAATGAAATACTTACTCCTCGACGCCGTTTCCTGGCCTGTACTTGGGACGATGTAGAAGGAGACATCGATCCGTGGGGAGAACAGAGATTCCTTATGTGGATAAATTAGTTGCATATCAGTATTGAGTCCAATCCGAATATTATGAAGGCTTAATATGACTTGGCCAAATGTGACTAGCAAACTAGCTTGTTAATGTAGCAATTCCGCGTGTCTGGAGTTTTGATGACTGTCAAACTGTATGCCAGCTGTATTTTTAGCAACATCGAAACAGAATATACTTTACCCCATATTCCCACATTGAAAATTATGATGTCGTTACCTATTACATATTTATTTAGTTTTTTGTTAACTAACGTTACATCTGTAAGCCATTTCAATAAAATCACCACACAATGGGCATTTCGATCTATCTAACGTTACCTGGCATGTCCGATAAGATGTTAATTTGACTGTAATTACGCAGTTGGTATACAACTAACGTTAGCTACTTACCCATTTTCATCAGCACTCTCTTTCTCTACCTCAATGTTTTCGTCGAGCTCGCTGTCCGAGGAGCTGAAATCATGATTCCTTTTCATTTTGATCGCAAGTCTTGTGGTTCCGCTAGTCCTTTATCGTGCGACTTGTCAGAGTACGACTGTCAGCTCCACCACTGGTTCACCCGTTTAAAGAACCAAGCTTTCCCACGGTATCATTTCAGCACCACTGGAGGAGGAGAAGGGAAGTGGTAAGCCAATGAAAAACCAACAAGACTTTGAGTGACTGTGTAGATTCGTGTACCCAGAATAAACACGCCCTTCTCCTTTGAATATTGTTGACAATAGTCCAATAGAGTTGCACTCCGTGACTAGCGCACTCCGCCCCCGTGTTTGCGCGCACTGTAGTTGTCTGTGCCGGTTGTGGCTGGCCGGCTGTCAGCACGCGCTAGCCGTGGGAAAGTTCCATCGCCGAGCACTGATAACCAATCAGGGGCGACGGCCGTCTCCGGCATTGGAATGAATGGGGCAATTGGTTAGGGCGACGGGCGGTCTGCGAGTGAGCGTGTGAACCTGTAATCTAATACTAACTCATCCGACCCAGTGCAGTGTACAAGAGGAAGCTACGAAGTATAATCTTACCCCACGGCGAGGCACCGTGCGTGGAAGATGCAAACGACGTTCGAAGACTGCGCCCATACAAAAGGCATAATGCAATTAAAAGAAACCCGTTTTCTCCAGCGCACACCCTCCACGCCACAGGACAGCCAAAGTTCTTGCCGTGCTTACAAATACTTTGACAGGAATTGTTCTTATTTCTGTCACTTTTGGGGACCACCAAATGTATAAATATTTGATCTTCACCATTTGCCCCGGGCAAGTCTCTGAAATAAGCTGAAATGAATAAGGCTTGTGTTTGTCACTACCTCCTGCTGCAGTTCCCAGAGTCACAGGCCCAGGCACGTGTTTTGCCACTTCACTGAACCGACAAGAAGGATGAGACAAAGCCAAACGTATCAGCCACCTCTCCCCCAGGTATTAACATCACAAACTGTGCAAGGCATGAACCATGCTTTAAGACGCTCTGACTTGCAGACAAACATGGAATGCAGTCTGCTGACATCAATAAGAATACCACCGACAATACTGCCTTGAGGTTTCTGCATTGAAAACGGAGCATTAATAGAATTCAGCCTCTTGAAACATGCAGGTAGACAGCTGCAGCAAGAGTTCACAGTTCAACTATAATCAAATGAGGAAAAAATGAATGCCATGACTGGCGACTTAGGCGATGTACAGCTGTACCAGTATAATGGCACTGTTACAATAAATCAGTGTTTTAATATGTATCACGCCTTAATGGGACCGTGCAGCAGCGCAGCTTTTCAAAGAGGCGACATCGCAGGGTGAATGCAAGATGCGCCCGGTGGCATTCAAGCCTGAGCTCACTGCCTGCAGGACACAAGAAGCCATTAGCACAAGCAGTGTGTCGTTCATTGTCTGATGTCAGCTGCATGGGTCAAAGCAGTGATTGGACATGACGCACAGCTTCACTCTGAGCTGCTGGAACCACGTAAAACAGGCAACCCAAATCCCCCAGTGTCTGTATGGCAAAATTTTGTGGGTGCCAGTTGCATGTTCAAATATGTAACTACTGTATATAATAACTTTGTTGAAAAAATATATGCATTTCCCGCAAAAGCCCCATTCAGAAGAAATGGGAGGAAACAAAGTGTCAAGTCCTGTAATACAATGTTTTGTTCCTATTTGATTGCCAGCAGGTTGCCGCCCATTATGTTATTATTAGATTGATATCTTTAGACATTGGATTCTTATCAGACTAAATACAGCGTGTACAGTTTTCATCCGTACAGAAGAGAAGCTCCCTTATTGTAGCATATATGAATGACAGGAAGCACTTTGGGCTGTTGTGTTGTTGTTGTGATTTCTACCAGCCACTGGTTAACATGACAGAGTAACTCGGTGACTCTTTTTATTTTTTTTTGCCCTGTGTTTTTGCGCCTGAATGTCGGGGAGGACTTTTTGTTTTTTTTTGGGGTGGGGGGGGGGGGGGGGGGTGGGTTTACTGTAACTGAATTTCTCATGGGGTTCCCACGCTTCTATTTTTTGTCGTTTTGTTCCTCATTCTCGTCACATGTTCTAATTAGTGGTTCCAGGGGCTTCTTTGAAGGTGAGGGCCCGCGACACGACATCACTTCCTCCAGAGATTGCACTGGAGCCGCTTATTGAGGAGCGGGGTGAGGGAGTCCTTTCACTCCCCTAGTCTGTTTTTCAGAATACTAGACGGTGGGTTCAAATATGCTCGCTAACATTTAGCATTTTTTAGGAATAGAAGCTTGGCACAGCAGTACAGACTTTGAACTGGCTGTAGCGAGCGCTGTCTATTTCCCCTATTTGACACCGTAATACCAGTTAAGTCCCTAGGATTTGTCCTATTATGGTAAGGATCTCATTTGTGTACGCGTCGCGTTTTCTTCACAGTCAAAGAAGTGACTCATCAAATTTAATTTCGCACAATTAAGACCAAGAAAAATAGCAGGCGATGGGAAAGAACCAGCAAGGCCTTTCTTTTCGAATCAAACAACAGACAATATTTCAAAGAGCTGCACCACAGACTAAAAATTCCTTCAGGGACAAACTTGGAGAAGGCCTCACAAAATGTCTGAAAGGAAGGGCTAATTTTCTGTGGGATGCATCAAGGTTTTCTCTTGTCCTTCCAGACAAGTGTTGTCAGGATGGGCCCCATCAATAACCTCTCTAAAAATCTATGGCACAGCACCATATCACAGTGTCATAGAATGAGGCTCCCCGGGCAAGACAAGACAGATGTTCCTTATCTGAACAATACGTTGGCCATCGGAAAGTCTCAAGATACGCAATGGTCGGAGATGATATTGTTCATAAACAGCCTTGTGCATTCAGATCTTGACCGGAGAGAGGCTAGCTTTGTTTCAAGGCCGAGGAAAGGAAGCAGATACTAACTCTCTCTGAAACCTGTGTGACACCTTTCATTGTGCTCGCAGGCCGCCATTGTTCTCCGCGGCGGCCGGGCCTCCTGGTGCAGCCGCTCTCGGCTCTCGCTCGGCCCCCCCCCACCCCATACTCGCCCATTATTCTCGTCCTGGCTGAATCGATCGCATATCGCGGCGTGAAATCCACCCCCGTCCCCCTCTCAATGCGCGTACGTGGCGGAAGCGTCACAATGACCCACTAAAAGACGCGGCCGAGGCCTCACGGCCTCCCGCACACGCTCTGAAAGGGGTCGGGACGTGGCCCTGCTCAGTCACTCCCAGCTCCTGTGTCAGGTTGTGTCAGAACTCGCGGCGGTGGGGTGGAGGAGGGGAAAAGGAAGAATCGCCCTTTTGTTTTCTCAAAGTTTGGGTTGGGAAAGCCTGTGAGGCATTGTCATGGCCCCCCACTCCCACACTCAATGCAGGACATTTAAACAAATGACAACAAAAAGTCATACTTGTAACTAAACATTAATTTGTGACCTCATGCTCCACCTGGGATATCTCATGTAATAATCCATGATTGCATAATAATAATAATCCCTCTTGAATTTATTAATTTTCTTTTTTTAACTGAGTGTAATTGTCAATCTAATGCATCAATTGTGCTTTCAGTTTAACATGCAACATGATTTCCATAAAACCACTGAAAAAATATGTTTTAGTCCATTTTGTTTTAGTCTACATTGCCATGGTTGGAATTTTAATGATCCTAAGCATACCTAAAATCAACCAAGAAATGATTAACTGACCACAAAATTACTGTTTTGTAATGGCCACCTCAGTCTCAAGATTTGAACCCCATCGGAAATTTGTGATTTGAACTGAAGATTGCACTCCACAAGGGCAGCCTGAATGATTTGAAACGATTCCTCTGTGAAAGAATCATTAAGAATCCCAGCCTAGATGTTCACCAGTCTCATAAATCACTATATAAGATTACTCAGCAGTGTTATCTTTGCACAATAAGGGTAAATATATGGGAAATGTATAAATTCAGAAAGCATTATTTTTGATAAATTGATTGAATCATTAATAAAGTAGAATATCTTTCTTGTTTGAGAATTAAAATATGGCTCAGTTGAGATAATGAATACAGCAACATGACTACACACTGAAAATAAATAAATACAACCTATATAAAGAGATGTTAAAGTCTTTAAGTGCAAAATTGAATGTAAAACTGTACTAAGCCCAGCCATCATTATGGCCAAGCCCGTAAATCTCTTGTTAATTCAGTTTTGTGATGTGAGCCTAGAAGCTTAGGCGGAGATAGCAGGAGACAGGTTACGGTAAGCGTCGTCTGCTCCAGCACGGCTCCACGTGGGTGGGCTCTTGCCGCAGATGCCGGGGGGAAAACCGAAAACCAAGAGGAGAAACCGAAGGAGCTCCTCCGGGTGGGAACCGGGGGTCAGGTCCCTGCGTCTCCATTCATCCTTTTATATCAGGAGAGGGGAAAAAAAAGGTTGGAGGAAGACAGGAGACAGGAAGGAGGGGCGGCGCCCTGCTCCTGTGCGCTACTTTTACCACAGCTGGGGAAGTCAGCGCAGCCCTGTGACTTTGCTATTCACTGGGGACGTTTCCAAAAGTTTTATTTTTTTTTACTTTTATGAGCATTTATTGCTCGTAGACACCAGAACTACCGGTGTGACATCATGGTCTTTAAAAGCAAGCAAAAAAAAGGCCAAAAACCGGTAGTTTATTTGATGTTTTCCATGTCGAGGTAATGCTGAATTAATTTATATATATAACCAAAAAAAATTATAAATTCTCTCTTTAGCAAATAAGCATTGTTGGGCTCCATTATTACATTGATGCTCCATTGACTTTGACAGGAGGGAGCCTGTGTCCGGATGTCAAGCTCCTGCCCACACACTTCTCCTAATTCGATAACGAACCGTGGTCAAAAGACGTGAACCCAGCCCTTCGTGTGGACAAGAGGGCTGCGGAGTGACCTTTGTCCAGCTCCCTCGGGAAGGGGGGGGGGGTGGGGGGGCCTTCTCCAGTGGCTGAGCCCCGTGACCCTGGTAAGGAGGAGGGGGGTCAGGGGGGGGCGGGGTCGTGCGAAAGCCCCACGTTTCACGTCCGAGGCTGGGAACCAACACGGCCCGTGTGATCCTGTGAAATCAGGCCCTCCGGGGGCAAAGTGAGAGCGGTCTGCGTGGCCGGGAGCCCCACTCGGCTGGCCCCGCGCGCGACGGGGACCGTCTGTCTGGGGCCTGGGGGCCGCTCCGAGCCCAGAGAGCGCTGTCTGCTTGGCCTGCGCCCTGTAAAGCAAATGCGCTTGTTTGTTTGTGCTGCTTTGCTTTTCCTCACTATCTTTTCCTTCCATAGCCAATTAGGCCTGGTCTCCAGCCATGAAATGCTAAATGGAGTCTAACCATTTGACCTTTGCGTGGAGAAAAAGAGAACAGGTGGGGGTCCGCACCCTCCTCAGTTTTTGGTGCTTTGTTGTTAGCGTCAAGCTGATGGATGTGTGTTGGGATCATTTAGCCCGCCTGTGTGTTGTTGACATGTCGGAACATCGGGAAAAGGGATATGAGGACACCGAGAAGGCAGGACAAGATAGAAATAGGGACTCCCCAATTGAGAATTGGTCCATTACTGAAGGCTAAGTTCCCGCACATGCAACTAACTATGAACAATTTATTTAATGCTGACCTGCATTAAATACTGTTGGTTACATTAAAGCAGTGGTTCTCCAACTCGGTTCCCCGGGGGACCCCCTGTGTATGCTGGTTTTCGTTCAAGTCAATTTCTCGCTCAATTAAGGTTGAAGAACACATCCGTTTAAGTTATTTCATAATTTTTTCGCATTATTGCGTTAACATTTCATAATGTTAACGCAATGCAGGTTTGGCTTGATATCATTTGCTTTGTCTTTGGATTCTTCGTTACCTACCAAATGGTTCGTTTTAGTGGCCATGTATCCACATATTCACCAAATATTTATTCACCTCAGTCTTTAATTTGAACAGTTAAATTTTTTTTTACCTCTCTTTATGCAATCGTTTGCAACATAGGCACAATGTCAAATTGAGACTTTCATTCTTCATGGCATGCATGGCTATTTCTGGCATAATGTGGTTGAAGAGAGTAAATAATCCCTCAAACGTGAATAGAGTAATTAAGTTAAATGCTTGTTAACATTTTGGAATTGCAGTAGTGGCTGGAATAAAAACCAGCATAAACAGGGGTCCCCCAGGACCCAGTTTGAGAGCCGCTGCATTAAAGAGTGACAGTTTATATGTGTATTAAAAATTCCCCTCTACTTTTTTAACCAGCTGTGCTCACTAAATGTGCATTTCCTGGCTAAAGTGGCTAAACTTTTTAACCACACAAGATATCCTCCCTTGATTAAAGTGGTTGTCCCTTGTTCTAGTTGACCCACTTGACATGACCTGAAAGAATTTTGTCCCCCCCTGCAGTAATGAACATTTCTTCCATCGCTCCAATGAATCCAGCACAAGACTCCAGGAAGGTATTTTTTGACACAGATCATGCACTTTGCAGGCGGGACCTCTGAGCCTCTGGGACGTCGTTTCCTTCACTCTGGAGGAGAGCAACTGTTTCCCTCCCCTCGACCCCGGCGTGGCAGTTGTTAACCCGCTGTGGTCCGAGCTGAACAAGTGGAAGATAGCGGCGTGATTACGCGGAGCAACTGCGGGCCGACACACAGTTTGCAAATGTCAGGAGGCTGTCAGTGGTGACAGACAAACTGCGGCTGGCCCTCGCGCCCCTCACACTTCCCAAAACGTGGGCCGGAACATCCACCCCGCGCCGTCAGCACACCGTAACCTTCCCCCCCTGCCCCTGTTAAAGCCAGGAAGGGCCGGGTCGCCACCCGCCCCCCAATAACCGCTTCTCCACACTCTGTTTTTTATGTCCGATTCATGGGCTTTAATCCAACAAAATTGCGGTCTCTTGGAATGGGATCATTCCTGTTGCTTGTAATGTTATTGGCCCTCTATGCCAGGGGGCCTGTGTACTGTTTATGGGTAAGGATTGGCCCTCTATGCCAGGGGCCAGTGTACTGTTTATGGGTAAGGATTGGCCCTCTATGCCAGGGGCCTGTGTACTGTTTATGGGTAAGGATTTGGCCCTCTATGCCAGGGGCCTGTGTACTGTTTATGGGTAAGGATTGGCCCTCTATGCCAGGGGGCCTGTGTACTGTTTATGGGTAAGGATTGGCCCTCTATGCCAGGGGCCTGTGGTACTGTTTATGGGTAAGGATTGGCCCTCTATGCCAGGGGCCTGTGTACTGTTTATGGGTAAGGATTGGCCCTCTATGCCAGGGGCCTGTGCACTGTTTATGGGTAAGGGATTGGCCCTCTATGCCAGGGGGCCTGTGTACTGTTTATGGGTAAGGATTGGCCCTCTATGCCAGGGGGCCAGTGTACTGTTTATGGGTAAGGATTGGCCCTCTATGCCAGGGGCCTGTGTACTGTTTATGGGTAAGGATTGGCCCTCTATGCCAGGGGCCAGTGTACTGTTTATGGGTAAGGATTGGCCCTCTATGCCAGGGGCCTGTGTACTGTTTATGGGGTAAGGATTGGCCCTCTATGCCAGGGGCCTGTGTACTGTTTATGGGTAAGGATTGGCCCTCTATGCCAGGGGGCCTGTGTACTGTTTATGGGTAAGGATTGGCCCTCTATGCCAGGGGCCTGTGTACTGTTTATGGGTAAGGAGCACACACACTGCATGGTGCCCTGGCAGAAACAAACTCAAAATGGATGAGACCCTGGCATCTTGCCTCATACATCACTGTCAGGTGTTAAGTGGGTGTGTGGAAGCTCTGAATGAGTTAAATGCAATGTTGAGTGCCTTCTTAAGTGATGGAGTAAGTATGGAATCACCGTTGGATAACGGTTTATTATGGTGACTGCTGCGCTAGCTTCTGCATGGCATGTGACTCCGGGTTTATTCAACAAATGAAGGGCGTCATTTATATGGCAGACGCACTTTTATAAAGCCATATGAACGACTTTATACAACTCATATGAACTAGGTTAGGTTGGTTATGCAGAGCCCCATAACAGTCAGTTTCAGTGGGGAGGTTTATCACTTTATATTTCTGTGTTTCTGTTGTTCTATTTCACACTCTTGGAAAAAGAAATTCTACCAAATCATGACTATAGTCATGAATAGTTGTCTCTCTATTTCCATTTTCTATGCTAAATAGTGAAGTGCCAAGGATGACTAGGCCAGTTAAAAGGCCAAGGATGACTAGGCCAGTTAAAAGAATTGCCCTGTGCACCTTATTCAGTTTGGCTGAGCAGATGATGTATCTTATTATGTCGCTGCTTTTACTTGGAACAACGCGGTTCGGCACAACAGTCAGAGGCTCGTTTAGAGACGGTCCCTGCGGCTCAGCAGCGCAAACACAGAGGTCTTGCCTGTGAATGCCTGAAGCATTAAAGCATTAGTTCTGATATTTCTCTTGCTTATTAAATATGATTAGGCCTACATGTGAAATACAGAGCGCTTCCTGTGTCTCATGCTCTCAGTTCTCTGCAGGATCCTTAATTACAGTGTCAAGAGATGACATTCACCCCCGCCTCTTTCTGCAGCGAAAGAATTCAGAGACAATGCAGTCTTTTTTTCTGTCCGTCACAGAGGTTATTTGCTGACTTATGATGTCTATATTTTGCATAGTCAATATTTACAAAAATGGATTTTAGATGGAACAATTCACTTTTGAGAATTGTCCCAGGAGGTGTTGTCTAACTGTTTTGGGGCTTTCGCCTCACACTGCTGCCTCTGAACCGAATCGGCAGAACGTCGCGCCTTGCGCGCAAATTTTCCGCCGATTTAATCAGGCGGCATTACGATCTCAAAGCTCGCGGAGCCACTGTCGGTCAGGAGGAGGCCGGAAAAAAAAAACGAACACGGTCGGACTAAATATGGAAAACAAAAGAGCGCAGATTTCTCCCTCCCCTTTGTGAACCGCACTCCATGGGAAAGGCGCTTGATTAAATTGGGTTTTGTGGGGGTTTTGTCCGTTGACTGTCCCCACAAAGGAGCGGGTTCAGGCTGTGCCTCGGAGAGATAATCAGAGACTGGTGGACAGTGTTCTGAACCTGGCACCAGCTCGCCCTGCCCTCCCGAGTGTCACTGGGAAACAACATTTGCATGTGAAAAACGGAAGGAAATTAAGTTGTCGAGAGTTTGCTCGCTTGTTTTTCTGTTTTCATTCGGGGGTTTTTTTTTTTCTGTCTCTCTCTCTCTCTTTTTTTTTCAATCGCGCCTTAAAGTCAAGGCCAGGACTTGATTCCCAACAACAGCCTCCCACACACACTCCTGACTCCCATGTGCCCCCCTCCGCCAGCCTCCCCCGCCCCCCCCCCCTGCCGCCACCCCCCATCCTCCACGCCCCCCCCCCCCCCATCCAATACCCACCCCTACCAATGCCAGGAAGCTAAGAGGTATAAGCAAGCATTTGTTAAAATCTGGACTCTACCCAGCTGCCTTCCTCCATCCTCCCTCAGGTCTCCCTGGGTGACTGCATGTGTGTGCGCGAGCGTGTGTGTGTGTGTGTGTGTGTTTAGGAGGTGCTGTTTCCCACAGCTCTGATCTAATTCGGCTGTAATTCAATCTCCGTGTGAGCGACGCTCCGCCAGCGTTCTCCCACCCGCCGGCCGCCTCTCTCCCGTTGGCCGGGTGTGTATCAGGCATTCCCACCGTCAGTCCCTCTGGCTCGCTGCTCTCCGGCCCCCCGGATTGATTTACCATGTCAACTATGGGAGCTGTCGGCAGCCACAGTCCTCGCTGTATCCTGTGTGCACACCATCCTGACACCCTATACCTGCCACTCGGCAACTGCGAGGGGGGTGCAGGGGGGGGCAAGGGGTTAGGGGGGCACGGTGGGTGGGGGGCCTCGAGTTTCATGACATTTCGGCCACTGGGGCAGGGACGGACGGACTGAAGCCAGGAGGGAACGAAATAAAAACAGATGTGAGTGAGCGTTGGTGAGCTGTGTGCATGCGTGTGTGGGGGTGGGTGTGTACGTGTGTGTGTGTGTGTGTGTGTGTGTGCAACACAAGCTGATCTTAGTTTAGCCTGAAGGGAACAAAAACAAGCAAAGCGAAAAAGTGCTTGTTAACTAAACACATAGAACGGGGTGTAAGCGCTGTTGTTCACTCAAAAGGACTTATGAGGCTTCTCGTTCTTCCAAACCAACCTGAGCCTTTAACTGTAAAATGAATGATTTCATCATGTAAAAATTATTTTTAACTTTATGGTTTTATGCATTTACTACAATGACTTATAGATAATAGATAAAAAGATGCTGCCCCTCAAAGTTGCTTTATCACAGAAATTCAAACATTTTGATATTTGAGTGCTGTCATTCAAGAGGGTTATGTGAATCAAAGCAAAGTCACAGCAGCTTTTTAACCCTCATATTATGTTCTGGGTCCATTTGACGTCTCTTAAAAACCAGTTAACCTCATCTTCACACTATATCACTTCTCCTAATTTGTTTGGATTAATAGTAAACACGCAATGAACATAATGGTATATTTTCAAAAGTTCTGAACCAACTTTGTATACATATACATATAAGGCGTTGTGTGGGGTCATTTGTGGGGTTATTTGTTTTCGGTCAATTTGACCCCAAACATAAAAGGTGTCACAAAACATCAACATAATATGATGGTTAATGCAAAATGAGGTGATTACGAGGAGGCACAAAATACCCATGCCTTTTTAAAAGCTTCACAACAGCTATGTTGATATGAGACTTCTGACCATCAGATACGGCGACCAGACTTGTGCCCAGCCCTGAGAGCGAGAACAAACAAGTCACTGGTTCAGTTCTCCCATGGGAGTTGAACCCACAATGGGCCGGGCCACAATGCGCAGCGGCACCATGTCTGTTTTATTGAGTTCTGCCGGGCCCTCCCACTTCGTTCCCCCGGGTTCCGTCTTCCACAATGACGACCCCCCCCTCACGACCGGAAGGAAAGAAACACCAGCATCACGGCTCCCATTCAAGAGTGGTTATCCTGCCGGGCAGCACTTCCTGTCCCTCCCCCAGTGGCTCCAGCACCCAGGGCCTGACCAGACTGATCATCATCACTGCGAACCAACCCCCCCCCCCCCCACCCCCCGGCCACCACCCGCTCCTCCGTTGATGCTTTCACAGTCTTCCTTCCTTTGTTTTGTTCACCAAACTATTCTCGCCATTCTGTCCGGTGTGATCTTCGGGATGGCAAGGACACAGAGGAGGAGGCTGGCTTTTGTAGTTGTTTTTTTTGTTGTTTCCGTTTAACTTGCTTGTTCGATTGTTGGAGAGGACAAAGTTTGCCGTTCCGACCGTTTTCCCTCCTCGATGCCTCCGCTTGGCTTCTAGTGTGTGAATATTTCCCTTTGCGCCACAAGGGAGGTCTGGTGTGTTTGGCTTTCTCACCACTGTGCTATTCAGGGTCAATGTTCTAATAATTCTGATCAAAAAGTTGCCAAATCACCGCCCCCCCCCCCCCCCAAAAAAGAAATGACCTTTAGTCGATGAAATGCCCCATGGACAGGACTGGAAGTTATCCAGATGGATACTAAGCTTATTTTCTGCATATTTTGGCCAGTCGTATATGACAAACATACAAAACGCATTTAACAACACCGTAAATGTCTGTGGGTCTACAGAAGATCTCTTAAAAGTCTGCAACGCTGGCCAGGGTTTGAGCCATCCCTGAGCCAGCGCAATCACCGACCTTTAAGAGGACCTGTCACTTACTCTGGGGGACAACAGTGGGGGGAGTCCTCTTTGGTTCAGCTGAATTCAGTTACTACAGTGAATATTTCTTTGTGATTAAATGGGAATGCCCCGGGAGAGCAGGCTGAACTGAGCATGTCTCCATCCTGCTGGGGTGTCACTCAAGCAGCTTACGCCAACCAAACTCCCATCTCATATGATCAACTATTTGAGGAAGGCAGCTTTGAATGCAGACCAGTCATACGCTTATAAATCAGAGATGGACACGATGTCTGCAGCAGCTTCATAAGGATGCATATTTATATACCCATACATACATAATGTCAGCACACCAAGATATAAACGTGTCACAGCTTTCTTTACAACATATATATCTGCTCTCCATTTCTTCCTGATATTGTTCGGTGGTATTTTCCTAGGTCATCTGACATTAGCAGGCTTGGAATGAACTCCCGGCCCTTTAGGAAACACCAAAGAGGAGTTCGCCGTCCGGCGCACTGATTAGCAGACCTCATTCATGGGCTACGTATGCCCCTGGCCAGTGTATTAGCCGCGCCGGTGGATTCCATTAGGCTAGCTGTACAGCACTGCTCGCCCCCTGGGGTGCATTGCAGGGGCTTAATGGAGAGAAGGCTAGCAACAAATGGATACTATAGCAAGCAGCAGAAGGCCATATAGGGGGTTGACAACCAGGTAGGGAGGCTCTATGGAAGCCACACAGTCTGTAGCTGTGACCCACATAAATATGATACTCGCGCCTGATTGGGTGAAAGATGGGCACAATGCTGCCCTGAGTGAAATGTATCCACCAGCAGTCAATGTCATGAAAGGGATTGGAAAACTCCACTCTTGGGGACGGTTTCTGTGGCACATGAATGGGGACCTGGCAACTCTGAGACACGGCAGAAATCGTACACTTGCGTCGGGCCGGGCCCCTTTTCCCCAGGAACGATTTTTAAGACGGATGGAATGAAACAAAGCGGATCAGGCTTTTCTGCGCTCTGAAAAAAAGACGTCGGAAGCCAAGAATGGTTTCAGGCGGAATAATGGGAAAATGAAGCTGTTTTGTGCCCTTTTTTGTACTGTTACAATGAGGGAGAGCGCCTGAAACACAAGCGCCCAGGCCAGGGCGAATGGGAATTGTCCCCCAGAGAGAGGAGGTGCTTGAACAGGCCGAACCAAGATTGGGGTCCTTGTGAGCTCATGTCACCCAAAAGCAACATGCCACGCCCCTCCTCAGCCATGACCCCCCCACCCCCCACCACTCACCTACAACAAACCGACCCCCTACCCCATCTCATTTTGAGTGGCTTCCTATATTGGCAAACATGTCTCGCAGAAAATTTGCAAAGGTAACCAGCACTCACATTTTTTGAAGGGGGGGGGGGGGGGGTGGAAACATAATTTATGGTCTGTCACAAGTTTATCACTGAGAAATGTCCCGTTTTTTGGGAGCAGGCTTCTTTCCCAGTGGACGCTCTGTGCCAGCTGTCTAGGCTGCAGACAAGTCCTGCTTTCCCAAGCTCAGGCCTGTGGGAAAATCCGCACTGGCCACTAATTGATTCCGCCCTGCCAGCACCATTACTCTACAGTGCAGTCAAACTGCCAGTGGCCTGCAGACGGCCTGCTGGAGTTCCCCCTCCTCTCTCTCTCTCTCTCTCTCTCTTTTCTTTCTATCGCTCATTCTCTCTCTCTTCTTTCTATCGTTCGTTCTCGCTCATTCTTCTTTCTATTGCTCGTTCTCTCTTTCTCTGTTCTTTCCATCGCTCTCTCTCTCTCACTCTCTCTCTCTTTACATATCCCTTTATCGCTTGTTGTCTCTCTCTGTCTTTCAGCTCTCTCTGTGTCCCTCTATTACCGTGTATTTCTCACTTTCTCATATCTGTTGGTGAGACAGGCTGGTCCAGGGTCCTTTGCCACATTTTAGGTCCTGTGTCAAAGCAGGAATGTCTGTTGTCTGGACCACCTGACAGCGAACATGCAGTCTATTTTATGTGCTTTTCAACACGCTCGCCCACACATATGACATGCCACAAGCAGACACACCAGGCTAGTGCCTCAACGTATCCAGCGTATCTCTGCCCCGCACCCCAGCTACTTATCTTATCGACTACATCTCCCAGTCAACAGGCACAACGCAGGAAGTTACTGAGAATCTGGCTGGCTAAATTCATTTCTATCTCTAGAAAATTCCCCCTTGGGGCTGCAGCTTCACTGGCCCGGGATATTCTCTGGAGGTTTGGGGGCTCATTCTGGGTATGGTAAAATATGTCCATGCCAAATTCTAAGCAGACAAAAAAAGTAAGTGCCCTTTAATGAAGAAACACAAATAGATGTCTTGTGAAACCCCATTCCCCCGCATCCTAATTTATGAACGCGATCAGGTTGTTTTGTCTCGCTCATAATGGTGTTTCCATCCCTTTCAGGTCAATTGGGTTGTGCTCCTGCTCATGATTAACCTTAATTAGGACACACAGGGCCTGATTTACTAAGACCTTTAGCGGGTGCAAAACCTTTTAGCACACGTAAAACTACAGCCAATAACGCAGCCAATGATTGGGGCAAAATAAATGCCATGACCAATCATCGGCCATGTTATTAGTTTTGCGTGTGCTAAAAGGTTTTGCACGTGCAAAAGGCCTTAGTAAATCAGGCCCACACTGGATAGTTGAAGCCTGTTTGTCATTTCATTTTGAGGAAGGACAGCAAGTCCAAAACATTCATAATCCTTTACTGGTTTTTTAAAAGCATGTTTATTAAATGTAAATATAAATGTAAATATAAATGTCTCATCTTTAATGAAAAAGTAATGTTGTATTCATCGAGTAAATAGGTGTGCCTACGTATTTAAATTCAGAATCATATATCCAGGATTTTCATATCCCTTCATACAAATTAGCAATAGGGCCCTGTGTTTAGCATAAACAATATTACTTCATAATAAGCCATTAATATCTTGAAACTCCACACTGGTCCCCACTCCCACTTTACATTCTAAAAAAAAAAAAAAAAAAAAAAAAAAAAAAAAAAAAGATCACAGAACCGGTGAAAGGTGCAGTGCCCCAGTTGCCTGTGGATTGTCTGGTGATTTCGGCCGCATTGTCGGCAGACTAATTGGCATAATTGCACCCTTATAAACACCAAGCCCCGAGCCCGAAGGGTCCCCCATTTGTTTGTAATGAAATATTAACTGCTGTCAGCTGCCGACATGAGAGAGCCGGGCACTGCGGCCTAACACTTGCCACATGTCTAATTAAAGGTAAGTGCTTGCCCCCTCCAATTAATGCACCATTACAGGTCCCGGTCTGTGTCTGTGCATCTGTGTGTCTCACTTAATCCGTCTGGGAGCGCTGAGGGGGGGGGTGGGGGAGGCTGGGAGGAGGAGAGGGGGGGGCTGGGGGCAAAGCGGCTAGAGTTCACGATCTGGTCCAACTTGTGAGCTCACGGACGGTCGTACGGACGTGAACCATATCGACTAATTGGCACATTCCCACAGCACTATTCCGGTTTAATGGCAAATGATGGTCACACTTTATTTTCTGGGCTCGTTGGTTTATTTAACAGCTCAATATAAAGAGGTAGTAATGCAACGATAAATGCGGTATTGTGGTAACACAGACAAGGTTGTATTAAATTTACACAGTCTATAGTTCACTGAAAAGTCATTTAAATATGCTTCTTCTGATTAGTTCAGTATTTCTTTTTCTTTAAAAAAGAAAAAGAAAAAAGCTGGCAATAAACAGGTAATATTTCACCTTGTTTGTTGCAAGTTTGTTTTGTTCAGACTTTGGGAAATTAATCAGTTCTATGAACCTGGTTATACATTTATCGGAACAAATCTTAATATGAGTAAATTTAAAAATAAACATCATTATAATGTATGTAAGGGATTACATTTTAATGGCTTTCTTATATATGCTACTTATTCCTTCTGTTTGCTCACTCATTTTTAAAAAGCATAATCACTAATTTGGGGAGTATACACTCATACAGCACAACCTAACCACAAAAAACATATAAGATAAAACTGGCACATCCTACCCTATGAGACCTTGGAGCTGACCTCCTCAAAACCAAAACATACAGAAAATAAGGTAAGCAAGTTCATTTCAGATTAATAGCAGGCTCCATCCAGTCTTTCAGTGTTGATTTCTGGGAAGCCGTTAAGCCAACGAAAAGACAATCATTATTTGATTGTATGTGGCGGTCATTCTATAAAAAGGAGCAGTCCCAGGCACTTGGGCATAACTTATAAATATAGACAGTACTGTGACAGAGAACTCCAGGGAAAGTGCTTAATTGGGCATGGGACACCAAGCCAAAGGCCCTGGCAGATTTTGAGATGTTTGTCACTAATGAGATTAAAGATTTAAAAAAATTGAAGCACAGGGCATTTGCAACAAAACAAAAAAAAGTAATGCTTTAATGCTTTATTTTCTTTTTCTTTCTGTGCGAAGGACACGGGGGTCTTAAGCAGCCTCTGCATGGTGCACGGCAGAGATTTAACAAGAAGACTTGTGTCAATCTTGCAGTTTGCAATTCTGGTGAACAAGCCTAAAGCCTGGCTCATAGCTTAATATATCACAACTTTTGGTTACGTTTACATTACATAAATGTTTAGATTTCTTTATTCACCAACAAAACATATATCTTGAAAAAAATATTGTAGATACCATACAAGAAATAATATCATAAGTTCTCCATTTAAAGAAGGGAAAACCTCGCCACTCTTCACGCCAGCAAAGAGGGAAGGATTTGAACGGCTGCTCTGCATCTGCCTTCTCTAGAGTAGGATCAGAGGTCCTGAGTGGGCCTAAGTAAAATTCATTAATCTAAACAGGCAGCTACACAGAAAAAATATATATTTTTGTTCATTTTCACTTGAATGGTTCTTCAGTCTGCAAAAATATGTAATCTTGTGATAAACATTAACTGGCTTCTTAATGCCCTGAGATACACTCTGACCGATTGAGACTCTGTATCCTGACCATGATGCACGCAGGGCAGGCCAGGCTGAAGCACGCTTCACACCAGCTCTCTGGCTCTGCTTACAATCACATCCCAACAGTTTCTACATTCAGGGTTCGGTATCCGTCCCCGGATACTCTGCGCACTTCAGATTCCTGTGGTGTGAGTGTCTGCAACGAGGGGGGGGGGGATCATCCACACAAAATAGTTAACTGTTTTAGGAGACGCGCAGGGCCGATATTTAGGGTTCTCCTGCGCGAACAGCGGGCAGCTGTCGTCCGATTTCCCCGCGGAGCGGTCGGAGGAGCGCGGGCTCTATCGCATAACTCCGCGTAAATAGAAGCAGTAGCGATATCTCTACAATAATGACCTGAAAGAGTGAAAGGTCTATGTTGGGACTGGCCTTCCAATTAGACACCATGTGGGACAGGGGCGGCTTGGACTCGAGTGATTTATCATCAGTTCTCATGACTGCAGCCGTCTTTATATAACCAACAGCTGAGAAGTGCACTTTCCCATGTCGTCAGGGGTCGGGGGGTTACAATGTAAGCACTGTGGCAGTTGTTTTTTCGCACAAGAATTCCGGCACGCTGTTGCCGAGTTGAAAGGGGAGTGCCCCCTTCACTTGGGGCAGGCCATGCTGAACCCCGGTGGCCACTCCGTGCCCCCCCAGGAAGGGGCTCCTGTTTGCCCCTCGCCCATGCAGGGCCCTCCCTCCCGCCATTCATGGGGAACAGACGATGCCACTGTGCGGGGCGGCCGAGGGGAGTTCGGCGACGGGCAGGCCGGGGACCACGGCGTTCAGCGCGTGTGTGGGGGGAGATCAAAGCCAGGAGCATGAAAGAGTTCCCATCATGCAACTGGGCCCACAAGAGTGCATGCAGTGCCCCCACAGGCCCTTACCTGCCCCTCGGCCCGGCCGGGCGCAAGGCCCCTCTCCATCCCCCGCCGCCTTTCATCTGCTCGGCCGTGTGGGCGTCTGGGCGATCGCGCAGATGTGCTCGGGACCAGCTGCGGAGAGCATGGCCAAAAGCACCCCCCTCCTTCCAAAAATCGCCCCCAGCTCCTCTCCGTGAGTACTGGCAGATCCAAGTTTCTCTCCGCCACCAGAATCTTATGAGACCACTGCTGAGCCAAGATTCACAACCACAAATAAGCCCTGGTGAGGAGCCCAGCACTGCAGGTACAGCACTCAACATAATGTACTGGGTGATGCCCGTCTTAGTTTGTATTGTGTATCTTTGTTGAAAAAAATGCTTCAGACTTTCTTCATCCCAGTGTCTATGGTGTTGTGATTACGATAGACATAAATAATCTAAGGCGTCTGAAACATCTGCAACAGGAAAGTTTACTTATTATTGAAAAGCAGTCTTTCTTTCTTATGTTGTCCTTTTGGTGGTATGTGTTCTGATCCATAAGTGGATGTCTACGTTCAGTCAAAGTTGATGGGAGTTGAAGTCCTCATGCATGGGTGTTCATGATTGAGACAAGGAGCCAGCAGTAGAACCATTCATTTGAATGTGTGTTAAGTAACTTGCTCTGTGACACTCGCATGAGGGTAGCTTTTGGTGTTTGGCAGCTTTTAGATGTGGGCTTCCGTAGATTGAGCAGAATCGCCTAAACCTCGGCTAGGCCTGGCAAGCACACAGGTAATCGCTGTAGTAACTTCATCAGCCCATAAAATGGAGGAAGCACTCCCTCCCCTCTCCCTCATTGTTTCCCAGAAAAAACACCATTGAACCGCAAGTACCTGCCATGGTTTATGTTGTGATTCCGCTCTTTGGCATTCACAATGACGGTAGGGGGAAATGCCGTCACAGCATTACATCATTGTTATTCTGTGCTCCGCCTGCCCTCACCAATAATGAGGGAGAGGTACCTGGAGACAGAAATTCTGTTCCCCACCCGTCCAAGCATAACACCGGGAGCCCCCAGCCCCCATTTAAACTCTCTCTGGGGTCACAAGGTACTGTACTGTATGTCTTTGAAGAATGACTGAGCATCTCTTATCCGGCTCTTCCTGAGGGGACATCACACCTGCATGTGGAACCCCCCTCCCAGCTCCCTCCATGCAACCGGCTCAAGGCTTCCCTGTGCGTCGTCGCCCCTCAGACATGATGGCGGCAAGGCCTGGATTCAATCAACATTTGTCCTTAGCTTTGACCTAAAATGAAAAAAAAAAAAGAGACATTTTTTCCCTTCACAAACAGTTTCACCAGTTAAATAATAGCCAAAATGAACTTGCTGAACAGTTTTTTGAGGGTAAAATTAAGGAGCATTTATTTGGAAAAAGAAGAAAACAACATGCTCATTCAGTCCAGCTGAAGCTGTTCTGTCTTAAAAGAGCAATTGCAGAAGAATGAAGGCAGTCGTATCTCGTGAAGGGGCGAAGGAGAGCACAGCAGCAGGGCTTTGCTGTCATAGATGCGCGGCGTTGGCGGTCAGGCCGGTAATGCCAGTTAACCCCCCAGGCTGCAATCGTGCTGTCAGGGCCGTGGGAGCCATGTCTTCATGCAGAGGCTCAAGGCGAGGTGGCCAGTATGGGGCAGGTAAGGAGGGAGGGGGGTGGAAGGAGGGAACTGGACTGACGTGCGAGAGGGCGCGAGGGCGGGGCTTAGAGCCGTCCACGACAAAGGCCGCCTGTGTTCTCCGTCGTACCCCCTACGTGTGTGTCCCTGAGTCACTGCTGAATCAGGAGCAGGGCGACCGGCGGAAACTTGTCTGGGCTTAGCGCAAATCCCCGCAGCTGTTTTACCAGCACGAGGGCTACACCTTTCCATAGAGCTGCGGCAAGCCTCGTGTGGAAACTTCAGCGTGAGGTAATCTTAAACTTCATACCATCGCCCTAAAACACAACGACCGAGACAGACGTTCTCACGTCGACTCCAGTGTTGCACGTAACATTGTACGTAACAATAACGGCCCAAAATGGCCGATGTACACATGAAAATGGGCCACAGGTGCAGCAGCTGTTTGCGTCACTTCTTACGTTTTTTTTTTTTTTTCAAGTGGAAAAATAGCTGGAAAAATAAGGTTGGGATTAAGTTTGGGATTTGGTTGGGTGTCGGAGAAAAGGTTGTGCATCTTAAGTTTTGTGGTTCTTCAGTTTTTATTCATGTAATCAATAACACCATGTATGTCCATGATGTGCGCATGTGTTATTGTTATATGAGAAATAAACATTTGTTTATGACATGCATTTGCGGAATAAAGGTCTCCACTTAAGTAATTAAATATACCCCTTTTGTATATAGGGTGCTTGGTAACCTTTGCATATTTCTTTTTTGTTCTAGATATCTGTAAATACTGTGAACCACACAATACTTAAAAAATGGATGATATTTTTAGAGCACAACAGACACATGCATGTGACAAACACACATGCAAGCATGCACGCACGCACACACACAAACACACACACACACACACACACATGCACGCACACCATAAATCATAAAAATATATGGACATACGTCACCCATTGCCTTCCCACGGGCTTTGAGGCTCCGGTAGTCTTTTTCGCCCCAATGTTTGTAAAAACTGAGTCTGCTCAGTGGAGCCAGAAGTTACGCAATGCAACGCAGTAACAGGGAGCAGGGTCATCCGGATATGGTCATGGTCCGGGCACAGTATGATTGACAGTTCGGGGTGGAGAAGCCCATGACCTTGACCTTAACCCACCATTTTCTATTGCAAAACGAACTCACGGTAAACTTCCTTAAGTAGCTAATGTTTTATAATATAACAATTTAATTTTCATCCACAATTTTACTGTGTTATTTATTTGCATTGAATATGTGAAATTCATCACATAATTATGTTATAACGTTTATTCAGTTATCTTCAATTTATGTTCAGGTAACATCAGCTAATTTGATTAGCTAGCTAGCATACCAGCTTGCCAATGAGCTTGGTAGGCAAGCTATGGCCTAGCTATAGCAGACACACTAGTATCACAGCACATGGACGAACATAGCCGGGTAACACTATTATTGCCATCAACTATATTGACGGTCAATCAATCACTGCTTGCCCTGAATGCTGTTATAAATAATGTAAGCGATCCATGCAATTAATTACCTGTTTCGTAGTCTGCTGGTTGCAGCTGTGCGATGCTTGCCTTGGGGTAGCCTGCTAGTGGGTGCTAAACTAGTGGGCGGAGCTGTCATAATTCCCAGGAATTAATTCAGTTAAGGTTTAGATGTGTGATTTAGCTTGTGATGCTAGGTCACGGTAGGTATATATTTGCAGGCTGTTAACCAATTAGTTGGTCAAAAAGTAAAGAAAATAGTACAGTCTTAAAATATAGTCTTTTGAGAGGGCCGATTAGTACAGAGAACGCGCCATAATGAATTGAGCACGAGTGACAATATGAAATGTGATGTGTGCATTAGCTGAATTCTCACATTAAAAGGAGAATGATGGGTGGACTGGGAATGTCAAGGTCAGTCCTAACCACGTGAGGTAGCTACCGCCCACGTCCCGCCCCTCTGAGTGACACGCAGTGACCCCAGTGACATAAACTGTCCCTGGTTGGTCCTGAAAAAATGTTAATACACTGTCCAAACGATACAATAATTTTAAAAATCGCCACATGGAGAGGCATTAGACGAAGGCAGTGTAGTATAATGGTTAAGGAACTGGACTTGTAACTGAAAGGTAGCAGGTTCGATTCCCAGGTAGGACACTGCCGTTGTACCCTTGAGCAAGGTACTTAACCTGAATTGCTTCAGTATATATCCAGCTGTATGAATGGATAAATGTAATAAGCACCTATTGCAACTAGGGGTGGGAATCGTACGTCTTCGAGCTTATCGATTCCAGCATGTATTCCCAACAGCTACGCATAGCAAAACAACGTCACGTCATGCGCGCCCGCGCCGCCGTTTTTCATTCAGTCAGCGCATGATGGCAGGCAGAGTTTGGCGCCCCGTCTAAAAATATAAAATGTAAACGTCATTTTAAAAAAAACGAATACTACTGCTAGGCTACTGTCATTTAAAAATCAATAGAAAATGTGTTCGCGTAAGCTCCATTTTGTGATCCGTCTTCGGAAATGATCAACTATTCAGAACTATAACAGATTTGTGGAGTGTGTGGACTTTCCATGATATGACTAAGAAATATGAATGAAAAACGAATGCTTTATACTTTATAAATATTGTGTCATTGAATCCATTTTAGATGACCACCCAATAGTAATAGTTGGTCTTTTAATAGCCTTGGAGCAAATAATATTTAAGGAATCGATAAAGAATCGGATCGATAAGTGGAATCGATAATGGCATCGGTATCAATAAAATCCAACGATTCCCATCCCTAATTGCAACTACATTTTCTTGTGGGAAAAATTTATTGACCGCATTGCTGCCATTGATTTACATGGTAAACTTATTTGATTTACATGGAAAGACCTATACTGGAGCCAAGCGCAGTGGCGCGAGTGAGCAACGGCACTATGGATGCTCCCACCCCAACCAGGAAGTGAGCTTCAAAACTAAAGCCCGGTTTTGGCCCCTTGGTGCACATACGTATAAACACATGCTACTGTTGTTATGCTGGATGTTGAAGTGGACCATGCTATGTGAAAACACATGTCGCATTCCCCTGGGCTCTCCTTACAAATAAGCAAAAAAAACATACACATACGCACACACACACACACACACACACACACACACACACACACACACACACACACACACACACACACACACACACACACACACACACACACACACACACACACCACACACACACCTGGTTAGTAACCTGACACTTCAGATATTGTCATATGATGTATCTGCCCTCCTTATTTTCAGTGGTTCTGAAGCAATATAGGAATTTTGTGTTTTCTAATTCAAACGTTCAGGTATTAAACCCACCTTAAAATTCCTGCTTTTTCTGCTAACAATCCCGTCGCAATTTGTTAACAAGTTAACAAGTCAAGGATGTTTGAATTTTGTTCGTAAAACAGTCTTTTCTCCAAGGACTACTTTCTGGCGGAGAAACATTTGGATGTGGTGTAGTTTTCATATCAATCCTTTAAAATGCATTATTATTCAACGATAAAGTGACAAAAAATTATTTGGACGTAATTTTCACGATGATGGATTACCTATCTCAAGCTAATTTCAAGTCTCTGCAAGTTTATTTATACCCTACGGAAAAGAATGGAAACCAATGGCTGCCTGGAAGGTAGAAAAAACAAATAAATAAAAAAGTTGTTTGCTTTGCAAATTGGTTTGCAGCAATGTAAAATACACAAAATTTGCAGTAAATGGACTTCGAAAATACCGGACTGGTCCATTAAGCAAATATTTTTAGGAGGGAGAGTCCTAATTCGGCTTCAGAAGTAATCACAAAGACAGTCAAAAGAGCCATGGATTTCTGGCCTTGTGTGAAGCAACAGCGGTAGCCCGCTCAACTTGTGCTGAATGAGTGCAACTATTTGTGGCGCACAGCCCATCAGTACCAACCCCAGTGTCAGTGCTCAGAAGTGGGACAGTCCCTTTATAGTGGTACTGAAGATCGGTGGCGTCTGCGGTGCATTTGGGCTCACAGGACTGGGAGCGTTGCGGTGCAGATGGCGGTAATTGAAGAAGTTGGCGCAGCTCAAAGTTTGCATTTTCTCTTGGCTGGTTCTCCCCCTTTCTTTGTCCTGTTTTGGGAGCCCGAGGGGGAACCGGCCCGGGCGCGGTCAGGGGGCTCCCCCCACACCCCTCTCGCTATTTCCCGCCATGAGCCGGCGTGTCTGAGCCTTGGAGAAAGACACAAATCTGCTTCCCTATCTTGTCAGTTGGGGTGAAAATTAAAATGGAATATCCCCTTTTTACGGATGCAGAGGTTTTCTGTCATGAATCCAATTACCCCCTTACAATCTCCTGCTTCGGGCTGTATACACTGTATACATGGACGTAGATCCTGTACGGGGTGGGGGGTGGGGGCTGGCACGTCCCCCCTCAACTTTGGGAAAACATGAAATGGTCCACTCCAATATTATCACGGTGTATTGGGTGGTACTGTTAGGGTCCCCCCCCCCCCCCCCCCAAAAAAAAAAAAAAAACGTAAAGAAAATCTCCTGCTTGGTGTCTCCCCAAAAGTTGAAATGAGAAATGAGATCTACAGTATGTCCTTTTTATTTGAAGTGAAAACATGTTTTTATTTTTTATTTTTGCAAATGTATTAACAATCAAAAACTGAAATCTCTCATGTGCATAAGTATTCAAACCCTTTGCTTTCATGTATTTTTAAAGTATCATATTTCATATTTGGTCGCATATCCTTTGCATGCTGTTCTTCCTGAAGTCTGTGACCCATCAACATCAAAAGTCTCTTGATATCTTATTTTCAGGCACTGTTACAAGCGATACTATAACCTCTCTGCATTTGAATGGATCTCTATGGGAATTGGGGGGTGAGACTAGATTCAGCTGTAAATTATGCTGGTAAAGTATGGAACACATCACTGGCGAAATGGCTGTACGTCAACAAGGGTCTAAGGTATCAAACGAGCCCCAAACCATCCCTCTACGACCAGATATGGAGTAAATATTGATGGATCACTTTAAGGGTTTCTTCTCCTGACTTTTTTCCCCATATTTTCTATAGGAAAATGAGTCAGGAAAAGAAACTCTTAAAGTGATCCATTCCACAGGTAAACAGGTGAATAGCTAACAGGTGATGCTATCATGACTGGGTTTGAAAGGAGCATCCACGAACGCTCGGCCATTTATGAGCAAGGATGGGTCGAGGTTCGCCACTTTGCAAAAAACTGTGTGAGCCAATAGTCCAACAGTTTAAGAACAACGTTTCTCAACGCACAATTGCAAGGATTTC
Source organism: Synaphobranchus kaupii (assembly GCA_029718625.1). Lineage (NCBI taxonomy): Eukaryota > Metazoa > Chordata > Actinopteri > Anguilliformes > Synaphobranchidae > Synaphobranchus > Synaphobranchus kaupii. The sequence goes on along the minus strand of CM056396.1, from coordinate 8,100,138 downwards.
ACCATCTACAGTCCATAATATTATTAAAAGATTCAGAAAATCTGGAGAAATCTTTGCGCGTAAAGGGCAAGGCCGAAAACCAATATTGAATGCCCGTGACCTTCGATCCCTCAGACGGCACTGCATTAAAAACCGACATGCTTCTGTAATGAATATAACCACATGGGCTCGGGAATACTTCGGAAAACCGTTTTCAGTAAACACAGTGTGTTGCTACATCTACAAATGCAAGTTAAGACTACTGCGCGAATCATTTCTTTCTGTTTTAATTTACATTTTATACATTGTCCCAACTTTTTTGGAATTGGTTTGTAGATGGGCAGACTGTAAATTGCAGTTTCAAACAGCCTTCACTGAATTCCGAAACTAAACTGACTTATCAGGTTCCTCTCCCATTTTCAGGAAGGCTATGGAGTGGATGAGACAGTGAAGGTGCTCACCGCAAGCCTGAGCCCTGTAGCCTAGACAATGCTAACCTGAGCTATGTCATTAGCCTACTATAACCAGGAATGTTCAGTGGTGGGACACTCAGATTACATTAAGTAGGCTACCCCGTAACTATCCACCAGGTGCCTACAGATTTCCAGTTTGTCAGGAAGATTATTTACAGATCTCAATCCAATTGAACACCTATGGGAGATTTTGGACTGACGCGTTAACTCTCCACCACCATCATCAAAACACCAAATGAGGGAATGTCTTTTATATGAATGGTGTTCCATCCCTCCAGTAGAGTTCCAGAGACTAGAATCAATGCTAGACTACAGCTAGAATCTATGCTGAAGCGCACTGAAGCGGTTCTGGTGGCTCATGGTGGCCCAACACCTTACTACACTTTATGGTGTTTTTTTCTTTAATTTGTCACCTGTCTGTGTATATATATATATATAAAACTGTGTATAAAACAAACAGTTTTTTAAACATTCCACAACCTTCCCAGTCTTATGTTGCCCCTGTCCCAACCTTTTTGGAACGTGTTGAATTAGCTTATATTTACAAAAATCTATAAAGTTGATGTTAAAACATTAAATATATTTTCTTTGTATTGTTTTCAATTAAATACTGTATATGTAAAATCACTGCTTTCTGCTTTTATTTGCATTTTACATACTGTCCCAACTTTTTTAGAATTGGGGTTTGTAGATCATTCAGGCAATAAGAACTGTGAATTCACTGTAAGGGTTCAGTATAATATCCTTCATGTAGTAAACCCTGCACTCAACTCCAGCCATGGCCCACTACTTTACTGGAAGTGCATTGTTGACACCTGCAAGTATGAAACTGTGTGGTTGTGTGGAATAAAGTAAAAAGGGAAAAAACACCTGAGGAAATTTCTTACTTTTGGAAAATTCTGTTCTTATGTAGATGTACTATTATTTAACATATATGTTCTTCACATAGTGGGCAAACTCATCATGTTAGCATGTTGTTACTGGCTAATCTTACCAGTCCATAATAACAATGTAGTGAAGTTGTGTACTGTAGACTAGCTGGCCATACTACTAATACTTCAAACTTCACAAACGAAGCTTCTGTAGGCAAAGGCAAGTTTTTGAATGTAGGGAGATGGAGAGCCAATTTTATTATTATTATTGGTTTCCTCATTAACCCCTACCCCTCCTGGCTGACAGGAAATGTATAGTGTGAAAAATCTGAGGGTGATATGCAGAACTACTAAAGATATATGATGCAAAATGTAGGCAGCGTACCCTGCTGTCCCTTAGTGTCTCCAAATCTATCAAAAATGGCTAAATTGTGCACTGCTGTAAATCATAAAATAATCATATATTTAACTTCAAATCAACAGTTTTGGCTCATAAAACTCACCTTTGCATCATTTTCAAGTGGGAATTACTATATTTTAATCAGTATAGGGGTATAGATACTGTATCTATGGGTATAAAAACCTATCCAAAACCTGTCTTTTTATTATAAAATATTTTTGTCCATTATAAAGCATATACACATTCATAATCACACCAAGGAAAATTTTACAGTCATCTAGCACATATGCACAGTAACCTAGAATGAGTATTTTCCAAGTCACAAGTATAGCCCAGGGAGATACTAATATGCCATAGACTATATTACTGTATGTACAATAAGATTACAATAAAATAATATTTCACCATCAGGAAAATGCTGTAGCATCTAGCATCATGGCAAATCAAACATAAAACATGACTGAGCTACCTATGGATGTTTACACTACAGTATGTGAAATGCACTCAAAATGGGAAAATAGCAATAGCAAACATATGGCATAACACTGTGGCGGAGTGGGAAAACAAGAGTTACGTATGTAACTACGGTTCTATGAAGTCCAGATGACCCTCAGAGATGGTGCTTTAGCACTGAATCTTCTCCATCTCGTGAACGCGCAGGTCGAGACCTTGTAACAACAAAGTCACAAGCGACATAAATGATGTAAGACGGTATGCCCCCATGAATACCCACATCATCTACACACCTGTTCCTGAAGAATCTTCTTGCAAGATTCCGAGTGACAGGGAACTCAGACGGTCATCCGGAATTCATAAAACATATGTAACTCTCGCTCTATTTAATTCCTCCTGACCATCAGAGATGGTGCTTTAGCACTGGATGACTCACACCAACATCGTCACGAGGAACTTATCCTTTTCATGACTGCAAGGGTGCTGGTAAGATGGCTGCTGCAATGGCAAGGCGAGCAGCTACTTTGACCCTATAGAAACGGGCAAAGGTACATTGTAAAGACCAGGTAGCTGCAGCGCATATATACTTCAGTGGTACACCATTCAAGGCAGTCCATGAGGTAGACACACTCCAGATGGAGTGTGTCTACCTCATGGCATGTAATTCTCGCAGGTACAGGTAGGCCTATTGATCTGTAGGCATGTGCAATGACCTTAACAACCCATTTAAACAGCCGCTGTTTCGAGAGGGCTCTTCCACTACTGTGTCCGTCATGTCAGACAAAAAGGTTGTCAGAACTATGAAGGCTGGCAGTTGCCCTAATGTAGGCATTGAGAGTGTGCACTGGGCATTACAGCTCCTTCACCATACTGATCTTGGGGGGTGAAAGGTCCCAATTCAATGCTCAGATTGATGTGAAAAGGAGACAGACCTTTAGGCAGAAAAGACGGGTTCGGCCACAGCGTGACCGAGCCATCAGGGTTTCATTGCATGCATCTCGGGCTAACTGACAGGACGTGAAGCTCACCAACACATTTAGCTGATGCAGTGGCCAAAATGAATGCAGTCTTAATAGATAACCACTTCAATTGGGCCTCTCCATGGGCTGAAATGGGGGTTGGCACAGGGCTTCCAAAACTAAGGGTAAGTCCCAAGAGGGCATCTGTGTAGTTCGAGGCGGGTTCTGCTGGCCCCTTTTATGAAGCGAGAGACCAGAGTGTGGGACTCCACTGTCTGGTTGCCCACTCTGCTGTGATTTTCCAAAATGTTCAGTAGTGGATCTGGGTCCTCAGTGGCCACAGAGTTGCAAGCAATCCGGTCCCGGAAGCCATATGCGACCCTCCAGCTGCAATAGAAGATCCTTCCTCCTCGGAAGGCGCCACGGCTCTCCATCGAGGAGATTGAGCAATACAGGGAACCATGGTCTTCCTGGCCAGTTTGGAGCTACCAGCTGTAGCCTGTGGTTGCTTTGTCAAACCCTGTCTAAGTTCGGACGAAGTAGAGGAATTGGAGGAAATGCATACAGAAGTTCGTCTGGGCATGGATTGGGCAGAGCGTCCTGACCGAGCGGGCTGGATATCTCTGTTAAGGAGAACCAAAGGGGACAGTGTGTTGTCCTCTCTGAGGCAAATAGGTCCACATCCACCCTGCTGAATTTGCGCCAGATCTCCTCCACCACATCTGGGTCGAGTCTTCAATACCCGGGGAAGGCTTCTAGCAGGACAGAAAGTCCACCACCTGATTGAGTTTGCCAGGCAAATGCATGGCTCTGAGGCTTAACAGGTGATGAAAGGTCCTGGTGTGAAGCTGCTGCGCTACATGCAAAGCTGCTGCTGACCTTGTTCCCCCTTAGTGGTTTACCTGATAGACACCAGAGTCTGTCCGCGCAAGAACATGCTTGCCTTCCAGGACTGGAAAGAAGTGTTTCAGTGCCAGGTACATTGCCCTGAGTTCCAGTACATTTATGTGCTCTGGCCTTTGCTGTCTGCTCCATAGTCCTCTGACCTGTGTTGCCAGACTGCTCCCCAGCCCAAATGGGAAGCATCTGTGTGCACCAGTTCCTGACGGGACAGGATCATCCCTAAGGGTACACCTTGGCTCAGATATGCTCTCCTCCTCCACAATCTCAGAGCCAGGAAACAGCACCTGTTTACTCTCACTTTTGTGTTCTTGTGCCACCTAGGGTCCAAGTGCAGACTGTTCAGCCAAACCTGCATGAATGCAAGGAGAGAAGGCCCAGTGGTATTACTTCTATTCTATTACTTTTAATAACAAACACGGAGAGCCGCTAGCTGGTTACAGCGAACGACACTTACCTCGCTAACAGCTACACCATTCCAGTTCTGAGAAACAGAGAACACACTGGCCAGAACCAATAATAATTTCGCCAAGTAACTACATCGGTTACAACCAGAAGCGATATGCCGATTATAAATAGAAGGCAAATAGTGGATGCGGTAGCTGCACCGACTATATGAAAAAAGAGCTTACCGCCACCTCTGGAGGATGAATACCCGCATCTCCAACCATAGGTTATGAGGCTACAAGCAGATCTGCGACCTGCTTATCATACTCTGCAACTGCGAGAAGATAGGAAGGGGTGTGTAGATGACGCAGGTATTTATGGGGGCATATCGCCTTACGTCATCTATGTCACAGGTGACTTTGTTTTTGCCTGCACGTTCACAAGATGGACAAGATCCAGTGCTAAAGCACCGTCTCTGATGTTCAGGAGGAATGAAATAGAACTAACATACATATTTGAAATATTACAAGCAGTAATACTTACATATAGAGGAGTAAAATCTCCCTCATGTCCGTAGGCATATTCTCTGATCGAAGTTTGGTATTTATGGTATCTTAGTAATTATGGTATCTTCTTCTGACTCAATCCCAAAATCCATATAAGCAAGGATCTTCTCTAGCCATGCTGACGAGTTGGCCAATTAAAAACATGAGTAAAAACTTGTGAAAATAGCAGAAAAACAATAATTACGCCTTGGCAAGCTAATGTACATTCTAAGTTGTTTGCATAAAACTAAAATAATAATACTAGAAAGGCTGTAATTTATTGTTCAAAGCATCCAATAGGACATTGCAAACACTGTTACGAAGGTTATTGTGTCCTATATTGGATAAAAGAGTTGTCATTGAAACCAGAATGAACTGGAATGCATGAGACAGGGTTGAACAGCATACAGGGTTTTATGTGTGGGGGTTCCAGAAAGTACTAGCATTTTAAAGGGAAGTGTATTTCTCAAACGGATTGTCCAAGACAATAAATGACCATTGAATCTTGAAAGGGACATCTCTATGCGTAAAACCAATGGTAGGATTTATAATTATTTCATATTTCGTAGTAAGCTAGATATTGACCGTAGAATGACGTGGTATAATTACACAATAATTTAATTAGTTTATTTTGCTGTTGAGCTTTCTGCTTTTATTTATATTTTACATACTGTCCCAACTTTTTTAGAATTGGGGCTTGTAGATCAGTCAGGCAATAATAACTGTGAATTCACTGTAAGGGTTCAGTATATTATCTTTCATGTAGTTAACACTACACTCAACTCCAGCCATGGCCCACCACTTTACTGGAAGTGCATTGTTGACACCTGCAAGTATGAAACTGTGCGGTTGTGTGGAATAATGTAAAAAGGGAAAAAACACCTGAGGAAATTTCTTACTTTTGGAAAGTTCTGTTGTTATTTAGATATACCATTATTTTACATATATCTTCTTCACATAGTGGGCAAACTGATCATGTTAACACGTTGTTACTGGTTAACCTTACCAGTCCATAATAACAATGTAGTGAAGTTGTGTACTGTAGGCTAGCTGGCCATACTACTAATACTTAAAACTTCACAAATGAAGCTTCTGTAGGCAAAACCAAGTATTTGAATGTAGGGAGATGGAGAGCCAATTTTATTATTATTATTGGTTTCTTCATTAACCCCTGCCCCTCCTGGCTGACAGGAAATGTATAGTGTGAAACATCTGAGGGTGATATGCAGAACTACTAAAGATATATGATGCAAAATGTAGGCAGCGTACCCTGTTGTCCCTTAGTGTCTCCAAATCTATCAAAGATGGCTAAATTGTGCACTGCTGTAAATCATAAAATAATCATATATTTAACTACAAATCAACTGTTTTGGCTCATAAAACTCACCTTTGCATCATTTTCAAGTGGGAATTACTATATTTGAATCAGTATAGGGGGATAGATACTGTATTTATTGGTACGAAAACCTATCCAAAACCTGTATTTGTATTATAAAATAGGCCATTTTGGCTTACGTTCAGGCTGTTGTTGGCTTTATCTTGTTGTTATGACGTATTAAGATTTTTTGGTGCTGAAAATTTTTTTTCATTAAATCACAGATAGACGCTAATGTCCACTGTATCACGCGTGGGTAGGTATAGTTGCTATTGAGACTGGGTGGGGAGTTGCTTGTTAAATTAACTAGCTACATGACAATAGTGGCACTTAGAAACTCATGGCATGAGCAATGCAAATCTCAGTTGAGCATTCTATTGGCATTGACACCATGGCCACTAGGGGGTCTGCATGAAGGGGTTAATCGGAAAACAGAGCTTTTCTGATTGCTTACAATGGCAAATATTTTTTATTCATTATAAAATTGTATTGGGGGAACTGTACTGGCCAGTTATGATTATTGAAGGGGTTACAACCCCTGTATCCCCCCAGAGATGATGCCCTTCAGTGGGAACCCCTGCCACAAAACAATATCATTTAGGGAGACAGACCTGAACATTTTAAGAATCCCTTTATCTTTCATATTTTGTTCTCTGCCAACTGAATTCTTTCAAAGTTAAGCTCCACCCTGTTGACCCGGCATCAATTTTTAAGGCCTCATACAACCATGTGCGTCCTCCAAATGTGTGGGATAAACACTGTTTCTGTCGCTCTGCAATCCACCAACAGAGAAAACCTGTGCCAGAGGACCACGCAGCTGGAGGAGGTACTGCTTGTAGACCGCAGGCCCCTGGTCGGCCAGAGGAGTCACTAATGCGCAATGACGCAGGGAATACCCTGTTCACTTCAAACCCTCCCTCCCTCCTCAGGACTTCTGTTCACAGTTCTATCGAGTGGATCCAGACCATGGGGTGTATCGCTGCGCTAATATGTGCCGCTAATGTGCCACTGCTGAACACACCACCCATGCAAGCGTCTGACAAACCGGGGCATTTCAACCGAATGTGCCAATATATGTGTGAAGTTATATTTCTAATGTTTCTGGTTTCTGATTGTCATTGAATTTGGGACCATTATTCAGTTTCTGAGTATCTAGTAAATAATATATTAGATATTGTAAATATAAGCAGCATTACCCAGAATTGAGTTTGGGTGCCAACCAATCAAAACCTTGCCTTCAATATGCAGTGAAAGGGGTAGAAAAATGAGATTTAAGACATGGCAACCCTTCTGCACTACATTTCCTTGAATAAAAGCTTTGGAAAGCAAAGCAGGTACAGTCAGGCCAGGGGGTTGTCACGGCGCCCGGCGTGAGGCCCCTTGGAAGTGGAAACTTTTAGCACGGGCAGTTCCCATGAACCCGTGGGGAGAGTGCAGCGTAGCTTGACGTCGGGTGCAATCTCTTGGCCACGCGGCACTCCTGAAATGGTCTCTTCTCTCTATTTCTCTCTCTCTCTATTTCTCGCTCTCTCGCTCTCTCTGTCACAGAAAACCCAGGGTCTCCAGCGCGAGGACACTTTCCCATCATTGCTGACAATCCCAGGACAGACAATGCTTTGTGTCCAACAAAGACTGCTCTCATCGAGGCTCTGAGGCCCCAACAGCCCTGTAGAGGTGCCAAAGAGAACATCTGTGGACTCCAGAAGAGAGGGAAAGCACAGCTTTCAGGATTTGTTTCTCCTGGGATAATAGGTTATGTGACTGGGGAAGGGGGGAGGCTTTTTTCTTCTTATTTTTTCTCCCTCTCTTCCCCCCAGTCAATGAAACACATGTGTCACCATTATGAGTCGTGAATCAGTGGATTGTGCTTTTAGTCGTGCCTTTTAAATGCCAGCCTCGTTTATGAGGGGGGGAAAAGCACGCCTGTTTACCACACCAATATAATAAATTCAAAACTGTGTTATCGGTTCTTTTTGCTTTGCCCATGGTTACATAATGGTTTATTTACTTATTTAGTTATTTATTTATTTTTGGGTCAGCTTAGTTTGGGTTGCGGCATATAATTTCTGTCAGGAGCAATGTTAGCCTCGCAGTAGACAAGTGGGCATTCGGCCTCCATTTCTCCTGTGAAAGCTCACATTTCATATAATTTAATAGGGGGATTCCACATATAGCGCTGCAAAACAGGGCAAAAAAGACACTGTATATTTATTGCATGTATATAGTTACAGGGTATGCCTTCCCCTAAAATGTTCTGTCCAAGTTTTCTGTAATCCAGTGGTTCTTAAACTGGTCTGTGGACCACTAGTAGTCTATGAGATGTTACAATTTTGTGAAAATTGCATTATGTGCAGCTAGCTCAGATAAACAGGCCCAAACATCTCATTGATGATTTGAAAGTAGGTTTATGCTTATTATGGCTTTTAAATATACAATTTGTTGAATTTTGTTTACATTTAAATTCTTAGGTGTTCCGCCAAAATCTCTCAAAATTGCTTCAGTGGTCTTTGGGGGAAAAAAGGTTGAGAACCACTGCTCTGTTTCCATCTTTCCCTATGATTCATGGATCCTCTGTGGGGAAAGGAGTGCCAGTGGTGTTGCCACGTAGGGCCCGGTTCCTGACTCCCATGGTCACGTGTAGGAGGTGCCGTCTTGCTCGCGTAGCAGGGTCACGGGAAGTATGTCCGTGCCAGAGGAACGTAGCAGGCACGGTTGCTCAGCGTCACGCAGCGGTGTGTCCGGAGCTCTCCTCAGTGCAAAGGGTACTGAGCTCCACACGCATGGTCTCTGAGTCTGGAGCTGAGGGCAGGACAGGGTCTCCTTTATGGCTCAGGCTTGATTGTTCTCAGTTTCTGTTGTTCTATTTTGCGATTCTATGGGTGTCTCAGAGGTTTCCCACCGTATCATGTTGCTGCAACACACTGCCCAGACAAAACTCCATTCAGGCTCTTTAAACGCACGTTTCTCTCTCTCTCTCTCTCTCCTCGCTCTCTTTCTCCCTCTCTCTTGCTCTCTCTCTCTCTCTCTCTCTCTCTCTCTCTCTCTCTCTCTCTTTCTCCCTCCCTTCCCCACACAAGCCAACAAAACAATGCTTCAATCATTACTCACACGTTAACCGCTGAGGGGAAACGTATCCCCCATACCTGGGCAGTACATGGGAATTGATTGCACTGATTGAGGCCAATGCACTGTATGAGGGAGATGCCAAGCAACGCTTACAGGGGTAAACAATGCGGTTTTGGGCCTTGGAGGGGGAGGGGAGGGGGGGCGAAAGAATTTTGGTGTGCTGGACTCGCATGTCTCAGGGCTCTGCTGTTTGTTTTTTCGGTTCAGGCTTTCGCTCATGTTTTCACTGCTACTACAGACAGGAGCCTGCTGGGTGGATGAGTTTGAGATCCAGAAGTCTGGGTTTATTTGTGCGGGGAACCAAACAAAAACAGACAGTGCTGAGACCGAGCTGAGCCGCCAAGGGCCGACGTCTTCTCGGTGTGCAGCTCTCTGTGTCACCGCCCTCGCAGGACGGGAAATAAATAAATAATTTAAGACCGCAGGTCACTGAATTGTGGTGTCTCTGCAGTTCTCTCATGACGGCAAAAAGGTTTAACAAATAATCAAGAGGAACAACAAAAATAAGCAAAATATAAAACATTTTCTTTAATTAGACTAATACTGTATATATACAGTCAAGCCGGAAAGTCTGCACACTCCTTTCACCTTCTCCACATTTTATTACGTTACAGACATATTCTACAATAGATTGAGTTCATTTTTTGTCTCAAAATTCTACACAAAATAGCCCATAATGACAAAGTGAAAACAAGTTTTTTGACATTTGTGCTAATTTATTAAAAATCAAAATGTAAAATATCATATGTACACAAGTGTGCACACCCTTTGATATGACACCCAAAAGTGAGCTGAGGTGCATTTTGTTTCCACTGATACGGCTTGAGATGTTTCTACAACTTAATTGGAGTCCACCTGTGATAAATTCAATTGATTGGACATGATTGGGGATTGCCAACACCTGCCTATATAAGGTCCCACAGTTGACAATGCATGTCAGAGCAAACTCCAAGCCATGGGGTCAAAGGAATTATCTGCAGACCTCAGAAACAGGATTGTGTCAAGGCATAGATCTGGAGAAGGGTACGGAAAAATCTCTGCAGCTTTACAGGTCCCAAAGAGCACAGTGGCCACCATCATTCGTAAATGGAAGAAGTTTGGAACCACCAAGAATCTTCCTAGACCTGGCCGCCCGGCCAAACTGAGCAATCGGGGAAGACGGGCCTTGGCCTGGGAGGTGAGCAGGAACCCGAGGGTCACTCTGACAGAGCTCCAGCGTATCCTTGTGGAGATGGGAGAACCTTCCAGAAGATCAACCATCCAGGCAGCACTCCACCAATCAGGCCTTTATGGTAGAGTGGCCAGACGGAAGCCCCTCCTTAGTAAAAGGCACATCACAGCCCGCTTGGAGTTTGCCAAAAGGCACCTAGAGGACTCTCAAACCATGAGAATCAAGATTCTCTGGTCTGATGAAACCAAAATTTAACATTTTGGCCTGAATACCAAGCGTCACGTCTGGAGGAAACCAGGCACCGCTCATCACCTGGCTAATACCATCCCTACAGTGAAGCATGGCGGTGGCAGCATCATGATGTGGGGATGTTTTTCAGCAGCGGGAACGGGGCGACTAGTCCTGATAGAGGGAAAGATGAATGCAGCTAAGTACACTGAGATCCTTGAAGAAAACCTGCTCCAGAGCGCTCTGGACCTCAGACTGGGGCGAAGGTTTACCTTCCAACATGACAACGACCCGAAGCACACAGCCAAGAGAACAAAGGAGTGGCTTCGGAGAAAGTCTGTGCATGTCCTTGAGTGGCCCAGCCAGAGCCCAGACCTGAATCCAATTGAACATCTGTGGAAAGAGCTGAAAATGGATGTGTACCGACGCTCCCCATCCAACCTGACGGAGCTTGCAAGGATATGCCAAGAGGAATGGGCAAAAATGTCCAGAAACAAGTGTGCCAAGCTCGTAGCTTCTTTCCCAAGACGCCTTGAAGCTGTAATCGCTGCCAAAGGTGCAGCAACCAAGTATTAGGCTAAGGGTGTGTACAGATATGTAACCTCTAAATAACCTATTTTTGTCAGTAAAATAAAATTGCATATTTTCTAAAAACCTGTTTTCACTTCGTCATTATTGGCTATTGTGTGTAGATGTTTGAGGCAAAAAATTAACTCAATCTATTGTAGTATAAGTCTGTAACGTAATAAAACGTGGAGAAGGTGAAAGGAGTGTTCAGACTTTCCGGCTTGACTGTATATAAACCCTCACTCTCAAAGAAACACCTGAATATTAGGTCCTTTCGTTACAAGCTCAATGCAGAACTGGAAAATTATTGTTACATCCATGTTTGCCCGGCCCAAGGTGGGATTTTGGACCTGTTTGCCAACCACTTCTTCCTTACACCGCTGATCACTTTCTGTGGAGGCTTGTGACCCTTTCCCAGACACCAAGGGGTGGAGAGACTACTGGATGATTCATTTACTGAATTAACATAACGCATATAAGAAAAAAGCGCAAAATTCTAGTAAAGGTCACTGATCGCAGAGAACGCTTAGGGCTACATCTATAGGCTTGCATTGATCTTGTTTCAATCAAACCATAAAGTAGATGAAACAAATGGGGAGGAATGAAGGATCAGACGGATCTGCCTGGCTTTAAGATTAAATTAAACATTTAGAGTTTAGGCATTCGTGCAAGCAAACATTCTTACCCCTTTTTTCAAATAATCTCTACATTGATTGAATGCAGGTGTGGGGATTCTCTGATGCAAGGGTCAAATCTGATCTGATGCGAATGGAGCCAGAATTACAGAATGAACTGCAGATACATTTAAGATATACACTTCGGGTGAAACACATGGACAACTCAATATTGCTGCAAGATATTGTTGGCAGATGTCTTTCCCCCTATTTTTCAGGACATAGATGTTGTGTATGACCAACTGTGCAAAAGGCTATAGCCTGCCCTCTATCCAAATAGCATGTAGAGTGAAAACCCTTTTTGCAACTCCATATCTAAACATCCACTGATATGTTCCAGAAAGTTCATCTGGGAAAAATCGAATCGAACAGTTCATCCCTTCTTCCTCTCTCTTTTATAGTACTTAAGTTGAATACAATGTTCATCCATATTTCTAATGTAAAATAATAACTGTTCACTGTGTATAAATTATTTGCTCCCTTGCTATTGCAACTGCCTACTATCTACTCTGAACACAAGGAATGATCAGTTTCATAGATGTAGCTGATCTTCTAAATTGCTGAGCAAAATAGCTTTACTCTAAATTACTGCTACCTTGGAAAGACTTAGATACAGAATAATCAATATATAGTCTATGTACCTGTATTTTCACTATGTGAAAGTTATGATGTGGCAACCAAACTGAAGTTGCAACCAAATTGCAATTGGTCTTTTTGTTCATTCAAGTCACTGAAAACTGAAAAAATATTTTATTTGCTAACACAAACATTTAAAAATAATTTTTTACTAAATGTGTTTCAACAAAGCACATTTTTACTATTGCCATTGTCACAGGTAGGCTATTATGTGATTTTCTTTGTTTACATCTTTAATTTACAAAAAAACATATTGAGATAGCAAGGCACTGATAGCAAAGTAACGCGCGCGCATACACACACACACACACACACACACACACACACACACACACACACACACACACACACACACACACAGAAACAAACACAAGTGCACACACCCACCCAGCCATCTACCCCCCCCCCACACACACACACACACACACACACTGCTGTCCATGACAGCCTAAGGGCAGGTCAGTGTTTCTTGTCTGGGTTGAGAGGCTGAAAGTGTGTGTGGGAGTGGGGGTCTGGTGGCTGCATGTCCTTGGATTTAATCCTTAACCCCCCTCCACAGCACGTCCCCAGCCTTCGCAGCAGTGCAGCCGGGCCTGGGAAGCAGCAGTGGGGGTGATCTCACGGAGCCCTGACGTGGGTGGACAGCTGTGTGTCCCTGCAGTGAGCAGCCGTTACAGCAGCCCTGTCAATCGGCACGCTACCGCTGAGTCGCCCAAGCTGTCTGAGCGGACACCAGGCGGGGTCAGCAGGGGGGTGGGGGTGGAGGGTACGACCAGCAGGACAGACCCACAGGGGGCTTTAACTGGACATGGTGTGTGTGTGTGTGTGTGTGTGTGTGCATGTGTGCGAATGTTTGTGTATGTGTTTGTGTGTGTGTGTGTGTCTGTGTTTGTGTGTGTTTTTATGTATGCATGCGTTTTGTGTGTCTGTGTGCAAATGTGCCTATACGTGCCTACATGCATGCGTTTCTTTTTGCTTGGATGTTCATATGTATGTGCAGTGAGGGAGATTGAGCATGGAGGAGGGCTAGACTGTGATTGGTGCTCTTCCTAAAGCACCACCGCTACAGCCTCGGCTAATGTGGCATGAAGGAGCAATTTGGTACAGTGAAATTCCAAAGCTTCCAAACACCATGGTGAAGTGTCACAAGCTACATTTCCATTAGGGTGTCACGGCGAACTTCCCATGCAGCACTATAAACAATTGTTTCAATCTGCTGGGTGGCATCTGCATCACATTTGCCCAGATTCATTGATCTTAAAACCATCTGGATAGTATATTTCACCATATTTATCTGCATCATATGAAGATTAGGGGACCTAGAAGCCCCAGTTGAACATTCTCAATGACTTTTACTTGCATGTCAGCAAAACAGCCTCAAAGAGCTTCAAACTGGCTTTTTGTTGGGAAAAGTGGTATCAAGTGATTTTGAGCAGGCACGAAACCATGTGGTCAACGTAATCATAATTATTTATTCACAGTTGCATATGAGTATAGTTCATTCTTTAATGCCACATGCAGGGTGAGAGGTTTGGAAATGATAACTGCTTTTGACCAAATGCACAGTCAGACCAGTTATTTCACTTTCTTCAACATCCAAAAAAGCTAAGGTCCATTAATTTTAAAAACAATGCATTGCATACTATTCTCATGAACATCGTACATATTTTAGTGATAAAGATATACGCGTGGTTCCAAAAACCACAAGAACAACATGGAAATGTCACAAACCAATATTATTTAGAAACAATACATTTTAATTAATTTGTGCATTCTCCAACAGTCAGCAACAAGCTATTGATTTTGTCAGGGCGAATAGCTCGTATCATAGAATAACAAGTACTAAAAAGGTTGATTTCTCAGATAATATTTTCAAAAATAAAATTTTGGCTGTATATTCCCTTCCCTTATTCATAGTAATTATAATCAGTTTTGGTGCATATTAGTCAATTTTCTTTAGTTAGAAGATACTAGTAGTCATGATGTTGACTAATCCATTCAGGACGAACGCTATTTCAGTTTTAGGAATTAGCTTGCTTAGACCATGTCTGACTGGTGACCTCCGAGCTGTTGGTGTTCTGGCCTTGGTTTAGTGAGATGACCCAATCCGCCCTAGGAGACAAGGGGCTTTCGCGATGGGCCACAGGAAACAGCTCTATGACCCCCCTGGCTTCTGTGAGCTACACCACTGTGCCGTGCGCACAGCTGTGAGATTGTGCAACCGGAGCCGGACCGGGCCCAAGGCCGCCTGTGAGCTACTGCGGCACAACTGGGGAAAGCACCGTTCCTTTCACAATCGCACAAGCACCCCCTCCCACCCACCTCAACTGTCACTTAACATTCCACTTTTACTGTCTCACACTACCCAGAGCCCGTCCGCACTGAAAGGACCTGAAGGATGGCTGTTCGAATGAATAGGCTATAATTTCTTATTTTCACATTATATAGCCTACTGCATATGATTTATAACTGCAGCGAGTGAATTTAAGCAGAATGATCAGAAACTCATTTTTCTTATACTGAATTGAATATATTATATATACTAAATATACACTGCCTGGAAAAAAATTAAAAAGTCGCCATTGCACCCGTCATGCATAGTGCCCACTGTACAAGCCTCTGAAGGCAGTGCTATGATCTGGGGTTGCTTCAATTGGTCAGGTCTAGGCTCAGCAACATTATGCAGCAATAAAATGAAGTCAGCTGAGTACCTGAATGTACTGAATGACCAGGTTATCCCATCAATGGGCATATTCCAGGACGACAATGCCAAGATTCATCAGGCTCAAATTGTGAAAGAGTGGTTCAGGGAGCATGAGGAATCATTTTCACACATGAATTGTGGCCACCAGAGTCCTGACCTTAACCCCACTGAAAGTCTTTGGGATGTGCTGGAGAAGACTTTATGGAGTGGTTTGACTCTCCCGTCGTCTCGGCCAAAACTTAATGCAACTATGGACGGAAATAAATGTTGTGACGTTGCATAAGGTTGTCGAAACAATGCCAGGACTAATGCGCGCCATAATCAAACCTAAAGCTTGGTCCAACGAAATATTACAGTGTGCGACTTTTTTTTGGCCAGGCAGTGTAAGCTATATTAAAGCTGGAGTACCGTATGTAACTTTTATTTTGAAAAATGTCGGGGAACGGTCATGCTTAGTTGGTAGCAATCATAGAAAGAACTGTTCTGAGAGAAATCCAGCACCATAGACTATGTTTATACCCTCAAATTCTGCATTCTAAAACCAGCAATTCGCTCCGAATTTTGTTTTCAAAACAGTGGCTTAACCATGACCACATCGCGGACCAATCAACTGTGAGATTGACCTTGCCAGTAGCTAGCAAGTTCACCAGCTTGACCCGTTACACCTGCGCTATTTCACGGAAAGAAAAATAAAAGAGAATTGGATAAAGCTCGCTCGAAAACTGGAGGAAACATAGGTGCTAATTTCATAAGGTGGTTAGATTGGTTTAAAGACAGACTGGACAGGTAGCCTAGGTCAAACATTTTAACATGAATGGTGTCATGGGTTTCTACCCTTTTTCCCCATGCGGTCATTTTCCCCGGTGGCCACGCGGGGGCGCTGCCCTTTTGGTGGATGCTTGCTCCGCCCTGCTTTGATTGCGGAGCTTCTGTCAGCATCCACACCTGTGCGTAGTCACCTTTAGAGCTATATAAGCCTCCCGTTTCTTTCAGTCGGGGCTTCGATATTGATTGTTTGTTTGTTTTGTATTTGTGTTATTTGCATTGTCTGGTGTGAGTTGTTTGTACCATTTGTGCTACTCACCTATTTTAACGTCTCATTACTGAGGCAGGGCATTAGTTCTTGCTGGCTCTTTGGTTACTTATCTCGTAGAAGTATGGGAGTTCTCTGCTCTATTTCACCTTTCTATGGTTTCTCCTTATTGAGAGACCGGGCGTTCACGCTTTTACTTAGTTACTTATCTCATAGAAGTATAGGGCAGCAATTCTTTGTGCCATTCGTCTTGTTTGGTTTTCTTAGTGAGAATCCAGGCGTTTGTGCTTCTACTCATTTGTGAGTGACAGTGAGCCGGTTAGTAGCTTCGGTATGTTTGTTTCCTGTTTTGTCTCCTTCTCGTGGACTACGTTCCCCTTTGTTGTGAGTCAGGGTTTTCTTTATTATATTGAGAGGCAGTGCGTGCTATTATCTATTACGTTTGCGTTGGTCTTTTGGTACAGCTGTCCTGTTCATCCTTTTTACCTGCAAGACGATTTTGTTCAGAACTGTTGTTCTGTTCGTTCTCCGGGTGTGTCTCCCCTTATGTGGAGCTTGGGCGATGTTGTGGAAATGTTTGTGTGTGACTACGCATTTCTGAAAGTAGCCTTGGAACATTAGCTCTCTGTTCCTTCACCTTGTTACATATTCCTTTACTGAGAGGCTAGGGCGTGTGTTTTCAATTAAGCTTGCGTTAGTCATGTTTGACAGTAAAGTTATGGGACGACGTTGCTCCGTCGGCTCGCCTGTAAAATGTTTCTCTCTCCTGGGAGATTGGGCGTTTACCCCTTTATGTTTTCTGCATGTGACTGCGAGCCTATGAAACTAGTCATGGAATGTTATATCTGTTCCTTCCCCTGTTACATTCCTCTTTACCAAGAGGCACGGCGTTTATTTTCTATCAAACTCGTTTTAGTCTTTTAGCCGGTAATGTCCGGAACAGCTGTTCTGTTCATCCTTCAGTACCTGTCTTCCTATTGGAGGACTGGGCGATTTTGTTCGGAACTGTAGTTCTGTTCGCCCTTCGGGTACGTCTCCTCACAGGGAGACTGGGCGATTTTGTTGACATGTTTGCGTTTGACTACGAGTCTCTGAAAGTAGCCTTGGAACGTTAAATCTCTGTTCCTGTTCGCCTCTTTACATTCCTCTTTATGGAGAGGTAGGGCGTTTATTTTCTACTAATCTCGCTTTGGTCTTTTAGCCGGTAAATGTCCGGTGCAGCCTGTCCTGTTCGTTCCTTTCGGTACCTTTCTCCGTACATGGAGTTTTTTTTTTTGACAATTTTGTTCGGAACTGTTGTTCTGGTTCGTCTTTCGGTACATGTCTTCCTATAGGGAAGATTGGGCGATGTTGTGGACATGTTTGTGTGTGACTGCGAGTCTGAGAGTAGCCTTGGAACGTTGGATCTGTTCCTTTCGCCTCCTCATATTCTATCGGATTATTTTGCAGTGTTTGTTGACTGTTTTATTTTTGCTATCACGCTACTCGCCCGTTCTTATGCGTCTCGTGACCGAGACAGGGCGCGTATTATTTCTGGGTATTGAGAAACCTGTCCTTGCGCTTCTACTTATTGGCGTGTGACAGTGAGCTGGTTAGTAGCGTCGGTAGGCTTGTTCGTTGTTTTGTCTCCCTTCCTTAACTGCTGGGTTTCCCGCCTTAGTGGCCTTAGGGCTTAATGAATCCCCTTGCTGCGTTTGGCTCCTCCTACCTCACACGTCACGCCACCATTACAAATGGACTTTCTGCTTGCCAGACAACTGTAATTACCTGTAATGAATAGTAGCTAGGTTGGTAATTGGTATTATTGATAACGTTACTTCATTCGGCGGCTGCTTCTTGGAAGAAGGGCATGCTTGCTAACGTTGTCGTATAGATCGCGTTAGCTCAAACTGGCTAGCTACACTGTTATAAGTTACCAAAGTGTAGCTACCAGCTGTAGCCAGACAATGTCTGGTTTAGACTAACACTACATAAACTCAGTGTTATGCAACAACAGAAAAGATTTCGTTGTTTTACCTCAAATTTTATATGACATTTTTACTGTAATGTTAGCAAAAGGCTACCAATCTGTAATCCTGCATAGCAGACTTTCACGTTCACAACAGGTCTGTGGGGTGGGCGTGTCTCTTTCTCTGTGGGCAGGGCCAAGGATGTTATGACAACAAATGTGGGGAAGAACTGCATACTCCAGCTTTAAATATATTAAGGTTAACTGAACCTTTCTGATTTAAATTTTTTTTATTTTTTTTTATTTTAGGTGGTTGGTCATATGATCATTCCAGGAAAAAGTTATAGGACCGACAGAAAGCAAAATTTCAGTAGCTAGCCTACAATAGTTAAAAATTAATTTTGTGACCAATACCAATTTGGATAAGAATCAAACATTAGCATGCTACTGCCATTACTAATTATAATAATGATACAAATAATAATGCTAGTAATAGTGGTAATCTGTCCTTCTAAATTAATCTATACGTTGACCCCATATTGACCCTTATGTGCTCCTTAAAACGTTCAGTCATGCTACACAGGCCCGGGAGAAATGCAGCACAATAGGAATCAACCACAGCTATTTAGTCACGTCACAAACAGCCAGTGGCTGGACTATCAACAGCTGCAGCTGTGACCACATGATTACCTGTTTGCTTTAACGTAAACCGCAGTTTAGATTTAATATGCCGGCAGACAATGGCGCAAACTTCACGCTGGCCGCGGATCGTCTTTCAGCCTTTCACGGGACCCGCAGGTTGGACCCTGGGAACACGCGGAGCGGGGTCCAGTGTCAGTAAGAAACAGTGGCCGGCTCAATGGGCTCTGCCTCAAACAACGCCGCTGACAGACACCCTCACAAAGGACCTGAATGGGGCTCCCCTCCGTTCTCACACACGGCGAAGAATGAGCCAGTGTACCACCGCCCTGAGCCGTGTTTGTACAGTGTATGCGGCTTTTGTCCTCGGCTGCTGCTCCCGGATCGGCGCGGAGGGCCAGAGCGTTTAGGGGACGTGGCCACAAAAATCATTCCCCTGGAGCAGAACCGGGAGAGGTCTGCATTCTCCACAAATTGGCCCAGAGAAATGAGGGAGAGATGGAGGTGCATTAGAGTGATGTTAGCATAGAAGGGCTAATAAAGATGCTATTAACTAGGATGCTCCAAGCAAATGTATTTTATATGCTGACATTCACTTACTGGATCACCTCTTAATACTCTCCTGACATGCATAAAGCTACCTCACTCTAAAAGTACATGTCAGTAGTGCACATAAAGTATTTCTTTTTATAAAAAAATAGTATTTTATGATTCAGGATCAACTGGTCAATAACTTGACACTAATTTTTGAAACTTCTTTGAATCATAGAATGTTCATTCTTATTAATTGCCTGCCAGTGGCAGGTTGGCAAACACCACAGTGTTTTAGTTGAAAATCCGGTACTGAACATACAAAATGGGGTAAGGGAAAAGGTTAGTTCACTTATGGGCTTTTTGATATTTCATCAGCAGACGCGTGTATCCAGAGTGACTTGTGCAGCTTTTTATATTATTTTTTACATATCTGTACAACTGGATATACAGTAAGCCTATATGTGGGTTAAGGGCAAGTGCTCAAGGGTCAAGTGTGCTACCTGGGAATCGAACCTGAAACTTTTAGGTTACAAGGCTGCAACTATTTATTTATAAACCACCAGTTATTTAGAATCATATAAGCATAAATATCAGTGCCATAGGAAATAGTCCCAACTTAAAATAAGATTAAACCTAATTTTTAGAAGAATAACAAGGAAGTATAAACACATTTAACCTCTGGAGGCATAACATCCCTCCAAATGCAGCTTTGGAGTTACCTGAAGTGTCTTTTATCACTTTAGACCAACACCTTGTATTTTACAAAAGCAAAAAGATCTAAATCTTAGATTCATCAACATAGCCACCTTTTGCAGTAATAACTGCTGAGTATATTTGTGCCATTTTTTTCTACAAGGGCAGTCATGTGGTTCTCAACACTGCTGTCGAAATTCCCACAAACGTGCTGCACTTGTGGGTTGCTTCTCCTTGACCTTTCTATCCAACACATCCAAAACTTGCTTGATTTTATTTCTCTTGTTGGAAAATGTAAATAATTTGTTGAACTGTTCATTTGGCAAATATTTTTTATGAACTCCAAAATGTAGGTCACTATCCTGTGAAGTAAAAGATTATTTTTGACTTCTGACCTCAAATGGCTCAAGGTAAGAAGTTATTTAAAAACTGCTTAAATGACACTAAATTAGAGTACTAAAACATAAGTAAAGTGTATTAAAACCTTTGACTGCTAGTGTATGTAAAATATTTTGTTTATATTTCCATATTACCTCGATTGCATATTTATACATTCATTTATACATTCAGAACTGTAATTCCATTGTAGTTTATTACATATTTATGTTGTACTAACTACAATGTTTTAAAATAGTGCCACATGATTTATGCACAAGCATGTCTGATAAAGACAACACATGACATCCCATTCTGGACAAGCTTTCTTGTAACAGTGTGTTAAACAATTACTGCATTGAAGCCTGTAGTTGGGGTTTGAACATGGTGTCAAACATTAAACATTTTATTGAGGTGTCTGGATGCTGGGTAGGGGGTTCCTCACCCAGAGGGTAATGCTTTTAGGGGGCCTCCAACATTTTGGGAACTGCTGCTTTAGACAAATACTCACTCTAAAATAACCCTATACCTGCCATTGTAAAGCCGTCAGGTAATCATAAACCTTTCCAGATATCTAAAATACCATTCATCACGCACAAAAACGGTCTCGGCCAATCAAAAACCTACATTTTTTAAATCTCCAGGAAGTGAACTATCCATTTTGACTCATTCAGTTCTCCAAGAGCAGATCATTATGATCACAGAAACATGTCTCTAAAGCCTGGAGCTGAAATGGATCTCTGTTTACGAGGAGGAGCCAGTCCCGCAGGAAGCGGAATTGTCTGTCCGTGCAATGTTTTTTGTTGACTGTTAAGATGGCACCAACATTAAGAAATTGCTGTAATTTCAGGAAAATGATCCATTACAACAGTGTGTTGCATGTCCAACTGGAAACGCAATGAGGGAGGACAGGTTTCATGGTAGATATTTCTTTTGGGATAATTTTGGCAACAAATGTGCGTGCTGTAAGTTGTGTCTTCACCCTTGCCAGAAATTACATATAATAGATGGAACATGGGTCCCGCTACGAGATGAAATATGTTTCTTAAAAAAGGGTGATGATCCTCTGCATTTATTAAAAGGGATTCATGGAAAATATCCGTGTGAATCTCAAGTCCAGTGTTCCCCTGTTCAGCTGAGGCATTCTAAACTCTCAGGGCACATGTAGACATTCACACACATCTGCTGCTCGCTGGCTACACTCCCAGTCAGAAAGGCCATACTGGATTATTATCTGAGACAAAAATGTAACACCATATAATATGCAAAGTCCTTCTCATCAACTGTTCACTTTGCCACTCAGTATTCAAATAATGTTTATCTTGAGCAGTAAGAAGTCTGTCACTAGGAGTCGGGGGGGGGGGGGGAATTGGTAAGGTTTGGTACTGTGACTCGTTGCATTCTGCAAATATGACTTGTAAATTTATGTTTTCCTGTTCTTTACAAGAATTCCTTCTGCTAACAAATGTATTATTTTCTCTTCTATTTTATTTTATTTTTTAATCGCCAACTATGCTCCTCGAGTCACCACTGCGCTATGCAACTGGAGTGCACTCCTCCCGTGACTATTTTACAGTATACAGGCACAGACGTAGTTCTACAGATGAAAGCTAATGCCAGCGGGAGGAGAGGTATATCTCTCACTCTGCAGGGATTCAGTAGCCTGAAAGGAATTTAGTTGGCAAACGTTATAAGCCATGTGAGTGACCAATTGGCAATATTACATTCAAGAATCCTGTAACGTATCCCACGGAATTCTGGATCCACCGTTCCTCCAAAACATTAGGTGTTGCTAGCTGGAATGCATAGCAAGTAAACTAGCTTGGTCAAAAACTTTGGTACACTCAATTTGATGGAAAAAGCCAGATCACATTTCAAAATGCTAAGTAGGTGAAGTGCTGCCACCTAGTGACGCAATGGAAAATAAGGGCTGTGGCATTATGAAATCAGTTCAAAGGGATAGTTTACTTTTTATGGGCTTTTTGGTATCATTTCAGCTGTAATGTATGTTTTCCATTGGCCCAGTTGTTTTTGTGTGCAAAGAAGAATATTTTAGATATTTTCCGATGACTTGGCGACTACACCATGTCTGGTATATTTGGGGGTTTGTGGTCTAAAATTATAAAACGCACTTCAAGTAACTGCTGTATATGAACACATTATTGTTTATTTAGAATTATAAACATAAATATCGGTTTTTATGTTGTGCTGCTTCTCAGGCCCCATGCACCGTAGGAAATAGTTCCAACTTTAAATAAGATTAAACCTCATTTTTAGAAGAATAACATGGAAATATAAACACTTACAACCTCTGGAGGCATAACATCACGCCACATGCAGTTTTGGAGTAACTTGAAGTGTCTTTTCTCACTTTAGACCAAGAATCCTCAAATGCCCCTGTCCCAGCTGGCAGGTCATCAGATTATAGGCTACAGCTTGCTTTTCAAATAAAGAAACGATAGCTTTAGACATGAGCAAGCAATAGATTTAGACATTTATTATTTGTTAAAAATTAATAATAACTACAGTAACGTTATAAACTTGCTTATTGGGCGTTTCTGGATCAAGGTTGCGCTATAGGCCCTCCCTACTACCCTAACGCGTGTGGTGAGGAAAAAGCTGACTGGATGATGGAGTACATTATTCAGCCGCGATGCTCTCTCCCTGCTCATCTCCTGATTGGAAAACGGTGCAGCTGTGCATTCCAAATAAGAGAACAACTCGCACAGATAACGTTGTTCCTAAAACCAAGGGAAAGGAAACCTTGCACAGACTGCACTTTGTCATATTCATTAAGATGCTGGAATCACCATCGCACTGTGGTGGAGGTCAACTGGAGCCGCATGCAACGAGATGAAATTACCATATCGGCCATTTCATCAATTCACTGAAATGTCCGTGTCTCGCCGTCTTCATTGTTCAAAGAGCGCATTAACCGGGGAGAGTGCAGTTTGCCTCACCGGCATGCAAATCAGCATTTAAATGCGGTTAAGATGTAAATGGTCACGACTTCGCAGGCACTTGGCACACGACGCAAGAGCACAGACGTTTTTCACTTTGACCTCTGTCAGCGCACTGCTGCTTCTAAAGCAAAATGATGTAGACATACAGAGCCTGCCCTGAAAACAAGTGCACACAGTGACACCTCAGCACCCCTTTAAGATGAGATGCAAATACATGCGTCTTCTCCGACTGACTGTGCGGGTTTTAGTTTTCCTAATGATGAATGATGAAGTACCTGGCTGGAATCATCTCATTTATATGGCATCATCTTAGGAAATCAGGCCGTGCGCCACCATGTACTGATCCCAATCCTAATGAGCAGATTGGTCTAAACCAGAGGAACCCTGGTCCTGGAGAGCCGCAGGGTCTGCTGGTTTTAGTTGTTACTCCCCCACTTGATCAATTAAAGCAGTTGATTACCTGGTTTCTTTGGTTTAAGTAGTTGCTGGATTTAAGGTGAAAACAAAAACCAGCAGACCCTGCGGCTCTCCAGAACCAGGGTTCCCTACCCCTGGTCTAAACACTAATCCAATAAATCTGAAATATTCACAATACATTAACACAATTTGGATTGTCTCCAGTTTCAGATCTGCAGATTGATGGAATATGACAAATACCTATTATATTGACATAGCCTATATCATTTTAAATTCCACTGTAGAACATGATCATTAATTTATATTCTGTCTGTAGCAAGTTATACCCCCCCCCCATAACTGTAGTAGCTGGTTGGAGAGGTCAAATCAGGTGGCCCATCTTGAATTATCTTGGAATGTTGGCATTAGTCTACACTTTGACCTGACTTGTTCAAACAACATTCAACAGTTGCCAGGCCAACGCAAATATTTTCAACCACGCCACATCTTCCAGCAAGTGGGCAACTGTTCGCAGCTTCACATTATACAATTGATACACACCAATCTTTTTGGTGGCAGTGTGTACGAAACCTGTTTAATTCAAGTCGAGACACATTAGAAGCAAGAATTACACAACCAGCCTCCAAGTTGTGTTTAGAATGACAATTACAATGCTACACATGTGAAATGGCAAAGACTAGCAGAAGTTAAAAAAAGTACACAAAATTAAATTGACTTACACCTGAGCGATATCAAAGTTTTATTCTTAAAATTTATTATAGAGAGGAACAGTAGTACAATTGGAAACAGAAACAAGTAGAATGTATTTTTTTGAACCTCAAAACGTAAAAAGAGTAACCTGACTTGTTGTATTCCGAGTAGGCAGTTGCCGGTTTGCATCACTGGATAGCGTCGTCAATGAAAAATACATCTCTGAACAGCTTAAAAAAATACAGCTGAAAAAACTAACTGGTTCACCTGTAGTGTTTTTTGTCTTGTCTGTTTAGTCCATTTACAGCATAAAATCTAAACAATACATTTTTCTTAATTTATCAGATATACATAAATCAATAGAGTAAAAACAAACGAGATATTGTGGACGAGCACAGATGTGTACGAAATGGTGAAAGGTGAAAAGGAAAATCAAAGGCCAGGCCAAGGTTAAACGTCTGTTAACTGCAGCTGAATTCTGGAACGTAAATCAACTTGTTAAATATATATATATTTATATATTTATATATATATTCATATCCTCCCACAGTGATTTGAAGGTAAATAATATGAACATGAATATCTTCTATACATCTTTAAAATACATTTTCATCTCGAGTAAAGGGAAAATTAAACATCTTCTGTATTATAGCACTTCAATGTCCACTGCATTTGAACAGAAAACTGCTGTTCCAAGGTTGAACCCCACAAACAAACAACGTTTTTTATAAAATATGTGCTTGATGAAATAAAAAAAGAAAATAACAATAATAATAAAAAGGACAAACAAAACAATATCTGCATCAAGGATAAAGTGAATGATTTTAGAATAAACACATTTAAATCTGACAATTACATACACAAGCAAGGGTCTACACTACATAGTTTACCTGGCTTTTCCATACATCATTTCAACAATAATTCAAGAACAATTTTGGTTGGACAAATAAAAATTAACAGTCTTGATTGCATTTGGAGTCAATATTATATTAAATAAAGAAATATCTAGAAAATGGTTTCCAAAGGGAAAAAATACTCTCATTCTCCATTCAGATCCACTTTGGGGAAAACAAAACAAATAAAAACATCTGCGATGTTGTAAATGCAAAGTAGTAAGTGCATATCTATGAGCGGTCAGAGCTTTCACTTTCAAAGGACAAAATGCATCCTACCAGGCATACGAAAGTCATACAGTTAGGACCACTCCATCAAATAAAATTAACTGATTGTAGATTTATTTTATGCATCAAATAGACTGCTCTTTTTAAATAACTTCATTCGCTCTCAAATGTTTTACCTGACATGTATGTGATTGTGATTGTATGTTCAGTACCGGATTTTACAAGCCCATCTTGTTGAATGTTCATTACATCAGTACTGCCGGGTAAGTTGTTTGTATATGCGTGTGGATGCGTGTTTGTATATATGTGGGATGTGGGGGGGTGTGCGTGTGTGTGTGTGTGTGTGTGCATATTAAACAAAAACAATGGCAAAAGCATACCTGATACGGTTTGTAGCACAACAGTGTAATATAGAAAGCTGATTAATATATCTGAGTTCATTTAAGCTTAATGACATTAACATCATATACAGCTGTAGGTCCAGTATTTTGAAACAAGCGTTACAGCACCAAACTTCATTAATTTGGCAAAATTCAAGCTTTAAGTGAATGTCAAAATGCTTTATAAAGTGTTACTGTGATGCCGTGATTCATATAAAGCTAGCAATAAAATTTCCCCTTAATTTTTTTATTTTTTTTTTGTTTTTTTTAAAGTTTTTTTTTTTTGTTTTTCTTTCATAGCATTTTCAGTAGTTTGTTTCCTGCAAAATCTTGGTGTGCGTTCTGCTTGGCACAATAAAAACAGCCTACATAAATTAATTATAAATATGGCTGTTGATGCATTATAGAGTCACAAAACAGATTTTTGGTTCCAAGATTTTAAACAGGGAAAAGAATAAAATATATTTTTTAGAAAATCAGGACATCTAAACATATAGAACTATAAGGAGAAATAAATCTTCCTGTAAGCAATCGCTCCATAATGCTCTTTACTTCTAAATATTCATCTAGCAATATACGTTCAGTTTCGACGGGAAGTACAGTCAAAAATGAAACATAACTTTAATAGCAGACACAAAACGACAAGGAAAAAAAATTATATCATTTAATAAGACATAATCTGTAAAAATTTTTATAAATTAAATAATTAAATTTTCTTTAAGATGATTGGCCTAATGTAAATTAAAAAGCTGTACACCACCGCCCTCTATGGAAGGAAGGAAAAAAATAAAAAATACATCACCAAAAACCTGATTTCATAGACATTTCTCTTTCTCCGGAGGGCACTTGGCCCAGAGACTGAAGCTTAATTCTGTACATCTTGGAGTCCCTCTCTACCAAAGCTTTTCTTTTTGCCATACACGTACATGTATGCATAACTGCATAACCATGAAGAATGGTAGCACTTTGGAGTTTGATTGTTTCCCAGCTGTTAAATTACATTTTTTTTTTGTTTGTTTGTTTGTTTGTTTTAATTAGTCCTCGTCGAGGGCGATGCCGACCGTGCCGGCGTCCCCCTCCTCCCAGTTGGGTTGGTCGATCTCGTTTGGCTCCTCCCCCTCCTCGGCCAGGTCCTCGTCTCCCTCGCCCGTCTCCTCGAAGTCGTCCTCGCGCGAGAACTCCAGGTCCTGCATGGCGTCCAGGCCCTCCTGGGAGCCCTGGTGGGAGTCGGCGCAGTCCACGCACACGCCGTAGCGTCGCGAGCCGTGCCGGATCCCCACGCTGGCCGCCAGCATGAAGATCTTCTTGCACACCATGCACTTGTACTTCTTGTCCTTCTTGTGTACCTGTGGGAGGAGGAGACAGAGCGATATCCTCAGAAAACACACTGTATAAATATTAACTGTACAGGCGACCTCAACAACTGTTTAAACAAACTTTGCCCTCCATAATGCTTGGGACAAAGACATTTTTTTTTCTTGATTTGGCTCTGTACACCACAATTTCAGATTTGTTATCAAACAATTCATGTGGTTAAACAGCAGATTCTCACATTAAACAGCATTTTTATACATTTCGTTTTCGCCATGTAGAAATTGCAGCACTTTTTATACATGGCCACGCCCAATTTAAGGTTTGGGAAATTTTAATGTTATGTAAATGGAAGTAAACATGTTTAGTACTTTGTTGCATATCATTTTCATGCAACGACTGCTGCATGCATTAAGTGCTGAAATTTCTACATGGTGAAAACAAAATGTCAAAAATACCCTTTAATAAAAGCTGAGAATCTGACCTTTAACCCCGTGATTTGTTTGATTACAAATCTAAAATTGCGTAGTACAGAGCCAAATCCCAAATCAAGAAAATGTCTTTCCCCCATTTTGGAGGGCACTATATTTTGGGTTCCCCACGTTACTTAAATTTTTTTTTAAATCCCTGGGCACGCACAGTCATATCTGCTGGCCCATCCCACTGCCGTAATGCGCGAGCACGTGCATCCTCTGAACCGCGCGTGGTCAGCCGCCACTTCTTGTTTACTCTGCAGTGCGATACCTGTACTGCAGTTTTAGGCGAGGAACTGCCAATTACAGCCCTGCTTCCCTGATGGCCTACCACGCTGAAAACTGAGTGTTGACAAAATGGCGTCTAATGCGTTTTTTCCCCCCAGGTGTTGAGATTAGGGCAAGGGGCAGGGCTACCCAGCTCCTGTCTAAAAGGACTCCTATGGAGCGAGCGCTCCCGCTGGCATTTAAACGACTTGTTCGAGAGGTGGGGGAGGGAGGGAAGGTAAACTGGTTAGCTTCAATCCCCAAATTAAGATAACAATCAGCAGGGCCAGGTGCTTAAGTGCCTGACTGGAAGGAAAGCCCCCCCAGGACCTGGTTAATCCCTTCTCAGGGTAAAGCCCGGTCCACGCCACACCACACTACAGCTGCTTAAGGTGACACAGGCACGGACTGGGCTACAGTAGATTCTGATGAGTCCATGACGTAGCACACACGTTTTTTTATAGGGGTAAAGTGCTTCGTCACCAGGTTGTAGCAATATAAAACGTACAACCTAAAGGTAAACATGGGTATTTTTCTTAGTCATGAGAACTTTTCCAAGTCATTTTAGTTACAATCACCTGATAAATGACTAAGTTGCAATTTTGTTTCCACAAAATCATAACGTATCAAACAGGAAGAAATACAAAAAAAATTTGGTTTGCCGCCACATGTTGAATGAAGAATGTGGAGGGACCTGGAAAATAGTTTATATACAAATATGCTGTTCCCCATCTCTCACTTCTAAAATTATTCTGAATCAACAGCACATGCCTCTGACGTGAACAAATATAGATTCATTAAAGGTGCAATAGGCAAGATTTTTTCGATATAATTTTGGCAAAATTATTAAAATTGACTTCTTATATTCCAGCAGCTATCAATAAATCAAGTGTTCTGGGAAGAAATCCAGTTTCCGTGAGTGTCCTGGGCTCTGTATTAGGCTGTCAAAAAGTCTCAACCCGTTCTACTAAAAACCAACCAATCAGGGCAACTATCTACAAGCAAAATATTCTCCCTGTAGAATAAACCCTCCCTGTCTGCCTGTCTCCACGTGTACACTGGAGCATCATTTGGTGGGAGGGGCTTAGGAGAGTTAGGAGGGAGGAGAGCAAAAGGAGGAAGTCTTTTTGCCTTGTATATTTTCAAACTTTCCTACTGCAGCTTTAAGGGGCATGAAAAAAAATCAACACAATAAAACAAAACAAATTTTAAAAAATATCAATTCATGGACACACAGTGCGCAAGACTGAAGCTGCCCCAGGGATGTGTGGTGTGATATGGGGCAGCACTGGGCGGGGCGCTCACCAGGGAATGTCTCTTGACGTGCTCCCTGCGGGTGAAGAGCTTCCCGCAGATGTCGCAGCTGAAGGAGCGCACGCCCTGAGTGAATGATCAGGTGGCGCTTTAGTGTTCGCCGGTGCTTCGCTATGTAGTTGCAGTGAGGGCATTTCAGCTTGTTCAGAGCTGAGTCTGAGGCTTCACCTGTTCGAGAGAGGGAGGGAGAGGAAGAGGGGGGGGGGGGGGGGAGATAGAGAGATAGAGGGAGGAAGAGGAAGAGGGGGGGGGGGGATAGAGGGAGGGAGAGGAAGAGGGAGGAAGAGAAAGAGGGAGGGAGAGAGAGAGAGGGATAGATGGAGGGAGGGAGAGGGGAAAAGAGTGGTAGAGAGGGAGAAAGTGAGCGAGAAAGTGTAAGAGAGAGGCGGGTTGACGGAGAGAGAGAGAGGGAGAGAGAGAGAGAGAGAGGGAGGGAGGGAGGGTGAAAAAGAGGGTGAGACCAGGGCAGTTGCTTTTATAGTACATACTATGACAGGAAACGTCCTACTCTTGATATATTCGCTCCATGGAGTGGACACATTACGATATGACTGGTGCCAAAACAGCATGACACACTCAATGATCAGTTATAGAGCAATCTTGAACAGCAGCCTCATTTTGTATTAGAACAATTAGCCTCCTGGAGGACACAAGAGCACCTGGCATTCAAACTTGCAACCCCTTGGTTATGAACACAGTTCAGTTATAAAATCAGGCCACATTTTCACCCCCATTTTGTGTGGTGATTGGTTGAAGAAGCACATCCAACGGTAAATAGTACCGAAGTGTTATGAATATGGGCCTGAGGGGTGTAGGGTGGATTCCATGTGAGGCAGCCATGCAGAATAGAAATTCAGGGTTACAAAAGGCCTCCAGTGCTATTGCTTCACATAATAAATTCCACCTCTTTCTGGTCAACAGCACCCCCTTGTGGGATTGAGAGGATCTGGTGCCTATGCGTGTTTATTTGATAATATTGATAATTCTCATTCCAATTTCAAACATTGGGCAGAAGATCGATTGCTGAGAAAGTAAAAGGAAAAAAAAACCTTCCAACCCAGATACAATTTTCTTGTGACTATGCAAGAAATATTAATGAAAATAAACTGTGAAAAACAGCTTTGGCCAGATTTTAGTCTTCCATCCAATGTACATAACAGGGGGGAAATTCCTTACCATTTTCCCAAGATTCTCCTTGCTGAGAATCCTGAAGGAAGCTGTACTGGATCTGATTGGCCAGCTCTGAAAAAGAACCACAATATCACACAATATAAGAGACAGACAATGGAAACAGGAACAAGCAGAAGGCGGGGGGGTTTAAAAAAATCTACCGTCCAATCAGCCATTACTGTGCTGTAAGGGGAAAACACCCCTGAACAGTCTACTCCCTTCACGTCCCGCTGCACTTCGACCCGTCTGCCGGCTAAATAAGACATCTGCAACGATTTGGATCCGCGTGTGAACAATAGCATTAAACCCCGTACAGTGTATCAAGTTACAAACTGCTGGTTTAACAAGCGGGTGGCGGAGAGCCGGGAGTTCCAGCGCGAGCACCTGCGCTCCGTTGCGCTTCTCCCTGGGTCAATATTTGGAATAGTGCGGACAGGGTAAAGGAGCTCCGGGCGGATTAGGCGGAGCAGTCCCAACAGCTTTTCACCTCGAGCAGGCTGCGCTGAAATATGTGTATAGTTAAGCGGCAAACAAGCTGCCACCCTATCCAAACAGTTCAGCGGGCTTGTTTGGAGAGGGCCCAAGAATTTATAGCGACGAATCAAGATTCGCATTGCGAAGCTATGACAGACGGCCCGCCTGGCCGACCGCCCCGGTCGAGTCCCGCGGCACTGAGTGTCCTCGCCGTTTTCCCAGCGTGCGCACGCGCTCGGCTTCGATCGACTCATAAACACTTCGCCAAGCCAAATTGAGACGCTGTAAACAAGTAGATCCTTTAAAATGGGTATACCGTGCCGCACTGCCACAACTCCGTGATATTAAATCCTATCGTTTTGAATAATTCAGATTTACAAAGTGTTCAATCTTTAGTAAACCATTAAATTTTAATTAAAACGAATTTAATCTTGCAAACTGAAGTATTTGGAAGCAATTTATTTTCTACCCCTTCTAGAGACAGCACTGGAAATTCTAGAATCGCCCACGTTCCTGTAATGTCACTTGAGAAGGACTTCCAAGTATAAAGCTGTGTTACGGGTTATTTCCCTTTGCAGAGCTATAACATGGCCATTGTCAAACCGGAGGTATTCCTAATGCTTCCCTTGCTAGCTTGTTCACGTGAGATACCATCTCTGGTCTCGCCCTGCTCCAAAAGTCGTGGGAAGCAATACCTCATTCCACATTCTGTGCTTCTTGAAAGGACTCAATTATTTAAGTTTGACTTCGTGAAATTGCTGCTTAGCTACATTATTTATTTTATTATTTATTAATTTATTTCTTTTTTACAAATCCAAACACATGTTTCAATGGGATTTTCCCCCCAACCTAGTTAAAATAGTTTTTGTCAGACTTGACAAAACTCAACCTGTACAATCTAACCACACACAACTACATAGGACACCGTTCCAAACAGCAGCTTGTGCAACATGGACAGGGTTTAAGCCTTGACAGGTCAGAGCATAAGATTATACTGGTTTCTATGGTTTGAAGAAGCCTGAACCTTTGTTGCTGGACTGTAACAGGGAACCATATCATTAAACTCTCTGCATATCTGACAAACAGAAGCCATGGGTGCCACTGCTAATGTTTTAAGGTGTCAGAGAAGGCACTGAATATTAGCTCCTTGGTCTAGTATATCAGTATAGCAGACAGTGTCATTGGAATTTACTGAGAAGTAACAGGCACCAGGGGGATCTTGTTGTGAACAACAGACCCGACAAAGTGTGTAAAGGGAGGTTACTGATTGTCAGAAGCTTCCATTTCAAGGCAGTGGCGCGTCCTTCGCGGAAGAAACAGACACAAACGCAGGGCGCTGTGGTCCTCAGATACGAGACACCTCGTCCACAAAAGAAAAAAACAGTCACCCTCTGGACAAAACATGAAGCTACAACTGATAAACTGGCTTCGTACAAGCTTAACATGCTCAACGTGCCTTCTTGGGTCTATTCTTCCAAGTTACCCAAAGGAACACGCATACAGTTGTGTTAAAAAAAAATAGCAGTACAACATCAGTAACCTGATGAACCACTGTTATTAGTAGTAGTGATATTTCTGCATGGCAAATAATTTACTTGTAGATGTAGTAGTGTAATAGAAAAACAACAGACCCAACTGTCATTACATGCACACTGCTTGTTCTGAGTAATTGACTCATTCATTGAAAGGGGCGTGTTCAAAATAATAGCAGTGTGGAGTTTAATTAGAGAATTCATTCATTCTGTGAAAAAACAGGTGTCATTAATTGTCCTTTATTAAGGAAGAAGGGAAGCAAATGTTTCACACATTGTTATAAAATATATTTCCTTCTGAATTGCTAAGTAAAATGGGCCGTTCCAAACATTGTTCGGAGGAACAACGTAATTTGATTAAAAAGTTGATTGGAGAGGGGAAAACGTATAAAGAAGTGCAGCAAATTATAGGATGCTCAGCTTTAAAATGGCAACAAAAACCTGAAACACGTGGAAGAAAATGAGCAACTACTGTTAAAACGGATCGAAGAATAGTCAGAATGGCAAAGATTTAGCCAATCATCACCTCCAGAAAGATCAAAGATGATCTAAAATTACCTGTAAGTGCTGTTACAGTCAGAAGACGTTTGATCGAAGCTAAGCTATCAGCAAGAAGCCCCCGTAAAGCACCATTGTTGAAAAAACGGCATGTGCAGAATCGGTTAAAATTTGCCAAGGAACACATCGATTGGCCCAAAGAGAAATGGCGTAACATTCTGTGGACTGATGAGAGTAAAATTGTTCTTTTCGGGTCTAGTGGTCGTCGACAGTATGTCAGACGACCCCCGGGTACTGAATTCAAGCCACAGTACACTGTGAAGACAGTGAAGCATGGTGGCGCAAAAATCATGGTATGGGGATGTTTTTCATACTAAAAACGTGTTGGGCCTATTTATCGTATACCAGGGATCATGGATCAGTTTGAATACATCAAAATACTTGAAGAGATTATGTTGCCGTATGCCGAAGAGGAAATGCCCCTGAAATGGGTGTTTCAACAAGACAACTACCCCAAACACACGAGTAAGTGAGCAACATCTTGGTTCCAGACAAAAAGGATTGAGGTAATGGGAGTGGCCAGCTCAATCCCCCGACCTCAACCCCATTGAAAACTTGAGGGGTGACATTAAAAATGCACTTTCTGAAGCAAAACCCAAAAATTCACAGGAACTGTGGTTCGTTCATCCTGGGCTGAAATACCTGTTTCTAGGTGCCAGAAGTTGGTTGACTCGATGCAACGCAGATGCGCAGCAGTTATCAAAAACAATGGTTATGCAACTAAATATTAGTTCAGTAATTTAAAGTGAAGTTAATTTCTTCAGTTTATACACTAAGTGTTTGAGTTTGAAGAGAAAAATGTCGACACTGCTATTTTTTTGAACAGATTAATATTCCTTCTCTTTGCTTCCTGTAAAAGAATAACGCAGACTTGATCAAATTTGTTAATGCTTTGATTTGGAATTGAATGTGTAATGTTTCCACTACATTTGAAATATGGAACTAAAAGCTATTAAAAAATATTTGCACTTTATTCACTTTTTTTAACGCACTGCTATTTATTTGAACACAACTGTAGTTACCAAGTGAGGAAACACAGTTCCTGCAGTAGCTGCTTGCTAAAACACTGAAATGACGGCACTCAACGTGACGGACATGTGAAGACGGGACTTGGCTTGAGAAACACAGCGCTGTGCATCCGCCCACGCTCCGCATGCGCGTCCATCCTCCCTTTGAGTTTTGGAGAAATGACACGCGCCTCTACACTGGATAAGGAACAGACCAAATCCACTTTTCACCTGTTTAGTCATATACTTCCCTTCTACACACTTCCCGTTTCCATAAAAAAACACAGTGCTGCCAGAGAAACAGCACATATTTTCAATGAATTTGTATAGCCATTTAGAAACTGGGCATTCCCCATCAGCCTAAAGCTGTGGCTTTAACATCCGTACCTGAAAACACACATGACCTTAAAAAGCGAATTCCCCAAATGGCGCATTGACTCCACACAGTATTTCCTGAGGACTTTGAGGTGATTTGAAGTTTTTGCGCAGGCATGTAAAAGCTGTGCTGCATTTCTGATGCCTGTGAGCTCTGCCAACATGCGTGGTTCAGTGCCAGAAATGGTCCACCACAAGGTCGTAAATCCCCTGGAACTAATATGCATAACGGCGGCTGTCACCAGGAGAGCTCCTATATCGGGATTCATGACTTTGCAAATGAGGGGTACAAGCAAACGCAGTCACTGGACTGGTCTAAAATACCGCACACCGAATGCACATACACATCCATACAATGTGCACGCGCAGCTGTTTTCTAAGCTTGATTAGTCCAAAGCTTTTTAAATGGATACATGCATGCTAATGCTCTTATAAGAGGACAGTGTTTGCATTAGTTTAATTGAACTATTGTGACAGCTGCACAGAAGATACATTATCGGTCAGCGTTTGAGATATCGTCCACTTCTCGTCTGCTGACAACGCGCTGCTATGGTGTGTTTAATGGTGGTATTTTACCAAAAGTTAAAAGTAAAATTCTGGATATCTCAAGATTAATGGAGGAATTAATGAAGCCTGCCTCCTACTGGACTTCCTTGTGTCAAATCACGAAGACACCATTATTAATGGCTTATAAACCTTTGAAATTCATATTAAATGATTACCTTCCACAAAAAGTAGAACTAAGTAAAAGTAAAATAATCTCATATTGTGTCACATCCCCAACCTATGACAATCAGCTGCAGACTTGAATGCAAAATGGTTGTCAAATCAAACTTGAGATTCAAATACAGGTTCATAAAAGACATGCGGGTAATTCCCGCCCTGTGAGGACTACACACCTGCGTTCTCTGAGAGGAAGGAGAACTCCTCTCTGGAGTAGGAGGCAGAG
Source organism: Synaphobranchus kaupii (assembly GCA_029718625.1). Lineage (NCBI taxonomy): Eukaryota > Metazoa > Chordata > Actinopteri > Anguilliformes > Synaphobranchidae > Synaphobranchus > Synaphobranchus kaupii. Next base: position 8,064,466 of record CM056396.1, on the reverse strand, counting down.
GGCTGGATGAACATCCCCTCGTCGAAGCCCTCCTCCGGCTCTGGCGGGATGTTGTAGACGAAGCGCCGTGTGATCTGCTTTTTCCGCCGCCCGCTGCCCGGCTCCTGCCTGGCCTCCTTCTTGGCGACAGCGATTGCCGTGTCGTTCCAGACGAACACGGGCCCCGGCCCCTGCGGCTCGTTCTCGGCCGACTCCGAGGAGTTGTCGCCGCCCCATCCGGAGCTCCCCAGGGGGCAGCCCTCGCCCACCGAAACCTCCACGTCGCTGGGCTCCTCCTTGATGCTGCCGCTGGCTTTGATGGAGAGCTTGGAGAGGATGCTGGTGGCCCAGAAGTTGCTGGGCTTCTTGATTGATCCCTTGCCGTCCTTGGCCACGGTCCGCCTCTTGTTGTAGTCCACCACCACCGAGTCGGGCGCTTCCTGCTTGATGCTGATGTTGAGCGCGTCCTTGATGAAGGCCCGACACGAATGCACCACTTCCGTCATCTGGAGGTAGCTGGCCACCGACATCACCTCGATGGCGTTTTGGCTTGTGAGCAGGAGGTTGCCCGAGTACAGGAAGTCTAAGATGACGGAAAAGCCCTGGACGGCGGCCACGTCCAGGTGCGTGATGGAGGTTTGGTCACAGCTCTCTTTCTTGGTTAAGCAGTAGAGTGTCTTAAAGAAGCGGCTGCCCGCCACCAGGATGTTTTTGTGCGCGCGGAAGACCTGCCCGCTCACCACGATGTTGACATCGCAGAGGATGCCGCTCTTCCTCTGTTTGTTGAGCTCCTGCAGGAGCTGGTAGCAGTACGAGTTCTCATTTGGCTTGTTTCCGTAGTCCTCCATCTCGGCCCCATCCAGCTCTGAGGGCCTCTCCGTATCCTGGTACCACAAGAGAAAACAGCAATTATTCCCCTGCATAAACACCGTATCGCCCACACTAATGCTGGCATGGCAGGGCCTTCAACAGGAACACTTTTTTTGGGACGTTGAGCACAAACATACTCCATAATTCTTACAAAAAAAATAAATAATAATAATAATAATCTGTAATATGGGAATTAAGATAGATTATTTAGTATAAATATTTCTTATTTTCAGCCAACCTCAGGGATACGCTTTTTTGCCCTGCTAACACATTAGAAGCGTAATTATTTTGTTACGCATTTTGCTTGTTAGCCTGGGAGGCAGGGCAATGGACACACAGTCCAGCTCGCTATGCAGCCGGGAAGGACTGGGGAGTGAATGCATTTTCAGATTCGTTTTTGAATTGCCTAGCAGATGCCCTAATCCAGTGTCATTTGCGTTGCTTCGACCTACATTTTTGCATATAATCGCACTATTGCGGTTTAGAAGGCTGCATTTTAGCCTGCGCACTTCAGATTAAGTATACTGCCCAAAGGCCCTCGCTTCATCCATGTCAGGATGGACAGGTAATCAGGACGAAACTTCAGACAATAAAGAGCCAGACACGGCTGCATTTGTATCCACAATACCCGCCTACACTTTCTCTGGGTGCATTTCTCAGCGGTAGCTTTGCACGACTCCATTTACTTTTAACCCATACCTGGTGTCTGTTAGTTGCCATAGCACCTGTAAGCGTGCTAGAACATGAATCATCATGAGATCATGACATCACCTGGGCTTTGGAGAACCATCTACAGAGATCTGTATTGACACAACACGGGGGGGTTGTTCTTTTTTTTTTTTTTGAGAGCGAAGGGAGGTTGAGTTTCCCATTCTCAGTTCCAGTCTCGGTTTCTGCACCCCCCCCCCCCCGCCTCCCTCCCCCGCCAGAATTGTGAATGTGTTCATTTAAAAGGCACGAGACATCTGGCGTCAGATAGCCGCCAAGCTGCGCTAACGTGGAGTCAGAGAAGGACGCTCATCCCAGCCCTCTTGGCGCTTTAATAGCGCAGGTCTCCAGATGTGCCACGTGTCGCCGTCCAACGGCAGATGCTCACAGACCTGCTCTTATAGCAACAGCTCACATGTGGTGACAGCACCGTCTAGCTCAGGCACGGCCTAACGGTGAGGTGGAGCTATCTAAAGCCGGCAAGGCTCAGTTCCAACCCAATTATCCAAATCGGACAAACCTCAAATGGAAAACTAAAAAAAGGGATACGTTGATCTTCATATTCTACTGAAGATTGATTTTGACTTTGCTGCTCAACAGTAAAAGCAAATATAAACTGATGCAATACAAAAAGAGAACTAGACCTCTATCATAATATATGGCACACATTACATAATCACAATTTCTAGTAATTCTTGAGGAAGTAGCCATTATTAAACTGCCTGTGCATTTGTCTTCAGAAGATGTTGCTGCAGCAAAATTCCTTTTACATACATACCAAATAAAGTGTGTAGCCCAATCACCCAAGGAATGTTACATTTAAGATGTGAAGGACAGGGAAAAACTAGCCTACATCAAGCTTGGGCTCGTTATACTTAGCCTTTCTACGGAAGTTCGGAAAACTGACATTTGCTCATCACATTACCAAAGATTGCTTGGTAATATTGGAGTCATATAGGTATTAGCCAATAACAACTTAAAATGAATTTAGCGGTAATGTCCCAATGCCAAGATCATGACTAAGATGATGGCACAACATACACACGCCAGAGAAGCAATGTATTTGATGAGCCTCTAATGCTGTAAATGAAGTGAAAATGTAATTTAGAGTGCTCAATAAGTAACTTAATGATAGTAATCCAAACTGAATTTATTCTTAATTTATCGTTTTTACCAGCCAAGAAAAACAATACAGAGACTCAGTAGCTCTCTGCTTAATAATAAAGTTGCCAAAATATTTTATAACTGAAAAAAAATTGTTACATTTTCCCTTCTTATGTTAATGTCAGTGCTCATCTACTTTTTCAACAAACGTGGAAACTTGGTTGCAGTGAAACTGGGTGGTATCTGTATCATGACTGGACAATACGGCCTCACAAATGTAGGTTATCGATATCGGCCCCAGAATTTCCATATGGTGTATCCATACACATCGCCTACTATATTTACTGTTCAAGAAATTAGTTGCAATGTCAGCTTTAGGATATTTGAAAATGTTATCATTACCTTAACATGCAATGCAAATTGTGCAAACAGATTTCAGTTGCAGCAGAAAATACGCTCAGGTTTCGAGCATAGTCCCACCATGGTACGCAACTGTGCTGGAGGACTGCGCAACTCGCACAGGGCAGGGAAATTACCGGTTGACTGAAGCCCTGCCAACATGCAACGTAACTACTCGTACGTATCACTGTACCATGAATTAATGTTTTGTTTGGATACACCACCTGAAAACCCACTGTAAGGCACAAATGCCTTGGTGGGGCGCTGGATGAAAATATCTCAACTTCTGCCAGTAGAAATCCAATTCGGGACATATACAGACACTACAAAATGCACTGAGCAAGGAACACAGCGGTGAGTAGAACTAATAGAGGGAAAGAAAAACAAACGCAGACAGCACCAGGGCTGTGTCCGAATCAGCGCCCTTCCATACTACTGAGTATGCTTGTTGAGTACACAGAATGAGAACGTTTGTTAAGTAGGCTACATTTTTTCTGTACTTAAAATCCATGGATGGATGATACACTTATTTCTGGGGATTCACCAAGTATATTCTGAGCACATATGTACTTTTCAGGAAGTAAACAAAAATTTTGGTCCCATAAATATGACGCGGACCTTTGCTTTAAAAATGAGGCGCAGCTTCACTGACGTTTTCAACAACAACAACTCTTGAGCTTGGCCAGGCAAGGGTGGGATGTCTTGCGACACTTCCACAGTACGGTCGGAAAATAGTATGGAGGATATTTTTTGAATACTGCACATTGCGTACAAAACAGTATACAGTGCACAGTACCCAGCAGATAGGGCTCTGATTCAGACACAGCCTAAGCCTCGTTCTCACTGAGATACTGACACCATAACTGCCACAGTAGTACAAAAACCTCATTGTGTTTACAAAAGGGCACTTTGAATATGGATTTCTTTTTTATAACAACTGTGTACAATAATAAATAGTGAAAAATCCACAGCTTCTGTCACTGAGATGTGGTTAGGGAGCGTTAAAATTTCTCAAAGCAACAAGTGCATGAATGTGAAACGTAACGTATAAAAACCACACACAGGGCTGTTCATGCTCACTGCAGTGGAATAGGGCCAAAAGTTTTAAAAAAAGAAAAAAGCTCAATGCAACGCACGGTGTTTATGTTAACGTTTCGGTACACAGACCAATCAGAAAAGGGCCAGCGAGATACGGTGCGCATCCCAGGCAACAAGGATCATAGCCCCACCCCCCATTTTTATTATTATTATTATTATTTTTTACAGACCCTGTGGCCAATCCTGTACCCTGGATCTGGCTCGCAGAACCCTGAACAATGCAGCACTGTGCTTGGCCTAAGGTGTGGGAGGGGAGGACTGCTTAGGCCTTTTAACAATGCAAGGGCGTGCTGATGGATTCATGGGTGGAATACTCCCTCACATCCCTATCTACATCCATTCCGCCAGCCGGAGACGGAAGCCATCCAGCCGAGGGGAGACCCATTTCTGCTAGGGGGGGGGGGGGGGGGGGGGGGGGATTAGACTCAAGGGGGGCTTTCAAAGTGGCAGAGAGAGGCTGGCTTTTCTTGACGTATTTCAATCCATCTGTGAAATCGGTAGTAAACAAACTGGGACACACAATCGCGCTTATTCACATCACCCCTGATACCATCTCAGTGTCTGAGTTCGGGATACATGATTTGTGTGCTGTCCACTACACTCAAATTCCAGCTCACCAGCAAGCTACATCTAGTAACATCAACTGGAATCCTAAAGAACAAGAATCGCATTTAGCAAACTAATCTCCCTCGATGATTCCCCTGACTAGCATCATCAGTGAGGTACTCTGGCCTGTGATGACAATGCATAAACCATAATACTATTTTTAATGGCTATCAACCAGCTCGTTGAGGCCGGCAATAGATTGAAAATAATAATAGCCGGCTAATACTGCTTGCTTGGTAACTAGCTATCAGAGGCATTTGTTTCAAATTGGCATATAAATTGTAAAATGTAGGCCTACATGGGGCCAGTTCTTTGTAGTCATTTAAAAATATATCTGTCTATATAAGTGATAACATTAAAATGTTTAGCTTGCATGCATTAACAGACTTATCACTGTATTGCTGATGGCAAGATTTATTTTACTTCACCAATACAATACAACTTATTTTCAGCTCAAATGTGGCATCTCCGTTTTCACTACAGACTACAGAATACATTCATTATTGCTCTGTTTATTCCCTTGGTAAAATGCAGGCCGACTTCTGAACAACTTTAACAAAAATGTAATTAAGTCTGCCCTCCTTAAAACCCGAAACACAACATATTTTAGTGGGAGCAAAAGCCAAGTAAGCCTAAGCTCATCAAATGTAGGGAATTGAACTTTATGAAATGTCAAGACATCTCAAACTAGGTACTAACAAGTTTCTTTAAAGGTATAAACATATTGTAGTAACATATTGCAGTGGAATAATTGTGTTGTGCTTTGAAGTGTTGACCATTATGGTATTTTTTGGAAAGCTTAATTTGTAAAAAATAAATAAATAATAGGCCTATAAAAAAAATCAAGAAGGGTACCCACGAAACGGGTTTGAATTAATTTTTTATTAATATTTAAACAAAACTTTAAGGAAATATTTTAGTCATTTTGTAATCGATCTGACACCAGACTACACAGGGCAACTCGGTGCGGTTTTGGAGAGCATTCAGGTTCTGAAAATGCTTTCAAATCGATCAAGCGAAGCAAACTTTATAGGGGGTACACATCTGGGCCAGGAAAAACCTCTCACAACAAATCAAGTGTGACAGACACCTTAAATAATTTCACTCCGATTCGCTTTGTTTCAGACCAGGACAATTCAATCAATTATATCATTTTAAATGGCAAAGGAATTGATTTTCGTAGTCCACTTGCTGGTAGGTGTTCGAGGACGCTGTCATTTTATAATCAGTTTACGAGCTATATCTGAGGGAGATGACGGGGGCAAAGGCAAACGCGTGACATCGCATCCATATCCAAGCGGTTTGGTTCCTCTTTTGAGCGGTTCGGTTCCAAGTAATCTTGCATGCGGTTGCTTTCATAATACTGCTTGTATTTTTTGTGGATCAATATCGCAAACTTACGGCGTAACGTTGGGCTACTCTTGCAAATAATCCAAGATAGTCCCTCCGAAGTGATCTCGTATAGAGTAGGCTACTTTAATTTGTGCCAAGGTGCGATTACGTCACTACCAGAGATTTCACGGATGGCACAAAACCGAACAGCATACATTTGTATTAGCATCAAAAGAGAAAAGAGAAGTAGGCATACTGTGTGAAAGTGTCCTAAGTCACCACAGCATGCAAATTCGTCAAGTTAATGCAAATTCTAAAGCATTGATCTGCATGGATCCCGGCTTTAAAAAGTGACAGGACGAATCATATTTTCGACAATGCAGGTCTTTTTTTAAAGACCCTGTCCACCCGCCTGAAACTGATGAAACTGACACTTTAGTCGAGACCACTGCACTGACCTTTCGTTCGTATAGTAACCAAATAATTAATTTTTGCGAAGACATTATGGCAAATAAAAGTATATAACTCAGGTCTCGTTTGGGCTTTACCACACAGGTCGCTAGGAATTTGGAATGGAAACTCAATGCGAACACACGGCATCATGAAAGTTGCATGGTGCAGTTGCGCTGCGAATTTCTGTACGAAATGTCGATTTAGTTTCTCCTGAAGGGCCGGTCTTTAACTATTTTATTTTATATTTCCTCTATGCCGTGTGAAAACGTACCAAATAAGAACTCGGGTGTGCGTCCGCGCAGGCCCTGCTGAGGTCGAATGGCAACGACTTTCCCCATAATGGTATTCACCATCAGACTTCAAAAGTTGGTAGAAATGTTTTTTTTTTTTTTTGTTTGTTTGTTTTTTTTTCTTCACCCTCATCAATAAAATATTTACGTACTGTGCCTCAGTCCTTTATAATTCCTATTTAGGAAATAGATTTGTGTTGGCCAGCATGGGCCATGTCACAAAAATGGATAGGCTACCAGAATATATAGGGTAGGCTTTATTACAAGTAGCCTAATAGGTTACATAATGGCCTAACTATACAATATCAATCCATAATCTCTCCCCAACACCAGGCCTAGTTATAAATGACAAGAGGGTCATTATTACGATTACTGTCAGCTTTAATGAGGACAAAATACATTTAATATTGTAAAATCAAATAAGCAGTAGGCTACCCTAATAACTGACATGGCGTGATCAATTAGGCCTGATCTCTCGGTTAGGCAAATAGTCTTACTACGACAATTCATGGATTCTGTGAATTCTTAGATGATGATTAGACACTTAGCGGATACATTTTCCCGAACAAGTGGAAATGTAGGCTATCGACCTGGTGAATCCTTCCAATGGGGCGCGCATTATCCTTTTCGCTTATTCTACTTTTTATAAGGACGCTGTTTATTTTCACATTTCCCGCAACCACGCGGGCCACCTTTTCAGGGAATCTTAGAAACACTCGTCCATGTAAAGACTATCTGCACCAGATTATATCTCTAATAGCGTCTTAAGTGCTCTCTGTTGCTAGGGAGGAATACGAGTGTTATCGCTGCCCCTCCTTTCACTAGCAATTAGTGATGTGTGTAAAATTGAGTTAGCGGAGCATTTATGTCATTCTGAAAAGAACAATCGCGGACATTACAACTTGCCGTGCGATCTTCAAAAACTTAATTTACGAATTGAAATAAAAATGCACAGCCTCTAAATACTTGGGTCTGTTTTGCAGCGACATTAACGGTGCGAACTCGTGAATGCCAAATTCGGGGAACTGTAGAAGTATTAAATAATGTGGCTATGGGAGGACTCCTTAGTGGTTAGCAAAAATCATTCGTCCGCGGGGTTATTTTTTGGTTGTATTGACAGCGCACAGATAAGCACTAGAAATAAATTCAACTTGTGAAAATAACATTAAAACGAGATGTTATAATTCTGTGTGGATAGGGCAAAACCTAGCTTCCTTGAAAATGATCAAAGATTACCCTTATGGAAATGTAATATACTGCAGTATATTTGAAATATATTGTGAAGATAATTTTGATATATTTACAATATACTGCAGCATATTATTTTTACGGGTATACTCTCTAAAACACCCGCATGCCACATCAGGAAGGATGATAGCTACGGGTATTTTTGTTACATTTTTCCATTAGCTTGCTAGTCACGTCTACAAACAATATGCATGCAGATATCGTAACTAGGTAACGTTAACACAGGGGCTTATTGAATAATTATCCCACACAGCCTAATGACTATCGGTCATATAATAAACTGACACAGAAAATACAGTGGCTGCTATGAAACGTCGCCTAAACTAAAATGAAATTCCTGAATTCAGCTCGACTGAGCAAATGAAAAAAAGTATGTTTACTGTAACTTTAATTTAACGAGTCGGGTGTTAGGCTCTTTCATATGAGCCCATTATATCGTTATCTAGCTAGTACGTTTCAATCCGTTGAATAGCTTTAAGCTAACAGATGATACAAGGTCAGATGACACCTTGACAAACCTTTCTGCGAAAATCAGTACGTTAGCCTACACTGAACGTTAGCAATCTATAGCCTAGCTAACGTTACCACAAAAAAACGTTGGCGATATTGTATGCACGCTACAAGTACAATTTCATCCATCGTTAGCCGCCTACGTTAGGTATTTAACCAGTTTACTTTACAAGCGTTTGCTAGTTAAGTTAGTTGCCAAAAGTACCAAAGTAGTCTAGCCTACATCACGGTATGGGTGAATCTTCGGACAAGTGACTACCTTATTTACCCAGAGGTCACTTTATTAAGGAGGGTGGGGTGGGGGTCCCCCAAACGTTGCATGGGTCAAGACCTTGCTATTGTTTGACCTCATACAATCAGGTTAGCCAGCTTGCTAGTTAGTTACTTACTTAGGCAACAAAAGGATTGGTCTATGGCTAACGTTAGCTAATTATCTAGCTAGCAACGCGAGTTAATGCAACAAAAAACGCTAACATTACTGACAGTTTGCAGTCAAGCAGTAACGTTACATTTACGGATAAGCCATCCAGATAGCTAGCTAACTAATCAGTTCGCTAGGTAATGTTATTGTTAACGTTAATTACCACTAGCTAACGTTAGTTAGCTCAGTGGTCAGCCGTCCTTAGTTCGCTTGTCGAGCTCAGCTCAAAGCTTCGTTGACGTTAGCTAGCTAAACAGATTGATTTAGCTAGCTGGCCATCTACGTAACAACATTCGGCTAACTTACACAATTAAGACTTCTTCCAAACCAACAGTTAAAAGCGGTGCATATGCTAACTAACGTTACCCTGCAACTTTTGGACAATTAACTAATGTTAGGGCTAATGTTACATTGCTAGCTACAGGCAGTTACGTTGTAGCTAACGTTAGCTAGCTACCTTGCTAGATAGGTCCGAGCAAGCTAATGCTAGCTTGCCTTAATATCTGGCTAAACAAACTAACATCTAGCTTGCTAGCTACTAAATTAAAATTGTTGTGAAAAAAAGTAGGATAGTTGGGTTAAATCAATGACGATTTAATGGTTACATTTAACTTTATAACTGCGTCGCTAAAGTAACAGGCTGATAGTAGCGTTAACGTTACCTGCTTTGTTGGGTCATTCCTCCCGTGTCCCGAGGACAGGTGATGTCTCAGCAGCAAGGCCCGCTTGTAATTCCGACTGCCTTTGACCAGCTCATCGCTGTTGCTGCCAATGTTGTGACACCAAGAGCAGGACATAAGTCCCGTCTCTTGGCAAAATTTTAGCCAGGGAAACTCCTGTAACCAGGAACCTTGGAACAGTGAATGTTTCTGGAGCAGCGTTTGTGGTCTCATCTCTACCAAAGCTTTCCTGGGTCCGGTTTCCTCTCCGTCTCCTCCGCTCCCCGCTTCGCCCCTGTCGTCGTCTCCGGAACCTGTACCAGCGCTTCCCAAGCCAGCGCCGTCCTCGCTGTTCACGCCATTCCCGGCTGTCCAGCTGATACCTTCCCTGGATCGGTCTCCCGACATCCAGCCAACACCACCAACTCGGTCATCGTCACCGTCCCCAGCTCCCCAGTTGCCACCTTCCGGGTCCTCTTCTTCCTCTGCTTCTGGCTCTGTGCTATCACTGATCGACCCCCCACCCTCCACTCGCCCTAACGATGTTCCTTTTGCCCCCAGATCCCTATCCTCTTCTTGCTCCGGCCTGTTCCCGTTCAAATGTCGGTCTTGCCAGGCCTGGGCCTCCCAGCTGTTACTGTTGCTGCTGCCGACACCACTGGAACCGGTTACGGCTAATCCACCTCCTCGGAAAGCCAGCGACCTGCGGTTTCTTTCTCCGGACATTTTCTTAATAAATTATAATCTACAGTTCCTTTACAAAATTCCTGCCGGATAATTATTATAATATTAAAGTATTTTGTAATTTCTACCGCAGTGTTTCGAATTGAATAAGTGGTTGCCGTTTTTTTCCGCTTTGGCCTCCTGGTGAGAGTATGTAGGTTATGCGGAAATAAATAAAGGTTTTAAACGCATAATGAATTTCAGGGTTCTGTGTGCGTCCGCGCAGGCCCTGCAGAGGTCGAATGGCAACGACTTTCCCCATAATGCATCTCGGTCAGAGAAAGGGGGGTCGCGGGGGCTCGTTTAAAGGAAGATGGGGGTGCTACTGACAGCAAGGGGTCTTTTGTGTTGGTGACTGCACCCATTTTTCCGCGTGCTTTTCATCTTTCGATTTGCTTGTCTTTAACCCAATAAATCCGTGTCTGCCTTTCAGACCCCCTGTGTAGTGGGGTTATAGGCCTGGGTATTTATCCCATTACACAGACACGTTCAGTAACCGACTCCTGTATGTTTCTTTCCAAGAGTGAATGACAATAGACAGGTACAGTGAGTGATCGCGAGCGCAGTAAGGTGCGCGCATATGTTTTAGTAAAGGTGGTGACTCTCATTTCTAAAATGGTTCATATACTTTGTTCCAAGCATTCTACGCCCCTTAACTGATTTACGGCTAAAGTTTATCACTTGATTCACCTGGCTCCTCTGTATATCCTAGCTGCAGCAATATCACGCTGATCTTGATTGTAATTTTTTTCTCCCTTTAGGTAGCAGCGCGAGACAGGTCTTTAGTTTACGCAGCTTGGTAGCCATTTTGAAACCTTTTTCTAGCACAGCAGATAATTCTGAGTGTTTTAATGACGGTTTTTGTATTTGTCATTGATAGTTTGCACGGTCTGCTGTTTAACAAAAAACCAGTAATAGCAATATTGAGCAGCTAATGAAACATAAGTGGTCTGAATCTTTGAAATGAGCTTAATATTATTCTGGCCATAATTAATCTAGTGTAAATGTAGGAGATGCAGGGAGAATGTCTTTCCCAGCTAAATTGTGTCATGAAAGATGCTCACTGCCAAGTAGCCTATGGTATTTTGATGTAGGCTAGTGTTAGCAAAGTATTGGGATGTTTCACACAAAGTGAGATGTTGATAGAATTTAAAAGTTAGACTTTGAATTTCAGATCTTGACAAATACAGTAAGATACATACATGAGAATGGTAGCCTACCATATATTATTCTGATAAATACTGTTTGTGCTAATGTGTAAGTATCAAATACAAATGATCGTACCACCAGCAGCGTGACTATTATGGTTTGAGGGCAGGGTGTGAAATTAACACCAGCCAAATGCTGGTAAAAATTTTTTACTCTAGCAGCCACTTCGGCTGGCAACCAACCAGGTTGTGTTATATTGTAAAAGGTAATGTGGCTGCTAAAATGTTGAAAGTGGCTGATGATTTTTAGAATCCACAAGCCACTCTGACCAGTGGGTTAAAAAGTAAATTTCATACCCTGTTTGAGGGTTCCTAATTAAAAGGCAGTAGTTTTGTAAGAACTGTGCAATTATAATGGTATTTCAGAGAAAAGAAGAAACAAACCACTGAGTTGAATTCTGTCATGCACTGTTTTCTACATACACACAGTGGGGGGTAGTTAATTGGTACCTTGTATTGGGGGGGGGGGGGGGGGGGAAATACCCTCCTCATTTTATTGTCATTTTCCTTTCACCATAATCTAATCCCAGTGGTAGAAGTTGTTGATAGTGCCCCAAGACTAAGGGATGTTGGGGGGAAATGATGCACACACCCACAAAATGGCTGATGTAAGGATTAGGGTTGAGCTTGTCCTAGGTCAATGCTTGAGTGCAGGATAAAATGAGTGTAGGTACAGGAGTGAAGTGTCCGGGCCAGAATACCCCATACTGACTTTACCCAATAGATGGCACTATTTCCTCCAAACACTCAATCTGAACTATTGGGTTGGTTCCCTTGCATGCTAATAAGAGATACAATACTGATGTCCTGTTCTAGTCATGTTCAGATAGACTTTGTGTGCATAATTTGAAGATGTAGGATATTTGGGTGTTAACCCTTCAGTCACAGCTAAATCTAGAACAGGAAATAAAGCATATTGTACATATTTAGTATGTATGAATGTAGATAGAAGGATAATTGTGTTTCATATATATATATATATATATATATATATTATTATTATTATTTTTTTTTTTTTTTTGGTAGTTGCTATAAATGTGTATTTTTAGTCAGAGATCTGTAGATTTACCTTAACTAACATAGAATGACTGAAAAAAACAGACTTAGTCCAGGCGGTCCACCATGGCATGCGGGGTCCCCCAAGGCTCGATCTTGGGGCCCCTCTTATTCAACCTCTACATGCTCCCATTAGGCCAAATCTCGCAAGAAAAAAAGATTGCTTACCATAGTTATGCAGATGATACCCAGCTCTACTTAGCTCCTTCACCAAATGATTACAGTGAAATAGACACACTGTCAAACACTAGAGCTTTTAAATAGTTGGATGCAGCACAATTTTCTCAAATCCCCTAGGTTTTATTGTTGGGGTTCAAGTCCCCTAGGTTCTATTGTCGGGGTTCAAGTCCCCAAGGTTCTATTGTCGGGGTTTAAGTCCCCTAAAAAAGTGTACTAAATGTTGTGGGTTCAGGACGTATCTGAAGGTTTTGTTCTTGGGGTTAACTCTTTTTCTTTCATTCCTTTGCTTTTTTCTCTCATTTTATATGGAGCACATTGAGTTGCAATTGTTGTATGAAAGGTTCTATATACTGTAAATAAAATTTGATTGATTGATTAATTATTATTATTATTATTATTATTATTATTATTAATATTATAGAAGTACAAATGGACCCTTTCACGACAATGTGTGTCAACATTTGAGACAATTTATTTAAAAAATTAAAAAATCTTTGATGGGTTTATTGATTTTCAGTGTAACAAAGGTTGCAATATGTCCTTTGTTGATGATTTGATTTAAGTATCTACTTTAACACTCATAGAACTTAAAATATTCATATTTGCTTGTTTGGATTTAATCACATGCACTTTGAAAACACACACATCAAATTAACAAATTAATTAAAATGAAAAATGTGGTTATGTCAGAAAAATGATTCAGCAAACATGAAGAACAATGGCACAATTTAGTTGATTTTTCAGCAACACATTTGATTTGTACAATCTGTTTATTATTATTGTGCATCCTTGAAAGGTCATTACATAGGCAGTGAAAACAAGAGGAGTATTAAAATCAGGGTTATAATCTAAATTGTAAATATTTAAACTATTTGAATTATTTAAAAACATAGTTCCTGGTGAACTCAGTGACAGTTATGGTTATGAAATACTTATGAAACTCTGAAAAGAATATACATTTTGAGCTGAACTGTCCCTGCATGGTTTCAGTTTTATTGTGGGGAAGCTCTAGCAGGATATACAATTACGGGTTTAGAGATGAATCTTCAAATACAGTTACCCTATTGGCTGAGTATTATGAATGTGTCAAGTTACACATATGTACAATATTTTCTATCTTTTCCAAACACTTCCAACAATAATAATAAAAAAAGCTTTTTAAGAGGTTTCTAATTTTTTTTGAATGGGAAAGTTCCAAGAATTAAACTCCAAACCCTAAACAATAACCCACGGCATAGGGGTTTAAAGCTGCCAGATTTTCCACTTTTTATTGGGCTGCACAATCCAAAGCACTCTGGTTTTGGCAAACTGAACCTGATAATCAACCTGGTTGGAAACAAATATAGCTATATCATGATGCAGAAGTACCACTGGAGGTGTTCCTTTTATGAACTCATCATACTCTAAAGAAAGGCAAAGCCAACCCATTATTATTCATTCATCTAAAGTATGGTCAGTCATATTAAATTATTTTAAGTGTGTAACATTGTTACTTAGACATACCCAATTTCATAATAATCCAGCGTTACCATATGCACTCAGGGATGGTATCACAATGATTTGGTATAATCATGGTATTAATGCTTTTGGTGATATGAGAACAATATACTTGAGCCATATCATAGCAATACATTTGAGCCAGTTAAAGTTGCTTCTAACTTTCCTGCTGTACATTTCTTCAAATACTTGCAAGTCAGATATTACATACAGTAGCTGCACAACAGGGTGGTCAGTGCCTCCAGAGCCCAATAAAATATATTTAATTTTAAAGGGAATTAATTCTCCTGAGGGTATTGCGCCCATAACATACAATAGGATGATGAATCTTAAAATACATACAGTGCCCTCCACTATTATTGGCACCCCTGGTAAAGATGAGTAAAAAGGGTTATAAAAAAGTAATCGTTTGGTGAATTAGCTTAATCTCACACTGAATAAATGAGAAAAATCCAACCTTTAATTGAAGTCAATTTATTATGAGGAGGAATTTCTTTAACAAAACCACGTGTGCCACAATTATTGGCGCCCCTGCATTTATATATATAGAATAAAGTAATCATTTTTAATATTTGGTCACATATCCTTTCCATGCCATGACTTCCTGATGTCTGTGACCCAACAACATCACAAGACTCTTGATATCTTATTTTCTGGTACTCTTACAAGCGATACTATAACGTCTCTGCATTTGAATGAATTTCTATGGGAATTGGGGGGTGGGACTATATTTAGCTGTAAATTATGCTGGAACAGTATGGCATACATAGTTGGTAAAATGGCTGTAAGTCATCAAGGGTCTGAGGTATCAAACGAGCCTCACACCATCACTCTGCTGCCAGATATGCAGTAGATATGGATGGATCACTTTAAGGGTTGTTTCTCCTGACAAATTTTCCTATTGAACTCTATGAAAAAATAAGTCAGGAGAAGAAATCCTTCAAGTTATCCATCCATATCTACTGTATTTCTGGCAGCAGAGTGATCGTTTAAGGCTTGTTTGATACGTCAGACCCTTGATGACTTACAGCCATTTAGCCAACCATGTGTTCCATACTGTTCCAGTGTAATTTACAGCTAAATCTACTTAATTTAAATCAACTTCATCTACTTCAATTGAAGGTTGGATTTTTCTCTTATTTTTTCAGTGTGAGATTAAGCTAATTCACCAAACGGTGAATTTTTTATATACGTATATATTTTATAATAATAGTGGAGGACACTGTACATTACATTACATTACAATCATTTGGCAGACGCTTTTATCCAAAGCGACAATAAGTGCATATTGAAGGTCATTGACGCGACTACAAAGCAAATCCGACAAAGCACAGCTTTCTCACAGCGTAGGAGCTATCGCTAGTAATAAACATGAGAAGTACACAGTCAGCTATACATTCTGAACTATAGAATAACCAAAAAACACAAGTTAAATAGAAAACAGGAAGCAAATACTATAGAATGGCCCTATATAGGTATAATTTAGTCGAGGTGGAGTCTGAAAAAGTGCGTTTTCAGACCACGCCGAAAAACAGACAGTGTTTCAGCTGAGCGCAGCAGAGTGGGGAGTTCATTCCACCACTGGGGAGCTAGGGTGGAAAAGCTCCGCAGTCTGGACGAGCGGGAGCCTTTAACATGGAGGGAGGGAAGTGCAAGTCGCCCTGCAGCAGCAGAGCGAAGTGGTCGAGCAGGAGCGTAGTGCTGGATTAAGTCCTGTAGGTAGGAGGGGCCTGACCTTTTGGCTGCAGTGTAGGCCAGGGTCAGAACTTTGAACCTGATCCTGGCCACGACCGGCAGCCAGTGGAGTGACCTCAGCAGGGGGGTGACGTGCGAAAACTTCGGGAGGTTGAACACAAGCCGAGCAGCTGCATTCTGGACCAGTTGTAGGGGCAGAATGGCGCAGGCTGGTAGGCTTGCGAGAAGGGAGTTGCAGTAGTCCAGACGTGAGGTGACCATGGTCTGGACAAGAAGCTGGGCGGAGTAAGTGGTCAGGTACAGCCGAATTCTCCTGATGTTGTACAGGAGGAACCTGCAGGACCGTGCCGTTGCCCTGATGTGTTCTTTGAAGTCCAGCTGATCGTCCAGGACCACCCCCAGGTTCCTTGCAGAGTGGGAGGCGGTCTCCACGGTTCCGTTGACGGTGATGGACAGGTCTAGGAGCGGGGAGGTCTTGTATGGCATGAAGAGCAGCTCGGTCTTGTCGAGGTTGAGCTTCAGGTGATGGCTAGACATCCACTCAGAGATGTCAGCCAGGCAAGCAGATATCCTTTCCTTTACCTGTAGGGTAGAGGGAGGGAAAGAGAGGAAGAGTTGAGTGTCATCAGCATAACTATGGTAAGAGAAGCCATGTGAATTAATCACCAAACCAAGAGACTTAGTATAAATGGAGAACAGCAGAGGACCCAGTACAGATCCCTGAGGGACTCCTGTAAGAAGTGGATGAGGTGCAGAGACAGAGCCCTTCCAGGAGACTTGTTAGGATCTATCAGTGAGATAGGATGTAAACCAAGAGAGGGCAGTTCCAGAGATGCCCATCTCAGCCAGTGTGGAGATCAGGAGTTTGTGGTTGACCGTGTTGAACGCTGCAGACAGGTCAAGGAGAATCAGGACAGTGGAGAGGGAGGAGGCTCTGGCAGTGGCAAGTGCCTCAGTCACAGCCAGGAGCGCAGTTTCAGTTGAATGCCCGGTTCTGAAGTCAGACTGATGAGGGTCGAGCACGTTGTTCTGGTGGAGAAAAACTGACAGTTGGTTAAGGGCAGCTCGTTCAAGAGCTTTGGACAGGAAGGGCAGGAGAGACACAGGACGATAGTTTCTAACATCAGAGGGGTCTAAGCTAGGTTTTTTAAGGAGTGGGGTAACACGGGCAGTTTTGAAAACAGCAGGAACATAGCCACAGGTTAAGGAAGTGTTGAAAATGGAGGAAAGATATGGAAGGACCTCACCAGATATAGACTGGAGGACTGCCGACGGGATGGGGTCCAGTGGGCAGGTGGTTGCACGCTGGCACGTTTCACGTTGGAGTACATCTGTGTCCTCCAGAGTCTTAAAGGACGAAAATGTAGCGGTGGGTTCATTATGGGGCATATGAGGCGTCACCGGATGTGTGAAGGAGTTTCGGATCACGGCTACCTTCTCCTCAAAGTGGATCAGGAAGTCATCGGCAGAGAGGGAAGAGGGTGAGGGGGGTGGAGGAGGGATCAGCAGGGAAGAGAAGGTGGAAAAGAGTTTACAGGGGTTAGACATGCACGCATTAATTTTTGACTGGTAGAATGTTGCCTTAGCAGACGTAGTTGCTGATGTGAAGGCTGCCAGCAGAGTGTGATACGAGGCCAGATCATCTGGGGATCTGGATTTCCTCCACTTTCTCTCAGCAGCTCGCAGCGTGGTTCTGCTGGATCGGAGAGAATCAGTCAGCCACGGGCATGGGGGTGATGATCGGGCCGGTTTGGAGACAAGAGGACATAGTGAATCGAGAGACTGAGAGAGGCAGGAGTTAAAGGTGGAGGTGGCAACTTCAATAGGTAAATTGACAAAAGATGCAGGAGGAGGAAGTACAGAGAGAGCAGAGGTAGAGAGAGAGGAGTGTGAGAGAGTGCAGAGATTTCTCCTGAAAGCTCCCTAAAAGCTACTCCCTAAAAGTAGCTCCCTAAAAGTAAAATGCAGATGGGAACAACAACTTTTGAAGATTGTGAATGGGAGTCTATATGTGAAATGGCTTATACGGTAGGTACGCTTCTGATATACAGTTGAAGTCTAAAGTTTACATACACCTTAGCCAAATCCATTTAAACTCAGTTTTTCACAATTCCTGACATGTAATCCTAGTAAACATTCCCTGTCTTAGGTCAGTTAGGATCACAACTTTATTTTAAGAATGTGAAATGTCAGAATAATAGTAGAGAGAATGATTTATTTCAGCTTTTATTTCTTTCATCACATTCCCAGTGGGTCAGAAGTTTACATACACTCTGTTAGTATTTGGTAGCATTGCCTTTAAATTGTTTAACTTGGGTCAAACATTTTGGGTAGCCTTCCACAAGCTTCTCACAATAAGTTGCTGAAATTTTGTCCCATTCCTCCTGACACAACTGATGTAACTGAGTCAGGTTTTTAGGCCTCCTTGCTCGCACATGCTTTTTCAATTCTGCCCACAAATTTCCGATTGGATTGAGGTCAGGACATTGTGATGGCCACTCCAATACCTTGACTTTGTTGTCCTTAAGCCATTTTGCCACAACTTTGGAAGTATGCTTTGGGTCAGTGTCCATTTGGTAGAGCCATTTGCGACCAAGCTTTAACTTCCTGGCTGATGTCTTGAGATGTTGCTTCAATATATCCACATCATTTTCCTTCCTCATGATGCCATCTATTTTATGAAGTGTACCAGTTCCTCCTGCAGCAAAGCACCCCCACAACATGATGCTGCCACCCCCATGCTTCATGGTTGGGATAGTGTTCTTCGACTTGTAAGCCTCACCCTTTTTCTTCCAAACATAACGATGGTCATTATGGCCAAACAGTTACATTTTGGTTTTATCAGACCAGAGGACATTTCTCCAAAAAGTAAGATCTTTGTCCCCATGTGCAGTTGCAAACTGCAGTCTGGCTTATTTATGGCAGTTTTGGAGTAGTGGCTTCTTCCTTGCTGAGCAGCCTTTCAGGTTATGTCGATATAGGACTCGTTTTACTGTGGATATAGATACTTTTGTACCTGTTCCCTCCAGCATCTTCACAAGGTCCTTTGCTGTTGTTCTGGGATTGATTTGCACTTTTCGCACCAAAGCACGTTCATCTCCAGGAGACAGAACGCGTCTCTTCCTGAGCGGTATGACGGCTGCGTACACCTCCAATTGACTCAAATAAGGTCAATTAGCCTATCAAAAGTTTCTAATGCCATGACATCATTTTCTGGAATTTTCCAAGCTGTTTAAAGGCACAGTCAACTTCGTGTATGTAAACTTCTGACCCACTGGAATTGTGATATCATGAATTAAAAGTGAAATAATCTGTCTGTAAACAATTGTAATTCAATTCAATAAAATTTTATTTGTATAGCGCTTTTTACAGAGAACTGTCACAAAGACGCTGCACAGGGAAACAGAAGGAAAATTGAGCAAAAAACCAGGCCTTAGCCCCCAACCAGCAAAATGAGGTAAAAAAAACTCCCCGGTAGGGGATAAAAAACACTGAACAGTGGCGAGAAAAAACTCCTCAGTGGGAAGAAATCTTGGAAGGAACCTGGCTAGAGAGGGGGTGCCCATCCTTCGCTGGCCGGCCCGGTTTAGACTAAAGGTGGACTGTAATAGTCAATTCAATAATCAGTTCAATCATCAGTTCAAAGGGGGCAGGGTGATGCATCTGGGACTCCGGTTGCGTGAAGTTGGGAGGATAAACCAAAGGAGGGACAGGTCCGAAGCAGTCTGCAAACTCAGGGTGAGGGGTATAACTGGAGCAGTCTGCAAACTCAGGGTGAGAGGGGGATGGGCCGTAGTAATCTGCAGCTCAGGGTGAGAGAGGAAAAGAGAAGGTTAGCCGCCCCCCCCCCCCCGACATCCTTAACTATAGGATTGACTAAAGAGGTAAGTTTTTAGCCTACACTTAAAGACAGAAAGTGTGTCTGAAGCCCGTACATACATGGGAAGATTATTCCATAAAAAAGGAGCTCTGTAAGAGAAGGCTCTGCCACCCATTGTAATTTTAGATATAATAGGAATTTTCAAATAATTGAAAAATTACTTGTGTCATGCACAAAGGAGATGTCCTAACTGACTTGCCAACACTATAGTTTGCTAACATGAAATCTGTGGAGTGGTTAAAAATTAGTTTTAATGACTTCAACCTAAGTGTATGTAAACTTCTGACTTCAACTGTAATAGTAGACATAGACTTCTACAGTTTAATCTTATTCATAGGGTTTATTATAGACCAGAAAGACTTAATACGATGAATAAAATATATCAGAGCTTTGTCCTAGATGCAAAGTAAGTAAGTTAAGTATAACTTTATTTATATAGCACCTTTCAAGAACAAATCCAAGTGCTTCACAGGGACATGTAAAATATAAATAAATAAAGTGAAACAAAATAGAAACTGTGAATCTTATACAGGTACATATGTTCTAGAAATTTGTAAATAAAATTGGAACAATACTGTGGTTCTATCCTAGATATACTTAAATACTGTATATCACAGGGGCTGAAATGCCTTAGGCCAGGGGTTCCCAAACCGGTCCTGGGGGCCCCTCTGTGTATGCTGGTTTTCGTTGCAACCACAGTTGCAATCCCAGAATTTAACAAGCTGTTAATTTATCTTAATTAGGTGCTATTCATGTTTAGAGGAATTATTCACCCTCTTAAGCCACATTATGTCAGAAATAGCTATACATGCCATGTAGAATAAACTCCCCATGTTCACGTTGTGCTTATTGTGCTATATTGCAACAATTACATAAAAAGAGGTTACAAAATGATGTGTTTTAACTAATCAAATTAAAGAGTGAAGTGAATCAATAGGCTCCTAATTAGGTTGTTGAACACATCTGTTTAACTCATAATTTTTTCTTTAATCTTATTAACACAATGCAGGTTTGGCTCGTTGTCATTTTCTTTGTGTTTGAATTCTTCGTTATCTACCAAATGATTAGTTTTAGTGGCCATGTGTCCACACTTTCACCAATTAGGAGCCTATTGATTCAATTCAGTCTTTAAATGGAACTGTTAAATAATTTTCTTATCTATTTTAAATAATATAGCACAATAAGCACAATGTGAACATGGGGTGTTTATTCTACATGGCATCCATAGCTATTTCTGATATAATGTGGCTTAAGAGAGTAAATAATTCCTCTAAACATGATAAGCACCTAATTAAGAAGAATTAACAGCTTGTTAAAATTCTGGGATTGCAACTGTGGTTGCAACAAAAACCAGCATACACAGGGGGGCCCCCAGGACCGGTTTGGGAACCCCTGCCTTAGGCTACTCACCCAGGTTACTTTTGCTAGGAGAGATATATGCCCTTCCTTTGGATAAGAAAAACAAGTTACGCTTCATTAGGCTAGACCCGATTGCAGCAAACAAATGTATAGCCGTGTTTTGGAAGATTAAAGAGCCCCCTCATCTCTATGGCTTAAAGAAATAGCCTATAGCCTATGGCCTCTGAGAAAATATGAGATTAAGACCTCATCTCTTTGAACAATTTTGGAAAGATTTTTGGGGTTATTTAGACAGTATTTCTCGGGAATATTCAACGAGAAAAGTTGGGATGTTAGGACCCACCACAAATGAACCAAGACTTAGATCGTTTCGTTTCATTGCAGAAAAACCGGGGGCGTGTTTTCATGGAGTGAAGCGGCAAGTATCACGTCAGCATCAACTTTAACACGTGCCTCGCTCTGTTTACACTTGGACGTGCCCTGCGCAGTGACGTCAGGGAGGACCCCACCCCACATCGAGCTGCCTAGCAGCGTGTGGGGACGGGATCGCAGGAGGGAAGGGGAAGAATCTGCACTTGAACCACGAGAGTGCTGTGTAGAATCAGAATTCAACATAAGGATGGAGGAAGCCGATCAAGGTAAATACATTATTATGGTAATGCAGACTAACCATCACGGAGCTGTTGTGTTATCGTATATAAACATACAAGCTATACTTTCAGTAAAAGTTAGCTAGTTGACTTGCTCTGATCACGGATAAAATGTTGCACAACAAAAACAGCCGTGCAGCTAGCTGACTAGCTAGCTAGCCACCAAGCTAAATAGTTGGCTAACGTGTGCTGTTTATTCCTTTTGTCGAGAAAAAACTATGAGTTCCACGCATACTTTTGTTAGACTTGTAAATTAAAACTGTTATTCTTGGAACACCTTGCTGCAGAGCACGTAAAATAACTTGCATGCTAGCTAGTTAGCCGTATGTGCGGCTAAAACAATTAAGGAAGTTTCACACTACTGGTTGGGCGTGACAGATAATCACAAATATTGCCATTGAACAATCTAGGTGGATTGTGCAACTAGTAAGAGTGCTTCTTTTACGACATTAGCAAGAGTAGTTTGAATATTAGTGTCCATCCTGAACAACAGACAATCAAATTAATACTGTTAAATTAATGTAATTTAAGTCATTAAAATGTTGCCAATTATTGTGTAATATCATAATACGTAGTGACACATCGCACCGTGATCAGATTCACTTGTACAATTCACTGCAAGTTGATGTGAAAAACGTTGTATTTTGCTAACATATTTGTTATGGTTATTCTAATACTCTTAATTTCCTCAATCTATATTTCAAGGAAATAATGTTTTAAATTAAGTCACCAGAACACTTACAATGTTCCCAGATCTTCACAAAGCTGTCAGTAGAAACAAAACATTAAAAAAATAGATTTTTGGTTGGACGTTGCTTAAATGCTAAACCAGGCATAATACGTAAACATCACCTTAGGATCCAAGTACTGGCATTAAACTAAACTCTGATAATTTGTGTGATGTTGGTTACTTTTATATTGTGATGGCAAGTGTAGTCTTTAGTGTTTATATTTAGAGCTATGTATGGGTTCCACATGAATAATTCACAGATAATTTGAAGATACCTTGTTTAGATTTCCTGATCAGGAAGATGCATGTGGGGATCTTACAATTACCAACAGAATCTTATCTATACTCAGTTGTGGTACTCCACATGATTTATCTTCTTACTGAGGGTATACTGGCACTTGGAAGAACAAAGATTAGATGATGTTGCATGCCTTGATTTCTGGATTCTTTCAGTCATCTGTGTAAAAACAACAGCACATTTGACGTTGTGGCCAGCATTACAGTTGTCATCACAGAATTTCTTTGTTAAACCTGGTTTTGCAAGCTCTGTGTTCAGTTTTTAATTACAGGTAAGGTATTGACATCCATGTTATTTATTTTTAAATCTGACTGATGCATTGATTGGGTATAGGCAGCTGTATTGATATTGGTATTGATATCATTATCTGCTGCAGTTATTGTCTTGAGCAGTTTGTGTGCTTTTTCTGTGTTTCTGAGGAGGATAGTTAAAACTGCATCTTTTTTTTTCATGCAGTTGTATGTAAGGCATTCAGATGTCATGTGAATTTATGTTGATTAATATTTTATCCGTGGTAGCTAATCTTGCCGGGAGGGCCATTCTGGCTATAAATAAAATGCTAATTAAATAAAACAATAGCACCATTACAAATCATACTTTCCATCATATGAACATTTTACTCATGTAGTTACTGTTATCCATTTTTTCACATATTCTTGCACCACATGCCAATGTCGTGCACAGTGTTACTGTAAACTGGAGTTTGATGGAAGGCTAATCCAAGCAGCGCTGTCGCCATGTGCCTTGTGCTTCAGCTTAGCCCAGGGAGTTTGGGGCGTGGTCCTCGCCCCTCACATACCTGAGGCGTCCGTCCTCAACGAGCCTTAAGCAACCTTGCGTTTGAGAAAGGCGCTATACAAATAAACGTTATTATTATCATCATGTGAGATTCTGGAGGGCACTTGTGATCCTGCCCCCCTCCTGGGACTCTGCCCCCTTTCCCTCAGCCCTGTTTGGCGTGGCCCCGGGCCGGGATCCATCGCCACGGCAGCGGCCTCACGTACGCCGTCGCCGCCGGGCACCTGCAAGTCTGCGAAAGGCCCCTGCGACAGCCGAGCCGTTCCCGCCCGACCCTCCGGGCTCCTCTCCAGCGCTCGCGCCGAGCCGCCGTCTGTCTGCTTCTCAGCCGGCGGACAGGGCAGCGCTGCGCTATTTGAAGCGCTGCTGGCGCTGAGGTTCCGCAGTCACCTTTTCCGTTTGCCCGTCGCCCGCAGGGGCAGCTGGGTTTGTTCTCCTTTCAGAGGGGCGGTTTTTTTTACCGCCGTCGGCGCACCTCGCGGAAGGGGAAGAGAGGTTTCCTGTTTTCCGCTCTCGCCGGTTCGTAAATGGTTCTGAGAATGAGGAATTTCAAGCCACAGACGCGTTAAAAGTGCCCGCGTTACTCATCTCAACGTGGCTCAGTTTAAAAGCAGTGCACTATCAGTGTGGTAGTGTACATGCAAACCGCCAATCTCCCTTGGCTGGGAGAAGGGATGGCCCCCATTATAACAGTCTGCATTCTCACTCAGTATGAAAGCGCTCCTCTTTGGTAACTGAGGCGCATAGCGATAAATTAGACATTGAAACCCTCGGAGTTGTTATTCTGTGTTTAAATGCAGGTACTTCACTGAAACACTTGTCTGGCTTTCTGCATGGTATATTGAGTCATATCTGTCTCCTCTCTTTTTTTTTTAAACCGTCACGCTGTCATGGCAACGGTTCGAGAAATGCAGTGCGATGACGGAGCTACAGGTAACCAACACGAGGGCAGTGGAAGGGAAGTGTAAGGGGGGGGATGTGCCGTTTCTAAATGATACGCCTCTATCAGTGTGCCAGGGTATACGGCCAGGACTCTGGATCTGGTGCTTTCCTGGCTTCTTAAATTCCATTTTTTAAGGGCAGTCATTAGCAAGCTCCAGTGGGTGTTCTATTTTCAGCTGTTCCTGTGTTAAATTTCTTGCTCTCAGCGCCTCTCGGAATCAGAGTCACGAAAGTTCCCGTTTGACAGCATGCGACTAGAGCTTCGGGAGACTTCGTTTTTAAGCCAGCTTTGATATTTTCAAATGCGGAAACAAGATTGATAGGGCGACCCAGTGGTGAACTCCCAAACTAATCATCAGCGATGCCAGAGCTTCAGTGCTTTTTCAATGGTGTCTGTCAACAATCCGGAGCCGAGTGTAGAAGTCTGTAGCCTAGTTTACTGCTGGAATCCGTAGCTGTATTAGTCAAATTTCCCCCAAGTTCCACATTGTTGTTGAATATTTCTGAACAATGACATCTTATATGTTTTAATGGATTTTGTTTTCCTTTGCTTAGTAAACACTCTTATTCGATGCGTTTTCAAGTGAAATCTGTCAATCGTAATTGTAGGCCCGTGCCATCGCTGCGGCATCGCCTGTCAATTCTGGAGGATGCACACTAGCACGCACGTCCTCTATATTGCGCGCAGCCAGCAACATTCCGTCATTGCGCCAGATGATTGTACAACTTCTGCAGCTGACGCAGGCAAACCGTAGGCGACCAGTCTACCCCAAGGAGTGACTATTGGCCAGACAGAACCCTCCCTGGGTCATGTTAGGCCATTTATGCGTCACCCCCACGGGTCTCTGACCACTGGCATTTCCAGGAAAATAACACGCATTTGTCATAGTATCCATTTATGTTGCTCGGGGAGCCATTGCTTCCCAGACAGGCGCTGTTGCGTACACATTTTAGTTATGAGCAGTGTTGAGTGCGCACTGCGTATTGAGAAAGGGAGCGCTGGAGTATTTGTCATAGTTGTCACACCTGTTACGGGTCTTGGGGCACAGTCTCGATAACAGATGGGGAAGGGACACATTGTCCTCGTTTTAAAGGTCTGTGGAAAGTTTAAACTGCAAGGCAAACTTGGCCAGTGTTTGATTTAGCGCACAAGGTTATGCACCAGGAATGCCTGGATTCAGACTCTTAATCATTGTACTCATTGGTTTTGTTAGAGGGGCATGACCTTGTAACTATAGTATCTTTTTTAATATATTGATATGCAACAATTTTCTGCTCATTTTGTTTCCCACACCCACAAATCATAATTGTAGTCTAACTTGATGGCTGCAGTGTCCTTTGTTAGTGTGGGGAATGGGGATGCATGTGTGTGCACTCATAGAGCTGTAACAGTGTCCTTTGTTAGTGTGGGGAGTGGGGATGCATGTGTGTGCACTCATAGAGCTGTAACAGTGTCCTTTGTTAGTGTGGGGAGTGGGGATGCATGTGTGTGCACTCATAGAGCTGTAACAGTGTCCTTTGTTAGTGTGGGGAGTGGGGATGCATGTGTGTGCACTCATAGAGCTGTAACAGTGTCCTTTGTTAGTGTGGGGAGTGGGGATGCATGTGTGTGCACTCATAGAGCTGTAACAGTGTCCTTTGTTAGTGTGGGGAGTGGGGATGCATGTGTGTGCACTCATAGAGCTGTAACAGTGTCCTTTGTTAGTGTGGGGAATGGGGATGCATGCCTGTGCACTCATAGAGCTGTAACAGTGTCCTTTGTTAGTGTGGGGAGTGGGGATGCATGTGTGTGCACTCATAGAGCTGTAACAGTGTCCTTTGTTAGTGTGGGGAGTGGGGATGCATGTGTGTGCACTCATAGAGCTGTAACAGTGTCCTTTGTTAGTGTGGGGAGTGAGGATGCATGCCTGTGCACTCATAGAGCTGTACATTACTTTTGCTTGAGGAGGCGCTATTGAGACCCTCTCTCTCCGTGTGACACTATGTCCAATTATGCATTGAGCCCTGGACTTTGCACTGGCAGTGTCAGGTTACATTTCTGCAGAGTATCGCTGCATTGAGAGCCGGTGCTTTAGCTGGCGGTGCCACCCAAGAGCCATGTCCAGTAGTTTTTATCAAAGCAGTTTCAGTGCATTTGTCATATCTTCATGAAAAACGTTTGCCAGTAGTACATGGTAAAATATGATATTTTAATATAACCTATTCCTTACATCTAAAACAGATTGGAAATGAGATTTTATTGACTGGACTACTAATGTCAGGTTATTGTGAAGAAAACAAGTGGGAGGTGCCCTTTCTCTTTCCCCAAAGGAACATTCTTTCTGCTATAGAAGGTTATCTGTGCATGCGAAAATGCTAAACAAAGTGGGCGCTCCTCATCTTACGTGGCTCAATTTAAATGCAGGGCACTATCGGTGTTGTACATGCAAACCGCCGATCTCCCTTGGCTGGAAGAAGAGACAGCCTCCATTATAACAGACTGCATTCAGTGTGATACCGTTCCTCCTTGGTATGCAGCATTGTACTGGGACAAGTGCTTACGGGTAATTCTGGTGGGAAATGGCTCCTTTTCAATTTTGACCTCTCAGATCTTTCTGATAATTGACATTGGAGCAATAACCATTGGTATACTTTTGAGAAAAAAAAACAATCTATAATTAAGAAAATTAGGGACAAAGTTTCCATTTTCACTCCACTTTTGGCCTACCCACCTCTAATTTTTGACAACCGTAAATGGTAAAAGCAATAACTTGGTCTCATTGTAGTCATAAATACTTGCCCTACAACATGAGGTCATGATTGGATTCTTTGCACTAAGTAATAAAAAATTCTCTCAAAACTGCCTTTTAAAATTTTCCTAAATGATTCATATTTTGTTCTAAACAGTCCGATGTACAGTTAAGTTGAAGTCATTAAAATCATTTTTAACCACTCCACAGATTTCATGTTAGCAAACTATAGTGTTGGCAAGTCAGTTAGGACATCTTCGTTGTGCATGACACAAGTAATTTTTCCAACAATTGTTTACAGACAGATTATTTCACTTTTAATTCACTATATCACAATTCCAGTGGGTCAGAAGTTTACATTACACTAAGTTGACTTTGCCTTTAAACAGCTTGAAAAATTCCAGAAAATGGCTTTAGAAATTTCTGATAGGCTAATTGACATTATTTGAGTCAATTGGAGGTGTACCTGTGGATGTATTTTAAGGCCTACCTTCAAACTCAGTGCCTCTTTGCTTGACATCATGGGAAAATCTAAAGAAATCAGCCAAGACCTCAGAAAGAAAATTGTGGACCTCCACAAGTCTGGTTCATCCTTGGGAGCAATTTCCAAATGCCTGAAGGTACCACGTTCATCTGTACAAACAATAGTACGCAAGTATAAACACCATGGGACCACGCAGCCGTCATACCGCTCAGGAAGGAGACACGTTCTGTCTCCTAGAGATGAACGTGCTTTGGTGCAAAAAGTGCAAATCAATCCCAGAACAACAGCAAAGGACCTTGTGAAGATTCTGGAGGGAACCGGTACAAAAGTATCTATATCCACAGTAAAACGAGTCCTATATCGACATAACCTGATAGGCTGCTCAGCAAGGAAGAAGCCACTACTCCAAAACCACCATAAAAAAAGCCAGACTACAGTTTGCCACTGCACATGGGGACAAAGATCTTACTTTTTGGAGAAATGTCCTCTGGTCTGATGAAACAAATATTTAACTGTTTGGCCATAATGACCATCGTTATGTTTGGAGGAAAAAGGGTGAGGCTTGCAAGCTGAAGAATACCATCCCAACCATGAAGCACGGGGGTGGCAGCATCATGTTGTGGGGGTGCTTTGCTGCAGGAGGGACCGGTGCACTTCATAAAATAGATGGCATCATGAGGAGGGAAAAGTATGTGGATATATTGAAGCAACATCTCAAGACATCAGCTAGGAAGTTAAAGCTTGGTCCTAAATGGCTCTTCCAAATGGACAATGACCCAAAGCATACTTCCAAAGTTGTGGCAAAATGGCTTAAGGACAACAAAGTCAAGGTATTGGAGTGGCCATCAGAAAGTCCTGACCTCAATCCAATTGAAAATTTGTGGGCAGAACTGAAAAAGAGTGTGTGAGCAAGGAGGCCTACAAACCTGACTCAGTTACACCAGTTCTGTCAGGAGGAATGGGCCAGAATTCCAGCAACTTATTGTGAGAAGCTTGTGGAAGGCTACCTGAAATGTTTGACCCAAGTTAAACAATTTAAAGGCAATGCTACCAAATACTAACAGAGTGTATATAAACTTTTGACCCACTGGGAATGTGATGAAATAAATAATTTTCTCTACTATTATTCTGACATTTCACATTCTTAAATTAAAGTTGTGTTCCTAACTGACCTAAAACAGGGAATGTTTACTAGGATTAAATGTCAGGAATTGTGAAAAACTGAGTTTAAATGGATTTGGCTAAGGTGTATGTAAACATTCGACTTCAACTGTATATACATTCCAATTTACAGAGTGGGATCTTGTACTTTTTGATTTACAGTACTATTACAAGACTATTACAAGGGGTGATTGACGGGTTAAAGCAGGGGTTGCAGGGGTTTTCTTAAAATGTATACCAATGGTCAAACTGACGGTCTCGAAAGTAGAGGTGGGTAGGCCAAAAGTGGAGTAAAAATGGACACTTTTTCCCTAATTTTCTTAGTAATAGCTGAATTTTTTTCTTGTATACCAATCTTAATTTCTCCAAGGTTACATTATGGGCGTCAAATATCAAAAAGATCTGAGAGGTCAGATTGAAAAGGAGCCATTTTCTCCCGGAATTACTCTTAATGTTTCTGTGAGGCAGGATTCAAAGTTTTATATATTAGATTTGATTGAAGCACAGCTGACTCCATTGTCAAGGCCGTCCTTCACAGCAACGGCCCAGCCAATCGTAATTCTGTTCATGGCTGTTCTATTTCAATCTTGACGAAGCAGCCAGTGCGCATCAGTGTTCTCTTGTCTTCCCTTTGCTGCCGAGCGGAATATGAAAAAGACACTGCATTGTCCATTACGGCTCTCCGTCAGACAGACACAACTTTATGTCTGTTTCTTGGTCATGTGGGTGCAAATGAAGATATATGGGCTGCTGGAAGAAGTGGAGAAGGAAAGCACATAGCCACACAGAAGATGAAATATGGCCCCATTTGTTCAATCGCTTGTAAACCTGAACAGTTTGTGCAGATGGTGCCACGCCGCGCGTAGTAATGTTCTCTGATTAGCTACGATCTGCGGTACTGCACAGTGACCGCGTCCTCTTGCCTTGTCTGAGGAGGCCGCTCCTGCGCCTGCTTTTTTTTGTGACTCTAGTGAAACCGGGCCAACTTCGATGGGGCGTCGTATCTCAAGATGTCCTTCAGGATGATTGGCATTTGCTCTGCTTTGCATGCCATCCCCTCCCGTGGAGGCATAGCTAATGCTCTAATTACCCAGTGCCTCGTCCAGAGTGAGGCTACAGGTCTCTGTGGCGCTCAGGGTTGCATGTGGTTGTGGAAAGTGGAAAAAAATGCAGGAATCATCCAGGCCGACTGACTGCAGTCATTTTCTGTCTTGCAGTCATGTGGATAATTAAGGTGCTCCTTGAAACCAGATCATATTAGTGTTCCATTGTGTGTAGTGCGCACCCTTAATTAAGATTGATATCTGTAAGTCTGCGCCAAGAAACGTGGCCGTGATCTCTTACTAGGCCTCCGTCTCAGTTTTATTTTCACTGCCACCGGAAAAGAGGGGAACCGAGTGGCCAGCGGCCCCTCCATTTTGGACCCTCTTAACTTAACAAGTCAGGCTCAGGTTGATAATTTCCCTCTGTTGTAAAGCATTGTATAATACATCTGGTGAATTCCTGTGTACTCTAAAGACATTAGATAAATTAATTTACACTGACGGAAAAGCAATACTGTTGGCCTGTTTACCTTTCAACTTGTTAGTACACAGTATAAACTGTATTTCTGCTCAATAACCAAAAAAAAAAAGACTTCAAGGACAAAGGATAACTCAAGAACAAAGAAAATCATCATAAGATAATTATTTAAAATAAAAGTAACTGTTCTTCATTATCTGCCACCTTAAAAGGTGTGCATTACGAATACCAAGGAGCTGGTAGGCTTTATTTTAAGTGTAGAATCAGAGCCTGCTGCTAGAAAATATTGCACTTGGAACAGGAAATGTTGAAATTTGGTTAAGTTCACAGTTTTTGGTTCATGCTTTGAAATGAGGCAACGGTGAGTAGGCTTGCTAGCTAGACTTACCTAGCTAGCCTACTAAAAACAATTTCTTGTTAGCCAGCATTAACCTCAACGAAGTTAGTTCAAGCCAAGGTCCAAAATAATTGGCTAGCGATCTGGCAGGCAGGTACCTATTATTAGAACCTATCTGTAATCAGAGACCATCATTAGTAGGCTCGTTATCCTCTTTGCTATTAATTATACATTCATGCTTCCACAACTTCCTTACCATTCACTCACAACTGGATATTGATCATTATCCCAGAAAATCACCAGTCTATTCTTAGGTTAAAAAAAAAACACTCATTCTCACTGCTGTCATTACTGATATGATAAGAGAAGCACAATTGCTATAATTAGGCTAATCTCAGTTCAATTAATTATCCTTTAATGATGATTTTTAATATATGACAGCATCAATTGAATGTAGGCCAGTACTGTCAACTGATCCTACAGCCACATCCCTCATTTTTTAATTGGCAATATCAGTTAGATAATGAGTGTCATTTCCACCTAGAGCTAGAACTCGAGGCAGCCTATTTTGTGAGCGAGTTGAAATACTAATTAAATGCTTTTGTTTCCTTCCTTGGTATGAATCTAGTGTATATTTTATTTCTGTGGTGTTACTTTACAGCCCTTAATGCTCTAATCCGTCATTTTGTCATGTTAAAAAATGCCATATTTGATACCGTTTCACACTGGCATTTTTGTAGCAATGTCCATTCAATGTATTTGCAATGTAATTGCTCCTCTATATGGTCCTCTACTACCTATTAGTGCCATCAGGAGCGACATTCCCGCCAGGTATACAAATGTGATGACGCACGCACAGGAACATGTCGAATGCAGAAAATTAGGATTGATATGTTGCTCAATATTACCGTGTCGGACAACATTGTTGATCATCTCTAGGCAGTCTTTCTTTCTCCAAAATATGCTACTGCTGGATAATCTTCTAAGAAAATGAAAAGCTTGATGCACTCCGAGTGGTACACCCCCAAGCAAACCATGCCACTTTGTTTGGGGTTGTAGCTTCGTTTCGAATGGAACTCCGGGATTTGAAGCATGAAAAGGAATTGTTGTGACCACCAGTCACCACAGATGTCGCAAAATCCACCATAGTTGAAAAAATATAGATTTCCACTTTAAAGGGATAGTTTGGAATTTTGGACATAATGTCTCAATTACAACTTACCCATGATGCAGTTGATTGATGGACAGTTTTGGACATACACACGTTGCTAATGCTAGCGCAACTCTAAGGTAACCGGTAGCATCTACTACCAAACGCACTTAAACACTCCACAGTGCACCCAAAGCAAATAAAATACGACGACAGTCTATCGGGGTTATTTTGAGTGTTTATACCATCATTTTTTAAGTCAAACTATCGTTGAATCCTTTACTTTGTGCTGACCTATATTCTCTGTGGAAGTACGGCGGTGGAGCGAACGTGGCCATTGCAACTTGCTCTTCTTTGTTGTTGTAGTTGACCAGTGGCGGCAATACATTCGTAGGTAACGTAAAGTATCGCTCCCCAGATAGACTGTCGTATTTTATTTGCTTTGGGTGCACTGTGGAGTGTTTAAGTGCGTTTGGTAGTAGATGCTACCGGCTACCTTATAGTTGCGCTAGCATTAGCAATGTGTGTATGTCCAAAAGAAGGGACAGCATGGAATTAGCTGAAAATGGTTTCCATCAATCAACTACATCATGGGTAAGTCGTAATTGAGACATTATGTCCAATATTCCGAACTATCCCTTTAAGTAAAAAAACAAAAAAACATCAGTTTTTCCCTGTGTTTAGAGCCCCCCCATTTCTGAAATGGTTCTGCCCTGCTTGCCTGCTGTACCTCTGTTAGAGGCTGGAAACCCTTGAACCAGAATGGAAGCCTGAAGATTATTCATTTATTAATGTTTGAATTTAACAGAACTAAGAATAGCCCTTGAATTTGAGCATGGCCTCTGTGAACCTTGTGGGTACTTTACAGTGCTGCTTTCTGTGGGATAACAGCGTTTTGTACTATTTGCACTTAGACCTGTGTTTGTATTCATAAGCAAGTGATATGGCTATTCCCAACACAATATTTAGCCTTTAGTTAATTTCAGCTGTGAGTAAGCTCATGTCATGTCCGATAAGAAAGTGCAAGGCTTGGATAATACTCTTACTTGAAGTGAATGACAAAGCTCATTGTAGTTATGTTGAATGTAGGCCTGATTCCGTTTTCAAGCATCCATTGTATTGGATGCATCTGTGCAATAATAAAAGCCTACAGTTAGTGAACTGAGGCTCGGGGCATCTATTTATATTAAAGGAGAGGATGCAGCTGTATTGAATAGCTTGTTTAGTTTTGCTTTGTATAGTCGTTAAACTGCGTTAGCTGACTCCATGAAATTACAGGTGCAGAAACCTGTGTGCATGTTACCGTGGCAAAGCGCGTCAGTGTCACCTGCTGTTGTTCCGTGACCTTTCCCGCAGCAGGGGCTGTTGTCATTTAACACCCGTGGGCTCTTGTTTAATAAGTGGGTGTGGGTGTGGGCGTGTCCCTGTTTTAACGCTGTGTCGAAACGGTTGTTGCACAATGATCTGGGTGTTTGTGGGAAAAATTGCTTTGACGAAGCTTCTACTTACATAACCCACCCTCCGTCTTTAATATTATGCACTATTGAAATGACGGCCATTCCTGATTTTTTTGTGGTTACGTTAATAGTTACATATTTCAGCCACGTTATAGTGCACGTCCAGGTTTTTATTGCAGTTGAGATAGTGCTGTGTAGAAGCATTTGCCAGAATTTTATTGCACACTCTCTTGTGAATGATTTAAAGGGGACTCTTAAAGGCTGATCTTTTACCTCATCGTTATTATTTGACATGTAGGCTATGTCTAAATTGAGCTATACTTTCGTTTAAAGCCTATTGGGGGAAAAAGGGAGACTGAACGAAAACGAGAGTGTTGATATACCAGTCACAGAACATGTAGTTAGAAAGCAATTTTTTGTACACTCAACGAACAGTTAGTTTTCTCGCCATATGGCATTTTAGACTCATTCCATATTTTACTGGGTCTCATCTGCTGCTGTAAGCATAGTATTGGCAACAGATTAAAGATCTTTATTTTTCATGCCTTTTATGAAGCAGGATATTTTGAATGTCCTAAGAAGAGGATGTCTGTTGACATTCGGCTAAAGCCTAGATTCATCTCTGTAACTTAGCAACTCCACCAGCATTTCTATCTTCACTTAGTATCGTCAAACCGTATTCTACAATGTACAAATAAAGTGCTTTTGGGTCGAAAAGAGAGGTGTCTTTAGTCCTACTAAATAAGCACTTTCAACGTTGAATGAGAAGGACCTGTGCTAGAATACATAAGCAGCGTTGACTTTAGACTTACTTTGGGCCAGGTCAGCATAACGCCAGAGACTGAAACGGCCCATAATCCATTGTCACGTTTGCTGTCGTCAAACCAGACTGGAGTGTGGGCATGGATGCGTAACCATAAAATGATTGCCTGGCACTTTATGGTTTTTAAAGGACGATTGTGTCATCGCAAATTTCTGGACAGAAAAGCATAAACGGGCTGTTACAGAAAGTAGAAACGCTGCAGTCTCCGATTCAGAGTTTCTGATTCATTTTTGAATGAGTCGCTGTGAGGGCGGAGAATCCCACACCGTTACCCAATCGGGAGGCGGCTCCCACACAGCATCCCCAATTCTAATGGTGCGGCAAATTGCTGGAATGGGGACTGTCCGGAGAAAAGAAATAGACGCACGGAAATGCGCTTTTCACTTTTTTTGACCCGAATCAAATTGACCGTCATGTGGGAAGTCGCTGTGGAAATATGTCCTTGCCTTCCGCCTGGCGGGTAGCGTGTGCACACTGCTGACACTGCAAACATCATAGGGCTCAAAACGCCCAATAGGGTTGTGCAGGCCCAAGCGTCAAAGTCTTCAGTTCTGGCCAACCTGGATGGAGCCTAGCAGATGCCTGGGTACCACGGATTCATAGCTGTGAACACAGGATTCATGCTGTTTTTAGCTGTGAACACAGGATTCATGCTGTTCTTAGCTGTGAACACAGGATTCCTACTGTTTTTAGCTGTGAACACAGGATTCCTACTGTTTTTAGCTGTGAACACAGGATTCATACTGTTTTTAGCTGTGAACAGGGGATTCCTTCTTTTTTTAGCTGTGAACACAGGATTCCTACTGTTTTTAGCTGTGAACACAGGATTCATGCTGTTCTTAGCTGTGAACAGGGGATTCCTTCTTTTTTTAGCTGTGAACACAGGATTCCTACTGTTTTTAGCTGTGAACACAGGATTCATGCTGTTCTTAGCTGTGAACAGGGGATTCCTTCTGTTTTTAGCTGTGAACACAGGATTCCTACTGTTTTTAGCTGTGAACACAGGATTCATACTGTTTTTATCTGTGAACACAGGATTCCTACTGTTTTTAGCTGTGAACACAGGATTCATACTGTTTTTATCTGTGAACACAGGATTCCTACTGTTTTTAGCTGTGAACACAGGATTCATGCTGTGTAAGTTATTTTGTATTGTATCTCAAACAAAGGACACTGTCCAACGGGTAGAGACTGTGGTTGCATGTAGGTCAAAACCTTCCTTTGTTAATAAATCACTGAAACGAGCATCGAAATGTGCCGCTACCTCATTTTTCCTCCACCTGCGTTATTTTTTTAAATCTGCACCTGTGCCCACTACTGGATGTGGCTGTGTTTGCTTTCCGCCAACGTGTTTCCAAGGCTTCAGAGTGCTCCTGAGTCTCTCTACCTAACCATGGGTAACACCAGGCCAGAGAGAAGGGCCTGTAGAAGGAATCACTGGGGAGATTATAGCTTCACTCTGTTTTACTTGGAAGGCACTCTTCTCCACAGCTTTCAACACTTGAGCTTAAAGTTTTGAACACTTGTATCTAATTATCTAATTATTAATATTCCTATCTATTGAAGTTAAGCAAAACGAGGTCTCAACGGAAAATTGTAGAATTTGACATTTCTGTCAGTCTGTCAATATGTCGTACAAACATCTCGTAAATATTTTCCTCGGTTTAAGTGCAGAGTGCAGAGTACCCTGCATTAGCGTTAATCGCTCGGGGCAAATTTTGCACGATGCGAAGAGAGCGGGCCTCCGAGAGCCGCGTGTGGGAATCCGCGGCGTGCGCTAACATCGCACAGGAGAGTGAAAGTTGAGGCCTCCCTGTGAACATCAGTCTTTTTCACCGGCGGTCAACCCGAGGGACACATCTTTCGGCGTCTTGTGAAGCAACAAAGAGCCTGCTTCAAAAATGGCACTAAATCACAAACAGGAGAACATTGAGGCTAATCTCGTTAGCCCAGAGATCTTGGACGCGAGGAAACATTTAGAAAAACACAGTTGCAAAGGCTTGGTTCGCTGACCAAAATGCACAAAGTAATTTGAAGTTCCTTTTGAACTGTAGAATATATGATAAATAATAATAGTCAGATGAACTAGCAGTGACTTTTCAGAGAAATATCTTTGGTTCACGTTCATGGTCCATTGAAAGTAGGATGTGCAATCGTTACTGATGGGTCGAGTGGTAGCTTTGTCCAAGTGCCCTCTCAGGTGTGGATAAAATCTCTTAGAATAGCAAATAGAATAGCAAATTATTTACACCCGGGGCACAAGGATGTCTAAAGAAATTCCTTTTGATATTTAGCAGTAAATAAAATGTGTATATATTTTTTTTAACTTCAGGATCATCCCCCCACATCGGTATGAGGTAAACCTGGATTTGTTGTCAGGTGTGTCAGTCTGTGTGACTGGTTCATGGTGTGTGCAGCTCAGAACAGGGGAATTCCCTTTCCGCTATATCCCCGAAGGGCCTGACCCGCCATCGATCTGGCTCTGGGGACCTTCGCTGAGCGGGAGTCACCTCACGTCCCATGACACTCATTTGGGCCCCGTCATGTGACATGGTGCGCTGAGAATAACCCCCTAATTGATTACATGCTGCGGTTTATTAACCGCTTTAATGGCTCTTTCAGACTGGGGTGTTGTTTGTGTCCTCCTGCACTAGACTAAATAGGAGTCATACTGTCCTAGTTTGGGATGGGCGGGGGGGGGGGGGACACACACACCAAAGCAGTTGCCTGCTGTCGAAAATGAAGAGCGGCCTCACAATTTCGAAGGCCCCGCCCCACCCCACCCCTCCCCCACGCATTCTTGCTCATGTTTCTCTCAGAAAGCGGAAATTGTCTTGACCTCAGAAGCTTTATCTTTCTTGTTCCAAGAGGTCATCGTTCGTTAGAATGGTAAGCAAGTGTCTGCCGAAAGCTAGCTCGATGGAGTGTGAAATTAGATAGATGCTCTCGAGCGCTTCGCAAACTCCCGGAGCTCCATGAATCACGCGGTGCGGTATCAGAAGTCGCTGGCTCTTAGCCGCGACGTCATTTTTTTCCTAATCTGTGTCCTTCGTTGGTCCCGGAGGTAAGCCCTTGTTCCCTCGGTTATACCTGTCGCCGTGGTCATTGAGACAGTACGGTTCGACCGAGTGTTTAAAGGAGTGGCGTAGTGTAACGCAGTGCCTTTGAAGGTATTGAACACAGTGCACAGTTTGGCTGTGGCCCAACAAAGGGAGAAGGGAGGTTTGGAAGTAAATATCCAGGTCCTGGAAACCTCTTGCACAGCAAACACACAGACTGCCAAGATTCTGCTTTCAAAGCTGGTGTGTGTTTGTGTTTGTGTGTGTGTGTGCCTGTATGTGTGTGTGTGTTTGTGCTCTGGTGTGTGTGTGTGTGTGTGTGTGTGTGTGTGTGTGTGTGTGTGTGTGCGCGTGTGTGCTACCAATTTGATAATTGCTGAATAGAAACGGGGTGCTCTTTGTCATGAGACGGTCATCTGTAAAAACCGAATGGCTGTAAGGCAGTGAGCTTGTGAGTCTCTCCTCTCTCCTTCATAAACCATTCTATAAATCATCCTGTCAGTCTGAATCCACCATTAAAGGGTTCTGTAGACCTGTATGGGTTTATTAGCAGCCCGGGTGGCTCTTTGGTGAAAAGGATTGGAAGCCCTGGCCTGTTCTACAGAACACTTGTACTGCGGGATTTCAAACTGCAGATCACAACAAAGTCATAAGGAAGGAATATTCACTGGGAATAGAGGCGTGGGCTGTGTTTCGTCAGCACATGAGAAGCAAAATTGTACCCCAGACAAAACACAAGTGCTTTTACTCTCTGTGCTTGATGCAGGGAGCCACAGGATGCCTCCGTACAGAGAGATTTTCAGTATTCCCACAACGTGTTTTTATTGTTTTTGGGTTTATTGCGGAGCGGGATTATTGCAAGACATAATTCATCGTGCCGCAATTATGGCTTGTATTCATGTTAATATTACATTTTTATTCAGTTTCAGAGTTGATTGTTTGATATCTGAACATTTGAAAAATAATTTGAAGGTAGTTCTAGCGAGAATCTTGTTTAATGGCAGAATTCCATGACCCTTGAACTCTGTGACCTCTGATCTACATGGCGCATTGCTCTCACATGCCCTTATAGCTTTTCCTAGGGGCCCCAGGTCGTTTCACCCATTGGTCAGAGTGGCTTGTGCATTCTTAAAATCACTAGCCATTTTCAACATTGTACTAGCCACATTACCTTTTACAGTATAACACAACCTGATTGGTTACTTGTCAAAGTGGCTGCTAGAGTAGAAAATCTTACCAGCCACGTTTAAATTTTTTACTATAACTTGGCTGGTGGCGGGTGTTAATTTCACACCCTGAGAGCCTGTCATATTTCAGAAATGATTTGTATAATGTCTGGCTTCAGTAAACTTTAGCAAGGCCTGCATAACATGGCTAATGTAACTATATGTAAAGGCTGCTCAGTAGGGTCATTCTCCTAATGAAGCATTATGTTCATGTGTGTTTGTGTTTGTGTGTGTGTGTGTGTGTGACAGGAACTGCGCTCAGGCAGAATGTTAAATGGAATGTGTACATGCATATGCACCATGAAATTTAGCCCGCAACGGCGCATTTTGTGACATCCGTCGCCGAGCTGTTTTTTTGCGGCTTGCAGACTCATCTGTTGCTTTAAAGCAGGGCAGTAGCGGCATCTTGTAGATTAGTGCTTTAATCTGGGACACAGCAGATTATGGGTTTCCTCTTGTGGGATTGGCAGGGTCATGTGACCATGCAGAAAATGGCTCCACATTTACCTCAGATGACAAGATAGGGGAAACAAAGCCCAGAATGGGAGGTTTCCGCACGCACACGCACACGCACACACGCGTAAACGCGCATTCATTCCATAACACCTTTTAAAAGCTCCGTTTGCTGAGCTTTCCACTAGCCATCCCTGCCGACCTTTGGGATTACTGTAAAGCCGGTGGTTCTGACTAAGCGATCGCCACTCGGGAAAGGTAACTCATTAACGCTCCGTCGCCCCGGACGATGCGTCACCCAGGATCCTCTGCTGCCGGCGAGGGGTGGACGGCGGCACAGTCACACGATCATCGATGATACCCAGCTGAGAGAGCGAGAGAGAGAGAGAGAGAGGAGGACAGGCTGAAATAGAGTGAAATAGAAATAGAGGGAGAGATAGAGATAGAGATAAAGAGAAAGTGAGAGAGAGAGACACAGAGGGAGACGGCGAGAGAGAGAGAGCGATAGAGAGATAGATCGTAAACAGCACAGAGGAGCGGTACGCACCAGATCACATGCAGGCGATTGTCCAGGGAGAGAACAGGCACGCTCACACAGCGGTATGGACCCTGCAGAAGACTACAAGTCGCCATTTGATTTTGAGCAGGGTGTGAACACCAGTTACCTGTACCTGTCTCCCAGTGACAGCGTCACGCCCCCGGGCTCCCCAGGAGCGGCTGTGAGAGGTAACAGCCTGTGTGCGTACACAGTGTGTGTGTGTGTTTGTTTGTTCTGTGTGTTTGTGATTGTGTGTGTTTGTGTTTATGTTTTTGTGTGTGTATTTGTTTTTGTTCATGTGTTTTTGTGTGTGTGTGTGTGTGTTTGTATTTGTGGGTGTGGGTGTCTGAATATGTCCACGTGTGTAATCTATGCGTAGGCGCACGTGTCTATGTGGTTGCACGCGTATATGCATCGGTGTGTGTGTGTGTGTGTGTTTGTATTTGTGGGTGTGGGTGTCTGAATATGTCCACGTGTGTAATCTATGCGTAGGCGCACGTGTCTGTGTGGTTGCACGCGTATATGCATCGGTGTGTGTGCGTGCGCGCGCATGCGCACGTATATGTGTGCATGTTTGTGTATGTGTATTTCTGTCACACTGACCTGTTGAATTAGAGCTGCCATTTTTCTGCACCACATGCCAGCCTTCAAGGCCTCTGTCTCTCATTACCAAGGTGACAGTACAATTATTACTGCCAGTAGTATTATACTTCAGAGTTACGTAATCAGTTACCCTAAGAAGAAGATAATACAATCAAACCACGGATTACAGAATAAAAACCTTTATCTGCCTAAAGCCAGGTTTATATTCATATTTTATAGGTGTTTGTATGTTGATGGTTGGGCTGCATTATATGGAAAAAATTTAATAGTGAGTTTATTTTGCAATGTTGTGTTGAGGTATGAGCTGCGATATAACAAACAGAAGTGGAACACTTTCCATTTCCTTCTATTGTGCTTAAACACACACTCAGTAGGCCTACCTATACTAGGAATGAATATACCTGTTCTGCACTAACTGGATACAATGATACGTTTAAATAAATTATTTTCAACATTATTTTATTGAACTAATTGGACTTTTTAAACCCATCCTTAGAGCTGAGGACTACAGCTGTCATTTTCTGGAATATACATAATTCACTGTAGACAAAGTCTAAAATAAAAGTCTTAAATAATTCACAAGCGTCTTTTCCACAGAATTATAATGAATGAACATCATTTATGACAATGAGGAGAGAACATAAATTAACTTGGTGTCAAAAAGAGTTCTACTTTGTTGTGTGCCATTATTTTGGCTTCAGGGGTTGGCTGCACCAGCTATGTGTATGTTCAAACGTGGCCTAGTTATAGCATACGTTTGTACTTAATTTAGTTTTACACTTTACAGAATTCAAATGCGTTGCACCATGCAAAGTAGTTCTAATGAATATTGTAGTAATTGCACTAATCTTTATATTTACACCTGTCTCTGGGGAGCAAAATTAGCAAATGTAAGTAACTGTAGAATAGCAGTAATCTAATCAAAGAGAGTGCTTCTAATTGGTCTGCATGATTGCTTCTGATTGGTCAGCATGCAGAGTGCATGACCACAGGTGCATCTCCATTAACCAGATGCAATTTTGACATTTTAACACACAAAAAAACTAAATGGAAGGAAGGAAAATAAGACCTTTTCTGATCGTAAAATCGCACATGTAAATTAGAAATTTCTATGTAAATTTGATTAATTGTTCAGTCCTAATTGAGAGTTTTGATAATTCAGTTACAGTCACACTTCTGGAAGAACTTGTAATGGTAACTGTGGCATGTTGAATTTCAGTGTTTTATTACATTTGGGTATTAAATTGTTGGTTGTTAAATCGGTCAGCTGTAGTCATATCTGACACTTTGCATTAGGAAGGTCTGCAGAATGTAGGAGACGATTTTGTGATATTGTCATGATATTGTGATAACTGCGGTAATGAGGAAACACAAACATGCTTTTTAACTCCTTCGCGACTAGAACGGCCCTATTAAAAATGGTTCGAATTCGAACCATAGCGTCGTTTGTCTCTCTGCTATTGGTTAACCGTGGATTCGCGGTTGTTTTCATTTGAAAATGTTTTGGATAGTCAGCCAATGATTGCACAGATATTCTTGGCTGTGTGACGTGGTTCATTTACGCTGCACTGTTGACGCGCAATACGTCTTTGCAAGCCTTTCCAAAATGGCTTCGGCCAGTGGTAAACGCCGGTTTACTGCAGACGAAGTTGCTGAAATATGCACTATGCGCAACGATGATAATGACAGTGACTTTGATTCTGAACATGGAGGAATGGAAAGTGGAGAAGAAAGTGAAAGTGAAACGTATTGCGCGTCAACAGTGCAGCGTAAATGAACCACGTCACACAGCCAAGAATATCTGCAATCATTGGCTGACTATCCAAAACATTTTCGAATGAAAACAACCGCGAATCCACGGTTAACCAATAGCAG
Organism: Synaphobranchus kaupii; assembly: GCA_029718625.1. Lineage (NCBI taxonomy): Eukaryota > Metazoa > Chordata > Actinopteri > Anguilliformes > Synaphobranchidae > Synaphobranchus > Synaphobranchus kaupii. The sequence goes on along the minus strand of CM056396.1, from coordinate 8,022,357 downwards.
AGAGACAAATGACGCTATGGTTCGAATTTGAACCATTTTTAATAAGGCCGTCGCGAAGGAGTTAAATCACTTATTGGGGCTCCTTTGATTCCACACTTGTGCTTTTAAGGCGGGTTTTAGCTTTGCAGTCATTACGCCGCAACAACATACTGAAGTCAGCTGTCCTGGGTGGCCTAGTTTAAGACCAACCAGTTCTCAGTCTACCCCTAGCTAGAAAAAAAGACGGGCAATGCTCTCCCAGTCATTAAATGATGTCTGAAAGTGTACCTCATTGTTAATTTTTCAGAAATCAGTTGTTGGTGCTCTTCAGTGCACTCTGAGCTCACAGAGAGTTAAGACCACACTGTGAGATTTCAGCCAGGGATCACAGATGTTCTGATCACATTATTCTCATTTATCCAGTAGAGCCACACCACGGCATGCTGACTCGCAGCACAGCCTCATTTCTCCATTTAAGTCTGGAACATTAAAGATTGGAGGCATGTGATGTGGTCCGGCTGGAAAAAGCCACTGCGTGCCATTTTCCGATCGATCACCTACAGGGTGTGAAATTAACACCCGCCACCAGCCAAATGCTGGTAAAATTTTTATTGCGGCTGGTAAGATTTCCTACTCTAGCAGCCACTTTGACAGGTAACAAACCAGGTTGTGCTATATTGTAAGAGGTGATTTGGCTCGTAAAATGGTGAAAATGGCTAGTGATTTTTAGAATCCACAAGCCACTCTGGTCAGTGGGTGAAAAAGTACATTTCATGCCCTGATCACTTGTTCCTCTGCCTGTTGTTTTCTTTCAATGGGAATTCTAGTGGTGTAGTTTACAACAGCAGCCCTTACCATCACCTCGTGCTGTCATATCAGGAAAGAATCGCGGCTGGCGCATTCAGTAGACCTAATGTAAATACACTCAAGTCACGCCGCGCCCTGATTAGATATTTTTTTCTTCCACTTCCGTACCCCTCGGCTCACTCGTGCGTGCGGTGTGGTCATTCCAGGTAAAGGTGTGCACTGCAGTCACTTATTTTGGAGACAAACAGGCAAAGGTCGAGATGCCTGCCGTTCTCACTGAACGGGTGTTGTTTCTGTGTTGAAGTTACACCAAGACCAGACTCCATACCGGAGGTGGGAGAAGACGCTGCGGCCGCCGTCGGCGTGGCAACCACGGCCCTGACGGAAGAAGAACAGGAGGAACTACGCAGCGAGTTGGCCAAGGTGAGGCAACATGAGCTGTAGGTGTGGCCAAAGTAAGTCAACCTGGGCTGTGGGTGTGGCCAAAGTAAGTCAACCTGGGCTGTGGATGTGGCCAAAGTAGGTCAACCTGGGCTGTGGGTGTGGCCAAAGTAGGTCAACCTGGGCTGTGGGTGTGGCCAAAGTAAGTCAACATGGGCTGTGGGTGTGGCCAAAGTCAGTCAACCTGGGTTTTGGGTGTGGCCAACGTGAGTCAATCTGGGCTGTGGGTGTGGCTAATATGAAACTTCTGATTTGGCTAGTGTGGCTACAGAGAGAATAAAATGAGAGCCCTGATTTGTATGTGTAATCAGAATCGGAATCACTTTATTCACCAAATGTGTAGAGTACACAGGAATTTAACTAGGTAGTACAAGTGTGAAAGACCTGACACCTCATAAGTGCAATACCTACAATATACACAAACACATATAAAACATATATCACCCACATACAACACGACACATTTTACAGAAATGGTGGCAAAAAAAACAGAAGGACAGAAAAACATACAAACGTGTGGAGCGGTGAAACACGGTGGCTAGTGATGCCTAGTTTATTAGTGCGATTTACATGCGGCTCTTAAGTTGTGGGTGTGTGATATTGAGGCTCCTGAGTGTAAAAGAAACTCTGACACAGTGTCAAATGGGTTCTGCATTGCAGGTGGAGGATGAGATCCAGACTCTCTCACAGGTCCTGGCGGCGAAGGAGAAACACGTGGCGGAAATCAAGAGGAAGCTGGGGATGTCTCCGCTCAACGAGTTGAAGCAGAACATCACCAAGGGCTGGCAGGAAGTCACCACGTCCGTCGTGTACGTGCATCTCTGGTCCCGTCCCCGCAGCAGACAGGACTCTAATCCCGCAGCTACAGGGCACGCACTCGCCCTCTGCTCAACAGACACTCGGGTTCGACTCCTCACCTCAGTGCGCTTTAGGCCATTTTCATCAGACAGGAAATGGAAACATTCCTGACAAAAACTTACCTTTTATGTTGAGTCTACTGCCTCATGACAAAAATGCACAATATTATTTCTCACTGTTCAGTAGCAGGTTACACAAAAGTCACATATGGAGAGCTGAGCTCAAATTAAGCTTGAGATATTTAGAAATGCGTCTCTTCTGCTGGAATTAAAATGGAGGATAAGTTAAAGCGGGCTAATGGAGCCGCAGTATAGAAGGCACTATTTCGTCTGACGTTGGCTGCCTGGTCCTGGACCGCTGCCAAAGAGCACCTAACCGCACGGTTCTGTCGACCACAAGGAGGAGGGTAAACCGCGCGGACACGCCTCGTGTCTGTAACGGAGCCTTCCTTCGTTAGTACTGGCTACATTGGTCCCGGGACGCTGACGCTGTGGACAGTGAATGAAGTGTGACCGTGAGAGAGCGCTTATAGCCGTTATCCTTTAAGAGTTCAATTGTCAAGGTGTCGGTTTGAGCAGCGGCTGCGCCAGTCCGATAGCCCCGTTTGAATTTCAACACGTCAGCATGCTGCGTGCCTTGCAGCTGTGTTTTTCACAAGGGTGAATGAGGCAGAGAACGCTGCGCCCCCCCCGGCCCTAACGGCTCGTCTCCTCCCTCCCCGCAGGTACAGGAGGACCTCGGAGACCCTGAGCCAGGCGGGGCAGAAGGCCACGGCCGCCTTCTCCAGCATGGGCTCGGCCATCAGCAGGAAGCTGGAGGACGTCAGGTGAGTCCAGGGCCCCTGACCGTATCCTGTTCCCCTCTGCCCTGTATCCTGTTCCAGTATTGACCGGTGACATATCAAGGGAATGCCAATGAGAATACTTTGGCAAATAGTTTGTATTTTTTATTGTTGCTTCTTCCTCTATGCAATAATATCTTTACCTTTCCAGTCATGAACAGAGATTTACCTGTGTAAGAGGAACTGTAGATAAGGATAGACATCTCTCTTATTCTGTTACTTTTTCGATGTTTTTGCTGTCGTTGTCATTGTTGTTATTTTTGTTTGTGAACTTTTCTGTTTGACGTTGCGTGTTATTGTAGCATCTGTATTGTATATAAAAGGGAGTGCTTATTAACCCCAGTGCTAACTTACCGCTCGGTCCATTGGCCGAGTCGCCCCGATTGGCACCGTTGAAGTGTAGAGCTCAGTGGACCACTTTGCAGGGACCATTTGAAGTGCAAGCAGGACAGGTTTGTTGCTGCACTGTAGAGTCCGCTGACCCCTCAGCTACCCTTAGAGCTTTTTAACGCTCATAGGCTTGCGCGCCGTGGCTACGGTGCGCCAGCAGCAGCGCGGCCTCTTTCGCGCACTTCCTCCGTTCGCGGCGGGAGCACGGGGCAGAGGCCCCTCAGTCAGGTGACACGGTGCACTCTTGACATGCCTGAGCTATCCTGAGGGCTTCCTGCCTCTTTTTGCTGACTCATACAAAACCCAGTCAGTTAAATGCATTGTGGTGGTCAGAGACACAGGGAAGGCTGTTTCCAGGAATGTGTTCTTTTACATTGAAACGAAGCCTTAATTTTAAAAAAACCCCCGCAGTCCCGTGACACCCCGAACAATGCGCACTCAAGGCGGTGTCGCCGGGTCGTGCGGAGAAGTAACAGCCCGTCCGAGCGGGGAGGGTGCCCGGAGAGACGTACGAGGGCGCGAGCCGTTTTAGACGCAGCCATTACGGGACAGCCTGACTCATTCCTGCCAAGAGCCACCGTGTCGTATAGCTGCCGCGCGGAACAGGATTCATCTCTCTCCATTTCTCTTTAACGCTCCCAACGGCTCCCTGCAGATTACAGAACCTTTCCAATTCCTTTAGGTAAGGCCGTCGCAAGGCTAACGCCGCCGGGCCCCAAGCCCCGGTGTTGTCAGTTCCATATTGCAGTCATAGCGGCTCTGCATTGCTGTGAGCTCATACCTGTTATTCATTCGGCCCAAGCGAGCTTCGGCTGACCCGTCTGGCGCGGCTCTTTTATTTGCATTCATGAGAATGTTCCTCCTCCTCTCATGGCCTGTCCTTTGCCAGCCTTCGTGTGAGCATGCTCCGTGTTCGCTTGCGCCATGCCGGGTGCCGCTTGCGCTCATACGTGTGCTCGTTAATTTGAACGTCTGTTGCGAAACATTCGGTATTCATTCATGCGAAATTGACCGTGCAGTTATCCGTCCAATCACAGTGGTTGTGTTTATGAATATATGTCCCTCTGTGATTTAGTTAATGTCCTGAATGTCAGATGTGCGCCAAATGTCGCACTGAAAGTGATATTCAATCTACGAGGCCAGATTGAGCTGTGGTGATGAATGAACACCGCAGATATTTCACAAGATCTTTTTCAGTCAGCAAGGATTATCAGCTGCTAATAGTACCATATTAAAGTAAAATATCCAAGGGGCGATTGCAGCCAAGATATAACAGTAAGATAAAGGCAGTAAGATTTATAAAATGCGTCCTTGCTTTTTATAGCTGACTGTATTATATACGACACAAAGTAGATGGGAGACATTAACCAAATCCAGACTTTCTTTTGCCTTCCATTCACAATCAATTACAACAATAGGACACCAAGAATAAGGCATGCCATTGTGAAGCTTGTTTGTGTGTGTGGATGAACAGTGCTCGCCCTTGTTTCCCACAGTCTCTGTTAGCTCAGTACTTCCTCCTGCCGACACTGTGCGGAGGCTAATGGAGGCCAAAGCCCTCCACAGCCATCTGCTCTCTGAGTTCCTGGGTCTTCTCCCCAATTTTAATTCCAGAACCACCTTCCTCCTCCTCCTCCTCCTCCGGCTTCATTTACTCCTCCTGCTCCTTATCAGCAGGAGGGCATAACGGCTAAGCAACCCCTTAAGTTTTTTATTGACTGTAACTTCATCAAAAAAAGCATTCACACTGCATAAGCCTATACTTAACAAGCATTTTAATCTTATATTTAGACTTTAGAATCTTATTTCTGTTACGTTTTTCATTACCTGCCAGTGGGGTGTGAGATTTTTACTCATTTCAAGATTTGCCAGTGGGGTGAGATAATTTCACTTGTCAAGCAAAAAGTAACTTAAAACAAACTAATATTTTCCACTTTTGAGAAAAAAAAAGAAAAGATTTTAAGTCTCATTATAAGACTAAAACACTTGTTAAGACAGACATTTTTTGCAGTGCAGTGTTGAATCAACTCTGACAGGGAGCATTTGATACCTCATATACACTATTAGAGTAAAATTAACTGTTAGAGTAGCTTTCAAATGGGACATTCTTGCTGTGTACACGGTTGAACAAACGGTGAGAGAAGGACTAAGAGCAAAGTGCTGAGTGTGGATAAAGATCCGCTTTGGTCTTTCTCCCTCCTCACTGCCTTTCCGGAGTGTTCTCTGTGCTGTTACTAACCCTTTTCCTTCCTTTACTGCTGACGGATAGTATACACTCCATACAGCACTCTATTAGCATGCCTGCCATGAGGTAAGAGACTGCATACTCACCTGCATACACACACGCACACACACACACACACACACGACACCTGCTAATCCCGGCAAAGCTCCTCCCCTATGGTAGTACTGTGCTTTGTGACGGTATAGAATGGAGTCCCTTGCACGCGCTTGCGTCAGAAAAGGCAGGGCTGATGCCAGCTGGCAACCCAGCCAGGGAGCTGAAGCTTCACAGCGTACCCCTTATGCCATTGGCCATTAGACTCGGCTCAGTGGAGATGTGCACCAATCGCTCGGCTGGAAATGAGAGCGACAGGGCCCAGGACCCCTGAGGAGCAGGGGGGTTATGTGCATCTGTTATGTTACTGTTCCTCAAGGCCCAATATAGTGTATGTAGCCCTGCCAAAACTGGTCGTCACCAGAGATTATTGAAATGACTGTTATCGTGGAACAACCTTTCAGAGGAGATGCATGTAATGAGATAAAATATGAGAGTCTACTTCCTCCCCACAGGTACCAATGTATCATTTACTTCCTGTTCCACTTTCTAAGTGGAATTTCACAGTCACTTTAGGTACAATGAGCCTAGATTAAGTTCTCTGGAAATCAATTTAATACGGTGTCATCTCTCTGTGTGTTGGAGATTTAAATGCACGGCCATCGCTCATATTCGTGTTATCGATAGTTCTGCCTCAGTATTGCCTAAAACACATTTATAAACCAAGGAAGACAAATGGGATGTTAAAATCCACAGAAATATTATGTAATACTATATCGTTTCAGATACAGTCACATTGCTTGAATGCTGCTTGGATACGTGATGCATTGGAAAAATTAATGTGTTTATATTCCTATACCCTCCTCTTCATTTATATACAAGAACGTTGTTTCTTAATTGTATGAATCTCAGTTTTTAGTTTGGTTGGACACATTTCTTGCTAAGCTATCGTTTGCTTTGCAGGAACACTCCAACATTTAAGTCCTTTGAAGGGAGAGTGGAGACCCTAAAGGTGAGTTTCTTAGACAGTGATGAGCTAAATTTGTTCTCAGCAATTATCATTGTAATCAGTGATCATTGTGGCTTGTTAGAGTTATGGCATGAATGTTCTCATAGGGTGGTCATGCACTTGAGGTGCATTTTAAATCATTAACAACAGTTTTAATTGGAATGACCAGAGTTCAATACAAGTCAGACTCAGATTTGTGTCTTTCTGCGCTACTGTTCTGTGTTCTGTGAATCTTATCTGTGTTCTCTCTAAATCTCATCTACGTTCTCTCAAAATCTTATCCGTGTTCTCTCTGAATCGTATCCATGTTCTCAGAATCTTATCTGTGTTCTCTGAATCTTACCCGTGTTCTCACTCAAGACCAAGATGAGCCCCGCCGAATCGACTGGTGATTTCGGTGAGGTTTTAAACTCCACGGCCAGCGCCGAACCGGCAGAGGTCACGCCCGAGGTGACCCCAGCAGACAGTGAAGAGCCGCACTGAAGCTGCGGGCCGGGGCGCCCCTCTCACCCGAGCCCCTCCCCCATCTCTAGTGTTTGGCCACCCTACCACGAAAAACCAAAGGAAAAGAACAGCAGTGTGTACTTGTGCACCGTAATCCTATTCACATCCTGATTTAACTTCCTGTTATCTCATTCACATCCTGATTTAACTTCCCACTATCCCATTCACATCCTGATTTAACTTCCTGTTATCCTATTCACATCCTGATTTAACTTCCTGTTATCCCATTCATATCCTGATTTAACTTCCCATTATCCTATTCACATCCTGATTTAACTTCCCGCTATCCCATTCACATCCTGATTTAACTTCCCGTTATCCTATTCACATCCTGATTTAACTTCCTGTTATCCTATTCACATCCTGATTTAACTTCCTGTTATCCTATTCACATCCTGATTTAACTTCCTGTTATCCCATTCATATCCTGATTTAACGTCCTCTAATCCCATTCACATCCTGATTTAACTTCCAGTTGTCCCATTCACATCCTCATTTAACTTCCTGTTATCCCATTCATATCCTGATTTAACGTCCCCTAATCCCATTCACATCCTGATTTAACTTCCAGTTGTCCCATTCACATCCTCATTTAACTTCCTGTTATCCCATTCATATCCTGATTTAACGTCCCGTTATCCCATTCACATCCTCATTTAACTTTACTTTACATTAATCTGTGAACACATTGTCAGAACACATTAATATTCATTTGTGCTCATTAGTTGCCTTAATTGGTTAGGAAATGGCACAGTGGCGAGACACAACACAGGAGTAATTGTTCGACAAGGCCAAAAAGCCTCAACTGAAGAAGAAAATGTCTGCCCTACGTGGGTTGTGGGGGGTAGTGGTTCCTTGCTGAATTTTTTCATCTGTTTAGCTTTTGTCTGCATTTTTTTCATATAATCAGTTGAATAATGGGTCTGGGTGAAAATAGTTCAGGCAGTGCCGTGGCAGTCTTACACACTGGAACAGTAGAAACATTTTCTGCATCTTTTTCATTATTTAAGTCGGACCTAGGGCACCTTACGTTTTGCATACCTGCTTATGACACCGTGCATTTACATAAGGTAATCGGGTTAAATGCTTTGTTTGAGGGCATAACAGCTCTTTCCCAACAGGGTTTGAACCTGCACCCTTCTGGTTTTGAGCCAAATTTATTGGAGCGCTGCACAGCCACCCTCCTCACACCATGAGCGTGGGGCTTTAATATTTATGTATAGGTCATTCTCATTCTTATGTGCTATCATGCTGTAACTAGCCATTTTCACCTTGACATTAACGTTTGACTGATTAAAAATACTGGAGAAGCTCACTAATCTTCTAAGGAACTTGTTACATCATAATATAGTAACTACTGTCACTTTATAATTATTATTTTGTCCTGCTTGTCTGAAATTGAGTGATATCGCTAAATGTTTTGAATAATGGTGTTACACTCACCTTTCTCACACCTGAAGAATTTCGCTTAGTTTAGTTTTAATTTAGTTTTAAAAATAATATATATACATTTCACACAGAAAATGGTTTATTATCTGGTATCTGAAGACCAGCTCTTTCTGTGTAGTAGTCTGTACAAAAGCACTGTGGGTTAGTTATAAAAATGTACACCAAAATACACTATATGAGGCAGTACGTGCCAATGGGTGCTGTTATGCCAACATTCTCACCCTTATCAACAAAGGTAGCCAGTAGAAAAAGATGGTTGCACTCCTCTGGAGACACACTTTGAGGTGAAAACTTGAATAGGTTCAGTTCACTAAACTAAGGCTGCTGTACTATTGCTATATGATACAGAAGCTTTGGTTCACCTATTCAAAAGTTATCAGTCTCTAAGCCGGCTCCAGTTTTTTTTAGAAGGACGAGTCTGCTGAGAAGTTGTAGCGTGTTGCTTACATTTGGATGCAGTTCTTGAGAAGCTGCCACTGAGGAGATGAAGGTACTTTTGACTTTTTTTCAGAATGTCCTCAAGAGGGCCCTGTACGATTGGATGAATGTCCACTTCTTTAACAATGTTACATTTACGAATGAAACACGACTCAAAATCTTTTGGGTGGCAGTGTTTGTCCTGTGAGCCAAAGCACACTGCACCCCCAGTCAGCATCGGGTTGTAATTGAAATGGTGATATTCCTTATTTAAGTATGGGATTTTCTTTCTGTTTGTAATATTTCTATTGACAGCAGCATGAATGCCACAATCCTGAGTGAAGCGCATGTTTTTTTCTCAGAATTTTTTATTTTTTTCCCCTACCAGTCATTCCCTCTGCTAAGCTATGGTTTTAGATATTTCACTTTGACACCGGGTGTGATGATTTAGAAGAAGAATTTATTAGAATAAGAATATATTATGGCTAGAATAATTCTTGTCAGGGGAAGTTGGCATGTTTGTGTAAAGCTGAATTGGGTTGAACACCTTGCCTGGGAAAATCTGCATTGGAGAATGTTATGATTATGGTTTTAGTGTAACTGAGCCAAAGCATCTTTATCTACCGTGCCAATCATGATATCTCCTACCGATTCATCACCAGTTTCCTCTTGGACTACATTTAAAGTAAGCAGTACATTGTTGTTTTATTTGTCTAGAGGTATTAAGTGAAATATATTTTATTTTATGGCATATTGTACTCATACCTGAAATTGTAATTCTAAATGGCAAACGCTCGCAATTTCTAACAACTAAAGGCAGATGGAACTGGTGGATGCTGTAAGAGTTATAGTTGAGGCTGTATGTATGTATGTAGCCTACGTGATTGTTAATATACTAATCAGCTGTGCCATGCTGCGGCTGAGACGGTTTTCTGTTTAAGACTGTGCTTTCGGAAGGGTGCCTACACGTCTTCAATTCACTTTGCTCTTTACGCTTACAGATTGAACATGTTACACATTACACGGCATTCACATTTTTAATTGAATTATGTTAACCAATTAAAATTTAGGCATCACATTCCAGGTTAGTTTAATATCAACAGCAGTTAAGCAAGGCCGTTGTGTGGTTTTTTTTTTAAAGGCTGGAATTACTCACGTGCTTTCTAAACGACCGCGATTCCAGTTCGATTCGGTCGTTTTGCAGAAGTGTTCAAGTAGACACTTTGTGTTAAGCGTCTGCTGGATGAGGTGCCAACAACTGATCTGTGGTGAGTTTTCTCCATGTGGGATTACGGTTGCCTTGGCAGTGGTTACACATCTAATTTGTGATTGCAATCTTCTGCCGTCAGTTTGCCCCGCCTGACGGCTGTCAGTCTCGTCCGATTCTTATGTAGGTTGCTTCAGAGTACTCCTTTGAAGTACCTGCTTGGTGTCGCTCACATTTCCCCCACACTCAGCTCCGTTGAGACTGACGAAATTCAACCGTCTTATAAAGAACGCAACAAATAAAGAAAAAAAAAACAACGCTCAGTTATCCTGCAGAAGTTTCCAGTTAACAGGAAAAAAGCCAACACGTCAGTTAACAGTAAAACTTTACATGCAGGTCTGGGTTTAAGTATGCTCTACCACAAGGTCTAAAGCTTTAGCAAACAAATGCAAATGTACTTTTTATTGCAGTCCGTTGTGGCATTACCAGTTTCCCGCTGAAATATCTCGAGAGTAGGCAACGTTGTTACACCCTCAATGGAAGCAAGGTTTTCTGTTCTTGTAACGGCAGTGTGTGTACACGTCTCACATGGGAATTTCCTGGGTACGTTCCGGTAATACAGACACATTCCAATTTGCCACTTTATTGATTAGGAAACCTGCAAATGAAGCCAGCATTAAGTGAATGACAGCTGCATGTTGTCAGTGTTTTCCAGGAGTAATATTGCTACTCTGGTGCTTTCTGTGCTCTGTATAGTACTTGATGCTGTTTGGCCACAACCACCAATAATGGTGGACAAGGGCCCCTGATCTGACATCTTGTAACCACATTTAGTGAATGTAAAATGACTGCCCATTTCATTTTTGTTTCTTTACTGTTTGCTGGAAAATGAACACCTAGGGTGTATCCAAGAGGGTCACAATACATTGCCAGCACGACCTTATTTGTTTGTATGTTCAATGCTAAATAAAAGACAAAGCACAAAAAAAACTGCCTCGAGCCTTTCCCTCCACTTTTGTTGTGAACAGACAAAAGGTAACCAAGGCAGTCTTGGTTGCTGTTCAGATTTTAGCATGTAGTACCGTGCAAGGACACAAGAGGGCGATAGACAAAAGCCTCCAGTCTCAAGCAGAGAAACTTGATCTCCTGTTTCTCTGTTGTGGCTGTTGATGAGGCGCAACAGAGGATGGGAGTGGTTGTGTTCAACAGAAATGTAGATGAGCAAAACCACACTAATCAAAGCATTTGTTTTCGGTCAAGTGCTGCCACTGTGCCCATTCCTGGTTCTGCTGTTCAATGGCACTGAGGTGTATCAGTTAGAGATAACAGTGGTTTGCAAAAGTATCCATACCCTTGCAGTTTTCATATTTTGTGGCCTCGAAGCTTAAAAATCCTGACACATGAATTAATATTTTTGATATACAGTAGTTGTCAAACAATGGTGCAAAAAAATTGTTGCATAAATAGTGATTAATCAATAATAGTGATTTCAACAAATTGTTTTCAGATCCATTTCACGCAACGATTCAACCATGAAGACAATGGGGTTTCTAAAACAATCATGGCATAAAGTTGTGGAAATGCACAGTAAAAATGTGAAAGTCACGGTCAAGTCAATAATTATGAAGCAGTAAGTGTATGCTGCCACCTGGATACTACCTAGACCAGGACGTCCGTCAAAATTGAGCTGCTCAAAAGACTAAAACTGGGCTGTGTACGAATCAGAGCCCTATCTACTGCGTCCTGTGTACTAGTATGCCATATACTGCTTCCTGCCTACTGTTTTGTGACATGCAGAATGCGAAAGATATCCTCGATACTATTTTCAGCGAAAACTTGGAAATAAGTATGTCATCCGGGGATTTTACACCTCCAGGGTACACTACATTTAGAGAACATTTACCTACTTAACAATGTTCTCATCCAGTGTACTCAACTAGCATACTCGATAGTATAGAAGGGCATTGATTGGGACACATCCCTGGTCTGGGAAATCATTGCAAGGCTAACTTGAAAAGAGTTAAAGTTCGATGACTGAGATGTGGGGAAAGATGTTCATCAGAGCTGACCACTGGCATAAACACTCTGCAGTTGTTTAGGGCCACCACCATCACTGGGTCACACAACTCAAGTTTTTAAAATAATCTGATTTAGTGATTGATGTTGGTGCACTCTGGGCCACAACAACATTCCCGTTTAGGGCCACCAAAACCACAGGGCCGGCTCCTGATGTCCATGAGCTAACAATATCCCAGTCACTCCACTGGGCTTGTACCAGACATACCACTTTTTATTTCGGCCAAAAATGTCCAATTTTTTCCCATCTGACCGCAAACTTTGACACCAGATTGTCTATACAAACCAGCCCGTTCATTCCTTCCATTCTCTGCTATGGGCATTTTTTCTTCAGCCACATCCTTAGTGTATATTCATAGTGGGTGAGAAAACCAGAACCATTTTGGACATCAACAATGGCAGAGGCTGCACTTTCAATGCTAAAAACACGGAGGAGACCATCTGGTTTCTACATTTAAAACCTGTGATGACATTGCTAAATATTCCCACTGAGTAAGTTATGCCAACGAATGAAGACCCACGTTTACCAAACACGTGCATGTCTCTCCGGAGCAAACCACTGAAACAGGGCTAGTGTATGGAAGAGCTGGAATGCATTTGATAAGACCTGATAAACAGGTTAATCCCAGGGTTCATTTTCTATAGTTTATTGGCTGTTTCCATGGACGTTATGTCCATCCATCTATCATCTAACCGGCGTATTCCAGGACAGGTTGCCGACCCATTGCAGGGTACACACACCGTTCACTCACACACTCATACCTACGGGGAATTTAGTGTCTCCAATTAGCCTGCTTGTCTTTGGACTGTGGGAGGAAACCCACGCAAACACGGGGAGAACATGCAAACTCCACACAGAAAGGACCCTGGCGGGGATTCAAAACTTCAACATTCTTGCTTTGAGGTGACAGCGTATATGCTGCACCACCATGCCGCCCTGGAAGTTCTGTTGACTGTGAAAGAGAAGGAAGGAGCACGCCACACACATCACGTAGTAAACAACTGCCAAAAGGCTTTATTTTCAGTGACTGATCTCCAGGAGCTCATCGTTAACACAGAAAACCCTCGAGAGGTCTTACACAAAAAGGAAGTGACAACAGCTGCACTTACAAGCACCAGGAGGACAACGTCAGCGTTGTACGACACCACGGCAGTTTATATATATATATATATATATATACACATATATATATATATACACCGCTCTGATAACTAGAACAGCCAGCATATGAAGAGTTAACAGTCACCAGGTTTCGATCCTGTCGAGAAAGAAATCAACATCTTTTTGGAAAGCATAAAATGACAATAGTAGTAATAACAAAAACAAAAAACAAAAAAACTTTATTGGTGCATGGGGAGATGGCGTGTGAGACACTGCATGTGTCGAGTGCTTTCTGTATACAACGCGTGATGTATTGCAGTACAACCTGAATCACTATAAAGGACACGGACTCAAACACTGTCAGTGCTTTACGCATCCCAGACCCAGTGTGCCTGATGGAAGTACTGTATGTCTGATGGAATAAAGACCGTCTTTCTCTATTACAGACTGTTAGTAAACTGAGGTATTCTGTGTGAGTGTGTGTGTGCGTGCGTGTGTGAGAGAAACACATGCACTTAAACCATGCAGGTGAATTTGTTTGCAGTGTAGTTGCATTCCGCTCGAGTGAATGATTGACCTGGGATGATTTTACTGGAGGTGTAGTCCCATGGAAACAAATGGCAGAAGCATGAGGACAGATGAACGCGTGTAACTAATATAATCCTGTAAAGTACCCTGGCCTCTTCCATATTCCACCATGGAAGCCCTGTGCCTTCTCTCTGGCCCATCTGACTGCAATGACAAGGACTGTTTCTTTACCAGACACGACCACATTAAGGGCTCAAAACGATCCTATGGAGAAAGACCTGCCCTGCAAATCATTTCTGTGGAGAATGGTCACTGCTTTCCACGGCAGGAGTTCAAAACACTTGGGTTATGTAAGCTGTAAAGTGAATCCTATAGCCTGGACCTAATCCATAGGTTTAAGAGGCTGACGGTAATATATAGCCCGTAGACTTTCAAAGCTTCACATGTCATTAAATGTCCAGTTTGCTTTACATTTTCTTAATTTCTTTAATTAAAATAAAAAAGGACACACAAAAATACTATATGATCTAGTCCAGCTCATGTGTGTATTTTTTTTTTCATCTATGCAAAGGTAAAAATCATGCAAATGACCTTGCTTCTTGATATTCAGAATCACAGATGTAGACAGGAAGAGGGTCAAAGCCGTTTTAGCTGAGAAAGTGACCTCTAAGCTGCCTGGGCTTAACCACAGCTCTACAGGTTTATGATCGCTTCATTCCTTCACAGCGATACAAAGCAACACATATATACTTCATAGAGGGCTGATGTGGTCGTACTATTTTGGACGTGTCTTTCACTAGAGTAGTCTCTCAGATTTGTAATGCCTGCAACCTATTCTACATCCTAGGGTTCACACAAAAACGCTGCCTGTCTAGCTACTCAATTAGCCAGAACATGTAATGTAAAGTGGACACCTACAGGTCTCCATTAAATTTAGTATAAACATGCTGGGGGAAAAACTCAAGTTTGGAATGACTTGGAGATAAACCTTGAGGTTGAGTTGTGAGTGAGGTGTCACAATCCTGCAGATCTTTGAGGAGCTCCAAACATGGAGTGTCTTGAATATATGGACACTTACTTCATGACGTGATGGATAGTTTAAAAGGAACTCAAAAAAGTGTCGTTGGCTCGCCAGAACCAGGGTTCTTAAGTTTTAAGTGCAAAACCAAATGTAGGTGAGGGACAAATGCAGTGGAACCAATTAAATGGGTGAAACCTTGATAGCAAGGCTTCTGAAAGCAAACCCGTGCCTGGTGCTGACAGTGTTTGAGGAGTGACCACCCTAACAGCTGCAATTTCCTGATATCTCAAGATCCCCGCTACACCATTTTTCTTGACTAGGGGGTGCACAACTCCCGTGGCCAAAACCGCTTCTGTCATCACCTCAACCGGTCCTTTAACACTTCGGTAGATTCATGTGTCATCGTGACCGAACGAATCAAATCCTTTTCCCTCGCTCGAAGCGTGAGAGCGCCAAGCGAATCTACTTGGACTGCGATTCCTGCGGCCAGGAGTTGGGCACCCCTGCACAGCACGGTCAGTCATGGCTTCAAATTCTCATTTTCCACCTCCCTGCCAACGGTCGCCTGTATTGTATTACAAAACATCCTGAGTTTTCCTTTAGAACACAGTATACTGTAGTGTAAAGCGATCCCTCCCCAGCGGCTCCTTCAATGTTGTACAATATACTGCTTAATGTGAGGAATGTTACTAAGAGTTGCTTGCCTCTTACACAGAAAGACACAAAAATAGGAAAGCATTAAACGTATAAAAACATCACTGTGGGTCCCCAGTGCAGGAAGAATGCAGGCAATTTTTCCTTAACGTTTGTCGCAAAGAGCCAATGGAACTTTCCTTGAATGAAACCTTGCCGTGAAATGAAGGGAAAAAAGCTTATGCTTCCTGTATTGTGTTAGCGTAAAGATCAACAGTCTCTAAGGAGAGAAGAGGCCTGCAGAACCGTTGGCTGAATGCCCAGATCTGACGGCGTAGCAGAACGGCCAGCCAATCGGACAGCACCATCTCCAGGGGAGGAGGAGCCAAGCTGTTCCGAGAGATTCTTCCACATAAACATCGACCCTGGATCAGTTTCAGCTCTTTGCACAAAATGGTTGCAATAAGCTTCAACTTAACATGGGGGTGTTTTCCTCTGCTAGAGTGGACTGGGGGCAAGCTTAAGAAGTGCAATAGAATGGGACGGTAACAGTTACTATCACAACTGGCTGCACCTCTCCACATCCCCAAAATAACCCTTTTCATTATTGCCTGCCTTCTGCCTGTTTCATGGACATCACATCACAATATACACATTTATATATTAATTAGTTTTTTTTTGCATGCACATGCAGTATGAAAAATACAGTTCAGTTGTAGGATATTAGTAAAAGTGTAAAAATCCAGTGCGACAGTTGTTGAGTTCTTGAGGTTAACACGGTCATTAAATTGAGAAGAGTGAGATAACCCATCGCTGAGACACTTTCCCATGCAGACTTGTGACTTTTATCAGTCACGCATTGATAAGTGAAACCTGCTATGTGTCTTCTGTAGAAAAAAATCAAATGTACCTACAAAATGGACAATTCCCTAGCCACTCTGCTGACGGGCCCAAAGCTTCCCTCGCACCGGGGTTATTTCTGAGTGTGTAGGCTGTTTCCAAGTGGATCGTTTGCCTACGTTTGATCCCACGTGAAGAAAGCCCAAATCTCCGGGACGCTCGTACCTCGTACTGCAACCAGCGGATATCTCTGACCCCCCCCCCCCCAGTCGCAAAAGCAGATTGACTCCTGGAGCACAAACCAATTATCAGTTTTGGACACAGAGAGGAATTGCTGTTGATTTGATCTGAACACTACAGAGGGTATTTTTGTATTTGCCACAGGTAAGTGAAAGAATGAGTTAATCATACCCCCTGTGTGGGATTATATCACAAGGTCTCTGGATCTGATGGGTGATCTCACTCGTTTAACCCTTTGTTTTTCCAAAAAAAAAGAATTAGAAAATAAGAAGGAATTCCTGGTTTCCCAAAGATGAAGTGCTGTATTGGCTCAAGTTTCCAATCACACGTTTGTATAGCTGTGTTCTTTGTACATAAGTGCTCTAAGTCTATGAATCTTACTTAAGGGGTGATCTAAGGATTGGAAAACCAGAAAGAAAACGACAACAAAAATGACAACAGTGTTGTACTGCGAATTGAAAACCGATACTCTTGGAGAAAAAGACTCCACCACCTTAGATTGGTTCAAGCAACCCAGTCCCAGGATGCTAAAGTAAAGAGCAGATCCTTTCGGCGTACACAAAGCATTACTAAAGGGCCCCCCAGTTTCGATTGGGTACCAACAGAAACATGTAGAACTCAGACCTGCCAACACCAGAGACATTCTTTCGTTCCTGTGCATTACAACACAGTATCAGTCATCACCAAGGCACAGACTCCTGTATTCCCCCTTACATTCCTGAAGCCTCCATTCAGACCAATCACTATAAAACCCACAAAAGTTCAGCTATTGGGAGGAGCGTTCAAGACGCGCCCTGTCGATCATCACGTGCTCCGTGGAAACACTCCCAAAGAATGAAACCCCTGCGTTCTTTTGTGACGTCACATAACTCCTCATGTCAGACTCCAAGGAGGCACTTCATGCTTCCACTGATTATTTGGGCTTCATGAATAAGTTTCACAGCGGAACCCACTTTAAAGACTGAATTCTGGTGGTTGCTGAAGAAGGAAACCAGACACAACTATCGGAACAGTTGACTTGACCACGTTTTATATTCTACTCTATATATAAAAAAAATAGAAGATAAATAAGACAACTGCTGTTGTTTATTTCACAAATGCCCCCCACGAATCTTTCTTCCTTCCACCTCTTGATCTCTGTGTGTTTCAGGGGTTGCTTCTTCTCGAATACTGTTCAGTCATTTCACGTACACGACAGCTTATGGTGATTTACCCGTGGCCACCTGCTGGCGCCATTGTTTGTCGATTTGAAACGCGCACGTTCTCGCTGGAGGAAGTACACAGCGACTGGCGGAGGCCACCCGCTGGGGCAAGGCAGAACTCACGCCAGGCCTGCACACAGCCGATCTAATCAGGCTGACATCACACCACCGCCCTGCGTCTTCACAGAGAGAGGGAGGATTAGGCAGGCTCAAAACGCGCTGCTATTCTCAGCAACACGCTGCTGGAGGAGACGTTTTTCTAACCGGCTTTGCCCTCCCTTCGAAAAAATAAATCAAATAAATACATTTTAAAAATCGTAAAAATCAACTGCCCTTTCCTTTTTATGTGCGATGCTTTCGGTGATTCACGGCAGGTTTTGGACCAAATTAGCTCTGCGGTAAAAAAATAAATAAATTTAAAAAATAAAATAAAAAGGATTGGTTGTAGCTTGGTCAAATGTCTGTTGTCTGCTTATTTGATTTGCTTCAGGCTTTTTAAAAGTGCTTTCTTTGTTTATCGTATCCAGCCAAACACTTGGCAGGTGGCTAAAACAAAAACAAAACGAGCCAACAGAAAATAAAGGCCGTTTCCAATGAATTCTAAAGCATTCACTCTCAATGTGAAAATGCAAAGTTCGTAAATCAGTTTGTTGTTACGTTAACGCATTTAAATAGAGGCTCCTTAACGCTGCTTTTCCATTTCAGATTCCTGATTGTGCGCATTGATGAAGGGAATTAAATGTTTTCCTACCTGGTTAAAAAACGCAACAGGTTATCTAGGGCTTGGGATTCTGTTTCAGTCTAGCATCTTTATGCTTCAATGAGTAGAATGAATTATGTCACATGAACTAACCAAACAGCAATTTTATAAATACTAAATAATGGCATGACACTTTCTGGACACTTTCTTTTGATACCCTCAAATATTCAATTTCTGAGCCCACAAATTAATTTCTGTTGATTTTACAGCTCTTTGTGTGTATGAATTTTGGATTGCAAGGTGAGATTTACAAAGTCTGCTTGTGTCAGCATGTGCATGTGGGTCTGAGTAAATGTGCGCATAAATGTGTGTGTGTGTTAGTGTTTATGTGAGGAGGAAAAATATTTTTAATGGACTTGAGACATGCATTTGTATGTTCTGAAATGCACGCTTCTAAACACATTTTCAGGGAAAAGGACATTTGCATCTCAGATTCTGTTGTTCTACCCCAGTAAAACACCAATTCTCCAGCCTTCCCATTCCAGTGGCTTTGGACACCACAGTAAGGAAGGGAGGGGTGTGTCCAGTGAGTGTGTGTGGAACAATAGAGGTGAATTCCAGAATGACTTTACCACACTGATGGCCCCAAACTCCAAAGAAAGCATGTACTATTGCCATAGCATCACAGTTTTATCCAGAATATCTTGGTCTTGGTTAAAATGCTGATCACTGTCAACAAGCGTTAACGGTATAACTCTGGCTACAAGACTCCCATTAAGATTGTTAAGATTGAAGTGATTTTTTTTAATAAATTATTTTTTTTTTTTTTAAGAACTCATCAGTTAGATTTGTGACAAGTCCTAAAAAGTAAGCTCAAAAATATTCCCAATCAAATTCTTGCCTGTGGTAATGTTCTATCAAGTCATTAAGAATCAGCAAAATTTATGGATTTTATTCCCCCCAGTCTTCACAATTGGTTTCATTTCTCTGTCTGCCATTTTAGAGTAGCTCTAGGGCGGAAAGAGGAAGGCCACCAATAGTGTGTTCTTGAGACCTCTCCTGCATGCTGCATCTGATAGGACGACGGCCTCCGCCACACACAACCATCACACATGAAGCCAAACAACTCAGCCCTTCTCTCTCTACCGCATCACACAAAGACCATCACTGTCAAGCCATGTAATTCCGTCAATCGTTGACTTCTTATAAGAGGTTCAATATGATTCGACACAGGTCTGATGGACAATGCGGTGTGCCTGTTAGCTTACTTTCATTTTTAATGAGCTTAAAGGGATAGTTCGGAATTTTGGACATAATGTCTCAATTACGACTTACCCATGATGTAGTTGATTGATGGAAACCATTTTCAGATAATTCCGTGCTGTCCCTTCTTTTGGACATACACACATTGCTAATGCTAGCGCAACTCTAAGGTATCGAGTACCATCCACTACCAAACGCACTTAAACACTCCACAGTGCACCCAAAGCAAATAAAATACGACGACAGTCTATCTGGGTTATTTTCAGTGATTATACCATCATTTTTCAAGTCAAACTATCGTTGAATCCTTTACTTCGCGCTCACCTAAATTCTCTGCGGAAGTACGGCGTTAGTTTAGTAGGTAACGTAAAGTAGCCTATAGCACTGCCGTCCAAAAACAGTAGTATTCTCGTAGTATTGTTAGCTAACGTTCAGGTAAGATGGTATTTCGTTGTGTATTTCAAGGTTGTTCAAATCATGCAAAAAAAAAAAAGGGCACCACAAAGTTTTCACCGATTTTCAGTGGAAGATCAACAAAGAAAACAGCTGTGGCTTCTTGCTGCTCGCATGGATGTCACCAATTGAGACTCTAAAAAAGTTAAAAGTGTGTAGTGACCATTTCACGGAGGATGACTACGTGAAAATCAAAAAAGGACGATCGGGACACCCTCTACTGAAGGAGACTGCTGTGCCATCACCTGTTTTCCTTCATGCACCGAAAACAACTGACGAGCAGGTAACTAATAAATGATTGCATGCGTGATCTATCTATTCAATTTAGCTAGCTAGTTGCCACGATTGGGAAGTCATGGAAGTGGTCAAACTTTTCCTGCAAATCGGTAGCCAGTGTGCTTGCTTGTATATACTGTGTTATTCTGTAGCATGTTTGTGTTTAGCTGACTTGTTGTCTACCAAATATGTAACTTTACGGCAAAACGGATTGTGTCGGCAACTGTGGAGTACAGCAGATAGCCTACAGGCAGATACCCTGGCTAATCTACAGCTAGCTCCGCCGCCGTACTTCCACTGAGAATTTAGGTGAGCACAAAGTAAAGGATTCAACGATAGTTTGACTTGAAAAATAATGGTATAATCATTGAAAATAACCCAGATAGACTGTCATCGTATTTTATTTGCTTTGGGTGCACTGTGGAGTGTTTAAGTGCGTTTGGTAGTGGATGCTACTCGATACCTTAGAGTTGCACTAGCATTGACAATGTGTGTATGTCCAAAAGAAGGGACAGCATGGAATTATCTGAAAATGGTTTCCATCAATCAACTACATCATGGGTAAGTCGTAATTGAGACATTATGTCCAAAATTCCGAACTATCCCTTTAATACACTAAAATGAAATAATTTTCCAAAATGTAGTTATTTAAAAAAAATGTATTTATTTATTTACATGTGGCTGCTACTACGGTAACATAGAGAGACCTCATGTTTACTTCCCTTGCAAACGTTTGGCTGATTTTCTACTAAATTTTAATCCTGTCAAGATCAAATGACATAAAATCTTGCTGCATGGAAGTGTATGACGTTTCATATGTGTGTCTCATTACTTTGTGTTGCATCTCTTTTAAATGAATTATTTATTTGAAACGAGGTCTGTGGAACTCACTACAGCAGTTATTTCGTCAAGAGTGCGATATCAAATAAAAATAGATTTTGCTTATGGGGCTCCTTTACCGATGGCTACATAGGAAAACCAGCTCTAAAGGTCAAACAAAGGCTACCCCAGACAGGGTTCCATTAACAACAGCTGGGTGTAAACTCAGAAATCGTACCCAAGACCATGACACAAGCACAAACACTTGTCCCGCGTGCTCATTTATGGACATGTTGCTTTCAGATGAGTTCCCGTGGTATAATGCCAATTTTCTGTTATTTCAGGAATACAGCTTTGCCATTTTGATAAAACAAAATCAGTAAAAAAGATAATAAACATGAATAAAGACGCGAGTGGATAAATCTAATTTCTACTTTAAAGTATATATGCTATATATATATATATATCTATCTATATATGTTTGTGTGTTTACTGCAATAGAGTTTTTAAAAGGTGAATAATGTTTTCATATTGCATGCTAGAGCAAAAGTCACCCACGCTAGCTCTGTGAGCTATGTTTGTTCACGCTGAACAAGCAGATTCAGCCTTTTTCAGTTTGGAGAAAACTTAAAATTTAAAATGAGATCACGGCAACACATCTTTAGGAATTTCATACTGCTTAAAGTACAGGATAAAAACTGAGTTCAGGGAATAGCAGGACAGCTTCTGGGCCCAAGAAAACGGCCATGCGCAGAATACATAAACCGGTGCTGCACAGGTTTCAACCGTTTTCAGACCTTTGCCCAAACAGCATTCATCAACCGCACCTGAATTTCTTTCTTTTTCTTCAAAACCTGGGTCCTGTGGCAAGACCATCCAAAAAATCAGCTGCATCACCTGACTTTGGGCAGCTGTCGGGTTCACAGCATGGCTACAATGGTTCGGTCGGTCCTGTTCACACTAACAGTTCTACAAGATACGCACCGAACTGAAACAACCGGAATTGCCCATTTGAGTGTTAAGTGCAGAGTGGCCTTTACAATACAGCTCACAGAGAAAAGGGGGTGACTGAAGCCCTAACAGTTTACCAAACCTCCATTCTGGCTCTGTCGCCACAGAACAAGACGAACCTGGTGGATATGGTGGAATAAGTGCTCGTGAGGTCAGGGGGCGTACTCGACCTCACAATAAATCTCTGATTTTACATGCTTTCGCAAAGCATACATAAATTCCTAATGTTTGCTATTATTATTTTAATACCAATCGCTGTCAAGCTGAACAGCACTGGACAAAAGGTATGGCTCCTCCCATTGATGCTGATCTTCCTTTATAAAACCATCACAGATTCACTGAAACTCTCTGGTGTGCACAGTTCAACATTTGCCTAGCTAAGCAATCAAGACCTGTGATATCTTGCATTAAATAAGATTAGCTTATTTTGAAGTCTATAAAAAAGAATACAAGTAAAGTCACAGAAGTGCAGGGGGTTCTATTTTGGGTACAGGTATTAAGCTCTTCTGTAGAGATATACTCCTCATTGCTGTTATGTTGTGTTGAAGACTGCGAGCTAATAAAGAACATTATTAGAACTGAAAAATATCATTTCAGTTGATGACTTTTTTTTTTTTGGATCGACCCAGAGGACGGTCAGCCTCTTGTGGCAAAAAAGTGGCCTTTTTATGGATGACCTTGTTATTGCCGGAAAGTTTGCTCCGTGTCTTCATTTCCCACAACATTTCAACAAAAATGCACCACTCAACAATAACACGAGGAGAAGTGTAGGGAGGTGGGATTAGACACGTAAATACACTTTTTTGGTTGCGAGTAAATATTCGTGTGATATAAACCGGAGAGCACAGAAAACAGTTTTGTATAAATGTAGCTGCTGGTTTTGCTTTCTACAAGTTTATCCCTGGAAAAAAAAAGAATTTATCAGTAGACACGCATAAAAACAACACTTTTTTTTGTGTACGAGTATGTGTGTGTGCAAGAGCAGTCGCTAGCTGAAAACGTGACAGAGACGAGGGATAATTTGCTGGTCAATATTCGGCTTCTTTCCTGGTCTTTGTTATCTTTTTTTGCATCAGTCTGTCTCCATTAGGGGGCGCTCTCCCGCTCTCCTTCTCACTTAAATCCAAACATTGCGTTACATTCCCTGGGGGGTCAGTGGGGCCTACAGTCTAAGTGGGGTGCCCCCATTAGCAGTCTAGAGGACGGACAAGGAGCAAACGTCAACGAGAGGAATAAAATATGAATGATCCCCCGGAAAACAACGATTTTCTTTGTCCTTTTTTTTTTTTGTACACCTTTCCAAAGCTAAAAAAAATTTTCTCCATAAAAAATGGAAAAGTTTTTGATGTTTAGCTTCACTGCTGATTCCTTCCTGCCGGACGAACAAGTTTTATGCTGCCAGAGCTCGAAAAACAAGTACAGAGAGGATAAGAGGAATATCAAAAAAAGCTTAGCGGCTCCAGAGCCGCGCGTAGCACCCCGCGGCCGGCGTGCTCAGAGGGGTGGCAGCTCTCGGTCCACGGGGACACCTCAGGAAGTTCCAACCCAGCCCAAGAAAGGGGCGAATGAGAGCGGGGTGTCGGTGGGTGGGTGATGGGCACGTTTTAGCGACGCTGCGCGGCTGAAGGGAAGCCCCTCCCACCCCGGGGGTTTCAGTCCACAAACCTCTGGCAGGCTTTCTTCCAGCGGCAGGCCGTGCACCACATATCTCGGTTCTCCATGCCGTACACCTTGCGGCACTTCTTCCCCTCTCCGCGGGACTTCCTGCCGCGCGAGACGCAGAAGAACAAAATGTTACACGGCTTAATCTTTTACTTGGAACAAATTACTATTCCCTTGCTTTTTTTCCCCCCCTCCCCCAATTTTGGAAAGCACAACTGCAACTGTAGGCTCATTCCATCGCTGTGATATCCTGCCACTTCAGGAGGGCACGTGCCAGAACACACATCCTCTGAAATGTGCGCAGCGAGCCGCCACTAGTCAACCAGCTGAGCGCTTTGTTAGCTACCTTTCTCCCTGTGATTGTTTATTCACAGTCTGTACATGCGTGCCGCCAATAATAATAATAATAATAATAATAGGAAAGCCCTGTGAAATTAACTTGCCATATTTTCCATATAATATACAGTGAGCAGCATAATTCATTGAACAGTGACACATTTTTTTGTTATTTTGGTTCTGTAGTCTAGCACTGAGTTTGAAAGGATACAATTATTATTAGATATGGATGGATCACTTTGAGGGTTGTTTCTCCTGACAAATTTTCCTATTGAACTCTATGGGAAAATAAGTCAGGAGAAGAGACCCTTCAAGTTATCCATCCACATCTACTGTATTTCTGGCAGCAGAGTGATGGTTTAAGGCTTGTTTGATACGTCAGACCCTTGATGACTTAATGCCATTTAGCCAACCATGTGTTCCATACCGTTCCAGTGTAATTTACAGCTAAATCTCGTTCCACCCCCCAATTCCCATAGAGATCCATTCAAATGCAGAGGTTATAGTATCGCTTGTAGGAGTACCAGAAAATAAGATATCAAGAGTCTTTTGATATTGTTGGGTCACAGACATCAGGAAGTCATGGCTTGCAAAGGATATGTGACCAAATATTAAAAATGATTTCTTTATTCTACATTATGTTAAACTGTCCAATATTTTTTGATGCCCGAAAATGGGGGGGACTATGTACAAAAGGTTCTATAATTTCTAAACGGTTCATCCGATATGGAACATACCCTCAAATTAAAGCTGATAGTCTGCACTTCAACCTCATTGTCATTGTACCCTTTGAAACTCAAAGTGCTAGAGTACAGAACCAAAATACCAAAAAATGTGTCACTGTCCAATGAATTATGGTGCTCACTATTTATATTCCAAATACTATATTTATGTACAAGGTAATGCAGGATAAATTATAGACAACTGTAAGAACCCCCCCCCCGAAATATGCATTTAAGACAGTTTAATCCGACAAACAGTCTAAGGCAAAGGGAATTAAAGGAGAGGTCAGAGGTCAAAGGTCAAGATGTGAAAAGAGCAGTACCTGAGCGAGCCAGACGCTCTAGGGGGTGACGAGAGCACTGCGATGGACTGCGGACGCTGCTCCCCGAAACTCTGGGTCCTACTGTGAGTTGGAGAGGCCTGCAGCGAGACACAACCACAGTCATCTCACAGATACACGTGACACACTCGAGACATATACATACTCTCATACACAGAAACACTCAAATCTCACTCCGACACACTCATACGTGCAGACACTACGGGTGCTACGGTTCACAAGACTCACGGTTTGGTTCGGTTCACGGTTTATGCGTCAGGGTTTCGGTTCGGTTCTACGCGTTTTTGGTAAAGCAGAGAAAAAATGATCTCTGCATACCTCATTTTCGGTGTTGTATGAGCTGGGTTGAGAAGGAAATAACCACCCTTGTCTCGTAATAAAGAGGCAATCCAGTCAGGAAAACATTTCACACTAAATCCAATTATAAGGGACTCTATTCCTGCAGAAGGAGTACGCCTGCCAACAGAGTCAACACTGTACTAAAAAAAGTATTATTTACAGTGAGCCTTTATACCCACTAAGAGAGGCTGCAATCGTGTGCATTTCAGAACAACCGCCTCATTAGGTAGAAACGTAAAACTTAGTTTCCCACCATCCAGCTGCATACTCCAAGCCATGATGAATAGGAATGAATACATCATTTTACATAACCTTTAAAAATAAAGTATAATAATAATAATAACATGGATGAAAACATGTCAACCCTACCTATAATGGTGGAAGAAATGGCCAATATAACCTTTGCATGACACATTTTTAAAAAGGACAAAGTCGTGAATGCCTATTACGAAAACATAGCTCGGCATAAGAGGATTTTTAAAGCAAGCGAACAAAACCCGTGCAAACCGAACCGTGGGTGGTGAGTTGGTCATTTTTTAGATGAACCGTTGCGTCCCAAGCAGTCACATACCGACAAACGCAAGCACAATCACAGAGAGACACACACTGTACACACAAACACTCGCACAACGGCTGCAAGGGAGTCACAGTGATGTCGACGAAGGAGAGATCGCATGGCAATTTGGTTGATGCGTGAGGGGGAGGTACAAGGAGGCATGTGTGCTCAAAGGTCCCTGTGACGGCAGCAGTGGTGTGTGAATTTTGAATGTGTGCATAAGTATTTGTGTGCATGTGCATGTGTGTGCATGTGTGTGCGAGTGTAAGGTGTACCCTTTTTTTCTTATTTGCAGAAGCCACTGCTTTACGTATACCCAAAGAACTGTTGTGAGCT